>CM053627.1:96765651-96848210 GCA_028646595.1 Phalanger gymnotis | reverse complement strand
CCGCAGCTTTTCCCACTAACCTTCTCTGTTGTCTTTGCTGTTTGTGGTTTGAGAGGTTTGGTAACTCCTGCAGCTCACTGATTCAGGGTGCTAGGGCACACTCCGCCTGGCTCCTGGTCTCCTTGGTCTGCGCCGCCCATGCTGGGCTCTGCTCTGCTCTGCTCAGCTCCCCTCCCCTCAGTTCCCAGCTCTGTGGGGGATAGACCTTACCCAGAGACCATCCAGGCTGTCCTGGGCTGGAGCCCTGCTTCCCTCTGCCACTTTGTGGGTTCTGCAGTTCTAGAATTGGCTCAGAGCCATTTTTTATAGATTTTTGGAGGGACTTGGTGGGGAGCTCATGCTACTCCCTGCTTTCCAGCTGACATCTTGGCTCTGCCCCGCCCCCCCCAACCCAGGTTCTTTGATACCAAATCTAGCATTTTTTTCTAATGTGCCTCTACATGATCACTTTAGTTTCAGACACGTTGAATTTTAGTGGATGATGTACCATTGAGGTAGATATGTGCAACATTTATTTGTAAGTACAGGGTTGGAGCTCTGGAGGAGCAATGGAGGGGAGAGATATCATCTGAACAGAGGTAATCATCAAGGCTATGGGAACAGATAAGATCATCAAGAGAAAGAGTGTAGCAAGAGAAGAGGGAGCAAGAAGGACAATGAGGAACGGGAGGATCGTGAGACTTCAGAATCATAGAAGCCAAGGAAACCAAAGGCGTCAAAGAGAAAGAGATAATCAAAAATGTCAGTCAATACAGCAGAGTCAAGAAGGATGAGGATAGGGAAAAAAGAGTAATTGGATTTGGCAATAAAGAGGCTATTTATGACCTTGTGAAGAGCTTTTTCAGTAGAATGGGAGAGATGGAAGCCACATCGCAAGAGTTTGATTAGTGAGCAAGTGCCAAGGGAAATGGAGACAGGGAGAGTATACTGCTCTTTCTAGTTGTGGCAGGAACAGCAGCGTATCTTCGTAACTAGATTTAGACTAGTATTTGGCATCAATCACCATCATATTAAATTTAAAAAGTAAAGTAAATGAACTGTCTCAATTAAGGCTAGATAACTTGTAGTAGACATTCTCAGGGTCTTGGGTTTATATCCCACCTCTGGCACTGGCTAGCTATGTGACCATAGACAAATCACATTTTTTGTCTGGGCCTCAGTTTACTTAACTATAGAATGAGATGATTGGACTAGATGAGGTGGTGAAGTCCCTTCCAGCTCCAAATCCTGTGATCTTACAGGCGCTATAGATTGATAACACTTGGAGAATAAATTAATTACTATAATTAATTAAATAAATTAATAAATGAGCCTTGGTTCTTCTAAGTTTCGAGTTGAAATAAATGAAAAGAAGCTTTCATTTATCAAATCCTGGGGGAGATCTCCTTTGCCTGCTGCTGATGCCCAATCAGATAAGAAGCTTGGATATCTCAAAAGCAAAGGGATAGACTTGAAGAATGCATAAATTCAAATCTTCAGGTAATTTTGCAAAACAGATAGAAGTTGGAAGACTTCCACAATGGATTCTTAATGGACCATGCTTTGGATAAAAGGGATATGAAGCAGAATTACAGAGTTGGAGGAGAAAAAGGGAAGGCTGTAAAAAACAGTCTGCCCAATAACTTTCTGGAATTTAACGGTTACCTAGTTCAATCTCCTTTTGAAGATGAGAAAACTGTGGTCCAAAAAGTTAAAAGAACTTCCTTGGGTCACAAAAGTAGTAATAGCTGCTATTTATGAACCTGGCTACTCTCTCAACCTTACCCTGAGCATATATATGTAAGCCACTACCAAATCCCTCGTACTAGAAGCAGCTTCACAGTTTTCCTGTTGACTTTGCAATTGGGAAGAAATTTGGCCAGTTTATAATATGGCGTGACCTTACCCCACTCTACCCTGCCCCACTTCTCTCCTGTGGCCTCAAGTTGCATTCTATCATTTTAAGAGAAAAGGGTGGGTATCATAGCCCCATGTGGGGAAAAGGCTATATAACTGTGCCAGATGACTTTTAAAGCCTTTATTGTAATCTGGGAACTAATTTATTACGTTATAAATGAATTCTGCACATTGTGAGTTCACACCTCTTTGCCATTTATGTGAGATAAAAATATGAGGGATTGGTGTGAATAACTGTGAAAACCTCTTCATTCTTCCCAGAAATACATCTGCATGCACTTACATGATGCGCTTTCCATCATTTTAAAATTTAATAAACTTTATAGCACCTTCCATGTTGAGGTGGCTCAATAAATTATCTTCACCAAGTTAAATAACATCATCATAAGGCAGGGAGCCCAGTAGTTTATAAGTACTCCAGTGTTTGCATTAATGAGGTACCTTGGGTCAACAGAGAAAAAGTCAGTGCTTACAACCTGTACGATAGACTCTTTAAAAAGGGGGCAGGGAGATTTTTTAGATAGCTATGAAAAGATTAGCACCCTGCTCAGTGCAAGTGACTGTGGGTGGCCTGGGTTGGTTTTTTTTTTTTAAAGTCTTAGAAGTGCTGCCAGAATACCTATAGAGAATATTTGATTCAGAAGGGAACATGTCAAGTCATACATTCCTGTAGGGGCATGTGCATATGGCAGGTAGATGCAAATAGGGACAAAAGAAAGAGTCTGAATGCTTAATGTTATTTTGCAAAATCATGCCCTGCCCAAAAGGTCTATGAATAAAGATCAACTGTAGACTTATGACAGCCTGGGCCTAAACGCCATCTGTGATAGGAACTTTATAATGCTGTAAGTTATTAGGCAAGCAGCTGACCTGATCTACCGGTGGCTGGGCTGAGAACTTATTCAGTTCTGTGCAGTTACTAGAAGGCCTCAGAAAAGCAAGATGATTGTTTACAGATTTCTAAAATTCCTGCTGGGTTCATCACTTTCCCTTTCTCACAATGAAACTTTTCCATGAGCAAAATACAAGATGAATAAATACCCTTGGTCTCTGATTATGGAGTTGTAGAAATAGCTTTGGCATTGCTTTGTGAACTTACCTATCTATCTCAATTGCAGATCACAATAACTCTATAGGGTAAGTAGCATATTATTATATGTAATGTTTATACATGTAATGTGTATGTTACATGTAATATAATAGTGAACAACCATTACAATTTTATTTGACCTTAATTGCTTGCCCTTTAAGTAATAACTTTTAATTTTTAACACTATTAATATAGCTGATAATTAATATTGATTTAATAGATATGAAAATATAACAATTGGGCACATGATATGTGAGGTAAGTGAATCGGTAGATGGCCTGGGCTCAAGACTAGACACTATATAAACGGCCTCTAATTTATGGCAGTTTAAAAATTATTGATCTTTTGCATTTATATCAGCTGTGTTTCCAAATATATTCTTACCACCTACTCTCCTTAGAGAGGCATCCCTTGTAACAAAGGGTAAAAAAGGTAATTCAGCAAATCTTAACAAACACATCCGCAAACTCTAACAGTATATTCAGTGTTATATCCAGTGCCAGAGTCTGCAAAGAAGGGAGAAAGGTCTGTTTTCTCTCTTTCAGACCCAAACTTGATCATTATATTTACATAGTGTTTAGTTTCCAAACAGGTTGTTTTTGTTTTGTTTTGTTTTTTCCACAGAAAGCTAGTTGTTAAAAACTTCCTAGCACACGCCAGTCCAACCATATCATTTAAAAATTTTTTTTCATTAAATATTTTTATTCATTTTATTAAAATTTCCCAGTTACATTTAAAAAATTTTTGAGTTCTAAATTCTCTTTCCCTCACCCCTTCAGAAGGCAAGCAATATGATGTTATTTTACATGTGAAATCATGCAGAACATATTTCCATATTAGCCATCTTGCAAAAGAATTTAAAACACACATATACACACATAGATATACCCAAGAAAAATAAAGAAAGTGAAAGAAGTATCCTTAAATCTGCAGAGTTAATCAGTTTTCTCTCTGGAAGTGAATAGCATCTTTTTTTTTATCATGTGTCCTTTGGAATTGTCTTGGATCATTGTCTTGATCAGAGTAGCTAAGTCTTTCACAGTTGGTCATCTTTACAATATTGCCTTTACTATGTACTGTGTTCTCCTGGTTCTGCTCAATTTACTTTGCATCAGTTCATATAAGACTCTCCAAGTTTTTCTGAAACTATCTTACTCATCCTTTCATGATACTACTCAATCACAGTCACATCTACAGTTTTTTCAGCCATTCCCTAATAGATGGGCATCCCCTTAATTTCCAATTCTTTGCCACCACAAAAAGAGCTGTTACAAATATTTTTATACATATAGGTCCTTTTCCCTTTTCTTTGATGTCTTTGGGATATCAACTTAGTAGTGCTAGGTCAAAGGGTGTGCACAGTTTTATAGCCCTTTGGGTATAGTTCCAAATTGTTCTCTGGAATGGTTGGATCAGTTTATAACTCCACTAACAGTTTGTTAGTGTACGTATTTTACCACGTCCCCTCCAGTATCCAGTATTTGTCATTTTCCTTTTCTGTCGTGTTAGCCAATCTGATAGACATGAGGTAGTATCTCAGAGTTGTTTTAATTTGCAATTCTCTAATCAATGGTAATTTAGAGCGTTTTTCATGCGACTATTGATAGTTTTGATTTCTTGTTCTGAAAACAGCCTCTTAACATCCCGTGACGATTTCTCAATTGGGGACAAACAGGTTGTTTTCTAAGAGTTCACTTATAAGTTGGTTATTTGGAATTCAAATTGTATTTGCCCCTAGGAACAGTGTTATAAAAGATGGTTAGATTCCCAGGCTAGCTCACAAAAGCCTATTTTAATATAGCTGGATCACAATGCGAATCATATTGTTAAATAAGTTCAATAAATGTTTATTTCATGTGCAAGACATTGTACTAAGTGCTTGGGATGCAAAATAGAATGGAAAGTTGTACATATAAATAATTATTTCAGATAATACTTGGTATTATTACATTTGATTCCCATTATAGCTCTGTTTCATTGTTTGTTAACATCATCTTAAGGATGAGGAAGCTGAAACTCAGAGAGCTAAATGATTTATTCTTCCAGACATAGCTAGCAAGTATCTGAGACAGGATTTGATTTCGGGTCTTCCTGACTCCAAGTCCAGAACTCTATCCACTGTGCTACCTAGCTGCCCCATAAGATATATGGGACACAAGAGGCAGCAGAGTATAGTGGTCTAAGTACTGGACTCAAAATCTGGAAGTGTTGGGTTCAAATGCCACTTCCTGTACTTAATAGCCTTTCAATCCTGGGGAAGTCACTTAACCGTTTTCTACTTTTTAAGCACCTCCTATGTCTATATTTCCACAGTTATTTAAGCCCTCTTAGCCAGTTTCTTCAATTGTAAAAGGAGGGGGCTGTATGAGATAACCTTGAAGTCCCCTTTTCATCTCTATATCTTCTAAATCATTGAGGGATGTGATCTCCTTAGTGTAGGGAGTTTCCATGGTGGGAGTTCCTTGCAGTGACAGAATCATAGGTCCTTTCTATATTGGTGTGAGAGAGAGAATGATAAATAAAAGTTATAGAGGTAGAGTGTTATGAGAAATTCAAGGAGGAAAATAAAACTTTGGGGATGAAGGGGTGTGCCTGGGAAGTCTTCATGAAAGAGATGGTATCTGAGTTCATTGTTGAGGAAATGGTGGGACTTCAAGCAATAAAAATGTGCGCTGAGACTATGAGTCTTGATGGACTACCACACTTTGAGTGAAGAGAAGAGCCGGAAAAGAAGACAAAGATATGGTCAAATTGGTAAGAAAGGGAAGAGAATAAGCATTTACTAAGTGACTACTATGTGCCTGGCACTGCGCTAAGACCTTTACAAATATTATTTCATTTGATCTCACAACAATCCTTGGGGGTAGTCACTCTTATTGTTCCTATTTTACAATTGAGAAAACTGAAGCACACGGAGGTCAAGCGACTTGTCCAGGGGCACACAACTAGTAGGTATCCAAAGCTATATTTGAACACCGATCTTCCTGGCCGTGCTGCCTACTTGCTTCTAGATTGAGAGCTGCCAGAGATCCATATAGATCATTTAGACCAACCCTCTAATTTTATAGATGAAGAAACTGAGGCTCAGAGAGATTAAGTAGTTTGCTCAAGATAATATGGTTTAAGTGGCAGAGTAGAAATTCAAACCCCACTCCGCTAACTCCAAATTTAATATTCTTCATGCTACCATGTGGAAGACAACAGGGAAAGTGTAGCATCATAGAAATCATGAAAAGGACTGTTAGAAAGTAAGAGATGATCAATAGTGTCAAATACTGCAAGAAGACCAAGGAGGATGGAGAGAAAAACAAGGCGGTCATCATTAACCTGGGAAAGAGTTATTTCCTTAGCATTGGGGATGGGAGGGGAGAGCACAACGGGTTGAAAGGTGAGTGGGTAGTAAAGAGCAAATTGGAACAATGAAGGTAGACTCACTTCTTAGAAGTTGGGCATGAATGGGGAAGGGAGAAATAGTATGATCATTTTTGTGGAGTCAAGGGAAAGGGCTTTGTTGTTTGTTTAATTTTTTAGGGCAGGGGAAATCTGAGGATGTTTTTGGAAAGAGGGCAAAGAGCAGATAGGGGAGGAGAGATTTAATATGATAAAGAAGAGATGCCTGAAGAAGGAAGCTCAAGGAGGAAAGAAGAGATGATGTGATGAAGTTGCATATTGGAGAGGTTAGCCTTGGCAATGAAGGAGTGATAAGCTTCTTGAGAGAAGGAATATTTTTTCTGTTTTTGTATCCCTAGCATCTAGCCTGAATTAATTAGCCTGATTTCTCAGTCCTAGAAGTGGGAAGGCCCATGAACTTAGGAGGGAGGAGGAAAAAGAGTTTCCTCTCCTTTTTGGGGGGCTGTGGGCCTCTCCCCAGCAAAAAATTTAGAAATAGGCAAAATTCGTCTTTGATGTTCTCCCAACTTCCTTTCTGTACTTCCTTTTTCACTCACTAGACAGTAATGATCTGTTTGTGTGTGAGAGAGACACACGTATCTGGTATGTACGTATGTATATATTTATATACACACATGTACACACTAAAACAAACTAAGGCATGATAGTTGATTAGGCATAATGGCAAAGATGTCATACTAATATATTTTCTTCTAAGGTTCCTTTAAATTTTGAATAACAGCTGTAGAACTAGTGGTTTGCAGATAAAAACAGTGAAGGAAAGTTTAATGACAGTGTAAACCTCAGAAGAAGCCAAGAATAGAATTTAGAGCTCCAAAAGCCTACATTTTTATTAAAATATTATTCTCTAGCATCTTCCAGTCTGTCCTCTAATTCATTAAGTATTTCTCTAGCAAAAAAAGTAAATAATGGCTAAAGGATGTGCTGATTTGGGAAAGGGAATACCAATAGCACTTGACTATGAGCTAATTAATTACATGATACTGACATGGAATGGTATGTGTTATGTTACACTTTGTAGAATATAATCTCCTTGAGGGAAGGGACTGTTCCTTTTTGTTTGTTTTTACTATGTCTGTGTCTTGTACATAGTGCTTAATAAATGTGTGTTGAATAGAATTTGTGTCTGAATTAGATATCTGTAAAAAGTTTTAGAAAGGTCATCCTACTTCCTCTTCCCTACCCTTTCTACTTTGCTTCCCCATTAACCAATACAGTATTTCCTGCACTATATTACCTTAAAGTCAATTCCTTGAAATTATTTTTTTTAACCTTGTTGGTTTAAAACCAATTTTTACTCTATAGACAACAGTGCCAAGAAAATGTTACTGTATAAACACAGACCTGGTGTTGGATTTATACCAGTGTTATTTCCCCAAGATCTTCCCAGAACTTCACTGGACATCTTGGGTATTTAGTTAGTCATTCAGGAGTTTGTTCCCATTTAGCTACAGGTAGAAAAAAACCAAGAGAGTAGAGTACATTAAAACATGTTCATTATTCAAAATGGAACATCAAAGTAAAGAAGCAGAAGTCTTGAGGCAAAATATGTGTCTCAGACCTCAGAAAGTGACTAATTTAATTTATTATATTTACCAAGTGTGACTTAGGGTGAAGGAAACACCTGGAACGTGCTTTATTTGGCTCCCCGTATGTACCCAACTTGTGAGAATCTCACTTTTCATTAAAAGTAGACAGGTGCATTCACCAAACTAGAGAAGGGGGCAGAGCACCCTTCTTCACTGGGGGAAAACCATCACTATTATTTCAGTCCATGAGAAATAGATTTCCTGGCTTTGATAATTAAGCCGGCAAAGCAAATTTGGTTCCAAAATTTTAATGAGCGAGTGTGGGTGGCCAGCAAATTGCAGGTTCAGACATAAATGTTTCAAATGTGGGTGGCTGGCTTTTAACCCCGGGGCAACGCTCTGATGCTCTTGAGTCTAAAAAGTTTTTAGGCTGGTAGCCAAACTGGAAAGAGAAGTTGCTAACTATCAAGGTGAACTTTGAAGCTTCCCCCAGAAATTTTTCCACCAGTTAACAGGGCAGGTAGAAGATTTCTCACTTAGCGTGACCAAGTGGGCAAAATAATTTCTTTTGAGTTCATAGGAATGCTTAGAACAATGGCAGAAGACCTTACAGGGTGGGAGTGAATGACTCAGATTCTTGAGGAACTAGGTTAAAATACAACCTCTAGTACTTACTGGACAAATCAATTAACTTCTCTTTACCTTAAGCCTAAGTTTTCTCATCTGGAAAATGCAGCAAGTAATAGACCCTATCTCACAGGGTTGTTAGGAAGATCAAATGAGCTAATTTCTATAGAACTCTTTGCAAACCTTAAAGTACTTTATAAAAGCCAGCAATCTTTATTACTAGTTCTTGATTAGTGTGAATAATGACCCCTGAAGTTGTCACATTTTATTTGGATTTATATTGTTTATTTATATTATATTTGATATAATTATATCTTCAAAGAATATTAATTGGAATATCAGCACAACTTCAGAGGACTCATTATTTGGACCAATCAAAACCTAATTGCTTTACTATTAGCTATGCATATAATTTGATTCTTATATGTAATAACATATAATAATTTGTTTTCACTGTTTTATGCATGCACTAAATTAACCCAACCCACTCTATGACTGCTGAATAAAATCTAGACTCCTTTGTTTGCTATCCGAGGTATCTGAGGCCCTCCACAATTTGGCATCTTACACTATGTGTTCCGTGCTCTACTGTAATTGGACTTTTAGCTTATCCCTAAACCAATATGTGAGGCAATTAGATGGCTCAGTAGATAAAGTACTGGGCCTGGAGTCAGGAAGACTTGAGTTCAAATCTGGCCTTAGAGACTCACTGGGTATGTGATTCTGGGCAAGTTGCTTAATCTCTATTTGCCTTATTCTACTGGAGAAGGAAATGGCAGAGGACTCCAGTATCTTTGCCAAGAAAACTCCATTTTGATACAACTCATCAACAACAACATACCCCTCTGTGATTCTGTCCCGCTTTGTGCTTTTGTACACACAATTCCCAGTGTCCACAAATGACAATCCTGCCCTAATGACTCTTCCTTCTGAAACCCTACCCATATTTAAAGATGCTGCTTAGATGCTACCTCTTCCAAGAAATCTTCTGATCCTTCCTTGTTACAAATGGGGTATATGTTTCTCCAAACATTATAGTACCCTATAATTGCCTTGTGCTCTTATACTCTGTTTTATTACATAACAATATTTTTATTATATAATAAATGTAACAATAGTTTTATTATAGAATCATCATAATTTATTATCTAATATATTATAATAGTTATATATTTGTTATGTATATATAGCATATTTGTGTAGATTATGAATTTCATTAGGACCAGGACAATGTCTTAATTATATCTCTTAGCTTCCTCAGTTCTTACAATCATTATGTGAAAATAGTATGACCATTGGTTAATGACTCATAGAATCATAGTTGGTAGAGACCTCAGAGGCCATCTCATCTGATTCTAACTTGAACAAAAATAAATGGCTGAGGAATCATTCTTTGACTTCACTGTCCTCTAGCATTTATATATTTTGTTTGTCCTATATTATTTATTCTCACTTGTTCAGTAAAATATTAATCATTAAGAAAATTTTTAGATAAAACTAATCTTTATTATTGAGAAGTCTGAATGACAGATTTGGGGCTAATAAAGTTTTGCAAGATACATCTTGCTTTAATAAACACAAAATAATTTTTAAAATATTTATTTAGTATTTAATTTTTCACCAGTTACATGTAAACAACATTTTTAACACTTGTTTTTAAAACTTTGAATTCCAAATCCTCTCCCTTCTTCTCCCCCCCCCCATGAGAAGGCAAGCAATTCCATATAGGTTATGTATGTGGAGTCATGCAAAACATATTCATAATAGTCATGTTGTAAAAGAAAACATAGATTTAAAAAAACTCAAGAAAAATTAATAAAGTGAAAAAAACCCAAAGACACCATCAGTTCTTTCTCTGAGGAGGGATAGATAGCATTTTCATCCTAAGTCCTTCAGAGTTGTCATGGATCATTATATTGCTGAGAACAGCTAAGTCATTCATAGCTGATCATCCTACAATATTGCTATTACTGTGTACCCATTACATTTCACTTTGCATCAACCCATGTAAGTCTAGTTTTTTCTGTGAGCATCTTGCTCAACATTTCTTATAGTATAATATTATTCCACCACAATTACATAACACAACTTATTCAGCCATTCCCCACTTGATGTGCAATCTCCTCAGTTTCCAATTCTTTACCCCCAGAAAAGAGCTGCTATAAATGTTTTTGTACATATAGATCCTTTTCCTTTTTATAAAATCTCTTTTGGGATACAGACCTGGTAGTGCTATTGCTATGTCAAATGGTATGCATGGTTTTTATAGCCCTTTGGGCTTAGTTCCAAATTGCTCTATAGAATGGTTTAATCAATTCACAGCTCTGACAACAGCACATTAATGTCTCATTTTTCCCACATCTCCTCCAACATTTGTCGTTTACTTTTTCTGTCCAATTATCTAATCTAATAGATATGAGGCAGTACCTCAGAGTTGTTTTAACTTGTATTTCTCCAATCAGTAGTGAGTTAGAATATTTTTCATATGGCTATAGATAGCTTTAATTATAATTTTTTAATTAGTAAAGCAGCATAGTGTATTGGAAGGAGCATTCAGGTCAGGTATTAGGAGACCCACCTTTGAACTCTGGTTACACTACTTATCAGTGTGCCTTTAAGTCACTGACCCTATTGGAGACAGAAATCTTTATCTGTGAAATGGAGCTAATAATACTTATACCCTAAGACTATAATGTGCAGGACAGCTGCAATCTACATTGAGAAAGAGAGGGAGTTACCTAACCAGTGAGCTCCCACACTGATGACATCATAGTCCAGACCCCCAAAAAGTGCTTCATTGAGTAGTCATGGGAAAGAAAACAAGTGATTGGTAAAGGTAAGGTATAACTTGAGCCATAAAATTAGCACATTATTTATGAATAGGTGATATCAATATCCTGAAACAGTGAAATGGACAGACTGAATGAGATAAAAAGAGAACAGCCCAACAGCCAGCAGTTATCAATTACTGGTGAAGACCTTCTGGTACTCCCCTCAAAACCTTCGATAAGCAAGCAACTAATATTGTCCCTAATGAGAGTTTCTAGTTCTATTTGTTCTTTTTTAATTTAAACTTCGGAAAGACTTTTGTTTCTTTTTCTCAGGGGTAGAAGTCCTATATAGGTACAAATGAGACAGCTGAGGAGAGTAGAGAGAAAAAGAAAGAAGAAAGGAGAGAGGAAGGAAAGAAAGAAGGAAGGAAAGGAAGGAAATTCACTGTGCAATCTATAAAACCAAATCTGATGATGTCTAAGCTGGGTTTTTTCCTACCTGCTAGTGTATGTAGCATGGAGTACAAAATGCTACCACTTCCATTACAAAAGAATTTACCCTTCCTTGAACAACGTGTAGAATTCTAATATTTGAAGTTGGACTACAGTGATTTTTTTTCCCATTTGGTGGGGCGACGTAGCCATGAATTATAAAAAAAAACCAAAACCATTTATTTAAGACTTAAAAGACAAATCTTCCTGGAAGAGCATGAAAGGTCACATGAAATATGTTGTAAGTAATCAGAATAAAATTGGATAGAGGGGAAATATGATTAATTTTCTTTTAACATATAAACAAATTAAATAAATTGGGCATTTTTTAAAGGTGTGAAAAGGGCAGATACTAAGCATTCATATGCCTTACCTCATCTCTTGAATGAATTTGGAGTGTGTCTGCATCTGCCTAAATCAACATAGTGGTTTGGACAGTTTCCTTTGGTTTAGAAAAAGGGGGAGAGAACCCCTACAGTTTGTCAAATAAATGAAAATGAAAAATCAGATGTTTGATTTTTTTTCTTGGTGGAGAAATTTCTGGGGTATTGTTTGCCTTCCCCCACTGCAAAAATATGAAAGTTTTCCTTGTTTCCACTTTTCACCCCTCACCTGATACAGACAAATAAAAGCATGAAAGAATCTTTTGAAAATTTATTATCAATAATCTGAAGGGAAAAAAACACCTAACCTTGAAATAAGAGATCTTTTAAATTAATCTCCAGTCCGGCTGCAGTAGGAATGTCTGTAATGTCCTTGGCCACAACCTAAGTCCCTGTGAAGTCAATAGCAATTTGATTGCCTACAAAGAGAACAGTCGCACTCCTGTGTTTTGAGCCACAGGGGAACTGTAAATTTTTGTGATAAAGATAATTTAGAGAAGGATTATATTTTCCCCTTCAGTCATTAGTGCCTGATGCTGTCTTATCCTGTTACTCAGGTTTTCTTTTCATCATGCAATTGATCGTGTGGCAAATGCAATTTGGAATGAGGGCTGGCAGTAGTAAATATGCTTTTAAAAGGCTGAAAAATAAAGGCTTTATTAAGACTTGCTCCTTTCTTTGGAAAGGTTATTCTGTGCATTGAAATATCAGATATCACCACATTAGAGTGGCTTTTGTTCAATATGACTCTATATTGGGATTCCATCTGGATATTAACATATCTTGTACTTTGGGGGAAGGACAAGAGGAAAAATGGCCAAGAAATTTGCCCTTAAGTAATGTGACAGGGAGGTGGCTTCATGTTCTTGGGTAGTGTTTGATTTTATGGATCAGTTTCTTCCTTTTGCCATCTATATGATTGGCTTGGAATCAGAATCATAGACTCATAGGTCCACAAATTTGAAAGGTCCTTATAGGCTTATCTTCCTGAAGTGGGAAATAACATCTACAACATACTCAAGAAGTGGTGCTTGGGACTAGAAATGGCCCAAAATGTGATCAGTCCATACTTTATATTTTGGAGAAGCCAAAGTGAGGTGGGAGGCTCGTTGGTTGAACCTTATTGAGGTCTAAGTAGAATTCCAAGATGGATGGAATGGAAATGATTAAAAGGGAGGAATTGTTAGTACTCTGATGTTTATTACGGCTGCAGGTGAAAGAGGAGAACTGGAGAAAGATGAAGGAAAACCATCATGAAGACAAAAAGGAGACACATAGCACATAGAACTACAATTATCCCTTCTACATCCCAAGGGTTAAGGGCATAAAACCCCTGTGATCTGAAAATCCATGTAAAATTTTTTGGCCCTCCCTTCATACCAGAGAAGTCTGAATTTTTTCTTTTTCTTTTATGGGGTGTTTACTATGTTAAAATATAAAATATGTTGATATCATACAATTCCATACATATATTTTGTGCATTTCTGAGTTTTTTAAACTTTTTCTGTGTCACCTACTGGCTTTTGCATGTTATCTATGGCTTCTGCAAAACTCCCCCAAAATTCCCATTTAATCTCTTACGGTGACACATAATATATTGAAACTGCCATGGGAAGTCACAATGTGGAAGGGATAAGTGCACTTCATGATGTTATGTATTCATTACTTAGATTCCCTTTTGTCAATTTCCTAGCAAGAAACCTCTGGAAAACAGAAATCAATTTTTCCTAATTTGTCTGTTGATATTGAAGAATAAGAGAAGGAAATAAGTGTTCGTGTAGCACCTACTATGCGGCAGGCACTGTGCTAAGTGCTTTACAAATATTCTCTCATTCGTTTGTCACAACAAGTCTGTGAGGGAGGTACCATTATTATCCCCCCCCTTTTTTTTTTTTGCAATTGAGGAAACCGAGAAAATAATGGCTTGCCCAGGGTAAGTATCTGAGGCCAGATTTGAAATCAGGTCTTTCTGACTCAGTTCAGTTCTCTATCCACTACACCACCTTGGCGGCCTATAAGACTGGGGATAAGTTACAGGATCACAGATCCAGAGCCAGACAGAATCTTAAAAACCATCCAGTCCAGCCTCCTCATCCTTTAAATGAGGAATCCGAAACCTAAATGAGATTATACACATAATGAATTTTGTAAATTTCACTATGCTATGTGAATTCAGTTATTTTTACTATTATTATCCCTATGCCTATCGCTATTATTGTTGTTATTATTTTGTTCTCATCTTTTTAAAAATATTTGTTCCAAACATATTTCTACATGTTTTGAACTATGTACTTTAAGCACATTTAGCAAACCTCTTGCAGCTGGGAAAATCCCTTAGCCTCTGTATGCCTCAGTTTCCTCGGCTCTAAAATGGAATCATAAATGGAATATAAAATGGAATCATATTTCTCAGAATTTTTTTGAGAATCAAATGCTTAGTATAGTGTCCGGATAATCAATAGTAGATTATAGATAATAAATGTAGATAATAGGTAATAAATAAGTAGATAATAAATGTTTGACACGTGATAGTTGTATAGAAGGTTGGACGGTACTAAATCAATATATTCCATCAGCCAGGCTGACCCAGGGTAGGAATCAGAATTAACCAGTGCCATTAATAAAGGATCTAAGTTTTGTTTTGTTTCTTAATGCAAAAAGAGTGGCTACTATGAAAACTTTTACACTACTTTTTGTTAGCGTCCTTATGTATCTTTACATTGTAGTATTATTGAGGGCCTTCCAAAGGATATAATATTACTTTTAATTGTAGCGTCACAGTATCTCCTGGGAGCATTTTTTTTTTACTTCATGCTTACTTTAATCTCCAAAAAGCTACATTTAACCTTAAAACTATGCATTGGTGCCTCTTATAGTAAACCTTCAGCATGGTATCTTACTTGATTACACATAGATATCATGTTCTATGGACTATGGAAAGCTTTAAAAGCTCTCTTGTTTTTTTTTTTCTTATTCAATTCCCCTTCCTCCCTGCTTTATATGCATATTTTTGTTCTATCCAAACATCTCTGGACAGCATGTTGCTCAGGAAGCTCAACTACTTCTCATCTTTCAGTTTCATGTTGCTGAGGAAAATACTGGATTACCATCAACTTTCATGCATACTAGGGGAATAGAAGGATTAAACAGTGAATAACCTGCCTCAAAGAGACACCATACTTTAATGGCTTAGAGTGTCAACTTTGGAATTAGGATAGTGTTCCAATCCTGCTCCTGACGCACACCACCTGTGTAACCCTGAACAATCAAATAACCTCTCAGTACTTTAACAAAACTCCCTAAGACATTATATTACTGTCCATTTGGCTATACGCATCAATGGATGGAGTTTCCATAGAAGGAATTTCCTGCCTTAATAATATCTTAGGTTCATACCAGAAAAAAAATCTAACCCTTAAAAAAGATCACTAAAATAAATCATTCTCTATTAGATTTGCTGTTACATGTACAATCATCCTTTTATTGTACTATTCTTGATTTATTCCATAAATTAAAAATGAAATTTGAAAAATGTAGATAAAAAAATCATGCTCTAAGGATATTAAAGATCCCATGGGATGTGTATAATCTGTCATGTGGGCAATCTATATACCAATAAAGACTTCATCGTATGCTTGGTTCCTGCTTTAAATGGTAATTCCCAGGATTCTAGTCTCAAGAACTTTTGATGTTATTCACAGTCATCATAGTTTTAAAGTTCTTCAGATGAAGAGAAAAGCAGTAGAACGAAAACCAGTAGAATCTAAGTATCAACCAATCAACAAGCATTTATTAAGAGCCTATTAAGTGCCAGATGTGGTGTTAGGCAGTGGAGAAATAGAAGGAATGAGAGAATTCCTAATGGAAGGTGTTTATATTCTAATTGGGAAAACAGGTATATAAATAATCAGATGCAGACTAAAGGGTAGCTAGCTGATGCAGTGGATAGAAAGAGCTCCAGGACTGGAGTTAGGAGAATCTGAGTTCAAATCTAGCCTCAGACATTTACTAGTGATGTGACCCTGGACAAGTCACTTAACCCTGTTTGCCTCAGTTCCTCATCTACAAAATGAGCTGGAGAAGGAAATGGCATACCAGTCTATTTTCTTTCCCAAGATAATCCCAAATGGGGTCACAGAAAGTTGGACACAACTAAAGCAATTCAACAACAACAAAAACCAACAACAAGGCATACTAAAAATAAATAAATACAAAGTCAACAACTAAAATGATTCAACAAAAACCAACAACAATGCAGACTAAAAATAAATAAACACAAAGTCATTAATTATAAGGTAGTCTGGGCGGAAGGGCATACTAGCAATAGAGAATCGGGAAACAGAAAAAGCTTCATATAAGTGGTTCTTCAGCTGGGTCTTGAAGGAAGACAGAGATTCTATATAGCTCAAATTGAGAAATATAGGCAACTGAGAGTGGAATGTCAAGGCTAAGATGATTCTGAATCATTGAATGAAAGACCACTTAAAAGAGTAAACCACAAAATGACAAGTAGCAACATCACTGAGTGTAGCTGGCTCATTTATTTTCAAAAATCTTTTAAAATTTAGCTATATTCATTATTCAGAGTTGGCTACAAAATGAATTGTAGGGTCCATCTTGAATAGCATCCTCCTGTATGAATGAGGTTGAAACAAGAGGACAGCAACTTCCTATATAAAGTTGCTCAAAACAGTTTTGTTCTTAAAATGACCTACTAGGATTGGAGCTGTGGTTTTGTTCATATGGGCAACACCCAGTGGAGAACATTCTTTCTACTGATACAGGTCATTATCTTCTCTGCAATTTACAATCTTAGGCAGTTGTTTAGAGCAGTTAGTTTAAGTGATTTGCTCAGGGTCACGGAGCCTGTAAATACCACAGACAAAACTTGAATCCAAGTCTTTCTGTCTGGTTCTCTGTCCACTGAACTGGGCTACCTCTCTATTGTTCTTTAGTCAGGTTGTTAATTCAAGATGTCCCAAAAGTCTTAGTGCTGATTTAATGTACTAATAGCTTTATTAAGCTTTAATTGTTTTAAACAGCGCTAAGACTGTAGAAGCACCCTGTACATTATAACCAAATACTACCATAAAATCTCTATTGGAAAATTCACTGTGATTCAGCCTATCACCCATTTATAGCATCATTTGGCCTAATAGTGTTATTGAGGAAACAAATAAGGAAGGTAGTTGGGGTGTGCCTGGATGTGCTTTTTATGGCATAGTTGAAATTATTGGATTAGGGAAAGTCAAAATTCTTTCCTTTAGCAATTTAAGATTAGTCTATTTTGGAGAGGTGGGGGGGGGGATTTCCATTCAAAAGAAATTGCCAACTGCTTCCATGTGTTCCAAAAAAGAAGGCATATGGAAAAATCCACTCTTGTGGATTTTTTTTTCTCTTGTGAATTAAACAGGGGCTTAACTTCGGTTGGAGTCACTATTTGTTCAATTTGAGTCTGACAGGTTGAGTCTCACAGATACTTTGTTACTTCGTCTCTAATGGCACAAAAGAGCATTGTAATGTGGTCTAGAAATCTGACTCTTATTTCTTTCAATGCCAGATTTATTACTGATCAAGTGTTACTTGTAAGGGTAGAAGGTCAAAGGACTTGAGTTAAACCTCTATAGACAGAACAATCTGAAATGTAGACAGTGTAGCAAAGTTGATAATGTTCTTACAAAGTGGTGGGAAAATAAAGCTTAGGTGATTAGTTAAAGAAATATAATATCTTTGGGCTGCATTTACAGCAACTTATATTTGTTAGACATTTTTAAAAAATGTGCCCTTTGTCTAAAAACCCTAGAGTATAATGACAATAAAAATCAGGCATTTAACTACTTAAATCAACTGCTAGAATAAAGTCTGACATAAATGAAATATAATAACCAAGAACATAAAGATATTTATCTTGTATTACTTATGAATATGAATGTTAATTTCTGGAGATAAGTTTTTAATCTCCTTTAAAACTTAATAAGATAGTACTATTTGTCGAGGAATAGCAATCAATCAACAAATACTTATTTTTTTCTTTTTAAAAATTTCAACCTTTATTGAAACTTAAATACACAATAAGAAAAAGAAACATTATAAATTTAAATATTGAAACTTAAATGCAAAATAAGAAAAGAAAAAAAAGCATTGCCATGTGCACAGCAGAACATAAGAGAGGATTCAAAATATGCAACAATAAATTTCCATTTCAAGAAAGCTTATTTATTAAATACTATGCATTGTGTTCAGAGCTGTTCATCTTTGCTTCCTTGTAAGTTTTCTTTTATTCTCTGCTGTGCACTTTCTACTTTGTTCTTTTTTCTCCCCTCTCTCCCCCAAGAAGGCTACAATTAAGCAGGGATATGTGTGTGTATGTATATACACATATACATATACATAATACGTATGTACATACATAACATATACAAACATACATATATACATACATATACACGTACATAATACACTTAGATACACATACATATACTTAGATATCTATAATCATACTCATATATAGACATATACATTCTTATGCATCTATGTAAGACCATACTATACTTATTTGTCCTCTCTTTCTCTGAGGATGAATAACCTTTTCCTTCATAAGTCTGAGTCTTTCCATATTTTTCTAAGTCCACCAACTCATCATTCACTGCACCACAACAATATATACTGTCTAGTTATTTTAGATAGTCTAAAATAATATTGATTAATATGGCTGAAATATAGTGTACTTTCCCTATTTTTCTCTTGATTAAATCTATTTTAGCTTTAACTTTGTCTGAGATCATGATTACTACCCATGCCTTTTTCCCTAATAAATTCTGTTCCTGATCTTTCTTTTATGTTTGTATATATCTCTTATTTCCTATCCCTCCTGACTCCTCTACTTTACATTTACCAGCTACTCTGACCTCCTATTACTTAATCTGTACCTACCCCCTTCCCCAAAGATTCTTCCCTTATCCTCCCACACCTTTCTGTACCCCTCCTCTTATCCTATTCCCTCATCCTCTCCTCTAAAAATACCTCCTTTATCCTCTCAACAAGTACTTATTAAGCATCTACTAAGTGCCCAGGCACTATGGGAAGTGCCAGGGATGCAAAGAGAAACAACACTTGGTCACTCAGGGACCTCACAATCTAATTGGCGAGACAACATGCAAAACAACTATGTTCAAACAAGATTTATACAGGCTAAATTGGAGATAGTCTCAGAGGGAAGGCACTAAGATTAAGAAGGACTAGAAAAGATTTCTTGTGGAGGTAAGACATTAACTGAGGCTTGAAGATCTCCCAGTATAGACCCTCCACAAGAAACAATTTTGGGAGATGGAGTTAGAAGCAGGATTTCATTAGTCTATGGAGCTTACTGTGTTGAAACACCTTTCACTGAGGCAGATCAGCATTTTTTCTGAAACTTACATTCTTAGAAAGTTTCCTAGGACACTTAGAGGTTAAATAACTTGCTTATGATCCCATAACTAGTTGTGTAAAAGGCCTGATTTGAACCCAAGTTTTCTTGACTCCGAGAATAGCCTTAAAGCCATTTTACTACACTGCCTCAAGCAACCTTCTATTACAATTTAAAGTGTCCGGCTCTCGTTTCTGGACAGGCTGGTTCCTTTAAGACAGGAGAGAAGGGTCTTGATCAATATACTCAGACATGCTTAAAAGGAAATGACACTGTTTTGTAGCAGTTTGTCTTATCTTCTTCCTCCTAGAGGCTTGTATTTACCTAGTTTGATTATTAAGTACCTGATTTTGGCCGTGTTCCTGGTTCTTTTGCTCATCTTCTCACCACATTTGGCTGCCCCAGTTTACTTATGAGGTTCTTGCTATCCCTTTGAAATTGACTCCCTAAACTTCCTTTCTGTGTGCTGTTCCAGATTACTTCCTCCATCTTCTCTCATGGTTAACTCTTCCCACTGGACTGGCTGTGAACTATCACAGTCCAGAAGCACACTCCACACAAACTCCCAAGTGGTTGCTGCAGTTGGGAGTAACATTTCACTTCTGACCATCTGGGGACATATGACAAAATTCTCATGAAGATGTGGAGCATCAATTTTTTATTTAGGACTTTTTTTAGGGGAGGGTTATCAAATTTTAAAATAAAGATTAAGACAGCATTTTCAAATTATATCTTGTGCATGTAGAATACATACTCCTTGAGAATAGGAACTATTCATTCTTGCCTTTGGATCCCCAGGATCAAGCATACTGCCTACCACAGAGTAGATGCCTAATAAATATTTGTCGACTGATATAATTTGATGGCTGCTGGGTCACATGTACTATCTACCTGTGCATACACACATATTTTTTTCCTCTATAATTAAACAATCAGTTAATTAGCATCTATGTTATATACATTAGGTGCTAAATGAGTTACAAAGTTCAGATAAAACACAGTCCTTCCCATCATAGAGTTTTATGCTTCAATAACCATCAAACACAAAGTACACACATCCTAATTATTTTTTTACCACCAATCTTTTTCCATTATGTGACATTAGACAAGGTTCTTAATCCTCTGTGCCAATTTATACAACAGTAACGTAGTGTGAGAGTACAAGCCCCTTGTCTACATCGCAGTGATGATGTAGAAAGACATGAGCATAACTCTGGAGCCAAGCTGGGACATATAGTAGATCCTGTTAGACTCGTTACTGTCTCAGGAATTTCTTTCTAATTTGACTCATGTTTGACCTCCTACCTCTTCCCTAGGAGTCTTCAGTCCTTCACCCTACTTCTAGGACTGTAACTTCCTACTAGGCTCAGGACTTCAGATTGCCCCTGCCAACCACGCCTTGGTTTATTTTCTTCCTCCAAATAATCCTCTTTCTTTCAATCATCATCTTCACATAAGGTCTGTAGCATTTAGGAAAATGAGTCTTTTCCCAATAGTATTTATTGTATGTCTTTTGTTTTTACATTACCAACATTTCCTAATATCCCTTTCCTTTCTCAAAGAAAGGCCATACTGTGTAAATACAAGCCATACAAGCCAAACAAGCCATACTGTGTAAATAAAAAAGTATAAAAATAAAACTAACCAAAGTAGCAATTAAGTGCAACATTATATACAGAGTTCCACAACCACAGACACACCTACTCTACGAAGAAAGGGAGGGAGCTATGTTCTTGCATATTTTCTTTGGGGCCAAACTTGGTCATCATAATTTCACAGCACCATTTCCTTTATTTTGTTGTCCTTTTTACTTCTGTTATTGTATATATTATTTCCCTGGTTCTGTTTACTTTGCATCAGTTTATGGGCTTTCCTACATTTCTCTGTATTTATCATCTTCATCGTTTCATATAATGCATTAAAATCTTGTTACATTCATATATCACAACTTCCTCAGTCATTCCTCAGCCATTGGACATCTACTTTGTTTCCATAACTTTGCTCCTATAAAAGTATTTCAATATATACTTTGGTGCACATGGAGTTCTCTCTCTCCCTCTCTTTCCCTCTCTCTCCCCTTCCCCCTTTCATTAATCTCCTTACCTAATACATACACATCTTAAGAGATACTCAAAGTGCTCTGTGTT
Organism: Phalanger gymnotis; assembly: GCA_028646595.1. NCBI lineage: Eukaryota > Metazoa > Chordata > Mammalia > Diprotodontia > Phalangeridae > Phalanger > Phalanger gymnotis. The sequence continues at coordinate 96,826,456 of CM053627.1, read as the reverse complement.
TGGAAAATGGAAATATGTTATAAGGCTTCAAACTGCCCTTTGGAAGAGAATATCATATTTTCTCTCAAACTGTCCTAAAGATAGACAATACGTGGTACTCCCTTAGTTGTATTATATTGACAGCAAGAGTGGAAGAGCATCAGTACTATATTCACTCTGATCACCAGGAGGTTTGGATGTCAGTGCATGAAAGGACAAACTACAACAAAGTGATCCCAGATGAGCAATGAAATGATAGTATTTACAAGAATACTGAAAATTCTAGACACATGCTTGTTCATATATATATTTTCCCCCAGTTGGTGGGGGTGAGCCCTTATCTGGTTTCTAGAATGATCATGACCTCCATTTGCAGAATGTTTTATATTTTAAAAAATGCTTTCACATACTCTGCTCGATTTTATTTTTGCGCCAACCCTGTAAGATAGAGCATATATTCATTCAATGATTAGTTCCTTCATTAAGATTTAGTAAACCTGTGCTATGTGATTGGCACTGGACTCTAGACACTGTGGATACAAAGAAAGAGTCCCTACTTTCGAAGAACTTACATTCTACTGGTGGGAAACAATAGACACCCAGGTGAGTAAATAAAAAACATCTATACAAAGTAAGTACAAAATAATTTGTTGGGGAAGGCACTAGCAACTGGGAAAGGAGGATTAGGATGGGTCTTTTGTAAGAAATGATCGTTGATTTAAGCCTTGAAGGAACCTAGTAATTCAAAGGGGTGGAGGTGAGAATTCCAGGTATGAGAAGGGAAGGAGTAGATAGCCCACAATCACAGAATGGGGAGATATAATGTCAAAAGAAAGCATGCTATAGTTTATAGAGACCTGAGTTTGAATCTTGTTTCAGAAACTTATTAGCTGTGTTACCTCGGACAAGCAATTTCATTTCTCTTAACCTCACCTATTTCGTTTGTAAAACAGAGATAATAGCCCCTAACCTCAGGGTCAGTGTGAAGATCAAATGGGGTGATTTATAAAGCATTTTATAAACTTTGATGCTTTTATATAAATGCGATGATGATGATGATGATGATGATGATGATGATGGGGAGATGATGTAAAGGCAAGCAAAGCGGGATTTTTTACTATTTTTTCTTTTGGAGTGCTTCTCAGCACTAAGGCAATCAAGTGTCTTTGATTGAGTCTTGCCTTTGTTTGTAGGAATGCCCACGCCTTTTTGCTAATTAGGTCACAAAAGATGTGAAGCCCTCAGGCCCTGAAAAAGGGTATATATACCCGGAGGATAGCCATTGAACTCAGAGTTGAGAATCAAGAACTCTCAGAACTATGGGAGGAGAGGTTTTGCTTTAGGGGCTTACTCACTGGAAGAATGTTCTGTGATTTGGCCAGACAAGACTCTGAGTAGATGTTGGAGCCCCCCCCCCCCCCCGCCCCCACTTTAAAAAACCCAAATGTTGGTGCTTCTCCCTCTGATAAGTATTTATGCAGTGTCTTTGGTCAGACGGCTAGAAGCCTGTCTGTTGATTTGTGTTATTTGCTCTGTTTATATTTTCTCTGTTTGTAATTTCTGTTTGTATTTGCTCTGAAGTCCAGGGTGCTGACTTTTTCCCCTGAGCTAAGTGAATGATATATGTATGTTTAATTAAAGTGAGATTGTAAACCCCTTAAAGTTGCTTTCCTTAGAAAAGCAGATTGAAGAACCTGTGCTAGCAGCCCTCCTGTGTGCTGGTGTTATTGGTTTTACACAGCCACAGTAGTGGCAAGTAGCATTGTTGCTACGGATGATGAGAGGTAGGGAAAGACAGTTATCAAGTGGACTGAGGAACTTCTTTTTCCATTCTATAAATGAAGAAAACAAAGCACAGAGCTATTCCACAATGAGTGAACTAGTGATAAAGTAAAGGCTCAAACCTCTGACTTGCTTCAGATTCTTTCCACTACTCTGCCTTGGTATTACAACTTTGTCAATGGGCATTGACACTGCCTTCCAGAAGTTTCTGTTTTCTTTTTGTACTTTGAATACTGAAATCTCTCTGGCTAAGGTCTGAAAGTTGCTGCATGTATTATTTATATTCCAGATAGCTTTGGGGTGTTTTTAAATTTTGTTTTGTTTTATCCAATTCTAAGGTCTTTGCACAGGCTTCTTTGTTTCCTTTCACAATTACCACAAGCTCCTTCCTCACTTCAACTTCAGAGACCAGTCAGTTTTAACACACCCATCACTGTATTTTTGTGCTTGCTCTGGTGCAGTTTGATGGGATAGGTCCATTTTGGAAGCAATGTTTTTTTTTTTTCAGTAACTTAATATTTTATGGAGTTAGGCAAAAAAAAATTCCGATGCCAATAACATGGGTAAAATCTTGCAGACAACCTCTATAACATTTGAAAAACCACTTGCCAAGACACAAAAAGTATATATAATTAGTTGCTACATAAAGAGCCATGAGATCTGAAGCATCTGGCCGTTGGGGCTGCACAATTATTTAACCAGGGTGGGGGAAGGAGTAACCTTAAAAACTCCAGATTGGTTGATGAGAATGTAACCTCCTCCTATGAACAATAATGATAACGATTATAGATTTCTTAAAGTGCAGAGAGGAAAATGAGGCCTGTGCTTTATAGGAATACATGGAAACCAGACATACCCTCAGAATACCTGATGTCAAGTTTTGGCAGGTTTATCTGTGTTGGCTGATGCATGTTTTTTTTTTCATTATTTTTTCTTTCATTTTTACATTGGTAGTAGTGCAAAGCAGGGAAGTTGTGATTATAGTCTCTAATGTGGGTAAAATTTGACTACTTCTGTAAACCAAGGATTCCTTCTGTGAACATCTTGTTGTGCTGATACTTTGCAAGTAATGAGAAATATTTGTTGGCTTGGATTGTTAGTAGTTACACAGTTGTATAAATCAGGCAAATGATGTCACCGTTGCCTTTGAAGAGTAGTATTAAAAATAAGGTGGGCAAGGAGGATTCCTGTTTAATCATTCTTCTGTGGGGAGGAGAGGGAACAACAAGGGATTGCATCTTCTTTTAAGTTTGGAACAGATGAAGAATGTTTCCCAGGTTATTGGGGTAGAGTCCAAGGAAGAAGTAGGATCTGACCATAGAGTATGAATAAGACTGGATAAGCCTTTCAGGCATTTGGTTAGATGGTTGGTCCCACCCCTACCAACATCCTAAGTCTTCCTCCTGGGCTCCCTCCAAGTCACTAATAGTTTGTTTTTCTAGCCTCTTGACTCCATTGCACTTGCTTTCCATATAGCTAGCATGGGACAAATAGGGTTTTGTCCCGGGGTCCCAACATTCCATAGGCATTTCTTTTTTAGAAGGGCACAGTTCTGTTCCACAATGAGAAAATGGCATATCACTGCTGTGACTACCTTTCCCTCTCCCTGCTCCCTATCCTTTATCTTAGAGTATGGAAGCTCTGCCTTTCACCCCAATTCCTGGTGGAATAAGAGCTGGTCTACCCTTCTCCAGTGCAACTGTCATACATACTCATCCGCTCTACCCCCAGGAAAAAATAAAAAAGGGCATTCCTCCTTATGGAGACAGAACCCAAAAATAACCAATTCCATTCTTTAGAGGTGCTTCTTAGTCTAATGGGGAGAGAGAGTTCTGTGTGTTTTATCTATGTAATCTCATAATCTGTAATTCCATGCTCTCCCATCTTCTCAGTATGTTTGAAAGACAGACATATACTGTCCACAAACTTTTGACCTACATTATTCTTCCTTTTAGAATGGTAAAAAGTAACTTTACCATTTAATTTTATGTGCATTTTGACTTTGAACAAACAATATTATTTTAACCAAGCCCTGATTCCTGTCTCCCATCCAGTTTTACTACTAGCCTCACAATATGCAAATGAGGAGTCTATACCAGCAAATGATAAGCTCATTTGATAATAATCTACTTTGAAGCTTGTAATTTCTGGGCAGCCTGGCATATTGGAGAAGGCTCTGGTCTTGGAGTCAGAAGACCTTGCTTCAAATCCTAGGTCTTTCCTAAACTCCTTAAAATATGACCTTGGGGAATTCAATTCCTCTTTCCATTCCTTGGTTATCTATAAAATATTAAAGAGTCGGATTACAAGTTCTCAAAATTCCTTTCCAGTTCTGACATTTTACACTTCTATGAATATCCTTGGGAAAAGGTGGGGTGACATGGAAATATTAGAGCAAAATAGAAGAATTTAAGTTGATTTTATATGAAAAATTGCCATGTGCATTTTTATTAAGAACATAATTTTGCATATATGCTAATATAGAGAAGAAAATATCTTTAGCATTAACATTTTTTCCCCACAGAACCCCCGATCCAATTGAAATCCACCATCAGGATTCAATGGAGCATAGTTTGGGAAATGCTAGTTTATTAAATCATTTATGATGCTTTTTAATCAAAGTTATACAATATTGCTTGGAAGGTAGAGGTCCAAAACTGATAAATTTATAGCATGTTAATTAATTTTAGATAATCACTGTAGAGAGAAATAAATTTGGTTGATTTTGAAATGCATCTGTCTAAAGCTTTTGTGAAACTCACCTTGGAGCCAGTCCAAAATTGAATGCCACATTTTTTAATGTAGATATTGCTTTATATGTGCATTAAACCATAATAACTACTGATGGGCCCAAAGGAATGCTATATCATACCTTCTCCCTCTTGACTCAGGTGCCATTGTGTTCTGGATTCATACACGTAGTCAAATGGGATTCAGTCTTATGAACAGCCTGACCCCTGAAAAGGAGGGTCAGATTAATTTTTTTTACACTTTTCACTTTTTGACCCCTTCTCTTGCAGATGAATTCCCTGTCTATATTAGTGAAGTTTTTATATTAAGAGTTCTCTACACTACTAAATCATAGGTCTAGCACCCTTAGGACCCAGATACAATGAAGCTCATTTTAAAGATATAGAAGAAAATGACTAAATAGTTTAATCATTTATAACTAAATTATTCTGTGTAGTAAAAAACCATTCTCATGGATGTGCCTCCTATATGTTTTGTTAAATGAGAACAAATTAACTGAGATACATTTAGTAATTTGGGAAAATGTCTTCTTTGTAGTTCAGGACTTCTTTACTTATTTACTAGTTTATGTGAGAATTGCTGCTAAGAATAAATGGTAACTTTTTTCTAGGAGTGAAATTAGGAGAAAGAATGGTAATAGTATTAAATAAATCCTGTAGAATATTAGACTTGGGATGCTTGAGGGACAAAGACAATCAATTTATATTTGAAACTGTATGTGTCATTTTGAAAATTAGTTACAGACCCCAACCCTTAAAATCATTCAAGTGCCATGAATTTTGAATTTTTTTTTAATTTAAAGCTAGTTAGCAGTGCCAGGATGGTATTTCAACCTCACTTTCCTTTCTGATGCCTGTCCATATGCAGTTAGATAGTTGATAAAAAATGACAGCAGAAGTACTTCCATAAGCCACGGATTATTAAAGTGATAAAAAACTTCATCTAGTCCAGAGATATCATAAATGCCACAGACTGTACAAGGCTTACAACACTGCCAAGTGTACCCTGAACCAGATTAAAATATAATTAGGAAATGTTTAATGAAATAAACATACAACAGATAATATTAAGTTTTAGTTTTCTAAGTCAATATTCTGCCCACAGGGATCCATTTCTATTTTTTGACACTACTGATCTAAGTCTCCCTCCCATTTACCACCAATAATCCAGCATTTTTTAAGTGTCTATCAGTCACTGTGCCAAGCACTGGGGCTACAAAAAAAAAAAAAAAACAATCCCTGTTCTCAAGGAGTTCACAGTCTAGTGGGGGAGACAACATGCAAACAACTACGTACAAATTTTATCGGCATGTATATACACATATATACATACATATATGTGTGTATGTATACACATATATGTATATGTATGTCTGTATATATGCATGCATGTATGTGTATATATATACATATGTGTGTATACACACACATAAATATATGTGGATGTGTGTGTGCATATATATATACACGTATATATATATATATACATTATATATATACATATATGATTAATTGCGGATAATCAGTAGAGGGAAAGCACTAGAATGAAGGGGGATCAGAAAGTCTTCCTGGAGAAGATGAGATTTCAGCTAGGACTGGAAGAAGACCAAGGAAACCTGGTTTCTTTGGAGGGAAAGAATTCTAGACATGGGGGACAATTAGTGAAAATGTGAAGAGTTGGGAAATGGGAGTGTCTTGTTCAAGGAACAGTAAGGAGGCCAGTACTGCTGGATGGCGGTTGAGGTGCAGTGTGGAAATTGAGATCCAGAGAGCAAAGTGACTTGTTATCTGGCTTTTTCCCCACCAGACCATATATATTGCTGTTCCATATACATAAATATAATATATAATATACCATATATGTATATGCATACATAGTATATATTTATGCATATTAAGAAAAGCAGGTACAAGAGTTGCTCTAATACCAGCTCATGGTATGCTGCCTTCCCTTTTTCTATTATCCCTACAGATTCTACAGAATCCCAACTAACTCAGGCATTGTTATACTCTGCTGCTATTAAGAGAATGGCCATGGAGGTGAAATACACAGTTGTTAGCACTGCTCATAAATGATCAAATTTAAGAAAATAGTAAGAGACAAAAGAAGGAAAAGGAGAACTGAGTTGAGGTTTTTTAACTAATAGCATAAGGGCAGAGGATGTGGTCAGAGTCGTGTGGGTTTAGTAGTCGTTATGCTAAAGGAAATCTAAGTGGGTGGTGAGGAAGCTAGAGATGTGACCAACTCTAGTGAAAATATTGTCATCTTTCCAAAAGACCATTTACCATGGGAAGGATTTACTAAGCACCTACTATGCAGCACCGTGGATAGAGTGCTGGACCGGGAGTTAGGAAGACTCATCTTCCTGAGTTCAAATCCAACCTCAGAGTCCTCATCTGTAAAAAGAGATGGAGAAGGAAGTGGCAAACCACTCCAGTATCTTTGGCAAGAAACCCCAAACGGGGTGATGAAGAGTCAGATATGATGGAAATGACTGAACAACAACAACAAATGTGTCAGACAATGTACTACACACTTAACAAGATAATATTTGAGATATTTGATGAGATATCTCATTTGATCCTCACAACAACCCGAAGTGGTAGATGTTATTATTATCCTTATGTTAAGATTAAGGAAACTGAGGCAGGCAGTGGTTAAATGATTTACCCAAGGTCGCACAGCTAGTCAGTATATCTGAGGCTAGATTTGAACTCAGGTCTTCCTAACTCCAGACCTAGTGCTTTTCCCAGTGTTCCACATTGTTGCTTCTAGAAAATATCCATTTAATAGTATGATGGTACATTTGAAACTGTGGCAGGTGCTCAGACTTAGCACCTTTCCCACAAACAGTTCAGGGCCTCCTTATTTGATTCTTAATTTGTTTTTTAAATATACTAAAACTTTATCTGATCATTCTTCCACCTGACTTCATAAAATTCCCTCAGAGAGTCTGTGACTCATGGAACATAGGGTTGGTACTCCCTCCCCCTAAGTGATCTGCTATATTCAGGGGTGTCCTAGAGCCAGCTCATATTGCTTGGAGAGCTGATTGTTAAATTTTCAGTGTGACCGTTTACACCTCAGAAAGCAAACCCTACAAACTAGGGCTTAATTAATTTTGTTGATTTTCTAAACCCAATAAAGCAATGGAGAAAATTATAATAATGGAGATTACAGTTAAAAGTGTGTCATGAGCATAGGTATTTTTCCCTCTGGAGAGTCAATTGTTAAACATTTGCCATTTACTGCCCTTCTAGATAGCTCTCCTACTGGTTTCTTAAAGCTTAGCCAAGTTAAGTAAACTGAGCCTGACCTGAAGGATTCAGTCTATCATTTTTTTCCCTCAATTTCCATTCTCTATGATCATTCGCCACATTTACAAAATGAGCACACTGCCTGCAGTGAGGATGGGCGTCTCACTGGCAACCCTGGAGTGTTGGCAGTCTAGAATGCTTTGTGGGGAGCTTAGAGCCTTTTCCAAGACTGTGCCTGGTTCTAGACAGTCGTTTGCCTCTGAATCTTAAGCCTTGAAATTTGTTTTAAGTATGAGAGTCTGTGGGGTGGGAAGTTCATAACAATCAGCTTGTCCTTGGAAAATATTTGTGCTTCAAAATTTTACAGCTATTTTAAGCAATGTTAAAAACTCTGGTTGGCTTAAAAATGGGCATATGTTTTCGTTCTGGAGTTGCACAATTACTTTCAGAGAAAGACTAAAAGAAACCCATCTTTCCTGTTGTCTGGCCAGTAACTTGCTAAAATGAGTAATACTGATTTGAAGGTCCATGTTGAGATAGTGGAATGCACAACTTTGGGGAGTTTATTTTTCTGTTTGGACTACTAGAGGTCCAGAGTGTAGAAAGAACATCTGCTTGACAGCATTCTCAACTCTTGCCATCTACATGTGTTTGAGCCAATGCTGGCCAAAAGCTCATGCTCATTTAATGGGGGTGAAAATTATTTATTTATGAGTCAGGAGTTACTTTTCTTAGCCATAGTTTGTCGTTGGTCCTGGAGTGACCTCACAGAACTGTATTATTTCTTTATGACAGAGTGTGTGTTTTAATAAAAAAATAAATGAAATTAACCCAACCTCTCTTGCATCCGATGGTATTTTTCATGATCACTTTATTTCCACACTGGAGGCGTAAGAAAAGATTGCACACCTTGAACTAATGTAAGGCACTTGGTTGTGACTAGAGATAAATCTAACTCATTATAGAGGTCCAGCTTTTGCTGCTTGTTTCTGTCATTGGTCATAATGGAGAAACCCAAAGGCAAGAATGGGAAGAGCGATTTCCAATACAGCCTCTCTCCAGGTGCTGATTCTAGCAGGCAGGGTTATAAATATTGAGTTTTGTCTTCATAACCTGAAAAAAAAATCCATCACATTTCTATGGCAGACGATGATTTGTTAGTCAGCCCCTCAGTCCTTCTAGCTATGCTTTCCCAGACATAAATAGCATTTTTTCAATAATATGGTCTTTGAATATGAAAGACAATGCAGAAATAAAAAGATGCATTTTTCTTTCCTTTCCTAATGGCTGTTATTGTAAATTTTCTTACTAATTTCCCATACATACAATTACATACTACCCAATGCCAAAGTTCAGGTAATTTTTTTCTCCAGGTTTTACTCTCTTCAAAAATTAATTCTTCCTTCGAGATCATCCTACAGTAGTACTAATTGGCTGCCTAATCATCTTAGTAGCTTTGATTATCCAGCTAAACCTCTTGATTTTAGGTCACTTGGGGTTGAAAACTTGAACAGTGTTTGGGCTATATATATTTGACTATGTATTATGTAAGTAAAACTAGTTGCCAATATCAGTCATCTTGGAAATAAATTTTCTTATTCTCATGTATACCCATTTCAGTTTGCTATGTCTTCATTTCTGTTTTATTTATATAGTGGGGATCAAAACATCAAATTGGCCAGCACTGAGCATCCCATCAGACCTCTAGAGGCAGAGAGTACCTGGAAGTCCCAGAATGGAGACATTAGCCTAGAAATGGAGACATATGGAAGGGAAAGAGGCTGATGCCCAAGTGTCTACTGGGATTGTGCTGCACAGCCCTCCAGACTAGTACCAGATGGTTGATGAATATTCAGGAGCTGTATCTAGAACTTGTGTAGAGGATATTGAAGAGGTCATTACTGACTTAACAAAATCTAAAAGGGCTGGAGGCAAGGACTCTGTCTGTGTAACAGTGATGTGTTAGGGAGGCAAACTAGAAGTGGGGATTTAGAGTTGAATTCAAGGTTAGGTTGGAGAGCAAACTTCTAAGTCATCCAAATGGAAGGCAAGGTGTGGATATGGTAGGCAGTGTGATACAGTGGTATGTATACATAGGGATTAAAATTGTCCACCCTACAGTAAAAGAGACTGAGGCAGAGCTCTGAGCCAATGACACTTTAGTGAAGGGTCTGTGGTCTCCTCTAATGAGGTGGATCTCAGATCTTCCTCACAATCCGAGATGTCCCCTTCTTCCAGGATCTTGTTTTTGTAGGGTTTGATATCCAAATATGCAAAAGAGGCATGGCAAGAGGCAGCACCTCATTAATTGATAGACCTTACTCTTTAGGGCCAAAAAATGACATATTAGCCAGGGGACACAGGTTGGTTGAAGCATGGGCATCTCTACTGACTAAGTAGTCGTAAGATGGTCACCCGCTCCTGTTGGACAAGAGAGAATGGTCTGGAGATACAAATATAAATTAGGGTACTTTCCAAAGCATCAAGGCATCCCACCCATGCTGGGTTTGGACATGGAATTTGAGTAAAACAGGATGGCGATATCTCTGTCAGCATTCTCATGGTTCCGCAAGTGAGCCTCATAACTTGGTAAACAAGTAGTGAACATTACATTAAAGGTTGAGGCCCACTATAAGAATCTATCTGTCCCTATATGATTTATGTAGAGTATCAAACTGATTAATGCTGATTGGAATAGAGTAGGGTTCCAAATGAATTATTTCTCACAGTAGGGGGATGGGATTTGGAGTTAGAAGACCTAGATTCAGTTTCTGCCTGTCATTCACTACCTGTGTGACATTGGACAACACACTTCACCTTCACAGGTTCAGGGTCTTGATCTATAAAATGCCAGGGTTGGACTAGATGGCCTCTGAAGTTCCTTCTAATTATCTGATTACTCACATTTTACATATAAGGAATTGAAGCTCAGAGAGGACTTATTTAATTTGCCTACTAATGAATAACAGAACCAGGACTCAAACATAGGTTATTTGACTTCAAATCTAGTGCCTTTTCTTCCAAACTCCCTTTCAAGGGATTGCTTGAAATGGTATAGTTGCTACATCGACTGTTTTTTATTCTTTAACTTTAGGATCTTTTGGCTTCATATAAAAAAAGAAAGTATTGAGCCGAGCCCCACCCCCTTACTAGCACCCCTTGATTTCAATCGATTGCTTTGTTTAATTGCTTTCTTATTTTCTGATTTCTAGACTTGCAGCTAATGGCTTCACCATGTCTTTCATTGCTTGCCTACTCTGTCACAGCCCCACTCATTCTTTACATTGCCTTCTAACAGCTTTAACATTATGTCTACTGATTTTTACTAGTAAAAATGTCGTTTCCACACATAGCAGTCAAGATTTTGTAATTAGGAAGGAAACTTCACAGTTGCTTTCCCCCCCATAAATAATGTATGTTATAGGTACAGAGTAGAAGAGGCTTAAGAAATCTGAAATCATTGCTGGTAATTAAAGATCAGCTAGATTTCAGTGGTAAACCTTATTTTAGTACTTTCTTCCCTTATTCAAATCCTTGTCTTTGTACTGTGTGATCCTCTACTTTCATATTTTTAGTGTTATGTTTCGACTTATATACAGTATGCTGTAAGCACTAAGAAAACATTGGAGAGAGGAAGATGAAGACACAAGGCACAAAGAATCCTTGTAAATATGAAATGTTTCTGTTCTTGATAAATCAATAGACTTTAAAATGGAAAGAATTAATTTATAGCTCTAAAAGTAGCTGACAGGAAAAAAATAATACTGAGAGATATTTGAGCATTTTAAGTAATTGCATCAAAGGGTGATGAATTTCTTTTCAAAAATTCTTCTAAATTAATACACATTATGCTCTAAGCATTGAGAAAGTGTTGGAGAGAGGCAGGATAAAGAAAGAAATTCTTTAAAAATATCTGTAAATATGTAATAGTTCTGTTCATGATAAATTGATTAGATCTTGAAATTGAAGGACCACTTAAATTTGTCTCTAAATGAGTATTCTGGCTTCTGTTCCATAATTCTCAAAGTAGCTATAAGGAGGAAAAATAATACAGAGAAATATTTGTCTGGTTTTTGAGGAAATACATAAAGGATTGGTGACTTTCTTTTAAAAAATAAAATTGAAGTAAAATTTCTTCTAATGTTAAGTAATTATTTAAAATCCATAAAATTAAAGCACAACATACAACAGTGTTTACTCATATAAACTACTCCCTTTGTCAGAGGGTACATATTTTACTCATCAAAGGGAGAGTTATGGAGAGGGAAAATTATCTGATGTCATTATTCTTCTAGAATTTCATCCCTTCCTGTCTTTCCCCTCTCCCCCCAAGTGTGTTTACTCCTTAAAATTGGAAGTAAGGGAAATAATATGAAGTGAATCAATTGTTGCTTTATATTTCTATCTAAATGTTATCTGACCCACAGTGCCAGGTTTAAAAAATACATTTTCCTCTCCCCCCACCTGTGCTGTTGGCATTTTACTTGTGCTTGAGTCATTAGTTTTAACTTGTACTTGGATGCAAAAAGGCAAACTCCAACATGCCTCTATAGATTCTTTCATCATTTATTTATCTGGCTTGTTTAAAACAAATGACTCCCTCGAATCAAAAGGATAGTGAATTGATATTTTGCTATCTTATAACTATAATAAAGTAAGTCAGGCAGTTTCCACCTCCTTTTTTTCCCCCTCCTTAAAAAATCCTTAAGGTTCCTTTCAGGAAATAAAACTGACATGTTTGCTGTGTTAGCAAAAAGGTACTTACTGAAGCATTGCCTTCTTGTATACCTTTTAAAGAAATCCCATTAATGAAGTGTTTCTACTGAAGTGAGGTCTTGAGCTCTGGAAAACTATGCCAACAGAGCATAATTTCTGGCAGGCCCTTTCAAGTGGAGAGGTCTTTAATTGTTGCATGGTAATAGACTATGTCTGTTGTCAAAGGACCAATTTAACCAGATGGGAGAAGATCATTGCCACAACGTCGGTCATAGAAACTCATAAAGATTATCTGCTAAGGCAAGGAGAGGTAGCAAACTGCATCGGTAGAGAGATTATCCATGTTGATTAGCAAAGTCATGGGTGTTTTGAAGTATTGAAATGTTAATGAAGACAAAGAAATTGGTCAACTGTGTGTGTGTAAATACCCATTCTATCCCACCATAACAAGCTAAAGGAACACTTAAGAAAGGAAGGCACAAGACAGAAGGAAAGGCATGAGACAAGAAATGTTTGTGAGGATATATTAAAAAGAATCTGTGTTTTCAGATTCTTTTCAGATGTTTCAGAAACCTGTGTTTTCTCAGATCTCACATCCAATGAGCCTAAAGGACATTTGAAGCCATGATCATTTAAGAGGAAAGAGCTAAAAGGAGACACACCTTTTTTTCTAGCACAGGGTTATCTAATCACCAATTTAGAGTCGCAAGAGACCAAAGAAGTCATCTCCTCCAACCTTCTTATTTTATGAATGAGAAAACTGAGACTTAGAAAAATTAAATGACTTGCCCGACGTTACACAGTTAGCAAGTGGTATAGAATGTTCTTTCCCATTTGCTACCCCTAGTCAGTGACAATATTCAAAGATAAGAACTGGAAAGGAACTACTTATTCTGCCAGAGAAATAAACACATTTGTTAAGGAAAATAATTAAGCACCTACTACATACCAAGTACCGAGTTAAGTGCATTATAAATATAATTTCATTTGAACCTCACAACAACTCTGGGATGTAGGTGCTATTATTAATCCCACTTTATAGATGGGGAAACTGAGGCAGATAGCAGTGAAGAGGCTTACACACAACTAGTAAGTGGCTGAGGCCAGACTTGAAGTCAAGTCTTCCTGACTCCAGGCCCTCCACTATCTAGCTACTTCTGGGATGGGGAAAGAAAAAAAAGAGAATTTTTAAAGATTCATTTCTCTACATTTACCAACTGAATATGTACTTCTGTATAAAAATATTTGCATTGGGATCAAACAAAGTAAAATATTGTTGGAGTACAGTTTTTTTGGACTAGTTTGTTGCTTTATGATTTTTATTTTGCTGAATTCTCACTTATTCTCTGTGTGAAAAAGATATGAGAGCACTGCCTTGGCAAGTGGTCTGAATTCCTAGGAGTGGTGGCAGTGAATGAGGTACAGCCCTCTTCTGTATATTTTAAGAGGTCTCTTATAACAGGCCTGGTCTGTGGTAGCACTGGTAAGTAGCACTTAGGGGGTTTACAAACCACTCTGTCATGGTGATGACATACTGACTGTGGTTGTGTAAGCTAAATAAAACGCAGGAAAGAGATATTGAATGAAATAAAGAACATACCTATATAATTATTGCCAGAAATGAATTTTTGAAACCCTAAATTTGAGTGTGGGTTAAGCACCTGAAGACTCCCAAAGATCAACAAACATCATTTCTCAGATTAAAATTTCAGAGAGGCAAAATTCACATAGGGTTTCTTATTCAGGTTTAATATTTTAATACGTATGGTGACCCTTGGGATGGAGAAACAGCGAGCATGTGTTTCCACTAGAGGTGGATAAGGAAAAGAGAAACTGGGGTCTTATGAATTCACCATTGTGAAAATGAAGCTGTCTTACTGTGGTTATAGTGCCGGACCTGAGTTCAAATCCAACTCAGTCACTCGGATAGAAGAAGCATTTTTGAAGTTCCTACGATGTGCCAGGCACTGTTTCGAGTGCTTTACAAATATCATCCCACTGGATCCACACTGACCTGCTGTGTGATCCTAAACAAATCTCTTAGCCTCTGTCTGCTTCCATTTCCTCAAATGTAAAATGAGACTAATCATAGCACATACTTCACACGGTTGTTGTGAGGATCAGATGAGATAGGCCTTAGAAAATACTTGGTCAGCCTTAAAGGTTTTGCTTTACAAATGTTAGTTATTCTCATAGTTGTATTTGTTCTTGGGTGATCATATTTTCTTTAACAGAACTCCCATAGTTGTAGTGGCTACATAACTTTAGCAAAACTTTTAAACTTAATCTCTTTAAAACCAGGACATAAGATTTCTCTTTTGGAAATAACTTTTTTTCTTAAAGATAACACAGTTATAAAAATTTCTTTGATTCTTTTCTTGTGTGACATAGATTTCAGATTTTTCACTGCCTTGGTTGGAATATTAGGGTGGGGGTGGGGGGTGGAAGGAAGGCACAGGAGAGGATAGAAGCACTTGATTTAAAGCTAGAAAACCAAACCTATCTAGTAGAAAGTGGTCCTCCTTACTGCTAGAAGTGTTCAGTAATGGTTGAATGGCCACCTATGCTTAGCACAATGATGTAGGTCTTTTTAGAATGTTAAGGTCAAAAGTATGTCCTCTTAATTAAAAACTTTTCTTGACAATAATTCTGAAATTCCTTTCCATTTCTACTGCAAACATCTTGGTCTAGACCCATTGAATTATTTCAGTAGTCTCCTAACTGATTTTCCTGCCTCTAGTCTCTTTGTCTCTCTGATATTTTTCACCTACTTTCGCTGTTATTAATCTTCTTAAAGAATTGCTATTAATTTGCTTGCTCAAAAGCCTTTTTTGTGCTTTATTGCCTGCACGATCAAGTCCAGATGCCTCAGCCTGTCATTCAAACCCCTCTACAGGCTTGCCATGACCTACATTTACAAACATTTCTTCTAACACTCCCCAGCATAAAAATCAATTTCATGAGTGTGGTGGGAGGTTGAGGGGGAGAGGCTTTAAATTTAAAAGGCTTGTGGTAAAGGAGAATGGTGTTTGGCAGAATACGTTGGGATAAAAGAGAAGAGAATTTCTGCTTTTCGAAAGAACCCAGTTAAACTTATGATGGCTTCTAAAGCCATGGGTGTTCTCATTCGTGTTTCTCTCTCTCTCTCTCTCTCTCTCTCTCTCTCTCTCTCTCTCTCTCTCTCTCTCTCTCTCTCTCTCTCTCTCTCTCTCTCTCTCCCCTGCTTTCTCTGCCTTCCCCTATCTTCTCTGCCTTTCCCCATATCTCTTTTTTCTCTTTCCCTCATCTCTTTTTCTTTCTCTCTCCCTCTTCCCCTTCTCTGTTTCTGTCTATGTCTCTGTGTCTCTGTCTCTCCAATTGTCTTTTTTTGGTTTGGATGTTAAGGGCCCTGTAAAATGGTTAATTCCCAACCTTCTCAAGTATCAAGACCCCTCTTTTAAAGCAAAAATATGAATCGACTCTCCCCCATATGATGTCAGTTGTACAATTATTATTGATAGGGAAAATCTGTGATGACAAAAAATTTCTATGGATTCAGGAATGCTTTTAAATGAAGGTATGATTTATTTTCAATGTCACTGACTCACATATGAAAAATAGCAATCCAAATATGCACAAAACATTTCTACAGACTACAGCATGCCTGTTTGTTGATTTATTATTGTGATCCATTTAATGAGATGGCTGATGCCATTCTGCAGAGTTCAGGGATTAGAAAGCAATGAAAATGTCAACTTTAGATCAGGTTGCCAATCCAGTTTGTTTTGGTATTTTAGATTTTAATGCACCAAGTGCAGTAAATCCATTTTTTGCCAGCGTATATTGTGAGAAAAAGCATCAGGTGCTTCATGGCTTAGTCAGTCAGTTCTGGGTGCTCAAAAGCAAACAAGTAGCCAGAAATCAGCCAGGTTCTTTTGTGTAGCTGTTAGTTATAAAGTATTATCACATGAAAGTTCTATTAAGCGATCTCATTCTTCTGTTGTCAGATCTAAGAATACAGCATTTTTGATGCTTACAAAAGTTTCTTGTGGAGGGAAAGTGTTCAGGCAGCTGGCCTTGGAAGCTTTGCCAGGATTCACTTAGGCCATCTTCTAATTTGTTTGATAGATATTATTCATGATGCAATTTCAGCACAGCTAAATAAAGATTTTAAAAATATTTAACATATGTACAGAGTCATGGACCCTTTCCACTTACATGTTAGGAGATGCTGTTGGAATTCTTTTGTTTCAATTCAATTCGACTCAATTCACTAAGCATTTAATAAAAACACAATGGACCAGAAACTATACTTAAAGCTGGGGATGTTTCTCTGTAAATAATTGTCCAAAGGTGAGCAGTTTTTTTTAACCTGTAGCTGACAAGTATTAGCATCTTCAAGTTTATAGAATGCTCTCTAGAGATAAAAAGATTATTTCCATATCAGGTACTCTCTAAATATTTCCTGGTGAGGAATAGAGTGCAAAGATAAAGGAATTATCAAAATGTAGGCATTTTCTGGATATTTTGTAATCTGTTCCTGAAATATATAATGTATATGTATGCAAGATACATGTACATACATATTCACATAATACATATTACACACATATTTATTCACGATATACATAAATACTGAGGTGTGCTGGTAAATGTTTCGCAACCAATTCTCCAGGGGAAAAAATTAATCTGCATTATTAACCTCTTTTCACTTATTTTATTATCAGGGATGGGGAACTTGCAACCTTGAGGCCACATGTGGCCATCTAGGTCCTCAAGTGCAGCCCTTTGACTGAATCTAAACTTCACAGAACAAATCCCTTTAATAAAAGGATTTGTTCTGTAAAATTTGGACTCAGTCAAAGGGCTGCACCCAAGGACCTGTAAGGCCACATGTGGCCTCAAGGCTGTAAGTTCTCCATCCCTGGCAGATAATTAACAGAATACTACATCAAGACCTGATTTGTAGTGTTTGGTGATTTACGAGGTGTTAACGCTCACACTGAACATTTAACAATCTAGTCTTGAGAGCCAGTATAAGCTGGCTCCAGCACACCTCTGAATATTGTGTGTGTGTGTGTGTGTGTGTAAAACTGACTTTCATATCTCCCTGGAAAGGGGGCTTTGATAGATTCATGATTTTAACCATATGGGTACTGCCTCAATGTATGCAGATCAAAACCCCTCCATGATTTCTTGTCTATGTCTTTCCATAAATTCTCCAGGGGCATATACCCAACAATATGGAAGTCTTCCTCTGCTTCTTTTAATGTCAGTCATTCAAGTAACATTTATTAAGCACCTACTATGTGCTAGGTGGGGCAGCTAGGTGGTGCAGTGGATAGAGTGCCGTTCATGGATATCACCCATGAATGGACTTCCTATGTACCCTCTGTCCTTTCCTGCCTTTCTTCCCTTGCTGTTGCCTCAAAAATACAACTTTTCTTTCTACTTCCAGTAAAGCATTTTAAAATGAAGTCCTGTGATAACACCTCAAAAAGTTTTCCAACCCCAGCAGTAAGCAGTGTGAAAGTAAATTGATCACTTGTGCATAAGTATGATTTTTCGCTTATTTTTTCCTAAGGATAGCTAAATCTGAATTTCAAAACTTCCTAGTAGGTCCCCAAATTGTCTTTATTAAGAATAACATCCTTCGGTAGCTTCAGAGAGGGTTACTTTGATACAGCAACCAAATCAGTATTTGGAAATATTATATGGATGCTTCAAATTAAAGAGTACTTTGTAGCTGGGGCCCTGCTGTCTCGGTTTGTAGCTGACGATATATTCTTTGCTTTCTGAGAATCAAAACAGGATGAGTTTATTAGTTGGAAATAACACTGAACATGATGGCAACTATGTGGATGGGGAAGAATTCTGACATTTTATTTCAGGGAGATAGAGTATTTGTTAATGGAATGATATTTCAGTCTCCTTTTCCCCTCCCCCCCCCTCCCCCGCCAAAATTCTTGGCCAGTATTTATCTCTTCCATTTGCTGAACTAAATGTGTTATTTTTCTCAGCTACATCAACTCATATGTTTATGGTTTCATTGTGCTTTCACTGAGTTATAGGTATGACACCAATTTGATAGTATGATTTGATCAGGGTGTTTCTTTTCAGGAGGAGTTAGCTTAGTGGGGAATCAGCTTCACTTTAATACACGATGCTCTGGTTGGTAATGTAAAATTTAGAGAAAAAATTTGCTAGATTAGAAGCAACATTTATAGAATTTTCTGTTAAAGGAGGAGTGGGAACAAGCATTATTAAGTGCCCGCTTGATGTCAGACACTGCTCTAAGAGCACATATGCTCATCTGGTCCTCATCATTATCATCATCCTCATTAGACACTCGAAGCAATTGTGGTAGGCTGAGGTGAAGCGATTTGCCCAGGGTCACACAGCTATTAAGAATCTAGGGCTAGACTTGAACTCAGGAAGACCAGTGCTCTATCTACTGCATCACCTTTACCACCTAGGTGGATGATAACAAAGAAATTTATTTCATGTATTTCCCCGACTTGACAAATTAAAGAGTAGTTAAGGAATAGGTCAGGCAGCTAGGTGCTACAGTAGATAGAACATGAACTGGGAGTCAGGAAGACTTTTTTTCCTGAGTTCAAATCCAGCCTCTGACACTTACTAGCTATGTGACCTTGTTTGCCTCAGTTTTCTCATCTGTAAAATGAGCTGGAGAACGAAATGCCAAACCACACTAATGTCTTTGCCAAGAATACCCCAAATGGGATCACAAGAAGTTGGACACAATTGAAATGACTCAACAACAAAACAATAGGTTAGTACGAATCACATTGTCTACTCCTTCCTGTTTCCTGTGGTAAAGATACCCTAATTGCTCTGCCCAGAGCTTTTCTGGGGTGGGGTATAGAGGGCCGGAGGACAGGACTAAATTACCTCAGCAAATATAAATATTTGGATCTTCTTTAAGATTGACCATTTTGTACTGACTTTTTGATTCATAGGATAGGAAATACTTGCTTTATAGAGAGAAGGGGAGAGAGTTGATTAAATTAAATTCAGAAAAAATGTCTTCATGCTTTCCACTGCTGGTTATGTTCTATCTTCACAGTCAGTTCTCAGTTACTGTAGTTTTGATCAGTTCTTCACGTAGTGGACAGCAATAGATTTCCAGGCCTTTTGTTTCTTCTTTGCATTGCCTGGTTTTTGACTCTTTCTTATTACAATTTTCATCCAGTACTTATTTATCAGTGGCATGTACAATTACATTTTGACTATACAATTTTTATTTTAAAATGTTCTGAGGGTAACTTATCTTTTGCTCACTTTACAGATAAGAATTTAAAACATGTGAGTAGAAACTGCTTTTACTATAGGTACCAAAGCATAAATTTTTGTGTGCAGGTTTGGGAGTAGGCTAATTTGTTTTATTCAATGAATATAAAGTGCCAAGTTTAAACAGTTTGTTTTCAGCAAGAGAAAAAAAACCAACAGATATATAAGGGACCTGGGATACCTGGGAGCCCTTTCAACAGTGGGATGTTTTTTCTCTTAAAGTACAAATTCAAGA
This sequence comes from Phalanger gymnotis, assembly GCA_028646595.1. Lineage (NCBI taxonomy): Eukaryota > Metazoa > Chordata > Mammalia > Diprotodontia > Phalangeridae > Phalanger > Phalanger gymnotis. Next base: position 96,806,446 of record CM053627.1, on the reverse strand, counting down.
TGCAAAAATGTAAGTCTGTATTTCTCAACTGAGTTGTTTCCCCCCACCCCGTGATGATTATAATATCGACTTCATGAATAACAGTGACATTTACACATTAATGTGCAAAATGAATGATAGAAGGCTGAACAGCAGGCTTCTCCCTCCCTGGAGATTTACCTAGCTCATGATCTGATCACATTAATGACTTTACAAGCTGTGCAACAAAACCAGTGTTTTGTACGTTCCATTTGGTTAGATCTGTAACATTTCATTTGAACATGATGTGTGTAGACTTGCCTTAAGTCACATTTCTGGTTAGTCCTCATGCCAATGCTAGATCATGGAAGTTTGGAACTGCAAATCCAGGGATCTGCTTTTCCTCTCTCCAGTCTACTTTTTCTCTGAGTTTCTTTTCTGTCTCTTAAATAAAGCATATTTTATAATATATAATCCAGTAATAATGGAATTTGCATCATGGCACTGACAATAAAACCTGATAGTGATCTTTGTATGTAGAAGAGAATGAGGGTGCCATATGGCATTACTATTTTGCACCTTTGGAATATCATGCAGCATTCAGGAAATCTGTAAGATCTGGTTAACAGAACTCTACTTCTAGCATGTATTTTCGTCAGCGAGAACTGTAACATGTTATAGCACTACTCTTCTAAAAATGTCTATTATTGTTATCAAAAAATGGCAGGGGGTGAACAAATAGAATATTGATGTGAGTGGTGATCAAGGTAGCAAAAACACCTTCCCTGACTAACCTTATCTGCCACTACTCCCATATGTCTGTGGTCTACTTCCTCACAAGTATTCATCTTCACTGTCCTCTGTGCATTCCACATTTATTTCATTGGTTTTGCTCTCATTTTTAATCTTGTTGCCTCTGCTTTGAGTGCCTTTCTTCCTCACCTGTCATTCAAGGTCCAGCTCACATACCCAATGAGGCTTTTGTCAGTAACTTCTGCAATGCTAATTTGTCTCTTTTGTTGATGGCCCGTGGCACCATGGACCACGCTTCCTTACACTATACATACTCACACTTAGGAGCAGATTGTCATTGATTTAGGGATAGAAAGCATATCTCCAGTCACTGAATCCAACCCCATCAATTCATAAATGAGGAAACTGAGGCCAGAGAGATTAAGGGACTTGCCCTTGTGGGTAGGATTAGAGCTAACATCCCAAGGCTGCTATTTGAACCCACATTCTCTGACTCAAAATCCAATGTTTTTTCTACTACAGTCTATTGCCTCTACATAATGAATTCTAGAATGATAATTCAATTAGAAGGGATCTCAGGGATTATAAAGTTCAAATCCTTCAGTTTTCAGGTAAGGAAGGTGAGTCCCCAGTAGCTTAAGTGACTTGCCCAAAGACATACAGATGTTAGGTGGGAAAGACAGGACTATATATACCATTTATGTATTACCATTCTCCGAACTGTCTAGTATTGAAAGTAACAGAAAAAGATACCATAGCTGTTTTGTTTTTTCTTAAGGAGGGATAATAACTGGTGCTTAAAAGTTATTGCCAAGTCTAGTGCCCCATTAAATTCGCTTCAGCACATCATTTTACATTATGTTTGTATAATCCTCATGTCCCTAGAAAGAGTTTAAGCTTCTTAAAAACAGGAACTGTTTCATAATTTCTTTGTATTCCTTAAAACTAGTGCTAGTTTTGAAGGAAATAATAAAAAAAATCTTACTGAATTGAATTTTGAGAAGGTAAGAAACATAGACACTATGAAGTTAATTAACTTGTGTGAGTTAATAGTAGAGCTGGGAGCCTAGTCCTTTATCCATCTAGACACTGGGTTTGAATCATCACCGGTAACTATGTTGAAGGCAAAGCAGGATGATGCCTTAGATGGCAAGACAGGAAGAAATACATCTAGTGCTTCTTCAGAACTTCTTTCCTGATATTTCTAGCAGGTGAAATTTTGGACTTAACCAACCTTGTTTGTCCTGCTGTTTAATCCAGGGTTGGGTTAGCTAGTGGTCAAGAAGCCACAGGAAGTTGAGCCGTGGTGGTATTTGGCAAGGATCCTCACCAAATAAAAAGCTACATCCTGGTTAAAAATTGGACAACTGATATGTTTATGAATTCTGGAAAGTAGTATTTACCCAAAATAACATTATGAAATGGTATCATCTGAGGTAAAACCATCTAGTAATTTCTAAGACTCTGAAGGAAACACTTAAAATTGGTTGCAAATTTGGCGAGTTGATGAAGTGTGTTGACGAAGCATGTCTGTATAATGTAATGAGTTAGAGCTTTTGCTGGCTAATTTTAGTAAAAAGCCTAATTATTTGAGATGAACATTAGTAACAATATCTGATATTTACATAGCACTTTAAGGGTTACAAAAACCCTATGTAGTCTTTATCCTATTTAAGCCTCACACCATAGAACTAGTAATGTCCAATCGTAAGATCTGAAACCAGGTCAGGCCTGACTTCAAAGCCCAACATTCATTTGTTTCTCTTTTTTAAAAGATTAAATTAATTTTTCAGTGAATGAAACTCTGTCTCCTCTTCTTTCCCTCTCTCCATCCCCACTGAGAAGCAAGAAAAACAAAACCCCTATTACAAATATATATAGTTTAGCAAAACAAATTCCTACATTATCTATACCTTACATATGTGTCTGTGTGTGTGCATACATATGCGTGTGTGTGTGTGTGTGTGTGCACGGTTATGCACTCATGCCTCAGTTTACACTCTGAGTTCATTACTTATCTGAAGGTACGTAGCATATTTCATCATGAATCTTCTGGAATGGTAGTTGATCATTTTGTTCATCAGAGCTATTAACTCTTTCAGAGTCTTTCTTTCATTACAATATTGTTATTATATAAATTGTTCTCCTGGTTCTGCTCACATAACTTAGCCTCAATTCATACAAGTCTTCCCAATTTTCTCTGAAAATATCCCTTCACATTTTTTATAATGTGATAGTATTCCAACACATTCATACACCATAACTTGTTCAATTCCCCAGAAAATGCACACCCCTTGGCTTCCAATAATTTGCCACTACAAAAAGAGCAGCTATAAATATTTTCAGACACCCTTAGAGTTTGCTTTGCTTGTGATTACTCCCTAATTGTACACTCTCTCTTATTCCTCCCCTTTCTGTTCTCCCAGTTCTTGCCTGTTTCCATGTTTAAGGAAAATATATTTCTGCACCTAACTGTGTGTATGTATTCTTCCCTCTTTTGACCAGTTCAGATGAGAGTGAGGTTCATCACCATTTCCTCTTTGTTGGCGTGGATTCTATTTGGGCACCCTAATTATATGAGGTAATTCTCCCATTCTTCTTCCCCATGTTTGCCTCCAAGGGCATTCCTCTTCCCCTTCTTTTCCATTCTTCTTTTAAGATCATCAAAACATAACAGAACCATTCCTAGTATCTGTCTAATTAGATTCCCTTTATAATACCTGATGATGGTAATGAAGGTTTGAGGGAATACATGTTACATCTCCCCATATTAGAATGTGAACAATATATTCTTGTTTAGACCTTTATGCTTGTTGTTTACCTTTGTATCTTTCTTTTGATTCTTGTATTTGTACTGCAAGGTTTCTATGCACCTCTGGTCTTTTAGTCAGGAATGTTTAGAAGTCCTCTATCTCATTAAAAATGCATTATCTTCCCCAGTAGGATTGTACTCAGTTTTTTCTGGGTAAGTTATTTTTGAGTATAGGTCTGTATCTTTTGCCTTCTGGAATGTTGTATTCCAGAAGCTCTCCACTCCTTTGTGGTGGTGGCTGTGTAATTGTTTGTGATCCTGATTGTAGCTTCTTGGCATTTGAATTCTTTTCTTCTGGCTGATTGCAATATTTTTTCTTTGACCTGGATTTGGCTATAATATCCCTAAGAGTTTTCATTTTGAGAATATTTTTAGATGACTGGTGGAATCTATTTCTTTTTTGCTTTCTGCTTTTAAGAGATCTGGGCAGTTTTCTTTTGATTTCTTATATAACTCTCATTTCTTTTCTAATTTATTCCTCTACTGCTCTCATTTTATTTATAAAATAATTTTTAATTCTTAAAAAAAGCTCTTACATTATTACTTTCAGGAATTCCAGTTGAACTTATAACCAAGCTATAGTTTTAGCTTTGTTCTAGTTTGCATTGTAGCTTTGCATATATATAGATATGTATGTATATATGCTTACACAAATGTATATTATATATATATATATAAATACATATATATATATATCCATACATGTGCATGCACATGTTTGTGTGTGATTCTCTACCTTTGGTTTTGTACTTTATCATTCTTCTAGTCTACTTCCGGTTTTCATACTTTATGTTAGAACCTGACTTTGTTCACTTCTTGAGGGAATATCTGAGATAAGCTCTTGTTTTTCTGGGTCCTTCTGCTACTTTCTTAGGGCACTGAGTGTTATGGTATTCCTGGATATCAGGGATACCTCAAACTGGGGATTTGTAAGCTTTTAGTCCTCCCAAAGTAGCCTGATCCAGGGCAGAGTCTAATAGCTGCCTTCCTGATCTGTAGCTCTTTAAGTTCCTGGTCTGGGTTTGTGTCTGTGTACTTGCCCTTAGTTGGAGTTCCAGGAGACTACTCAGCTGGAAAACTCTGTTGGTGACAGAATTTGCAGGCTTTGATGCTTGGCTGGTAGATCAGGATAAATAATACTCTGTGAAACTGCTCAATTGAATCAACTTGAGATATCCGCAATAACCATCTTTGTTGCCAGTTTGGCAAAGTATATCTCTGTTTATCTCTGTCTCTCTCTCCTTAAATGTCCTATGATTGTCTCAGTTTGTTCCAGTATTAGATTTAAACTGACAAAGGGTTAGGCTGAGTCGGGCCCAGGTGTTTCAACAATTTCATCTGCTTTATTAAGGAAAGCAACATCAAGGGGTTAACAATCTTACTTTAATCCAGCATATAAATACCATTTACTTAGTTCAGGGGAAAAAAACCCAGTACCCTGAATTACAGACCAAATACAATTCGTAGTTATCAACATCTGGGTGTAGAGCCAGGGAGCTCATTATAATGGCTGGCCCAGAGTCACACACCACTCCTGCTGTGGCCCAGAGCTCCCAGCAAGAATGCTAACCTGTGCACTTCTATATCCTGTTCAGGGCCCCAAAGGGCCCTGACCTCACCCAGGCTGGGGGTGGAGAAGTTCCCCACCCCCAATATCATATCAGATAGAAATCAATGGCTCCCAATTGTCTCAGTGCTGAGAAATACAAAAACATCCCACTTTATCTGCCCAATTCAAACAAAGGCCAGAATCATTAAAGGTCAACAGCAAAAAGTCCCACCTTAATTACTATTACACCAGCCCAGAACAAGTTAATACAAAATATGGACAAAGTACATACAATGAAATTGTAAGTAAAGGTGGGGGAAATACTAGCTTCCAAAAGGAATCAGACAGGCTTCCTTTAGGAGACAGAACTGGAATTTAGCCTTAAAGGTAGATATGGATTCTAAGAGGTGGAGATGAGGAGGGAGTATGTTTCAGGCAGGGGGGATAGTCTTTGCAAAGACACTGAGATGCTAAATATAATGTTGTGCTCAAGGAATAGTCCTCTGAGAGTGATACCATCAATAGGAAGCAACCAGCAAATCATAACCTTACAAAGAACATTCCCCATACAGTTTCCTAGAAAAAATAATTGCTTAATATTTCTTTCCCTGGGCCTCACATTCTTGATCTTGGTACACAGTCTGCAGCAGTTCAAAATATGTTATTCATTGTGATGGTGGAGAAGTTTCCTCTTCCAGATGAATTATAACTTTAATATGCAGTTATCAGTATAGAATAGTTTTTATTTGCTTAAATTTTAGTTGCAACTGGGGAAAATACCAACCATTTGCTTGTATGTTGCTTGGGTTACATGTCAAAATATCTTAGTGCTCAGGCTTTTAGCTGTGAATATTAATGTCCATTTCAAACAATTAAAAATCAATACTGTTTTATCAGATCTCACCTAGGTCAAGGCAAACATTCACCCTGTAGTATCAATTAAGTTGGGTGTCTTTGATAGAGTCTAGTTAGGTGCTAAGCCCCAGGCCCAAAAGCCTATCTATTAGGTGCTAAGCCTATGTGGGCATGAAGCCCTCAGGGTCCTAAGGGGAGCTGCTAAGACCAGAACCAATAGTAAGAGCATAAGTTCTGGTTGCTCAGATGACCTTTGATGATGGCTAAAGAGTACATAAAAAGAGAGAACACAGCTATTTGCTTAGGGCTCTCACTCTTGGTGGCACACTGATGTGGAGACTCCGGGCAGCTGTAGTTAAGAGCCCTCCAGCTTGTAAACCCAGATATTTGGACTTTGTTAAACTCTGGTAACTATGCATTAAGATTTGAATCAGACAAGGTCTGTTGATGTTTATAATTTGTTTGTATTTGCTCTGAAGCTCAGGGTGCTGGCTTTTCTCCCTGAGCTGAGTGAATGATATTTGTATGTTGAATTAAAGTAAGATTGTTAACCCCTTACCATTACTTTCCTTAGTAAAGCAGATCAAAAGAACCTGGACTTGCAGCGTTCTGTGTGCTGGCTGTTGTTGGTTTTACACAGCCACAGTAGCTGCTAGCAAGATTGTTGAAACACATTCTTATTGGAGTAGGAGAAAGACAACCACATCAAGGATGACAATGAAGCATCTAAATTGGGTTTGGGAGCCGAGAAAATTTTAACCCAAAGACTTGATTGAGTTGCTATGAAGGTTTCTTTGGGGTGCTAAAATTGAAAAGACTGAGACGAGTGCCCAGAATGGTTAGGAGGAGTTAGGATTGTAATTGGGGAGTCAGTACTAGAGCAGTTGGTCAACAAACATTTATTAAGTGCCAGTCCCTGTGCTAAGCACTGAGGATACAAAAAAGGCAAAAATCAGTTCTTGCTCTCAAAGAGGTCATATTCTAAAGGAGGAAACAACAAACAGGTAATTATGCACAAAGAAGATAGATAGAGGATAAATTGGGGCTAGTTTCAGAGGGAAGACACTAAGATTAAAGAGGACTTAGAAATTGCTTTTTACAGAAAGTTGGACTTTAGCTGAGACTTGAGGAAAGCTAGCAAAACCAGGAGTCAGAAATAAGCAGGGAGAGCATTCCAGGCATGGGGACAGCCAGTGGAAATGCCTGGAGTCAAGAGATAGGTCAGGACCATGGGTATATTGGAGGACATAATTATTGGTACAACTCAGCCCAAGAAGTAGTGTCAGGAAAATGTAGGCTTATGTTCCACTACCGGCACATATCAACTCTGTGACCCCGGGCAAGTCATCAACCTTTCAGTGCTCTGACACAACTTTCTAAGACCTTAGGCTTTAGAATAGGTATTGATAGGTTTTGAATGAGATAGATAGTCAAGAAGCTTTTATTAGGTGCCTCCTATGTGCCAGGCACTGTGTTAAGTGCTAGGGCAAAAGAAAGGGCAAAAAGAAAAATAAAACTGAGTCTCTACTTTTCTCAAAGAACTAACAATGCCATGAATTCTTAATGTCTTATAGTAGATTCTGAAATTGGTGAAATCACAGTTCTGATTTTTTGTGTTTTTTTTTAAGTTCTCAACCTAGTTCTCCAAAAGCGCTAGTCTTTTATTCTATCTAAGATTTTGTCTTCAACTTCAACTTCAGTGACTGGCAAAGAATCAACACTGTATCTAGATGTCTAAGGTTTGCTGCTTGCATTCTTTCCTCCGGCCCTGGGCTGATGTACCTACAAATCCTCTAACCTATTGTATTATCTCCATTCCTAGATGACACAGGTTAGGCCATGGAACCACATGCCAACTTGATTCATTTGTCACTGTAGAATAGCATGCCAAATAACTATGGTATACCACTGGTTAACCCATCTGCTTGGTGAGGTAAGTTCAGATAGAAATAGCTGCTGTTAAAGAACTTCTATAAAATAGACGAACAGACTGTAGCCCTCTATGATATTTAAACCATTTTTGGAATACTCAAGATTGAAATAGATGCTTTAAAAATCAGCAGACTAAAGTAGCAGCAGGACTTCGCCTTTGAAATTGTCTTCCAAATATCCATCTGGGGCATAAGGCCATTGTATACATTCAGAATTTGAGACAACCTCCCAGGGAGCTTGCCATTTATGTTTTCATTAACACCGTAGGGCAAAGGTGGCTATGTTCTCACATTTATCATTATTTTGGAATTAGTTTTCTTTTTTAGAGGGTAAGGAAGAAGAAAGGGAAAAGGGAAGAAAAGGAGGGAAAGAGGGCAACGTAGGAAGGAAGGAAAGAAGAGGAAAATTAATCAACTAAGTGCTTAATGATTTGGCACTAATTAAAAGTTTGGTAGTATTTGAAGAAGATAAAAATTACTTTGAGTTGAACTTACCTGGAAAGATTTAAAGGTAGAGTTAAGATTTAGCTGAAGCTTACAGGATGGGTAAAATTTTGATAGATAGAAGAGGGAAGAAGATAATATTCAGGGTTTGGGGATAAGGGAAAAAAGGGAAAGAGATGATATCAAAAAGCACAAATGGGACTGTATATATGGGAGACAGTAAGAAAAATGGCCTGCTAAAATGGGCAATTACTGTTAGGGTGGCAATTAAGATTAGATAGATTTGGGTGGGGCTAAATCATAGGGGACCTGAAAGCAAAGCAAATGATTTGGAACTTAATCCGATGGCCAGCGGGGAGCTTTTTGGTAAGTAATGGCATGATATTATAAAAATGCTTTTAGGAAGTGAAACTGGCAGTGATCAGCCCAATTATTTGAAAGGGAAAGTGGTTGGAGTCAAGGAGACTAATTAGGAAGAAAACTGAATTATCCAGGAGTGAAATGATAATGACGATACTGAGAGGAGAAAGGGGGGGGGTGCAAATCTAAGAATCATTTTGAAGGCCCTTATCATGGTAGTAGGATTATTTGATATACATGTAAGGACACCCAGGAAAAGGGTGAAGATATGTAAGAGTAAGTCACCTCAAATGTAAGGAGGAAAGTATGGACCAGACACCTGAACCAGTAAGGTATGTCCATTGGTTTCAATCTGTACATTACTGCAAAAACAATGCTACTTGTCATTACTGTGGCTGTGTAAGACCAGTAACTTCAGCACACAGGAGGGCTGCTAGCACAGGTTCTTTGATCTGCATTTCTAAGGAAAGCAACTTTAGGGGTTTAGAATCTCATTTTAATCAAACGTGTGTGTGTGTGTGTGTGTGTGTGTGTGTATGTGTGTGTGTGTGTGTATCATTCCCTTAGTTCAGGGGGAAAAGTCAGCACTCTGAACTTCTGAGCAAATACAAACAGAAATCACAAATAGAGAAAATATAAACACAGCAAATAACACAAATCAACACACAGGTTTCTAGCTGTCTGACCAAAGCTATACTTACATAGTTACTGGAGAGAGAAGCACCAACATCTGGGTTTTCAAAGCTGGGGGGCTCCTTAACAGCTACCTAGAGTCTCCACACCAACCCTCTTTCAATGAGTGAGCTCCCAAAGCAAAACTTCTCTTCCTGAAGTTCTGAGAGTTCTCTTCTGTGTTCAATGGCTATCCTCTGTGTGTGTGGGTGTGGGTGTGTGTACACACACACACACCCACACCCACACCCCACACCCCACACACACACACACACACACACACACACTCACACCCTTTTTCAGGGCCTGAGGGCTTCACACCTCTGATGGCTTTACACCTCTCATGACATAAATAGTATGGGTGTGGGCCTTCCTACAAACAAAGGCAAGACTCAATCAAAGGCACTTGATTGCTTTGGTGCTGAGAAGCACTCCAAAAGAAAAAACAGTAAAATATCCCACTTTGCTTACCCTTACAAGTACCTAATCTTTCTCAGTGACCTGGGAATGAGAGTCCTAGAAACAGAGATTTGATGAGATATCTATTGGGCAATAGGAAAAAAATTTAATCTGCAGGGTGAGGGTGTGCTAAGAAGCAAAGCTTAAAAGGTTAAAAGCTTAAAAACAATCTCAGAGGTCATAGAACTTTTAGAGAGATGTATTTCCTTAACTATATTATACAGGACTTTATTGTTCCACTGATATGATATAAATAAAAGCTTCATGAGAAAACTTCAGTTTTAGTACTATTTCTACTTTTCAAAATTAAGTTTGAAATCATTCACTTAGCAAAATAGATTTAATTCTAATTTGCTCCAAATTATCCTCAATCTCCATATGTACACACACACACACAAACACTTTGCCTTGGGGATATTTAGGTTGCATTAATATACTTCAAGCCCAAAAGGATTCCATAGCCAAATTATTTTTGGAAATGCTGATCTAGGACAGTGATACAGAAAAGCCAACTTCTCCAGTAAAAGCAAAATCAAATCCTTATGCCTGGAGAACAAAATTGTTTCAAAATAACTAGTAACCAGGATAAAGAGGTTAGATAGGTCAAGGGTGAGAGAGAGCTTTCAGCAGCAGGAGCTATTGCCTTCTACAGGAAAGAAAAATAAATGGCTTCTGGGGTCACTGGAGGAAGCCCAAAGCCCACAGGAAGAATTCTTTATAGAAAACATAGGCAAGCAACTTTTTTGGTCATCGAACCAGGGGGAAAGACAAGCTCCCATAGATCTGTGGTTAAAGACAGGCTAGGAGAGCACCTACCATGCCTAAATAAACTCCAAAGAGGAGAAAAAAAGCTGGGAGTAAGAGGAGGCAGAAGTGGAGCTGTCTTCTGCAGGCATGAGGCTCCCACAGTCACTGTTACAGTCAGGGAAATTTAAGAAGGGCTGAAACACATAATATTCTTGCCAAACCAAATCATGTTAGCTAGAAACACTAAGTATGACTTAGCATGCATTCCAAAAAGGACTGAGTCAACAGACACTGAGGAAGAGACCAAGAACAAAGGAGGTCAGTCAGCTTGTGGAGAAGCAACTAAGAAAGATTAAGTCCTTTCCCTATGCTACTTTAAACTGCCTAAAAGAAATGTTGCGTATAGTTATAATGAAGTGAAAGCCCTCCATCTTCTCCCTCTCAGGTAAAGCTGAGGATGATAGAGAACCTTGGTTCGAAGAGGAAAGGTAATCAAAACAGAAAACCAATAGGAGATGCCAATACACCTAGTCCTAGTGGTAAAATTGTGACGTCATGGAATGCAATTGTTCAATTATGTTAGTTCGGGAATGGAAGAGAGTGAAGAGTTCAAGGTGCTAGCCTAGGAGCTTTAGAGAATGGATGATGAGAGAAAGGGGCAGTTAGGAAGGGAAGGTAAGTTTGCGAGTTGAAAAGGAATTGACTAATTCAGACATCTTGAGTACGAGCAGACAGAAATACTCCAAGGTTTTGTAGGTAGTTCATATTACCAGCCTCCTATATAGGTGAGAGGTTCAGGTTGGAGATAAAGATGTGAGTTAGTCACTTAGAGAATGACTGAATCTGTAAAAGCAAATAAGATCACTAAGCAGGGTGATTATGGAGAGCAGAGATTCAAGGACAGTATTCCAGCGAGCATCTATAGGAAAGGGGAAGTAGGTGAGAAACAAGCAACAAGGGAGATATTGTGACAGGATTCTGGGCTGTCCAAATGAATGAATGAAAAAAAAATGTAGTATTCTAGGAATAAACTATGTGAGAAGCCAGGATCCAAGGAAGAACTAACTTGTAATGGTTAGAGATAATTCAGTTTAATAAGCATTTGATCCTCACAACAACCATGGGAAAGAGATGCTATTATTATCTCCATTTTACAAATGAGGAAACTGAGGAAGGTAAAGATTAAAGTTACTTGCCCAAGGTAACACAACCAGTAAGTATCTTCATCTGGATTTGAACTTAGGTCTTATCAACTTCAGGCCTGGTGCCCTATCTGTTGTGCCATCAAGCCTTGGAGGAAAAAACAACATTAGTCATACAAACATGGCATTTGATCAGCCTGGTCTTGAGATAATTCAAATTGAGGAAAGGCCTACATAAAATTTCTATCATGAACATTTATGGCCATTTTTTCTTCATTTCTTAGGGAAATAATATTTGTTTGCTGTGTTTTATCCTCCATCTTGAATTTTTCTGATTGTTCCAGATGATACCCCAAAGAAATAATTGGTATACTAGTGAATCCCATTATAATCCTCTAAAGCTGTGAAAGAGCCAGTCTCTCCAACTGAGTTCTCATGAGAGAAGCTCGGGTGCTTCTCATTCCTATCTCCACATTCATAAAAAAGGGACAGTTTGTCAGCCAAAGACTTCTTTGGAAATGGAATCAATTCTTCAAAAAGTGACATCTGGTTATCCTGGGCAAAATTCATGGAGAGACTAAGCCAAGATTCTCTACATAGTCTTTCTCTTCCCACCCCTCATTTCCAGTGCATAACTCCCTTAGCTATTCCACGCAGCAACCAGAAAATAAAATGAAATTAAAAAAAACTATAATGAGACACAAAATATTATTCTAGCAAATTTAAAATACTTTAATCTTACTATTGAATATGGACTAAAGTACTTCTTTCCTATATACCTGTTTGACACTGCTTCATTGTTCCATTAATTATTAAAATAATAACTAGAATTTATATAGGATGTTAAGGTTTGTTAAGTACTTCACATTATGTTATCTCATTTGATTTGCAGAACAGTCCTATGGGGCAGATGGTATTACTATCTCCATTTTACATATGAGGAAACTGGAGCTGAGATAGTTTAAATAATTTACACAGGGTCATATAGCTAATATGTATCTGAGGCAGCATTTGAACTCTGGTCTTTCTGAATGAAAGTCCCCATACTCTGTCCACCACACCACTCAGCTTCATATAATTCAGCTTACCTTCCTGCCAGCTTTCACATCTACTCCCAATTTCAACGACAATTTCATATGCTTATTTCCATTTAGAACATACATATTGCCCTAGTTTATTATTTCTATAGTTCTTATGGGTCCTTCTTGCTAGTGTTTTATTGCAACTTATTTAAATGGATTTTCTCCATTCGGTGGTTTTGTATATCCTTGGATAACTCTCAATGACCTACAAAAGCACTTCCCCATCCAGTCATCCACCTTTTGCTTCTTATGGCACCAGCAAAGTCTGACCTTTTAGTTTATAATTGCTTCATTTGGTCTTGAAAAAGTCAAGGCCCAATACGGTACCAATTAATTAACTTCGCTACTGTTAAAGTTTATCATTTAAATAGGCTTAGAAGATTTTGCTGAGCTACCTTTTTGCTCCTTTAAAAAATATTTCAGCAAAAGGTTCACTGGATTGAGAGGTTATATTAATAAATAAATGATATAAAAACAAAAAGTATCAATAAAATTTAAAATATAACCTAGAGAACCAACCCTTCATCTAAATCTTCTACCTTTTATGTGCTCAGTATTTGCCTCATCAATTGCTTCCTCTCCTAATAGTTAACTCAATCTAATTAACAGTTATTAAGTAGCTAGTACATGTCAGGCAGAGGGCTAGTCACTATGGATGCTCAAATGGATCTGTGATCTCAGAGATTTTAATGTTCCCTTCAAGTAATTCAGATGACAATCCCAAATCAACATGTGCACATCCCATGCAACCCTCGTCAATGTCTTCCTATTATGTCTTCATGCAGTGTGTGTATCTAGCATATGCAAGGCCTTCCTTAATACCTTCTGATCTTACAAGGCTATATCCACAAAGTCCTGTGCAGATACTTTACCAGGGTGTGGAGGTGAGCCAACAATTCTTGGAAACTAAGCTGGCAGAGAATAAACCCTGGCACATTCTACAATTCTGGAGAAGCTTTGAATATAGCCATGGCAATGGAGGACTTAATAAAGAGCAGCCTAGCTAAGCACAGGAAGAATCAACATCAGTAGACTGGCCACTTGGTGATGAACTCTTTGACTATGCAACCCCTGAAACAAAGGCACCAGAGATACAAAGATGAAAACTTAATAGTCCTTGACCTCAAGTAATTTGCGTTCTCTCAGAGTGAATATAAGACAAGCTGATCATTGTACAACATTGTTCTATAATATTGGAGTTAGAAGTATAACAATTTTGACTACTAAAAATTTAACATGCCTGTACTAAAATTCATTCAAAGTTATGTAATTTAAATCACATGAATTTGTCTTCTTAGGTCATTTACTTATGTAAAATAAATTTTACTTCCATTTGATTCAACACCAATATTAACTGAGCTTTCCTACTCTTGTCTTTCCCCATGTGAATATTCAATTTACCATACAAGATGAAACCCTTTTGCAAATTTCAGTGCTAAAAAATGACTAATGTTTAAATATGTTCCTGATAATGACTGTTGGAGATAAACATACAGATGTGTAAAGCAAAATCTACTTTATAAAACTCAGTGATTAAAAAAAAGATAAAACTATGTAAATGGTTTATGGCAATAGTAACAAATGCTGTTCTTAGAACTTTGGAGCTCTAGTTTATTGGCTCTTACAGATCATTAAGTAGAACTTCTCACCCATTGCAGAAATCTCTTCTATAATATTCTCAACAGCTAATCATGCGACTTGTACTTGCACACTTCTAATTACAGTGAACTCAGGGTTTTGCAGAGGATTTCATTTAGTTTATTCAGAACTCTAGCCATTAGCCTTCCCTTTTTTTAAATGATGTTTTGGCCAATAATGTTAATAATTTTATGATATTTAAGACGTAACTTTTATTGTCATGGGATCATCAAATGCGTAATTTCACAGTGTGTAAGGGAACTTTTCCAGTATGGCATTTAAAAAAAGTTTTATTGATGTATTTTAGCTTCTTTGGTTTTTTCATCACATTTATTTCCTGATATGCTCTGCCTGCTATAGACCCTCAATAAAAAAGAAAAGTAAAGTAAAACAGAATTAAACAAAATCATAAGATAACGTAACTGTATCTGACAATATACACAACATTCCTTGCCTGTGGTCCCCTATCTTTCTACCAATAAAAGAGAAGTATGTTTCCTTATCTGTTCTCTGGAGCTAAGATTAGTCATTGCATTTAATCTAAATTGCATTTCATCTGAATATTTCCTGGGTCCTTATTTTTGAGGAAACATCAGGAAGCCAGAAGTTAACTAGAGATGAACACAAATTTAAATTATAGCATTAAGACAAACCTCTGTTGAATGTTAGGAATTTTCCTAACTGGGGGCTCTAAACTATTGTGATTGTAATAATAACATATCATTTGATATAAACTCCACAAGATAAAGGGACTATGAAGAACATAGCACTATTAGCTAAAAAGCAAGCTAATTGTTGTAACAGAGTTACAACTGTCTGATTAAATCTCCAGAGAGAAGATAAGAAGATGATGACTATGGTTGGAAGAAAACATCCCTAACAAACCTTACCATCCCTCCCTTATTCTTCAAAGGAAAGAGCCTGGGGTGGATTCAGCTCTGATGCTATCTAGCAGGGAGGAGGAAGCAAAAAAGACAACTTTACCCTTCACAGTCATACTCACTATTGTTAAAATAGGTCTTTTTAATTTTTACCTCCATAACATCTCTTGAATCTCTCCCCCTTTCTGTACTCCCATGGCCACCACTCTAAGGAACATTTTTCCATTAAGCAAGTTGATATTAAATAGACTCCACTCCATTTAGAATTCATGGGTATAATTTCTCAAATTAGTATTCTGAATGGCAGGAAAACAGCTTTTTGTCTTGATGCAAATATGAATTTAGATTTTCTTCCTGCAGAGTGTGTATATGGCTCTTGCTTCCAAATATCTACATTTGCTAAAAGCCTTTTTTTGGTAATTCGGGAAAGTAGCTTACTGTAACTTTGAGAATTAAATCATTCTAAAATCTATTTTGGGTAAAAGTCTGCTAGATTTTGGTGGAACACTTTTCTCCCTGGATTTGAGAAAGCAAGTTTCTCAAATCATTCATTCTTTCAAAGGCTACCACCTGAATCTATGATAAAAAAAAAAGTGGAACTATTAAATTCTTAGGAGTTTGCATGACCAATAGTTAAGATCTTCTCAGACAATACCTAGCACAAAAATACCCCCAAAGAAATTGAAACAGTGTTTCTTTCCAGCACTTGGTGGTGAATTTTAAATTAAATTTCATTAATATTTCAAGTATAGCTTTGTGCTCTGAATACTCTCCACTGTGAAAATATATAGAGTCATGCCATAGCATTTACATGATAAGGTGAATGTTTGGGGGTATGGGAGCTGGAAATTCTATAATTGACTACTTGGAAGAGATTCTGTTTAACTGTTGTTGTTTAACCAACCTTAGTTTAAATAATTTTTATGCCCATAGTGTTTGCTGTGTCCAGAAAAGGGCAGCCAGATTGCAACTGGCAAAACATTCAGCACTTTCAACTTCAACTTTCAACTTCATTGACCTCAAATTGTGCTCTCTCTCTCTTCTCTCTTTCTGTTCTTCTCTCTCTCCATCTCTCTGTCTCTGTCTCTCTGTCTGTCTGTCTCTCTCTCTCTGTCTCACACACACACACACACACACACACACACACACACACACACACAGAGGCTTTTTAAACCCAAGGATTTTTATATTTATGTTATATGATTGTGGTATATAAAGATTTAATAAACCTTAAGCTGTTATATGAATGTTGACTATTACTATAATAATAACAAAGACCATAGTCTATTATTAATCAAGATCACAGGCACCCTAAAAGGTAATGGAGAAATGTATGACAGTCTGGTTGATTTTTACTGCACAGTATTTCTCACATCTCTATCCCCTTCCCTAGGCTCCATTAGCCACAACTCTATAATATTGTATTACCTTTCTAATTGTTCTCCTTGTTTCATGTCTCTTCTTTCTGCAATCCATCCTCTATAGCTGCCTAAGTGATTTTCCTCAGATCCTATGCTGGATGTGTCACTTCCCTATTCAAAAACTCCGGTTGCTCCCTATTACTTCTAGGGACAAATATAATTTCTGTTTGGTTTTTAAAACCTTCATATAACCTTTCTAGCCTACTTTTCCGGAATCTTTATGCACTAATCTGCTGTGCCACAATCTACAATCCATCCATGTTGACATTACTATTACTCTTACGTGGCTCTCTGTCTTATAGCTGTATTCCTTCATGTAGTCTGGCCCCAATCTCTGGAATGCTCTCTCTCCTCATCTCTCTGTCTTAGGATCCCTACTATTTTTCAAAGCACAGATCAAGTGACATCTTCTATAGGAGAGCTTTTCTGATTCCAACAGATACTAATGACTCCCTCCTTCTTCCTTACTTCTCTGTATTTATTTTGTAAATATTTCGGATAACCTATATATGCATGTATTGTCTCCTTGGATAAAAAGTAAGCTCCCTGAAGGCACAAACTGTTTTTTTTTTTTTGTGTGTCTTTAACATGTTAGGCTCACGACAGTACCTACCACAGAGTAGTGAGATGCTCAGTAATTGTTTTTCTTGGTTAACTGAAGTACATTGTCAACTTAGAAGAAAAATGTATTATTCAGGAGATCTATGATTAATAAATGAAATAGGTTGGGTATATACCTACTGCAAGGGAAGAACAACGTCAGTACTACTGGGGTGCCAACAAAACTTTCAAAAACCTAGAGAAAAATACATAATGAATGTTGGGTAGCTCTTCAGTGGAGGATGAATTGGGCACCATGAGCAATAATCTCACAGAAATGGAGGATTCTTAACTATGAGATCACAGATCCATTGAAGCCTTAAAGTCTCAAAAGGGATATTTTTAAAAGCATACTACCCGACATGTCTCTGTAGAGAAATTTCTGGCTTCCAGGCACTGATATTTCTGGCTACCTCTGTGTACCAGGACAGAGTGTCTTTTTTATTCTTTATATTTTAATCTCTTTGAATAGAGCAGATAATAGAGACAAGGGAAGAGGAATTTGAGGAAACCCACTGTTTTTTTTTTCTTCTTCTAAGCTTCACTTGACTATATTTATTAGATTTCTCAGGTAATTTTGTGAAGTGTACTGACCAGGCCAACTTCGGTCATTCTTGCAGCTTTATTAGAAATTCTTTGTACATTGGAAGACCCTGTAAAAAAGAGAGAAGATGACGTGTTCCTCAAAAGCTACAATTGACAATTTGAGATATGCCAGCATGAAAAATCCTCATCGAGACTAGGTAACAATTAGTTGTGCAACTCTGTTGGAAGCTAGAACACATGAAGGGGACTATGAAGTCCTTAATATACATGAATGTGCAATCACAGCTGCGAAGATTCTTCTAGCTCTGTTAGATGCTAATCTGCATAACACTGACTTTGCTATTATAACACATTTCATCTGCAGTCTTTCCAAATACACAATAACTATTCAAATATCTTATTCATATGCACGTGATTGTAGCACAATTGGTGTGAAATGCCCAGTAGACTTTCGCTTTTTGTTTATGCATTTCTCTGAAGCACCAAAGCAAGTTGTCAGACTAGCAAAAAATCATTTCCCATCAGAAATGCATACAGAGTAACTACAGCTTCAACCATTATCAACAGTCCCTGGGCAACAGCCCACAAAGCCACCTACAAGGAGAGTTCAGAGAAGCAAAATGCTTTCTGCTTTTACAAATATATACACGTCTTGATGCCAGCTTCCAACAACCATATTTTCATATACCCATTAAGAGGTGTTCCTCCTCTTATTCTTTACCTGAGAAATCATTGTTTTGTCAGTTTTTCTTCTTTAATATTTTTGCTTATTCCTGTTCTGCTATACCTTCAGAGTATAGTGATCTTGAATCTTTGATTGCCTTCAGAGAAAGTCTTCCAGTTGACCCTCTCCAATCTTTGATGTACAGAGATATCACAGAATCTTTTCATTAATCAGGCAGTTCCTTCTTTTAGAGTGACTTTTGTTTACTTCTCAAATTGAACTAAAGCACAAAAATGGATTTAAAAGGCTCTACCACCTACCCCACTTCCTTACACAAGTGATTTTCATTTTCAACTACCCTCTCATCTCAGTCAAACAAATCTACTTGTAGTTCCTCACTGACAGAAATTCTCACAGGCATTTGAGTGGTTTAGTACTTTCACACAGTCGACTTCTGTGAAAGGAATTTTCTTTTCCTCTAAGTTCAACATTCACCACCCTCCCTCTCCCAATAGAACCTGGAGAACCACAACTTCTCCCTCCTTTAATTCCATTCTATTCAACAAACATGTATTAAGCATGTTTTATGTGCAATGTTGTGCTAGATGCCAGGGAAGCAAATCTTCTGCCCTCGAGAAGCTGAGGTACTCAAGAGGTCAAATACAGTCATGCCTCCTAAGGACTGTGAGCCTAAAGACTATTAGTACAAGGAAGCAGCATTTCAGCTGGGGACTGAATACACAAGTCTGAGACTGCCTGTGAGTTATTACATCTCTAGAGGCTTGTCTACAGTGTACAAATGAGGATTACCAATTTGCTACTCATCCTTCCTGACCATTCTGTAGCTTCCAAAATTGTTAGCCATCTTCGTGGACACTTTTCCGCATCTTCTCCCTTGGTTTTCCTTCTATCTGTCTAACTGCTCCCTCTCAATCTTCATCATTATCTGAATCCAACTCCTTACCTGTCTTCTCTCTACATTTCACCTGGCTGACCTCTTTTACTCCCATGAGTTTAATTATCACCTCTAGGAAGATGCCTCTCAGTGGGGTTGCTGGAGCCAGCTCAAATGGGTTGTGATTATTAAATTCTCAGTATGAGCACATCTACCTATGAAATCAGCAGACTCTAAAAATCAGGGCTGGATATATTGTTTTATTGATTGCCCAAACTTAAGAAAGTGTTGGGGAAATTGTTATTAAGATTAAACTTGAAAGTGTGTCATGAGTACATTTTTTCAGTCAAAACATTTGCTAGAATGTGACTGCTTCCTTTCTACATATCAAGATTGGGTCTCTTTCCTGAGTTCTAGTTATGAATCACCTACTGCCTACTGAAGCTGAATGCCCCATTGGCCTCTCCAGCACAAAAGCAGAACTCAACATTGTTCCTCCAAAACCCATCCCACTTTGAGAATTTCCTGTTTCTGTTAAGGGCACTATCATCTTTACAGGCACCCAGGTCCACAGCCCTGGCGTCAGCCTTCTCCTTACTCTCCCTGACTCTTATTTGCCAAGTCTTATCAATTCTACCTCTACAGCTCTTGCATCTTTCCCCTTCTCTCTATTCCCATGGCCATCACTCTTATTCGAACCCTCATCGACTCTCATCTTTGATATTTCAATAACCAAATGCATCTATCTCTTTTTCTCAAATCTCTCCCCCTCCATTGCTGCCTCCACACACCTGCCCAAGTGATTTTCCTAAAGCACAGATATGATCATGTTATACCCCTGCTCAATAAACTCTAGGGACTCCCTATTGCCACTACAATCAAGTAGGAATCTCTCTGGCACAAAAACTCTATTTTTCCAGTCCTTTTATATATTACTCCCCTTCATATATTCTATAGCCCTACTTCCCAGGGTTGTTGTGAGTTTCAAATGAGATAATATTTGTAAAGAGCTTTGTAAATCTTGAAGTGCAACATAAATGATTTGTGATTACTATTATTGAATATAATTAGTAAATATTATTAATAATAGTCAAATTGAACTGTTAGCTTTTCTCTAATATCTGCCTGACTTTTCCTACCTCTCTGCATTCATTGAGGCATGCTCATGCCTAATACATACTCTTGCTCAAGGATGTGCTGGAGCTAATTCCTACCAGCTAACTAGAGCTGATTGTTAAATTTTCAGTGTGAGTAGATACACTTCAGAAATAGACTAATACTACAAATCAGGGCTTGATTTGTTATTTTGTTGTTTGTCTAGACCTCAGAAAGTGATAGGGAAAATTGTAATCATTCAGATTAAACTTAAAAGTGTGTTGTGTATATACACATTTTTTTCAGTCAGTTCTTGCTCTCACCCCATCTCTACTTCTTGAAATTTCTCCCTTCCTTCAAGACCTGGCTCAGGCATCACCTGTTCCATACAGCTTTTTTATATATCCCTACCCCAGCTAAAAGTGATCTCCTTCTAATCAAATTTTCCTATAGCCCTTTTTTCTGAATCTCTTCTTTGCTTCATTACAGTTTTACTCTGTGTCACATTTTTTGCATACATTTCCTATCTCTTCTCTTATATTATTAACTTCCTGGTGGCAGAAATGATCATTTTTCATCTAGCCAAGTGCCTGGGACATAGGAAATGCTTGATAAATATTTGTTAAGAATGAATTGAATTATGTGCCTCATAAATGGTCTGTGAAGACATTTCCAAAGGAGGAATTTCATGAGTGTTGTGAGCACTGACACCATCTTTAGAGTAAATATATATTTCCCTTAAGGTAACTACTTCCAAGAACAAACACTCATTTGCGTGTAGAAATTCTTGCATGTTTGTTCTAAAAAAATTAGATAATGTGTATTTTAAAATAGCTAATGATATTTCTATATAGTACATTGTAGTTTTTAAATCTCTTTACATCCTTTATCTCATCAAATTCTCACTATAATTATGTGAGGTAGAGCAGATACTATCTCCGTTTTACAAATAGTGAAATAGGTTCTAAGGGGTTGTGACTTATTCTACATGCCACAGCTAGGTGACTGGTGTGGGGCAAGAACTAAGTATTTACTTTTAGTCTAGAACGTATTCCTAATGGTAGCTAGGTGGCATAGTAAATAAGGCACTGATTCTGGAGCCAAGACTGTTGTTGTTCCTTCATTCTCTAAGAGGACCTATGACATCAGGAGGATGCCGTCTTGACTTGTAAATGAACTGGATTTAAGTGAGGCAGAGCTGCGCAAAGTCATCAGCCCTACTGTCATAGGAGTTCAGGGCCAAGACATAGGTCTGGACGATTGGCTATGGCCCTAGATGCAGTGGGAAACCCTGGCCTTTTTAAGCTGAGGTCTTTCCCAAGTCTTGGTTTGTCTGAGGCAAGGCCCATTTAGTAATGAAAGTCTAGGTAAGAACTGAAGCAAAAGATGGCATAGTTTGTCTTCATAAAAGAATCAATCTGGGAAGGGAAGACCCTCAGAGGTTTTGACCAGAACCAAAACAGTTGCTATTTACACTCAGTCTGAGCCATCAAAACACAAACAACGAAGAAATGAGGTTTGGGCTGGGACCTATTACTGGCCAATCAGTGAGAGCCAGAATAATTTGGGTTTAAAAGTATAGTCAAGTAGCTCCATTTGAATCAAAATGGGCTTTATCAAAGCCTGGTTTTTCAGAGCTATATTTCAAGAAATCATAAATGAAAATTGTTAATTGTCCCAGTTTTTAAAAGAATGACAGAATAGATAGGGAAGTAAAAGATCTAGCCCCTAAACCCCAAGATATCTTGTGAAGTATAAGCAATCGAAATTTATATTCCTTTGGACAAAGCACCCACATGTAAGGTTATGACCCAGAGTTAGGAAAATCTGAGTTCAAATCCTGCCTGACACTAAACTAGCTGTGTGCTGTTGTTTCAACAGTCCAGCTAGCAGCTGCTGTGGGAGTGTGAAACCAACAACCAGCTCACAGAACATTGCAAGTCCAGGTTCTTTTGATCTTCTTTACTAAGGAAAGCAATGTTAAGGGGTTAACAATCTTAGTTTAATCCATCATACAAATATCATTCACTTAGTTCAGGGGGAAAAGCCAGCACCCTGAACTTCAGAGCAAATGTAAATTACAAATCTCAACAGACAGATCTTGTCTGATTCAAATCCCAATACATAGTTACCAGACTAAGAAAGTCCCAACATCACGTTTACGAGCTGGAGGGCTCTTAGCTACAGCTGCCTGGAGTCTTCACATCAGTGTGCCACCAAGAGTGAGAGCCCTAAGCAAATAGCTCTGCATTCCCTTTTTATGCAGTTTCAGATGTCATCAAATGTCATCTGAGTGACCAGAACTTAGGCTCCTTCAATTGACTCTGGTGTTAGCATCTCCCTGCATTGGTCCCACCTGGGGCCCCACCTTACTTACCAATTCACACCCACATAGGCTTAGCACCTAATAGATAGGGGTTTGGGCCTGGGGTTTAGTACCTAGTAAGACTCAATCAAAGACACTGAATTAATCAAAGGAAATAAAGGCCAAACTCTTCAAGGATATCCAATATAGCTGCTAGGCAAGTCACTTAACCTCTGTCTGCTTCACTTTCCTCACCTGTAAAATGGAAATAATAGGACCCATCCTCTTCAGGTAATCGTGAGGATCAAATGAGATAATATTTGTAAAGCTCTTAGCATGGTGCCTGGCACATAGTAAGTGCTTATTGCTGTTATTTAATCATTTCAGTTGCTGCCAGCCCCATTTGGGGTTTTCTTGGCAAAGATAATGGAGTGGTTTGCCATTTCCTTCTCCAATAATAAGCGCTTCACAAATCCTTATTCACTTCTTTCCCCCTTTCCTCTCTACCACCTTGTCTTCTCTTACATTTCACCTGTCTCTTACTGTATTGAAAACTTTTTCCTGATAGTTTCCTATAGTATCTGCTTTTGTACAGCTGGAAAATAATAAAAATTATTTCACTAAAGACAACTTCACCAGCTTTGAACTAGTTGAATAAAAGGAGAGCACTGACTCAATAGCGGATAAGAAAGGCCTTTTTAAAAAGCTGTAACAGCTGGATGAACAGGTGTTAAAATTGCAGCGAGGGGAAGGAGGGCTAGAATATTCCCTTTGGATAACTATAACAATCAAACAGGAAGAAATTAGAAATCTGATTGCACTATTGCAGCATCTCCTTTTCTCAATGACATTTATTATTCTCCAAGTCTATCCGATCATAATAAAATCTCTCACCAAATAAGAAAATTCTGGACCAATTCCAAAGTAATTATTACTTTTTAAAAATTGTGCTTCATGGTTTTTATATAATCAGCACTTCATAAATGTTTGTTGATTGATTGTTCCTATTAAAAAGAACCTGTAATGTGAGAATAGTTTGTTGATTATTTTTATATGTTAATTTCATTTGTGAATTCTGATTCGCAAAATTATAAAATTCAATAGGATTCTATTGTGATTTTCTTTTTTTAACAGTTATTATAGCATTGAGAAATAACAGCGGAGAAAGGAGACCAAAGAATTGTAAAAGCTGGGTAGAGTGGGACTGTTTAGCATAGGGACCAACCCCCACGTATTTCTCAAAAGTCCCTGAGGGCTCACATTCCAACATTGTTACTGGTGTTCATAAAAACTTACCTTAAGCCTTCAAAACATGTACAATTTCCAATGTTTAGGAAGGCAAGGCAGGTTTACTTCAATATTCACTAATGCTTACTATACCACGTGAGGAAAATTATACTAGATAGGTGGGGGTCCATGAGGTTAGAGACAAGATCATAGTGCTCGTAGAGCTTCTACTAGCAAAAGGCTGAGAGGGTTTTCAACATATGCACAAATTAGGATAATACCAGATGAGTCAGTGTAGAAGGAAAGGTAGAAGTGTCATGTGCCAAGGAAAGTTCCTTTGAGCGGAGGAGGCCTTCCAGTTGAATTTTAAAGATGTGCAATCAGTGCATTTTAAGATACATTCTCCTCAGAAACAGTTAAAATGTAAAAGTTTTGGCAATTAAAAGAATAAGCTTTAGCTAGCTGAAAAATTTACTTTGGTTGAATCCCTCACCTAAGCAATTGACTGTATAACTGTGAGTAAGCCATCTGGGCCTCTTTCTTCATTAGTTTAAAAATGAGGGAGTTGGATTTCGTGATCTTTAAAGTCCTTTCCAACAGTGAAGTAAGTCTATAATTCTTATTCATACTTTACAATGTAAAATATGACATTTAGATGATTTTAATGGAAAATGAATGGTATAACTCAAATTGAGTCACACAATTTGCAGCCTTTAAAAAAAGCAAAATTATAATTGTTTCTGGGTTGAGTAATTTATGTCTATTGTCTAGAGTGCTCAATTTTACTTTTTAAGAATAGGGATGAATTTTAATGTTCGATATTTTTGCTTTGTAACTGGCCAGGTAAACATTTAAGGTTTGGACTATGTATTTCAATTGGCTATACCAATAGATAATGGAGGTCACTTATTTTTTTTCAGTCAATAAACATTTATTAAGTGCCTCATATGTGCCAGGCACTGTGCTAAGTGCTAGGGATACAAAGAAAGGTAAAGGAAAGTGTCTGCCCTCAAGGAGCACGCAGTCTAAAGGGAGAGATGTAAACAACTATGTACAAACAAGATATACACAGAATAAATTTTAGATAATCAATGGAGGGAAGGCACTAGAATTGGGGATTGGGGAAGGTTTCGTGTGGGTGGGGCTTTAGCTAGGACTTGAAGCCAGAAGGTAATGAGGAGGGAGAACATTCCAGGCATGGGGGCAGCCAGAGGACATGCCCACTGAGGAGATGGAATGTCTTGTTTGAAGAAGAACAAAGAAGCTGTTGTCCCTGCATAGTAGAGTACATGGGACTGGGGGGTAGGGAGGGAAGGGAGTAGCTTTGTTCTAAGGCATAGTAAGTCTACCATGTCATAAGTCTACCACTTATGTATGAAATGCCTGGATTATGATGCCAGGGATAGGACTCACACATACAAAAATCAATGTAATTGTCATCCTCAAGAATCTTATATTCCGGTTTTTTTTAAAAATAAAGTTTTATTTATATCATTTTCACATCACCTATTCTTCTCCAATGTTCCTTTTTTTTTCTTCAGAGATCATTATTTTAATTAGTAGAGGATGGTTATCTTCTTGAAAATAAAATAAGGCTTCAGAAGCAATTTCATCTTAATGCCCATTTTCTTTTGACTGCATCAATTACAAGGGATGAATATTATTAAAGACATTTCATTATGGCATACAGAATCCTCATTGTTTACAGAAGCTAGTGGGTGGGGATTGTTGCTACCTAGAGAAAAGCAACCCACAGTCACTTCTAGAGAGTAGAAAATCAGCATAATTTTTGTTTTGGCAAGGACAATAGAATCCTATGATTCCCAGGGGATGCAATATTGAAATTATGCTTTATCATAGGCACTGATTTTAGAAAAATGATCTAGACTCATACTTTCTCATAGGCATTTTAGAAAAGAATGATTTCCTCTATACTCAGGTTGTATAAAACATTTTTAATGCATCAGTCAACCAACAAGCCTTTGTTATGTGCTTAATAGCTGTGAGGCAGTGTGCCAGGGATACAAAGACACTAATGAAATTATCTTGTCCTCATGGAGTTTACCTTCTATCGAAGATGACAATTTTTGCATGTAAAAACACATGAAGAATATAAACTAAATGAATACAAGGCAGTTTTGGGAGGGAAGACATACTCATTTTGGTGGATGAGGCAGGGAAGATAGGAGAAGGGAGGGAGAGCAGGAAAGCCTCATTTAGAAAAGAGTCTTAAAGAAAACAATGAATTCTAAATGGCAAAGCTGAGGAGCCAAAATTCTGATTTTGGACCAGAGCACAGACATGTGAAGATGGAATATCTTGTGTAAGGAACAACAGGAAGTCCAGTTTGGCTGCATTGTAGAGAAAGGGAAATGGAGTAATGTAAAATGAGGCAGGGAAGGTAGGTTTAGATATAGCTGTATAGGATTTTAAATAGTGAACAATGGATTGTATTCTTTGGGAGTTAGGGAAACCCTCTGGTTTGCTGAGTAAAAGAGTGACATGGTCAGCTTTATTTTTTAAGAAAATCATTTTAGCAGCTGTAAATTGTGGATTGTAGAGTGGACAGACCCAATTAGAAGGCTATGGCAATTAGTCCAGATAAGAGTTAATGAAGACCTAAAAACTAAAGGGGTGGTCCCTTGAGCAGTGAGAAAGCGATGGATGCATTTGTTGTAGAATTAGAAATTTTACAAGATGTGGTGATTGATTGTGTATGTGGGTTGAAGGAGAGAAAAGAGTCAAGGCTGATTTTGGGTCTGTCAACTTGGGATTCTGAAGGGATAATGGTTCCCTCCATAAAAATAAAAACAAGTTTGGAAGAGAGATGGGTTTGGAGGGGAAAGATAATAAGCTCTGGTTTGAATATGCTGAGTTTGAGATGTCTATGGGAGATTTCGTTTGAAATGTCTGGTAGGCAGTTGGTGATGTAAAACTGGAAATCAGGAGTCAGGCTAGGTATGGTCTCAGGTAAACAAACAATGCCAATTACTTCTAATTATTTTTTTTTAAATTGTTGAACTTGGGCAGCTAGGTGGCACAGTGAATAGAGCACTGGCTCAGGAGGACCTGAGTTCAAATCCAGCCTCAGACACTTGACACACTTAATAGCTGTGTGACTTTGGGCAAGTCACTTAACCCAAATTGCCCTGCCTTGCCCCCTACAAAAAATTTTAAAAAAATTGTTGAACTAACTGATTGTTTAGAAAAGTGATTGTAATTATTATGCACATTTGAAGAAAGTCTGCTTACTATGGAAACAAATTTTTTGATAATGTGTTTTATACTTTCCATAAGGGAAATTAAGTTCAGAGTATTTTTATTCTTTAGGGACTGATTCAAACAAAAATGAATTCCTTTGTGATCCTGTTAGCCTACAAAAACAAAAGCGAATTATTCCCCATGGTGCAAAGTAGATTTGCACTTTGCTAAAATGAGTCTAACTTTTGAGAAAAAATATTTATACATTTTTAGATACCATATTAATAGAAATAATAACAAAGGTCTAATAATTATGAAATGCAAGTCATTAATGCTTTTCTCACGCAGCCCTTTGAGGTTCTGAAGAATGTAGCATATCAAAGAGTTTAGGGAGATTGTCAGATAAGATTATCTATGGAAAATTGACCCATTAGTGACATTTCAGTGAATTAAAGTTAATTCTTTCTGATCCCTTTCCCTGATTTCCTCTTACAGTGGAGGGATATTTTTTTTGGCCTTGAATATATGAAACTAATCATTTTTATTTTTTTTTAATGTCATACTCTCCCATATCACAGTAGTTAGTGATGTGTTTCTTTACCTGGTTAGTTTCTTCTCCCCCACCCCTTAACTCAAATATTTATGTCCTCATTTAATTTTTTTGTTATTTTGCATAATAGTAATGCTAGTATCCTTTTTGTACTCAGAAGGGGAATCCTGTCCCAAACTTAGAAAATTTGCCTACTCTCTGGCCATGAGAATATCCTTTTTCCAGTCTCTTCCCCATTCTTCCATTGGTGAGCCTTCTGGATGCTCCATTTTGTTGAGGAATAGAGGCTGGCCTGCTTTTCTTCTCCCACTTCTATTCCTGACTTTATCTAGCACACAGTAAGTGCTCATTAAAAGCTTGTTTCTTTCTTTCTTTCTTTCTTTCTTTCTTTCTTTCTTTCTTTCTTTCTTTCTTTCTTTCTTTCTTCCTTCCTTCCTTCCTTCCTTCCTTCCTTTCTTTCTTTCTTTCTTTCTTCCCTTCCTTCCTTCCTTCCTTCCTTCCTTCCTTCCTTCCTTCCTTCCTTCCTTCCTTTCTTCCTTCCTTCCCTCCTAACCTGTAAAAGAGTGCTTATCTGGAGTGAGGTCAGTGTGTCTTATGTTGGATTTGTCTAGAGAGCTCCCATCTCTGATTTTTGCATGTGCACAGAGAATGTGCAGAAAGCCTATTGATCTTTTTGTCCATCCAGATAGTAACTTCACCTCTTTGTCTAGGCACAATGGTTGGTTAAATAGAAAGTGGTAAAAAGATGGACAGAGGTCACCTTTTTCCTCTTAATATTCATAAAATATAGGAGAATCAAATAGAATAATAGAGTGAGCAAGAAGTCCCAAAGTCCTGTATTCTCTCATTCTCTCTCTCTCTCTCTCTCTCTCTCTCTCTCTCTCTCTCTCACTCTCTCTCTCTCTCTCCTCTCTCTCTCTCTTTCTCTCTCTCCCCCTCTCTCTCCCCCCTACCCCATCCACACACACACACACTATGGTGTCTGAAAATTATTCTTAAAAAAGACTAGGAAGCCTAGAGCTTCTAGGCAACAGATATAAATTTGAGGGCAAGGAACTATTCCATTTTCTGCAAAACCCACTAGCACCAAGAGATGATCACTTAGTAAAGTTCCAATAAAGCCATAAATGGGGTAGACTAGTGAGCTGGCCTGGAACCTCTCCCCTTCTTTTCCTCATGTCCTTGGAGACAACACTGAGTGGACAGACTTAATGTACTTCCAATTCTCTTGGAATTCTTTAGAATTTCCATTTTGACTAGCTCATTCATTGGCAGGGCACGCAAGAGCCATTCTGACAGAGGCAGGGCATAATTAAGATGAGATCTTTTGTTTCTCTTTGCTTTTTTACTGGAAATGAGGATTTACTTCATGAAATAATAACAGGAAACACTGACATCACATTTTATATACATTATCTCCTTTGATTCTCATAGCAACCCTATGAAGAATGTGCTGTGATTATTATCCTCATTTTGCAAATGAGGAAACTGAGACAGAGCAGTTACTTAACTTGTCCCATGCCTATGAGACATACAACTATATCTAAAATATTGGAACCACTTAGCTGGTTCATTTTGTATAGCTTAAAGCAGTATCTTGCATCATTTGAACTTCTGCGAGTAGTTTGGCTCTTATATTCATAATAATCACTCCTAAAAGATTTAATTTGGTTGTTCTGGGATGGCATCTTTTTGGTTTCTCCATTTGTCAGCCAGGCAAGTAGGTGGCGTGATTCATAGAGTATGGGGCCTGGAATCAGGAAGACCTGAGTTTGGATTCAGACTTAGATGCTTACTAGCTGTGTGACTCTGGGCAAGTCACTTGACCTCTTTCTGCCTGTTTCCTCAACTACAAAATGGGAGTAATAATAGTTAGTGTGTATATCTCAGGGTGATAGTAAGGATCAAAAGAGATAATATTTGCAAAGCACTTAACGTAGTGTTTGGCATGCTTCCTAATGCTTGCTTCTTCCCCCTCCCTCATCTAGAAACTGGAAAGCTTATGTAGTTCACTACCCATCTTTCCATGATATATTGCATACAACAAGGGCAAGTATCTATAGAACCATGCAACATGAGATTTCTAGTATGCTGAAAGATTTCACCTGTGCTAAAAAAACCCTATGTGACAACACAAGAATATTTCTAGGACTCTCTAATGGGTGCCCAGGGATGATCCACTTCCCTTTCAATCTTAGATGTATGTAATCCTTTTGCTGATCATACACATTACTGCCATAGTCCTTCATTCATATTGCCTGTGAAGTGGTAGACAGCTAGGTGGTAGTCTTCTTGGAAAGAATACTGAACTTGCAGTCAGAAGAGACTGCTGTCTGAATATTGTCTTTTACTCTTAATAGCTATGTCACCATGGATAAATCACTTAACCTCTCTGAGCTTCAGTTTCTGATCTATAAAACAGGGGGAATGAGACATAGCACACAGGTCTGTGTGAGTATAAAAATGTATACAAATGTTTTGCAAACCTTAAGGTCTCTATGCCAGCAATTACTCTCCCAATTTTATAGAAGAGAAAAATGTTAAATACAGGTTACACAAGACTTTCCCAAAGGGTCTAGTCTGTTACAGAGTCAGGATATTTTTGAGAACTTCTGAGTCCTGAGCCAATGCTCTTTCCATTAGACCATATGGCACTCAGACTGCAAATGACTCCCTTTTAGTACTACCAAACTACCTAACAGGGAAGAAAAATAGTCTTATTTTAGAAATGCTACCTCATTAATCTTTCACTTGTTATTGAACTATGTGCAAGAAGGTTATTTTTTTTTTTACTCTCCTCAGTTGATTTGATTACTGAAGGTTGCTCCCAAAGCAGTAGGGTTGTTTTTTTTTTTTTTTGCCTACCAGATTGTATTAAATTCAAAAACACATTTATTAAGCCCATATAGATTGCAAGGTAGCACAGTGCATGGAGGACTGGGCCCGGCATCAGGAAAGCCTGAGTTCAAATCAAGCCTCATATATTAGCTGTGTGACCAGAGCGTAGTCATTTCAAATCTGACTGTTACTGCTGCTGCTGCTAATGCTGCTGCTGCCGCTACCGCTACTACTACTACTACTACTACTACTACTACTACTACTACTACTACTACTACTACTACTATGAGAAGACTATGTTCAGACATGATCCCTGTGTTTATGGAGCTTATAATATATATGTCATAGAAAATAGTGTTCTAAAGTGACATTCTGAAAAGAAAGACACTGGAAGTCATCTCTCCTCATTCCTTATGGCCCACAAGGTGGATGACTTCCTGGCTTAAGAAACTATCCTTTTTGGTACTGCGCCAACCACACTGGAGGAAAACCAGGAAGCTTCTGATTGCTCAAGACGTTAGCAAAGGGCCAAAACATGTCATTTGCAATGGAACCAAAACATGAATGCTCAGCTTCATTGGAAGTGCTCCAATTCATCGCCTTGCCACAATCTAATTCTGTAGTCAAGTAAATGAAGTCTTAACTTTAGTACTGTTCCCCAAAATGGCCAACTTAATCTTCATTCATTTAGGATACTGATATAAAGTATATCTGTGTGAATAGTTGCTCTTATCTTCAAATAGAATGCATACTATTGGGAGAAGTCATTGTCAATTGCATTATCATTTCTGTGATGTCACAAAGACTACATTACAGAGCATCACTAGAGACCATAATTATAGATGTATTTCAACTTTCTCAATGAGATGGTGGGTGTGAATTTGTAGTGCCCATATCGAGGACTTGAAATTATTAGGCACCATTTTATTAGTGGACTTGGTAGATCCTTCAGCTTGTCAATGGAACAAGGGTTGCTGAAATTGAAGAGGGTTCATTTATATACATTTTCAGATTTAAAAACTTAAAATTAAAGGGAATAAGGGGGACTCTCACTTATAAGGATAGGAACCTTAGGTCCTTCACTATGGGAGTAGAGGAGAGTGGCATTCTTCTATTGTACTAATTGTATTGTACTAGATTCCAAGGTCTCTAAGGCCTCCTTGATAGCTGTTCTTGAAGAGGACCAAACTGATAACGCTATGCTAGTCTCAAGTTACAGTACATCTGACTGTGGCTGATCAGACCCACACAAGCTTGGAATGCTCTGCCATAGGTTGGACACAAATAGTCCGTGTGAACATTTGAGGTAGATTCTCTAAATTTGGATTTCTCCTGTTTATTTTGAGCTACTTCAATTCTGCTTTGCTCATAGAGCACAGCACCCTCTCTGACAAGGGTGTGCCATGCTGGGCAGTCCTATGACATGTTTCCCATGTCACACAATTAATTCCAAAGTTCTTAAGAGAGACCTTGAGAGTGTCCTTCTATTGCTTTTTCTGATCACCATGTGAGTGCTTGCCCTGTGTGAGTTCTCCATAAGATAGTCTTTTTGGCAAGCGTGCATTTGGCAGTTGAACAACGGTGCCAGGCCGCTGTAGTTGTGCTCTCTCTGCAGTAGAGTTTGAATGCTTGGCAGTTTACTTCAAGTAAGAACCTCAGTGGCTGGTACCTTATCCTGCCAGGTGAGCTTCAGAATCTTCCTAAGACAATTCAAATGGAAGCGATTCAGTTTCCTGGCATGGCACTAATAGACTGTCCAGGTTTTACAGGCATACAACAATGAGGTCAGCACAACAGCTCTGTAGATCTTCAGTTTGGTAGTCAGTCTAATACCTTTTCTCTCCCACACTTCCCTTTGGAGTCTCCCAAAAACTGAGCTAGCTCTGGCAATGTGTACTTTTATTTATTATTATCAGTGTCACCATTCAAGTGTTTCTTTAAAACTTCACCATAACGTAAAGGTAATCCTGGCTCCTTGAAGGCTATATCGGTAGGTTCTATTGTTGTTCGGTAGTTTCAGTCATGTTTGACTCTGTGACCCCACGTGAGGTTTTCTTGGCAGAGATACTGGAGTGGTTTGCCATTTCCTTTTCCAGTTCATGTTATAGATGAGGGGGGTTAAGTGATTTGCCCACAGTCATACAGCTATATACACATATAATACATATATACACACACCTATATCTCTATATACCTATATGTATGTGTGTGTGTGTGTTTGTACCATAAAAGGTTGTCCACCTGGTATAGGAGGTTTCTTTGGTCCCAACAAGACATGAAGAACAAGGCATGGAGGATGAATTGTCTGTGGTGATGACCACATGCATGAAATCATGTATTTAGTGGATACATATGTGAGTCATTGATAACCTGCATATTTTATGAGACCTGGAAGAGTAATGTAAGATTGTATCTGAAGTTACTTCTCCTTTATGTGTTTGTTTCCTTGACTGTAAAATAAGTGGGTTGGATCAGATCAAGAGTCCTTAACCTAGGGTCCATAAACTCTTTTAAAAATATTTTGACAATTTTATTTCAATATAAATTGGCTTCCTTTATAATCTTATTATTATATTTTATACATTTAAAAACATTCTGAATAGGGGGTCCACAGGCTTCCCCAGACTGCCAAAGAGATCCACGGTGCAAAAATGGTTAAGAACCCCATGATTAAGTGATTGCTAAGGTTCTTTCTAGGGGCTACTGTATTCCTCTACTAGGTAGGTTAAGTACAGCATATAAGATGATGTCATGGCATGTGATTCAAGAACAGCTCTGCCCTGCTCTTTGGGCAGAAGGAATTGATGAAGATTTTTTTTTGAACACTCTCTGGGCTTCTGTAATCTGTGTGTTTTTGGAAATAAGAAGACATAAGAAGAAGACTGCCCTTCTGAACTCTCTTGAATGAACTGAAAGTTCCTCTTGTCAGTTGTTTTCCATGTGGCACATTCAGCTCAGTTCTCAATCCTGTGTAACATCCTGGGCAGTCATGAGGCAAGGGAGACAAAGGCCCCAAACCACGATGCTAGGCTCTTGGAATCCACTTGTGAGGCACTATTGTTGGCACAATTAGCATTTGAGGCTAAGCTTATAGATAACCTTTTAGGACATTATTATTGTTCTCATTCAGTCATTTTCTTCAGTCACGCCCAACTCTTCATGACCCCATCTGCGGTTTTCTTGGCTAAGACACCGGAGTGTTTGCAATTTCCTTCTCCAGATGAGGAAACTGAGGCAATCAGGGTTAAGTGACTTGCCCAGGGTCACAGAGCTAGTAAGTGTTGGAAGCCAGATTTGGACTTAGGAAAAGAAGTCTTTCTGACTCCAAGCCTGGCACTCTATCCACTGCACCTCCTAGCTTCCCCTTTAGGGCATTGGCACCATTTAAAATGCCTATAAAACCATTCTATGTTTAAAGGAGAGAGGTTACCTGGCACAGTGGATAAAGAGTTGGCTTTAGAATCAGAAAGACTTGAGTTGAAGCCCTCTGACACATAGTGGCTATAACCCTTTGTAGACTACTTAACCACTCAGTGCTCAAGGCATCGCTCTACTATGACAAGTTTCAGAAAATGTGCTCAGGCGCATTCATAAAAGGAGTTTCCTCACTGGGAGATCCCAGTTAGGTGGCACAGTGGATATCATCCTGGGCCTGGAGTCAGGAAGACCTGAGTGCAAATCCAGCATCAAACGCTTAGTGTCTGTGTGACCCCAGGCAAGTCATGAAACCACTGGCTGCCTCAGTTTCCCCATCTGTAAGATGACAATAATAATAGCACCTACTTCCCAGGGTTGTTGTGAAGATTAAATGAGATAATAATTTAAGCAATTTTTCAGTTGTGTCTGACTGTTTGTGACCGCAGTTAGGGTTTTCTTGGTTAAGATACTGAGTTGTTTGCCCTTTCCTTCTCCAGCTCATTTGACAGATGAGGAAACTGAGGCAAACAGGGTTAAGTGACTTGCCCAGGGTCACACAGCTGGTAAGTGTCTGAGGCCCAGTTTGAACACAGGAAGAGAGGAGTCTTTCTGCCTTCAGGCCTGGAACTCTATGCACTATGGCACCACCTAGTTTCCCTAAAGATCATAGCAAAGCATTTGGTGCCTTTTCTGGCAAATAATAGTCACTTAATAAAAGCTTGTTCCCTTCCTCTCTATTCTGAAATCACAGATTCAGGCAAAACCCAAATAAAATCTCATCTTTCACCTGAGAATCTGTAGGGTAGCAGAAAAAGCATTGAGTCTGAGATTTGAAGTCTTGCGTTCAAATTTCAGTTCTGACACTTCTGTGTGAATTGACAAACCATTTCAGCACCTGTGATCTCAGTTTCCCCAAAATGAATTAATGGGTTTAGAAATGGCTAAAGTCCTTTTGCACCACTAAAATCTTATGAGACTTTGTGAGAGAGAGAAGAGATTGACAATATTTTGTACTTTTAAGGGCTGTAGTATATATGCTTACCACAATCATTCGAAAAATGTTTTTAGAATTATACTTTTTTGTTAAGTATTGTAGTGATATAAACCCCATTGACATTTTAAAATATACGCCCTCTATTATTTTCAAAATATATGGCCAGGATCGTTTAGCCTCACAAATTCATTAATTCAGGGACTTATTTGACAACTATTAATGCTTGTTACTGTCAATATCAAATAGTTTATAATTATATAAAATCGAAATAAAAAGTGACAGTGATCAGACAAGATAATGAACAAGTGTAGAGCAAAACAAGAGCTGAAAGCTCTTGTTGCAAATATTTATCTACTTTCCCTCTACTAGATGAACTAAACTGATGAAACATTTCTTTCTTCTTTATATTCCAATTTTTTAATTCATCCTTTTTTTTCTCTACTGGGGAAAGCTAATTCCTCCTTAGGACTGAGTATTTGCTTCTCTTATTCCTTAATTGTCTTCTTCTATGCATATCCCTCTATATGGTCTATATCATATTATATATATTGTATTATATTGTATTGTATTATATCATACCATATTGTATTATATTATATCATATTATATCATATCATATCATATTATATTATATTATATTACATGACATATTACATTGTATTATATTAGTGTATATAGTCTTGAGATATACTTAGATTAGCTTCCATCTTCAAATTATCTGTAATCTCAGATTATAAATATATAGCATCCCTTGCAGAAAGGGAGTGTGATATAGTAGATAGAGAAATCAGGAGATGTGTTCTCTACACCTTGCTCTAAGTAGCTGTATGTATGTGTGACCTTGAGAAAGTCACGTCACTTCATACTTTAAGCCTCAGCTTCCTCTTATATACAATGCTGACAGTTAAACTGGATTATAGAATCATAGCTCCAAGAGCTGGAAGGGACTTCAGCCACCATCTAGTCCAATCCCTTCATTTTATAGAAGAGGAAGCTGAAGACCAGAAAGGTTTCATGACCTGATGAAAGGTAAGCAAGTAGTATCAGAAGTGGGATTTAAACATAGATTCTCTCCCTCCAGAGACAATGCTTTTCCATGAGGTTCCTCCTAGCTCTAAAATTCAATGATTCTACTGCATCGATTCACATAACTATCACTACAACAAATTTGTAATACTAAGAATCATAGATTTAAAGTTATAAATAATCTTAGTCAAATCTTATCCTTTTTTAAGCACTAAAAATGCTAGGAAAATTCACAGAATACTAGATTTCCAAGTGACGTTTTCATTTTAGGGCACCAGCACAAATGACTGATAATACTCTGGGATAATCTAGTCTATTACAGTTATAAGTAATAATTGCAAATTATGAAAATGTACTTTTTTAAGTGAAGACAAACAGAACTTTTCTCCCTAAGGAAGGGAGAAAATTAAAGGGACAAAAGAATGAATTCATAAGGACAGCATGGAGAGAAAAAGTAGTGATTATGAAAAGAACTGTTTAATGGGAAAGGAAAGGTGACCTCAAGCTATAGGAAATCCTCTAATGGAGCCTTCTTTGATTGCTTCTCTAAAATGCTTTTAGCCTAATATTGAAGTTCATTGTTCATTGCCTGACATCTGTGCCATATGCATTTAAACACATACTCTATTTTTCGTATGTACCATATTTGTAAGCCATCAAAACTATAAACCAAGAAATATAATATGAACCAAAATTCTATCTGATGAATGCAGCTGTTGATTATTTTATTTTGCATTATTTACTAAAAAGAAATGGCTTTAAAAGACTAATTTTCTCTTCACAACAACATTAAATTGTTTGCATATTTTGCTGTGGTGGGAGAAAAGCTTAGTTTTTTAATCAGATGGAGTCCACTCCCAATCTTGACATTTACTAGCTATGTGACCATGAACAAGCCATTTTAAACTTCTTTCAGCCTCAGTTTCTCATCTGGAATCGTGTTTACATTAACTATCTAACAAGGTCATTGTGACAAAAGCACTTTATAATTGATAAAGCACTTTTACGATCATGAGTTAGCATTGCTATGATAACCTAAAAATTAGTCCAGTGGTGGTCAATTTTCTAGTCATGAACTGGACTAGCACGCTGGTCCTCAGTGCACACTGAGTCCTTTGCTAGGTGAGTGACAGCAGACAAATAGTCCATCTGGTCCTTAACATGGTATCTGGCACATGCTAGGCCCTTAATAATTGTTTATTGACTGACTAGGCAGGTGCCTTTCCAGATTTGTAGGTATGATTAGAACTTACAATACAAAATCTTCTAGAACTTTGAGAATTCAAGTTAAACTCAATTCTACAGTGAGGCACTAGATTGGGACATCAATGGATGATATAATTAGTATGATTATAATAAATAACAGTTCTCTCATCTCCTACTTTTCTTTTTTTCCCTAGGTAATTCCACTTATTTGGATGACCATGGACCTTTTCCTAGCAAGGTAAGGTATTTATAAAGAGTATAGAAATCTCACCTTCTTTTTGGTTTATGAACGAATTCATCATCTCAGAAAACGTCATTCTCAGAACTTTCATAAAATAGATAGGTCACATAGATAATGGAAAACAAGGATGCCTTTTTTCAAGCTAAAACAAATCAGTGTAAATGTTTTATCCTTCTCGACTTTTTCATAAAACAAAATTTTGGAGTGGAAAATTATTCTTTAATTCTCTCTTTTGTTTGTTGTAAATTTTTGGAAAATCAAAATTTTTCTTCCAATAATAATAAATTGGAAAGTTGGGGTTTTAAGTTACATATTGGGAATGCTGAACTGATTGCGTGTATTTTGGCTTCTTATATGCCAACTTCTAATCCCACTATTTATTTTCAATTTATAGGGCTTTGCTTTTGTTTTGCCTTTGTGTTGAACCAGAGTATAATTCCCATTTATTTATTCAGTGTGCCAGAATTAATCTTTTACCAGATCAATATGATGGTCATTCTTCCCTCTAAATTTTTAAAAGGTGTAAATTGATGTCTGTGCTATATGATGAACAAACTATGAAGACCAATGTATATGAGCAGTTTAGTGCTGGAATTCAATTCAGCAAAAATCATTAAATGCATGTTCTGTGAAGGACACTGTGAAAAGACCTGAAGGAGGTACAAGATAATAGGTCTCTGTCAGAGTCCCACAATTTCTGACACTAACATGTCAAAGAATATAGAACAGGATTTTGAAGATATTTTTTAAAGATGACCTTATAAGAAAATCAGCTTCCCCTAACTCTTTGATGTTTTCATTGCTTAAGACTGCAAGGAGCACACAGCACATATAAATGCACAAGGCTTTCCCCAGGGATACACAAAACACATTGGAACATAAGCATAGGTGTATAGGGAATGTCACCCAGGTAACCAGACATCTGATAACTGCACTGCTCTGCCACAATCAAGTCTTAACTGTTTTGTGTTCTTGTTCTCTCCCTCTCCCTCTCCCTCTCCCTCTCCCTCTCCCTCTCCCTCTTTCTCTCCCTCTCCCTCTCCCTCTCCCTCTCCCTCTCCCTCTTTCTCTCCCTCTCCCTCCCTGCCTCCCTCCCACCCTCCCTTCATCCCTCCTACCTTCCCTCTTTCCTGTCAATGGACTTTTTTCTTTTTAAAAAAATTTTCATAAGTTTTTAGCATTCACTTTTATAAGATTTTGAGTTCCAATTTTTTTTCTCCCTCTCTCCCCAAGACAGCAAGCAATCTGATATAGGCTACACACATACAATCATATTAAGCATATTTCTACATTAGTCGTGTGATAAAAGAAGAATCAGAATTAAAGAGAAAAATCATGAGAAAGAAAAAACAAAAAAGTGAAAATAGCGTGCTTTGATCTGCATTCAGACTCCATAGTTCTTTCTCGGGATGTGGGTAGCATTTCCCTCATGAGTCTTTTGGAATTGTCTTAGATCATTGTATTGCTGCATAGATCCAAGTCTATCAAAGTTGATCATCACACAATAATCAACATACTTTACTTTATATACATAATAAGGGATAGGAACTAAACCTGTGACTTAACTGGTATGGATGCTGTAGGTCATTTCATTGGTATAGGAACTCCCAGGTGAGGAAAATCCTTATAAGAATTCAGGTTGGCATTTTCTCTGTAACTTAAAGTCTTTGAAAGGTGCTTAGAGCACCGAGAGTTCAAGTGACTTTCTCAGAGTCACACAGCCACCATATTATCAGAGGCTCTCTCTCCATTACACCACTGTTTTTCTACAAGCAAAATTCAACCAGGTTAGGAAGATCAGCTCGGATACTTGGGCTCTCCTTGCTTTGATATACTACCTATAGGCAACCTTAGAATCAGAGTGGAGTGAATGCTCTCTTTTAGGTTTTAGGCAGCACTGTCACCTTTCCATTTCTAGAGAGTAATTGCTAGATAATAATAACAATAAAACAGCAATAATTATATTTATAATATATATAGTGCTTTATAATATATAGTGCTTTAAAGTTTACAAAGAACTCAGAGCTTCCAGTGTAGTGAGGTTATGACTGATGTCAAATAACTCAAGTATGTGAAATATACATGTGTTTAATGATTATATGAGAAATGTAAGTGTATATACTAAGTATACGAGAAGTAGAATATGATGCTATGACAACGAAAACAGAAGAGAAGGGATGGAGACATGTGGATGTGCAATCCACAGAACTTAGGAACTTATGGGATATTTTGGGAGTGTGAGAGAGGACAGAGTAAAATATAGCAACAAAATTTCCAACATGGGAACAAGATGAATGGTGGTGACAGTAACAACAGTGGAAGTGAAGTCAGCATGAGAAGCGGGTTTGGAGAGAATGGTCTGCTTTTGGATAGATTGACTATGAAGTGTTGGTAGTCCATTCAGGTGGGGAATGTCCATTGGAAATGTGAGTCTGGGGTTAGATATTTGATCAGTACTGGAGTTAAGAGATTTAGGAATCATTTGTGGAGATTGTGGCCAAAGTCAAAGCAGTGAGAGTGTCAATATAGGAAGTGTACATGGAGGATAGGAGAGATATAAGAACAGGACACTGAGGAACACCCACTTTCAGGGTTAGGCTTTCAGGGGAGTGTTGGGGATGCAAGGCTTTGAGAAAAGAGGAGATGATGGAGAAAAGCTTCAGGAATCGACCTCTTTCCCACAAATTTGGCTGTGAAGGGAAGAAAAGGAAGACAAGACTATTGGTAGAGAGGGTAAAATATTCAAGGGAGTGCTGCATTAGGATTAAGGAGATTTAAACAGGTCTATAAGCATGTGGGAAGAATCTGGGGGGAAGGAAAAATTTAAGAGGCCTGAGAGAAAGTAGATGATTGCCGAAACCATATCTTGGAGGAAGCAGAAAGTGGTATTACTGTTACTACAACAATTACTAATAGTGATGATGAGGAGGAGGATAACAGCTATCATCTCTGTAGTGCTTTAAGATTTACAAACTGTTTTGCACGTTATTTTGGTTGATGCTAACAACAACCCTGTGAGGTAGTGGCTTTTTATCCTCGTTTTACTAATAAGAAAACTGAAGCTGAGAGAGGTTAAGTGACTTGCCCAGGGTCATGTAATTAGTAAGACCTTGAATCAAGATTTGGATGCAGACTTCTGACTCCCAGCCCAGCCTTCTATCCATGATGCCACAGAGGAATTAGCTTTAGAGGGGGGTTGAGGATAATTCTTTTTTTTTTTGCATATTTTTTTTTATTTTTTACTTAATCTCTCTCTTTTTTTATTTTATTTTTTTTATTTTTTTTT
>CM053627.1:96657452-96765151 GCA_028646595.1 Phalanger gymnotis | reverse complement strand
TGTTCCACGCTTGGGCGGATGCGCTGCCTCACCAGCACTCCTCCTTTCCCAAGAACCCCCAACCCAGACTGGGCTTAAATCTTCAGCAGGCTCTGCACTCCTGCTCTGATCAGCCACTTAATTCCTCCCACCAAGTGGGCCTGGGGCCAGAAGCAACTGCAGCTGAATTTCTAAAGCTGCCCCGCCTCCGTTGCCTCAGGTGTGGAAGCCGAACCGCAAACTCCGTCCTGTCCCGCAGTTTTTCCCACTAACCTTCTGTGTAGTCTTTGCTGTTTGTGGGTTGTGAGGTCTGGTACATGCCACAGCTCAGTAATTCAGCATGCTAGGGCACTCTCCGCTCCACTCCTGGTCTTGTCGGTCTGCGGTCTGCCGCGCCACGCCGCGTGCACTGGGCTCTGCTTGGCTCAGCTCCACTCCCCTCAGCTGGGGACTGGGAGTTCCATTTGGGACAGACCTTACCCTGAGACCATCCAGGCTGTCCTGGGCTGGAGCCCTGCTTCCCTCTGCCACTTTGTGGGTTCTGCAGTTCTAGAATTGGTTCAGAGCCATTTTTTTATAGGTTTTTGGAGGGACATGGTGGGGAGCTCGCGCCAGTTACTGCTTTCCAGTCCCCATCTTTTCTCCGCCCCCCCAAGGATAATTCTTTCTCTGAAGCAGAAGGGAAGAAGGAAAAATATATGATGATACTGAAAAGTTTTGAGGCATGAATATAAGGAATTGAAGGCAAGCCCATCAGATTCTTTAGGAGGCTAAGTCTTTAGAAGCAAATGAATTTTATATGGTGTGAATGTAACTTTGCAACAGTGTTTGTGGGGAATGAGATTGGGAGTCAAGCAGTATTGAGGACCTAACGGAGGTCTTCAGGAAAATACTATAATAGACCCTACATGGAATTCAAACAAAAAATTTTCAATAGTCTTTGAACTCTTGAAGTCGACATTTTGAGTACAGAGGTAGATATACACATAAGTATTCCTAATAAAAGCCATACTATGAAAACATAATATATAAACATTGCTGTTTGTTCAAAGGAATTTACAATAAATTTATCTCAATGCACCTACAAGAAAATGCACAATAGTTACTGTGCTAGAGGGCAATTAGAAGGGAATAGTGAGCTATTCATACA
Source organism: Phalanger gymnotis (assembly GCA_028646595.1). Taxonomy (NCBI): domain Eukaryota; kingdom Metazoa; phylum Chordata; class Mammalia; order Diprotodontia; family Phalangeridae; genus Phalanger; species Phalanger gymnotis. Next base: position 96,764,022 of record CM053627.1, on the reverse strand, counting down.
AATGGCATTACTTTGACATAAATAAATGAGGTTTTCATTTTCTTTTTCTTTTGTTAGCTCTATAGCATCTAGACACAATGACAAGGTTAACAGTTTTCCTTTATTCTGCTTCTCACAAATAGACACTCCACCTTTAAAAGACAAAGGTCCTATACTTAAATCTCCAACTGCGTTACAGGTATGCTTTGGGTAGAGAGAGACCTAAGCAATGATATTCTAGACAGGTGAAGGCATAACGAGAATGAGAATTTCTATCTGGGAGTAAGAAGGAGGTGAAGCTAGTTGAGAAAAGAAAGAGAATTAGCCAATGGGAAAGAGCTCTTCTGGGGCAGGGGTTACTCCACATCCTGAGACTGTAGTTAAAATAATCTCATGATCCAGATGCTGGAAATATATTTTTCTATTCCACCAGATCCTAGGACCCCAATCTTTCAAGCTATCTCAGAATCAGCTCTGAAACTAATTTACACTAAAACATAATTTAAGTAGTCTTTGATCTATAGGGAGAATTTGGGGAACAAAACAATGACAGCATTGAACACCTGGAAGAGAAAAAAGAAGATAGAGAAGGGAAGGAATAATTTTAGTATCTTATTAATACAGTTATATACTTTTCTTGTCTCCAACATCACTACTACCACTTTCCAGTTGATAAATTACATGACATGAAGCATGTCAGTTACTAGACCTGTGCTTTCTCAGCCTTCTCAACACTCAGTGCTATGGCTGCTAAGTAAAAGCAGAAACAAGTATAAAAAACATTAGCTAGGGAATCCTCAGATAAGGAAACTCCCTTTACCAATTCCTATCAGCATCTTCACTGCAACTTAAAGTTTTAGAGCATTGTCTATAACATTGAGAGGCTACATGATTTGTCCAGGGTCACATAGCCAGCATGTGTTGGGAATTGTTATGGTAATTAGGGTAGGACTTTTTTTTTTTTTTTTTACTATTTTCTCTTTTGGAATCCTGAGGTAATTAAGCACCTTTGATGAGTCTTGCCTTTCAAATGTAATGGCAAGCAAAGTAGGACTTTTTGGTGTTTTTTGCTTGAATGCTTCTCAACACTGAGGTAATCAAGTGCCCCAGGGCCCTGAGATGTGTATGTAAAACTGAGGTTAGCATTTTGTTTTCGCGGCACACTCATTGAAAAAGTTTTGGTGATGAGACTCTGGCTAGCCATTGAAGCAGCCGCCTGGCTTTGAAAACCTAGACGTTGGTGCTTTTCTCTGGTAAGTATGTATGTGTTGTGATGGACAGACAACTAGAAGCCTATCTGCTGGTTCGTGTTATTTGCTCTGTTTATATAATTTCTGCTTGTAATTCCTGTGTGTATTCTCTCTGAAGTTCAGGGTGCTGGTTTTCCCCCCTGAACTAAATGAATGATAAATGTATGTTTAATTAAAGTGAGATTGTAAACCCCTTAAAGTTGCTTACCCTAGAAAAGCAGATCAAAGAACCTGAGCTAGCAGCCCTCCTGTGTGCTGGTGTTATTGGTCTCACACAGCCATAATGGCAAGCAGCATTGTTGTTACAGGGATCAGAATTGAAACCAGTTCTTTCTGGCTTCTAAGCCAGCTCTCTATCTACCATGCCAAGCTTCATGTTGAGCAGGTGTGTATATAGGTATATAAAAGATATAAAGAAAATAAACAGAAGGTAGTGGGGGGGAGGCACAAGTATCTGAGGGAATTAGAAAGAGAAGTATGGTTGGCAGTGTAATTTCTAAAAGAAAAAGAATGTTGGGAGTATCTGAAATTTGTAGTATCTGTAAATAAGAAAATCAACACTACTTGGTCTGTGGTATGTGATCCTTGGCTTCAGTTTCCCCCCAAAATAGAATTTTGACTTAAGAGGGCTTTAAGAATGGAATTATGGAGCTAAAATAGAAGGGTACTTAAGTTCATAGTGATGATGGGTAATGACAAAAATATGCTGAAAAAATGTAACGACTTCTGACTTTAGCATAATTACACTAACTTTCTAGAATGTGTATTATCTTTGTAGTATCTGGAGCTCATCAGGAATGAAAGCATACAAGGGACCTTAGGGAGTTTCTTACTGATGAGCATAAACTGTAACATTCTTACTAATTCTAAACTAAGTACTAGGAAGTATCATAGCATTAAAAGATGTTAGGAAACTATTTACTGTTCAGGATTTAAAAAGAATTTTAGAATGTAGAGTCCAGTTGTTTTAGACAATGTTGTAGAGTTTCAAAATAGAGATAAAAGTAAAAGTAGGGATAGATTTATGTTTAGTATAAGAAATAAATAAGGCTTCCCTTAAGATAGTTAAGCACCGAATCAAAAATAGGTATGGATCATTTATAAAATCCTTCATTATTAGTTAAAATAATAAAATGCATTAAGGTTCTACTTGACAATCCAACAAGGGAAGAGGATCAAACAGTGAAAGTTAATGGGAAGAAGTGAAAAATAATGGGGGAGGATATGAGGAGATGGTGTTTTTGCCTTAAGGCCACTGCCCTTCTTTCCCCAAATATACAAATAACGATGTTAAATGCCTAAATGAGCAGCATCATTAACCAGGGAAGTTTAAGTGTCATAAAATGATACATTAGCTATTTTACTTTTTCTCTTTCTAATGCATTGTAGACTCTGCTCCCTTTACCTCCACCCCGTAAAAAAAAAAATCTACTTAATGGTTTGCCCATTAATCGGTGAACATGTTATTAAGTACTTAATCATTTATTAAATACCTACTATGTGCAAAGCACAATGCTAGGCACTGTGAATACAAAAACAAAAGTAAAACAGTCCCTGACCTCAAAAAGATTACATTCTGTTGGGGAGATAGCATGTACAAAGATGCAGGATTAGACCTGTGGTTTCTTTTTTAATTAAAGTATTATTTGTTTTAATTAACAAAAATTTGTTTTCTCTCCCAGAAAAAGAAAAACAAATTTCTCATAATAAATAGAGACAAACGAAATAAATTCCCTGATTGGCCATGCTAAAAAAATTATTAATCTCATTCTATACTCTGAATCACATACTTCCTATCAGGAAGTAGATAGCATGTCTCCTCATCAGTCATCTGAAGTCATAAGTGGTCATTATATTGACCATAGTTCTTACAGCTTTCAAAGTTCTTTGTCTTTACAGTGTTGGTGTTATTGAATAAATGTTCATTAGATTGTCAGTTTCTCATTAGATTGTTATCTCCTTGATGGCAATGACTGTCTTTTGCCTCTTTTTATTATACCCAGTGCTCAGCACAGTGCCTGGCACGGAGCAGTTGCTTGTCTAATGGTAGCCATCTCAGGCTGGGGCTGGGGGTGGGGGTGAGAAATAAAAGAAAGTTACATGATAACTTTATTATATATTTTAAAGGAACAGCAATATCAATACAATTTTAAAGGAATATAATTTTTAAAGGAATAATTTATATTATTGACTTGCCGTTTCATGTGTAATCATCTTTTTTAATCATATAATGTTATGAAAATGCTTGTTTTATTTCATAAATTAATAATAAAAATAGAAATTTAAAAATATTATTCACTTATTCTTATTCATTGACATTTCTGGTTCTCCTCATTTAATTCTTCATATATTTATGTAAGTCTTCAAAATTGTTTGCTATTACTATGGTTAACTAAGTTTATAGTTTTCCTAATATAAAACCAATCATCCATGACTAGCATAAATCCAACCTAGTCATGGTGTATAATCTCTGTGACATGTTCTTTAATCCTCTCTGCTAATATTTTGTTTAACATTTTTGCATCAATTTTCATTAGGAATATTGACCCATATTGTTCTTTCTCTGTTCTGACTTCCTGGTTTATGTAAATCTTTTTAATAGAAGGAATTTGGTAGGATTACTAGTTCTTTTGCTTTTTTACAGGCAGTTTACATAATGTTGGGATTAATTATTCTTTGAATATTTGATAGAATTCACTTATAAACAAATTAATTTAGTCTTGGAGTAGTTTTCCTTGGAAGCTTACATATGACTTGTTCAATTTCTTTTTCTGAGATTGAGTTGTTAAAATTCTCAATTTCTGTATTTAATAATTGGTATATTTAATGTTTTTGAAATATTCATTTATTTCATTTAAATTGTCCATTTTCTTGGCATATATCATCAGATTGGTAAAGATAATAGAAAAAGAGGAAGGTCACAAATGTGGGAGCAGTATGGGGAATAAAAAGGTACATTGATGCACTGTTGGTTGACCTGCAAATAGATATAACCATTCAAGGAAGTGATTTAGAACCATGCTCAAAAGTTATTAAACAGTACATGTCTTTCAACCCAACCATACTACCACTAGGTCTTTAATTGAAAAGAGATCAAAGAAATAAAAAGTTCCTGATTATTAAAAAAAAATAATGGAAAAAGACTAGAAATGAAGGGGCAGCCTATTAGTTGGGGGGTATGCAGAATAAATTGTGCTATATAAGTGTGGCAGAATACTATTATACTGTAAGAAATGAGGAAATGATTTCACAGAATTATAAAAAGACTTGTATGAACTGATGTAGGGTGAAGAAAGAAGAACCAGAAGAGCAATTTATACTATAACATCAATATTATAAATATGGATCTATAATTACATTGGTATAGGGAATGCCCAGATGAAGAAATTCCTTCTATCAATACAAACCAATACTTCTGAAAATGTACAGTCTTAGAGAGTTACTTTTACCGTGAAGAGTTGTATAATTTGCCCTGGGATTTGAACCCAGATCTTCCTGGCTTCAAGGCTAACATTCCATCTGCTATGCCACATTGCCTCTTAAACACACATACACACAATATGTATACAACATGAATATGAATACAAAACAATTTCTGGGTTTGGGGAACAAGCATCTGGGAGGATTGAGCTGGACTTTAAGGCAAAGTAGGCATTCCAAGAGGTAGAGGTGAGAAGAAAGTGCAATCCAGACATGGGAGACAGCCCCAAACTTGATGCCTCACATACCCAGTCTAACATTTCAACCAGACACGATCTTCATCCTGAGCTATTAAACTTAAAACTTTTCAAATTTAATTGTAAGCTTATGTCTTTTCACTCAAAGTATTTACTGCTTAAAAGATGGCGGCAGGATGCCACCAGTACATGGTCATGTGAATAAGGAAAAAAGGTCATATGTCATGGCTCTGGGTTGCCTGAGCTAGTGTTTAATTTTTTTAAATATAGCTCTTTATTATAATTGCTAGGTTTAAATATTGTAATGTTAATGAGATAATAAGATCTTACCCACCCATTAATAGGCCTCATGTGGAGCCTATTAGGAGAGGGACTTGCCTAAGGGGCAGTTTGCTTAGAGGGAGGCTTACTTGTAGGAAGCCTTTCACACACACACACATGGTACTAAGTTGATTAGGCACTGAGTCACCAGGGTTGTGATGCCTTCTGGCTTTGAGAAGTATATATGTACTCTGAGTTGGTATTTTGCTTTGGGGGGTTAGCTTATGAGAAGGATCTTTTGATTTCCTGGTTAACACTCTGAGAAGACCCCCACCCCCGACTACTCAGATATAAAGGCTGTCTTGATCCGGTGGTGTATGTGAAGTGTATAGCAATATTACTTTGGTTCAGGCAGTTAAGAGCCCTGTATATTGGTCTTTATGCTGATTTCTCTGCTTGTATTTTCTCTGATGTTCAGTGCCAAGCCTTCCACTGAACTAGTAAATGTAAATAAAGAAGACCGTTGACCCCTTAAAAAGCTATCTTTTCTAGTAAAGCCAATCAAAGAACCTGTACTAGTAGGCCATCCTCTGTATGCTAGGGTGCTTGTTGTTACAAATATTCAATGCTAGTATCAGATATCATACTTAAAAGACAATAGTGTTATGTGAGCTTTTGAAGATAACAAATATCAGGTAGAGTAAACTATTTTTCACTTATTCTATTCCTTATATTATTCATTAAAGTTGTGGACTTAGAAGGTTGGAAAGAAACTTAGAAGTTATCTATTCCAGGCTTTTACTCACTGGAGGAGCCCCCTCTGGCCTGTAATTAAAGAATTAGAGTGACATGGTACTTATTGGATTATGAAATTGGAAAGGACCTCAGAAATCATCGCATCTAATCCCTATCCAAAGCATGAATTTCAGGAAGTGGTCATTGGAAGTCTTCCAGCAGTGGTGAACAGATCTGTTAGGAAGTTTTTTTATCTTACATCAGACTTAAATCTGTCTCCCTGTTCCTTCCTGGCCTTGGGTTCTACTTGAGTCTTCCCTCTGTGGCAGAATAAATTTAATTCCCCCTCCACGTGACATATGTTTTAGTTAGTTAAAGGACCTGTGAAAAAAATCTACTGCCCTGCAGCCAGCCTGGCAATGCATCTCTGAGCTTAGTGAAACTTATTGTCAGATGACAGGAATGAATTCTGTTGACAAACCTATACTTAGAAGAACCTTTCCACCTTGACAGGAATTACTGCAGCTTGTACCATGCTGATATAGATTTGGCATGGGTCACTATGCCACTATTCTGAGGGAGGGATCAGCATGAGATTTTAGTGGAGTCTTCTGCATAATAATCTTTTAAATATTTAAAGCATAATCTACTCCTGCCAAGGCCTCTCTTCTCTAGGGTAACCATCCAATCTTCATATGGTATCACTTTAAATACTCTTATCTTCCTGGCCAGTCTGCCCATGCCATGAATAACTCAGGCCCAGTGAGGAGTGGTGCAAAATACGCAATGTTTATTATAAAGGCAGATATAAATGCCTAGGGCCAGATATGGTGTTGGGCAAGTCCCATAGGAGTTGTCTGCCTGGAGCTGTCCACGCTTACAGGAGATGGTGGCTCCCTTTGGCCAAGTGGGTTCCCCCATCCTGCTAGTGAGTCAGCCTCAGTGACTGAGCTAGCTGGTCTGCTCTGGCCAACTAATGAAAAAATCATGGGTTATTAATAGAATTTTTAGGAGAGTATAGTTATGTGTAAAGGGAAGAGTTAGAGGTTTATCTTGGGTGAATGGCAGGGTAAGCTTAGACACTGCCTTGGTTCCAACCAAGCTTATCTATATGAAACGTGTCTAGAGAATATAACCAGTGTGTATGACTATGAAACTTATATGCTTCTTTACATTAAGAAAGGAGTTATTTTGCCAAAGGGGGGGGGGATGTCTTTCAGTTACATTCACACATAATTTGGGGGCTTTAGGAATTTAATTAAGTTGTGGAAACAACTGACAAGGCAATGTCCTCTGCTGTACCCTTTGCTCTGATCTCTGTTTCCTTTGTCCAGGCTTTCTCGATGTTTTCTTCCTTATACTTGATTCTCAACTCATTTAGTGAGAGGGGTCATAGGTTTCACAACTGGGAACTTGTCAGTGTCTCTTCTATAATGTGGTGCTCAGAAGTGGACACTGTATTTGAGATGAATCAGATGGCGAATGGTATTAACACTTCCCTAACTCTAAGGTTCTGTTAATGAGAAGATATTATCATCACCATTACCATAAACACCATCACCACCACCACCACCACCACCACCATCATCAACACCACCACCACCATTACCACCACCACCACCATCATCAACATCACCACCATTACCACCACCACCACCATCAACAACACCATTATCACCACCACCACCATCATCACTGTTGTCATCATTAGCTGCCACCTCATACTGCAACCTCATATTGAGTTTGCTATCCATTATAATCTCTAGATATTTTTACATGAAATATTATCTAGCATACTGTCTTCTTCCTAGACTCATACAGTTGATATTTTTAACCCAAGTGTAGGACTTTACAACTAGCCTTATTAAAGCTTGTCATCTTTAGTCCACCATTCCAACCTGTCAGAGTTTTAGCGCTTCTGACAAGTTTGACATCAAAAGTCTTTGCAAGTAACTTTTTCCCCCAGTGGATCTCTTATTCTAGTGAGGAGTACAGGCTTTAATATGCCTTTCTGTATCCTGTCTGTCCTCTTCTTTCTTTGCCCTAGGGAGGAGATGAAACTGCGGAAAGATTATAGTCTCTGAACAGAAACTAAACCAATTTCCACAGACTCTCCCACCATTTACTTTTTTGGGAAAAGGAAGTGAATGACATTCCAACCTCAGTCCTGCCCTTGGCTTTTGCCTAACCAACCTAGTGCTTCTATACACTGAAATTTGCTTGTGATCAGAACACTTACAGTTCAAATTCTCATAAAATTAGTATTTAATTCAAATCATTAGAAAAAATAGTCAGCTAGTAATTGCAAGCATGTTATAAAAAATATCATCTTACTATCTCCTGTAAAAGCTAATGCTTGATGAGTACAGTAGAAAGTCTAATTGTGTCTCTTACTCCATGTAGACTCCTTTTTCCTTCATGACTACCTATAAATATTGTTTTATATTTCTGCCTCTAAGTTTGGTACTTTAGTTAATATTGTTAATTTATACCTCCACTTGACACTAAATTGCTACTCCAATGCCAGGCACTGTACTAGGTACTAAGGCTACAAAGACAGAACTGATGCCTTCTAGAATCTCACATTCAAATGGAGAGGACGACACAAAAATAATTATAAGCATACAAGATACATACAGAGAAGATATCATTGTCATATGGTCTAGAAGCAGCTGAGTTGAGAGACACCTCCTGTAGAATATGGGATTTGAACTGAGCCTCAGGAGGAAGGAAGGCAACTAAGAAGTGGAGATAAGGAGGGAGAGAATTTCAATAAATGGCAACCACCAGTGCAGAAGCATGGAGATGAGAGAAGCAAGTTGTTCAGTATAGCTGGATTATGGAATGTGTATAAGGGAAACTGAAAAGGAAGAAACAGAAGAGGTCATGCAAAATTTGAAATGCCAAACAGAAGACTTGGTATTGAATCCTTTGGGTAATAGGGAGCTATAGAAATTTGGGGTCAAGGAAAGGGAGGGAATGGTAGAAGAGAATGACATAGATAGACTTGGACATTTGGTAAATGACTTTGGCAGCTGAGTGGAGGATGTGTTGGAAGAGGAAGAAATTTGAGTCAGGGAGACCAATTAGAAAAATATAGTAATAGTGTAGGCCAGAAACGATGAGAGGCTGATAAGAGGGTAGTGATTGTGCAAACAGAGACAAGGATGCATCAGAGATAGTTTTTGAAAGGAGAAATTGAAAGATTTGGCAGTGGACTGGATCCATGTGGTGAGTGAGAGTGAGGAATTGAGGATGATACCAAAGCAGTGAACTCGCGTTACTGGGAAGAGGATGGTACTCTCAGCATTCATAGGAAAGTTTAGAAAAAGGGTGGAATTGGAGGGTGGGGAATGATTTTGAGTTCATTTATATGTTAAGTTTGAGATATTTATGGGACATATGGTTTGAAGTGTCCAAAGGCAGTTGTTGATATGGGATTGGAGCTCAAAAGATAGACTGGGGCTGGATATAGAGATCTTGAAGTCATCTGCAAAAAATGTGATTGTTGAACTCAAGAGAGCTGATATGTTCACCAAATGATAAAGCATAGAGGAAAAAAGAAAAGAGGACCCAGAAGAAAGCATTAGGGAATTACTTATAAGTATTGTATTTCTTTTTTTGTCCCTGAGTTTGTTCAGTGTATCAGTTAATGCTGATTATTGATTCTTCATAACCCAATAATTACTGAATCTACTCTGATGTTTTTTTCATGTCTCAGAGAGGACCCTAGGTTATTAGACAGGGATGTGGATGAAGATCCAGTGAAAGGAGACGCCAGACAGGTAGGCAGAGACCTAGGAGAGAGCAATGCCATGAAAACCTAGAGAGCAAAGAATATGCGAGGGGGGAAGGCGATCTGTAGTTTTGAATGCTACATAGAGATCAAGAAGGACAAGGACAGAGAAGGGCTATATTAATAAAGTTAGTAATCTCTGACAGCTCATTTGTAACTAGAAAGGCTTTGGACACGACCAGTGATGTAGACTATGTGTCTTTTGCTTGAAGCTCATCTTAAGGTTAGTATCAGAGTGATGAATTTTTGAACCAAAGAAAATCTTTAAAGCCTCCAACTTAGCTGTGGAAGAATCATAGTCTTAGCAATTTGTGTGGGTAGAGGGAGTGCATATACTGCTGAAGTTAGAGCTTCTGAAGGTGTCAAAGTTAGTTCATTCATAAAACTACATTTTTTCTTTTCGAAAGTTTAATATTCCCAAACTTTGACCAGCTGCTACAAAACAGCCCAAATATTATATGTCATTGTATCTTCCTCCCTTTTTGTAGTCCTAATAATTTATTTACAAAATTTACATCTCAGAATATAAATGTCAGAATATACATCTCAGAATATAAATATAAAGAATATAAATATAAATACATCTCAGAAATAAATAACTTTATTTACAAATTTACAAAAATTTACATCTCAGAATGTAAATGATATATCACTTCACATTTTTCACACCATAAGGTTTATAAAGCACATTCCTCACAACTCCCTGAAGTAGTTAGTGCGAGTATTTATAGACAAGGGAACTAAGATTCAAAAATGGTTAAGTGACTTGCCCCAGGAAACACAGCTGGTAAGCGGCAGAGCTGGAACTCAGATATGGGGTTCTTTTCTTCTTAAACACCAATACGCATATTGAAATGGAAAATAATATTTTAAAGTAACGCAAATGTTTAAATAGAAGATGATATTTTAAAAGTAGCTTCCTAACAACATGGATTTTTTAGCTTTATGGAATAGAAAGTACTATGAATAAGAAAAAATCTACCTTAAAATACTACCTAACTTCCAGAAGTCAATATAGAATTATGCAAATAAAGTGACTAAAATGACCACACTCTTTCTTTAACCCAGAGATTTTATTGCTACCCATATATCCCAAGGAGATAATTGACCAAAGAAGGCATCATATACATAAAAATGTTTATAGTGACACTTTTTTGTGGTTGCAAAAAATTGAAAAAAATTCCATCGGAATTCCACTGGAAAAAATTCCGTTGTTTGGGGAATGACTAAAGACATGGTGTTCCATGAAAGTAAAGGAATAATATTGTGCTATGAGAAACTATCTATCTATCTATCTATCTATCTATCTATCTATCTATCTATCTATTTAAAGTTATAATTACAGATACATGGAAAGACTTATGTGAACTGATACTAAAGGAAGGAGAGCCAGGTAAAACAATATACACAATGTAAAATAAAATAAATTGAAATGAATGGAAAGAACAACTACAAAAACAACTGAAACTCAATGAATAAGCTTGACCTCAGAGAAAAGAAGACGCCTTTCCCAGACTCCTTTGCAGAAGTGAGGAAAGGGTGGCGCATGGTTGTTAAACAGTACATATTACACCAGATTTTTAAAAATGTGTTGATTAGTTTTGATGATTTTTTTCCTTCTTCTTCCTCTTTTGATAAATGGGATGGCTCCCTGGGAGGGAGAAGGAGGGATACCCAAAGAAATGTAGGCGATGTAAAACCCAAAAGATATAAATATACATATTTGTAAAAATACTAATTATCTAGTCTAATACACTAATAGCCTAGTATACATCCTTTGAAAAATACCCCTCATCAAAATGCTAACTCAGGCAAAAGATAATGGGGGGAAAGTTCTAGAGACACATGAGAATGAGACATAGAATTCAGAGGTTCTCAAATTTATTTGGCCTATTGCCTCCCTTTAAAAAATTACTCAACAACCCCCAGGAAATCTACTTTCTTTAACCCTTTAATTCTTTTAAAATTTGCATCATCACAGAAAAATATAAAATATTTTTAATGATGCATCTCTGATTTAGTAATTTATTATGGATTTTTTTCCGCACTGAAATTTTGATGACACAATATTGCATCATGTATCTGTATATTGTTGTATTGTAAACAAGTCATTGCACTCACATTTTCCTGCCAATGCATGCTGGACTTCCCAACAATGTACAATATGCTTGCCTTCCAACACTTGCTTGTTAAGACCTTTCAGTGAACTTGACCACTGATTGGTTATAACTTGCATTTTGTGTGTTTATTTGGAAACTAATGTAATCACTACGACTTTAACTGTTATACAACAGATGAGACATGTACTAATGGTTTTTCAAAATTTTCTTGTCTTCTCTCTTTCCTTATGCTTCCACTGCTCTCTTATAAAAATAATAATTCAACACCCCCAATTGCATCCAAGGCTACTATTGCCCCCCATCATTCCAGTGCTCCCCAGGGGGCAGTATCACCCACTTTGGGAACCTATGTTTGATGTTGGCCACTTTCAGAATGAATTCCATCTGGAAAGTCTCATTCTGTTTTGAAGTATTGTGAAATATTATCCCTTTAAACAAGTAGTATCTCATAAAGTAATCTTAATTTCTGTCTTTATTATATAAGAACAAAAAAGTTAATATCCCTCTATCTTCCTAACATTAACCAGTTCAATGAGTGTAATATAACAAACAAGGCTAATAATACCAGCTAGTCAACCTCTTCTACTCCATTTCTACTACTTTTGTGGACATGATAATAAATCCCAGCAGAATCTCCGTTAAGCTAGAGAAAGAGCCCTTGTGTATCCATGCCAGAAGGTTGTTCTGATGTTTTTCAGGTATATGGTCCATTTCCTTATCCAGAAGCATGTGGCATCCAGAGGATAAAGACTTACATATGTCTGGCCTCTAGACTGAACCCTCAGCCTGGCAGAATAAAGCAATGGTTATTTCAGACCCATATTTTTCATATTTGTTTAGCACTCAGAAATTACTCCCAATGCCAAGACAGAAAGGGCTGTGATCTAGATAAAAATAAGATTTCTGAACTCAGAAAATGTACTTGAGTTTCCAGGCCAATTTTTAAATGTTGAAATAAGGAATCTGTGAGCTTCACATTCCACAAGTCCTAGCTGTTAAGAAGTAGGATGCTTGCCACAAGCACACAGGAAGAGCCTAAGAGAAAAGAACAAAGTGGTCGTATGTTTCTCTTGTTCATTCTGAAGGGCAGACCTCTGTCTTTAACGTGTGGTAAGTATCCCCCCACCACCTTTTTTTCCTATTTCATATGTGGAGAGGTAAAGCCATGCTTTTAATGGGGTCATATTGTAGCCTCTACTGCATCACTGGTAACTACTAATCTCAGGCTCATCCATAGCAACTTATTTTTCAGGGGTTAAACTTGTCTTTCTTCTTGGCCATTCCTTCACCAGAGCATAGGATCTTGGGGGGAAATGGTAGCAAGTCTTGAAGTTAGCTGTAAACCAAGTTGTGCAGTCATTCAGTCATGTACAAGTCTACATAACCGCATTTGGAGTTTTCCTAGCAAAGATATTGGAGTTGTTTGCCATTTCCTTCTCCAAGTAGATTAAGGCAAACAGCGGTTAAGTGACTTGTTCAGGGTCATATAGCTAGTGAGCATCTAAGGCCAAATTTGAATTCAGGTCTTCCTGACTCCAGGCCCAGTGCTCTATCCACTGACCCACTTAGCTGCTTCTGTAAACCAAATAGCAGGTTCTGGTTATTTCACATTTATTAATATCCTGATTCTTATGGGTAAAGGTAGCTATTCTGAATAAATAAATAAGTAGTAATATAGTAAAAACCTTCAATATTGTTCCTTAAGTTTCATATTTTAAACCTCACGAATTACTAATGGAATTCAATTTAATTCAACTAGCACGTAATACAAAGATAAAATGAAAAAAAATCCCTGTCATCAATGTACTTCCATTTTACTAGAGGGAAGCAATGTGAAGACAGATAAGTAATCTAACATATATACAAAATAAATACAAAGTAATTTTTTGTACAGTGAGAGAATCAGGAAAAGCTTCTTATGGAGGTATCCTTCTAAAGATATTTTAATAATAAGGCATTAAAAACAAATTTTATCATGTATTCTGTCTGTCCCATGCATCAAATAATGACTTGAATCAGCAAACACATTAGCATAGATATTTCTCTCTTGATGATTAACTCATAGAGGATGTCTACCTTTTGTTATGATCAAGAAGCAACCTTAAGAAGTTGAGAAGCAATAGGTACTGATTTCCCATAAGCATGAATTCATTATTGAGTGTTTACTTTGGCTAGGTCAGCTAGAGAACTAAGGTACAAAGAGTGACAATGACTTACCCAAAATCTTAAACCTAGTTAAGTAGCTAGTTTATAATTCAAACCCAAGTCTTCTGAGTCAGATGTACTCTTTCCAGTGCCCTCTGGGAGAGAATGTGTTGCACTGGAAAGATTACATTTGACTCAGAAGACTTGGGTTTGAATTATAGACTTGCTACTTACTGGCTTTGAGATTTTGGGTAAGTCACTGCCAGTCTTTGGACCTTAGTTCTCTCATCTTTAAAATAAGGTGGTTGGAACTGATGAAATCTTTAACCTAATGGAGAGAGTACTGTACTTGGAGTCAGGAAGCCCTGGATTTGAATCCTACTACTGACATTTAATAATTATATGACCTAATGTAATTTCACTAATCCCCTCCTTATCTGTAAAATGGGATGGTAATATCTATAACATCTACCTCACAGGGTTGTGATTAGGTTTAAATGAGACAGTGTTTGTAAGACATTTTACAAACCTTAAAGCATCATGGAAGGGTCAATTGTTATTATTCTCCCGTGGTCTTTGAGAACAGTAGCATCTTGGAGGTAGACCTTGTCTCCATGTTTATTCCTTACTTCAGAGGAAATGGGATTACATCTAAACAGTTTTGCTAAATGATAACCTACACCTTTCCTAGTGGAATCACAGGGAGTTGGTGCTACAAACTTCTTTAAACCTATTTCAGGGTCTGACCCAAAGAGAGAGTCTTTCTGTATATCATATCATTCAATCAGTAAGAGCTTATTCACTACATCTAAAGCGGCCAGCACTAGACATGGTGGGATATACAAATAAGTATAAGGAATGATCTCTGACTTCAAGGACCTTGCAGACATATTGGGGGAGACCAATCTGGCACATTAAAATAGAGAACAGTAAAGGGTCAAACTTATAACAGGATTTCAGAGGAAGGAGCCGTAAACTTTCTGTAGAGAAAAGACATTGAATAGTATAAAATTTTGTATCGTGTTGAACCTAGTATGCCAAGACTACCATGTATGCTGGGAATTTATAGTCGGTTGATCAACAAATATTTATAAACTGCCTACTGTGTACAGGGCACTGTGATAGCTGTTGGGGATATGAAGACAAAAATAAAAGCCCCTGTTCTTGAAGATATTGTATTTACCTAAGTAGATATATATATGTTCATAGATAAATAAAATTATCATATATACCAAATAAATATACAGTGATAGAGCATAGGGTGTTAAAAAAAACAGGAAGAAATAGGCAAGGTCTCTTGAAAGATGTGGAGCTTGAGCTGAGCCCCTAAGGAAGCTCACCTCATCTCCAAGAGACAGAGGTGAGGAATGAGACAGCATTCTAAGGATGAGGAATGGCCTGAGCAAAGGCATAGAGATAGGAGAGAAGGAACTCATGGAGCAGAAACAGTAAATAGGTCAGTTTGGGTGAAACACAGAGTGCCTGGGGAGAGCAATGTCTAATTAACCTAAGAAAGATGGCCATCTTGAGTAAGCCTATGAAAGACTTCAAATGCCTAACCAGTGAATATCTATGTTATCCTGAAGACAACGAGGAGCCACTGAGGCTTCTTGAGTGGGGAAATGAGGTGGTCAGACCAGTGCTTTAGGAATATCAATTTGGCCACTGTATAGAGGGTAATTTCAAGAGGAGGAAAAATTGGATGAAGGAAGACCAGTTTTGAGACCATTACAAAAGTGCAGGTGATGGCAATGAGAAACCTGAACTTAGGACTAAGTTAGTCCCCATTTAGCAGCTGGCTTTCACTTTGCAATATTTTTCTGACCCCATGATTAGACTATTAAAATTGCCTATGTCTCTGGAAATCCAAATCCTACATTCACAGTTCCTGGAACTTTGCTGCCTTCTTCTCTACTTATGACGTTAAGTATTTGTAGATGACATTAAGTATTTGTAACTGACAGCACTGAAAATTCCATTAGTGTGGAACTTTTAGTTATGTAATAGTAATTATTTAGATCAATTTTATTAAGACAAATTTTGTGCATTAAACTTACTTAGAATTAAAGATAACAGTATAATTATTTTTGTTAATTTTGTTTTTAATTTATGGAATAAGACAAGCATTTCCATAACATAGTACAATAAAAAGATGATTGCATATGAAACTGTAAATCTACTATGTACAGCTTGCTGTTCCTTTCAAATGTGCAACAAAATTATCATATATTTTTTTCTTTCCTCTCCTCTTTCCCTCTCCCCTCCCCATCCTAGAGAAAGCTACCATTAGACACCAATAGGTATAGATATTATTCTACACGTACTTCTATTTATTAGTTCTTTGTCTGGATGCAGATAGCATCTTTCTTCATGTGTTCTTTTTTAATTTAAGGAACTTTATTAGAAATTGTTGGTATAATGCAGACACTAAGTATCTTCATATTTCTGCAGAAAATTACTTTAGTGGTAAAAATGGTGCTGGAATGAGAAGCATATTTTCATGAAATGTCAGGTGGTTGCAATTCTCCCAAACAGCTGCCACAACTCGAGTGTCTTCATGGGTGTCTTCCAGCTGCACAACAGTCTGGTGTCTCAGTCCATCAAAGAACATTATTAAGTGTTCCATATTCTATGTGGAAAACTCCAATAAGTTTTGAATAGCCTACTTGGATCTGGGTATTCACTGCTGTTTGAAAGTGTTGACCCCACAGAGCTGGCCCATCAATCTTCATCTGAAAGGTGACAAGTTCATAGACTCCTTCTTTAAGAGGCTTTACTCTTTTGCTCCATGGTACTAGCTAAGTTATTTCATTCATCTGTTGGACCATAAATGGCAGGCTTGGGAAAATATATTTGTCTTGCCATTCTTTATCTTTGGCTAAGGCTTCCTAAACTTTAGCTCGATGAGCAAAATCATCATATTTCCAATTATGAAAGACTTTATTGATCACACCTCCAAACTCTTGTTTCCAATATCCAACTAATTCAGAGCGAGCTGCACAAAGATTAATATGTTTATTAGTGTTTTCCAGGAATTCATTAATCTTTGCTGGTAGTAATAAACTCCCTGATGTGTGATCTTTTTAGCATATACATTCTTCCTCATCTTCCTAGTCACCCAGGCTTACAGTCTCAATGCCATTATTAACTCCATATTCTCCCTTCTTTCACCTATTCAGTACATTACCAAATCTTTTCGTTTGTACGTTTCCAACATCTTCAATATATGTCTCTTTCCCTCTACTGCAATAGCTACAAGCCTAGTTCAGGCCCTTATGTCTTCTCACCTACAGTAACCTTCAAACTGGTCTCCCTGCCTCACGTCTCTCCCTACTCCAGTCTATCCTCTATATGTCTGATCATGCCACACACACACCCTCCCCTCAGTGAGGTTCCCTATTACCTTTCAGATCAAAATAAGGTCCTCTGTTTGGCCCTTAATGCTTTTCATAAACTGTTCCCTTCCTGTCTGTCCAGTCTTCTTCTTATACCTCATTCTTCTCCACATGCTCTTCAATCTAACTCTACTGGCCTTGGTGTAGCTCCAAAACAAGACACTGGCTCCTAGTTGCTTGCCTCTGAACTGTCTGCCCTCTGTACATGGAATACTCTGCCTGCTCATCTCTTCCCTTTGTTTACCCTGGCTTTATTCAAGAGTGAACCTAGATCCCACGTTTACAAGAGATCTTTCTTGATCTACCTTCCCTGTTTGAGATTACCTTCCACCTACTGTGTCTATGTCTTATATAACTGTCATTTATATGTTGTTTCTGACATTAGAACAAATGTTCCTTAGGGCAGGAAATCGTGTGTGTGTATGTATGTGTGTCTGCCTTTCTACACACAGTGCTTGGCATGGTACTTGGCATATAGTAATCTCTTAATAAATGCTTGTTGGCTGAAAAACTGCCTAAAGTGAAAATTAAATTAGCCCTTGAAGGATGAACATTATTTGGCTCAACAGAGGAAGGAGAGAATTCTAAATGGTGGGAAATTTGAGCAACGGCACGGAGGCAGAAATGAACATAGCTTGTGTGACATATACTAATTAGACAGGGAGCAAAGGTAGCACTTGGGGGACAACTTACTCCCAATGCAAGCAGGCTAATATTAGGGGGTTAGGCTTCCTAACTTTGGAAGGCTATAGCATATTTAAAAAGAATACATAGAAAGAATAATAGAGTAACATTGGATGTTAGAAAGATATATTCATATATTCATGAAGAAGAAACAATTATCCCAACCCAATTGATCCCATCTCCTCACTGTGGTGAGGAGCATGTGGAGTAAAGATCAACTGGGAACAAAACAAAAGTGATATTGTCATGAGACCAAGAACCCAAGGATAGAGAGAGAAAATAGATGAGGATTGCAGGGACCAGATTAGAAGTCCTACACAGAAGCATGATAAAATGGACAAGGGGGACTTCAGGTCTTTGAGCATAACTCTCTGTCTGCCAAAAGCAAAGCAGCTCATCTATTCTTGACTTGCCTTAATGATTATCGCATTCTTTGAAAGTTGAAGGAATCCACAAAGGGAGCTTCATTTCATACCAAAAAAGGAAATTGCTGAAGTACAAAAAATGGGAATCTTTTAGGAAAGTCACCATTTCATTATGCATGCATACACACATATAATATACATACATATACACATATATAATGTACATATATGCATACACATGTACATATGTGTGCATACATATATAATGTATGTATATATATATAAAAATTACATGCACGTGAGCACGTGTGTGTGTGTGTGTGTGTGTGTGTGTGTGTGTGTGTGTGTGTGTGTGTGTGTAAACTGCTGGGCAACCTTGTGGTGATGAGACTTTTTCAAGTTAGCCAAACTTATTGTAGCATAACAGACATGATCCCTAATTCCATCATGACATAGATAATGGTGTAGCTTTCAAGAACACCAGATCATTTCTATACCATGAGGTGTCACAGGTGTTAATTTGAAGGTGTTTTTCATTAACTTTTAAAAAACTTAACCCAATTTTAAATTTGGAGACATGATAAGCAAATTGATAGAAGCCAAGACAAAATGTTTGTTCATTTGTTTTTTAATAACCAAAATAAAGTGTCCCTAATGCAGATTTCTGATTTCTTACACTGGAGATAGCAGAGAAGAAAAACCTTAGGACTCCCAAGGAGATGATTGGAATATAGTTTTGTTTAACTGATTACTGATTAATTCAGGATTTTTTAAAAATGCTGCTTTCCGGATGCAGTCTTTCTGTTTATCTTATAGCAGAATTGTTGTGAATTTTATATGCATACAAACGCCCCTGTTTAGACAGCAGTTTTATTTTTCTTTCTACTTGGAAGAATTAAACTGAGAATCAGGGAGAAAATGAATTTCTTATTTCTATATCCCAGTACTAATGTCCTACAGAATCAGATGTCGTCTACACTCTTTTTTTCCTTATTCATGAGAACCACTAGATAGGAAATGCATCTTCTGGAACTGGAAAAAAAAAAAGAGACTTCTGACCTGTTGCTCACTCCTTCTATATAGTTACCTTCCACTAAACTAGTCCAATTTTCCTGACCAAAGTCAGCTGACCTGTTGTTGTAGGTTACATCCTATTTTATATTGCCCTTTTATGCTAAATTACCAGCATTTGCTATAGACCTGAGTTGTCCTGTTCTTGAAAAGATTAGCACTCTCAAAGAAATTTAGGAAGTTTCTCTGAAAAAGAACACTGAATTCGGATGCCTGAAGACCTTAGTTTCATCCCAACTATGCCATTTAAGCTTTGGGATATTGGGAAGGTCTGTTCATGTCTCTTTTTCCTCAACTGTAAAATGGGGATAATACTTTGACTACCTTCCTCAAAGGCTTGACCGTGTGGACTAAATGAGATAATGTGAAGGATGTTTTGTATGTAACACATTTTCATATCCTTTTGCAGTTTACAAAGCATGTTATAACAATCCTGTAAGATAGCTACTGTTGTTATCCTTATTTTTATTTACTTTATTTTAAATTAATTTTATTTTCAGTTCTGATTTCCCTCCCTCTATAGCATTCCTCCTTCACCCATTGAAAAGGCAAGAAATATGTCCCATTTATACAGTTGAGAAAACTGAGACTCACAGGCATGCATAGAGCTTAGGTCTCTCAGGGGAAGATCCAATGGTAATGCTTGTTTCTAGATTTATTGACTCCTTCAACCATACAAGCCTCATGTGCTAGATATCCCTAGAGAGAACTTAGAAGCCGGTTCTTCTGATGGTGGGTCCAGTGCTTTTCCTAGTGTATAATACTTTCCAGTATATGTACATACATATATATGTATGTATATGTATATATGTATATATATATATATGTATGTATGTATGTATATATATATATATATATATGTGTGTGTGTGTGTGTATCTGATACTTGTTACAATTATTTAATTATTTAAGTCACAAATCCATTTCCATTTCCCAATAAGGTTAAAGCAAAACCATTTCCTCCTCTGCAGGCATTTAGTATTTCTCAGAAGCTCATGCATTTTCACATGTTTTAACCTGTTGTTTAAAGTGAGGTTTTTGCCATAGTTTTAAAAATGTGCTTGTTTCTTTAGAATGTTTTCTCCCAGAGAGTTGATTTCATTTAATAAGATATGATTGACACATTACCTAGTTGTAATGTTTAGTTTGCCTTGAGAATTTAGGGGTCTGGCTGCCTGTAATAAAATAAAAATGAAATGCTTTGAAAAATTTTACAATTCTCTGTAAAGCAGCTAGTTAGTACAGTGGATAGAGACAAGTTCAAATCCAGACTCAGACACTTACCACCTGTGCACCCTGGGCAAGTCACTTAACCCTGTTTGCCTCAATTTTCTCATCTATAAAATGAGCTAGAGAAGGAAGTGACAAACTAATCCAGTATCTTTGACAAGAAAATCTCAAGTGAGGTCACAAAGAGTCAGACATGATTGAAATGACTCAACGACAGTTCTCTCAATACTATTTGAAAGCAGATTTCATTGGAAATGGCCTTGGTGAATTGTGCAGCTTTATCTCCTCTTTCTTTGGAACCATGGGGGAGATGATGAAGAGCTTTCAAATGAAGTTTGAATATCTTTATCCTCTTTGTTATCACCACTTAATGTCTGAATCTTCTTTCTCAAGCTTTGGTCTTTCCTGGAAATATGGTACTTGAGAGGAGAGTGTTCCTGTTGGAGGACCTCAGTTGGGGCTGTGCTCTGGAGACAAGGGTTAGCAGCAAGAATGGGATGAAGGACCTCATCTGGGGACTGTGCTCTGGAGACAAGGGTTAGCAGCAAGAATGGGATATAAGACCTCAAATGAGACTGTGATCTAGAGACGATTATCAGGGACGCCACATAGTTAAAATAGCGTCGAGCTGACTTCATTGTTGGAGCACACTGTTCAGCCCAGTCCAATCCTTAGACAAAAGTTTCAGTGTGGTATTGAGAGTGAGAAGGTGATGGCAAGTAATGCTCTGGAAAGTTGTAGCAGCTCAGTCATTGCAGTCTAGGGTAATCCTCTCCTGTTTTCCTTAATAGTGTTGTCTAGCAGTGACCCTTACTACTCTATCTCCTGAAGGGTATGATTCTTTGTTTCCTTGGTGGTCTTGTGTCATCTGTGTTTAGGTCCTGTCTTTCATAGGAGGTGGGACATGGAAGATTTCCAAGAGGGAATATACGAGGTGAGATCTGGGCTCAGTCACTTCTCTGACTTTTTACATCTGAGTTTAATACTTATCATTGGGAAAGATATGACAGCAGTGGACATCTTCATGGTAAAACATGACAATCTTTGTTTTGTGTACTATGTTAGTTGACTTGTATCTCCAGTCTTCAAAGCATCAGGGAAGGGCTAGGGAGGAAAGTAGGGATAAATGGACTCTTATTGGGATCTAGAAATTTATATGGCATGGGTCATTTAAATATGAATGCTGAAACCAATTTTAATTAACATTTTTATAAATCACCTGGAATTTCAAAATGAAGTATCTTTCTGTGCAAGTGACTCTAAAGGCATGGAAGCATAGACTTTTAAAACTATTGAAGACTTTAAAGGTTGTCTTGTCTCTCCTTTCATGGATTAGGATATTAAGGGTCAGAAAGGTTAAGTGACTTGTCCCAAGGTCCCATAGCTACTTAATAACAGAGCCAGGACTAGAACCATTGTTTCTTGACTAGAGCTCCTTCCACTTAACAGTGCTACTTCCCTCCATCTTCTGGGGAGGAAACGCTTCAGGAAGGTTTAGAAAAAGTATGTCTCTGATGGACTATTATGAAAAGTGAACATTGCTAATCTTATGAGATTTAAGAAACTGTGTTCATCTACAATATGTCAGCGACTCATTAAAGAAGAGATAATGGGTCAGATGAATCATGGATCTATCCTAGCCAGGCAGTTACAGTTGTAAATGATAATTCCCATTTCCATCCTGATAATTCTATCATTTCCTTCATAACAACCCTTTGGAGTAAGGAGACATGAGGAAACTGAGACTCAGAGCATTTAAATAACTTGCCCATGCTCACATAGCTTGTAAGTGTTGGAGCTACTTGAAGAAAGAGAGGGACCTTGGTATATTGGGAATTAATGAGCTAATTTTGTGGGATAGTTTAATCAAAATAGGAAAAAGTAGATTTTAGAAAGGAGAATTTTAAAAGTCAAAAGAATTTGGGTTTTCTTTGCCTTTAGAAATCTGTACACTGCCATGTTGCTCCATAATTAGTGATTCTTGGTGGATTGGCAATAGACTGAATTAAAGTGATAGCTAATGAGTGTATTTAATTAGAGCGAAGTACAAATAGAATTTGTTTTAATATGACATGAATTTTAGATGTGGTGCCAAAACACCCTCCAAGTTCTAAGCATTTGTTAGTTATATTTGTTCTGGCATTCACTGTGGACACCTGCCAAATTAAAGTAATTTGTAAAACAGTATTAAACCATGCTCACTCTAGTGGAACTAAAAATAACACTTTTAGAAGAAAATGAAATTTAAGATAACAAAATCTCAGTCAGTGTTGTGTAGATGTCAGTTTTAGGAACCCCTCTTGCCTCACATTTGGTAAGAGAGATGAATTTTGAGGAAAGAGCTCAGCCATGATCGGAATCACAGAATTGCTATTATTAGCATTGTAAATGCTATGGTAAAGAGTGTTTTATTTATTTGGAAAGAGCAGACAGGTTCAAATCCTGACTGTGTAACTCTTTGGCTGTGTGACCTTTCGAAAGTGATTTCATTCTGTTGCATCTGCTTTCTCATTTATAAAAAAGGAAACAGCAGAGTATGATGAATAAAACATTGGACTTGGAGTCAAGAAAGGCTGGATTTCAATCCCACCATAGGTTCTTACTGGCTTTGTGGTCCTAGGCAAGTCATTTAACCTCCCTGAGCCTCAATTTACTCATCTGTAAAAAGGAGGTGATAGCACCTCTCTCACAGGGTTATGATAAGTGTCAAATGAAGTAGCGCATTTATTATTACGATAGTTATTATTACAATACGAGCAGCTAGGTGGCGCAGTGGATAGAGCACACAGCCTGCAGTCGGCAATACCCGAGTTTAAATCTGGCCTTAGATACTAGCTGTATGACCCTGGGCAAGTCACTTAACCCCATTTGTTTCAGTTTCCTCATCTTTAAGATGAGCTGGTGAAGGAAATGGCAAACCACCCTTGTGTCTTTGCCAAGAAAACCCCAGAATGGGGTCATGAAGAGTCGGACACAACCAAAACAATTGAACAACATTATTACAATGAGTAAAAAATACTTTCGTTGCCCATTTCGTGGGAGTCGTGATAACCAAACATACAACAAATGGAAACTATTTTGTGAATTGTAAAATACTACACATGTCAATTACTAATAGTATCATATGTTAAATCCTAATGTTGTGCTAGGCACAGCCATCAAAATGTATGCATACCAAGCATGGCCTCTGACTACTATGAGCGTAGATTATGCAGACACAAAAATAATGGGGAAAATGTATGATTAAACTTTTCATTCGAATTCTATTGATTTAGAATTCTTGAAACTTCAGGCAATCCTGGTATTTTGATGCATGCCTATAATCCCTGCAATCAAGGAGGTGGAGGCTGGAGGATCTCTTGAGCTCATGAGTTCTGAGCTTCAATGGGCTAAGTCACTTGTATCTCTGCACTAATTTCAGCATTGATATCATGAACCCCAAGGAGTGGGGATAACAGGTTGCCCAAAGAGGAACGTGCTGGCCCATGTCAGAAATGGAGCAGATCATAGCTCCTGTGCCAATGAAAGTGGGACTGAGCCCACAAAAAGCCTCCTAGAATGCCAGCCTGGTTCATATACAGAGATCTGATCTTTAAAAAAATTAAATCTAGGCAGTATCTGATATACATTTGCCTTTGCACTTTATGGAAAGTTGTTTGCCAAGCAGATGAATAGTATGAATGACATTATAGGGGAGCACTTAAACTACTTGTGAGATCATGGGTGAGGTACTGAGGAAGAATGTACATGCTCAAAAGATCATACATCGGGGAGTTTATTACTCACAGGAACACATTTAGCTCCCTACCCCTACAGTCCCATAGGCAAGCACAGATGGTGGCATAGAGACATGGTGGGATTTGTACCTAGATTGAGAGCTTAGATCCCTGGGTCTCTGACTTTATAGTTGATTGTTGTTGCTGTCAGATTCATAGGGACCAAGTGGGAAGGAGACTTTAGAAGCAGTCAATAAGTAGGTGGCCTGGACTGCAATCCCCTCAGCCTCTTTATTGACCACAAGATCATCATGATTAGCAAAGTTTGCTGACCATGTATAATTACATTAGACAGTTTGCTAAACTGATTATGATCAGGAGAGCTTTGCTTTACTTGCCTAAATGTAGCTGACAAAAACACTGTTGGGTATGTAAGGACTTCCCAGGCCATAGGTGGGTCAATCAGTGGTCAGGCATGGTGTCATTTCTGTCAACGAGGGCCCTAGCAAGAGGCCAAAGTTCATGCTAAACATACTATATTCTGGTATATTCCAGTAGGAGCATGATTTATATGTCGTAGTTATATGCTCAATATAAAACATTCTTTATTTATTAAACCTTGGGTTTCTATGGAATTTCCAATAACCAATCCTTTATTGGCCAACTATCTGTTACTATATGGAAATTCTAGAAAGTAATAAAATTGCATCTCACTTCAAATATTCTGTAACTTAGACTCTTCACTAATTTGGATATCCTTTATTATAATTTGCTGGAATCACTGAGGCTTAAAAAAGCAGAATTAATAGCAACATTTTTGATTCAGTAAGCTAATTTAATTCTCTCCAGTAATATTATGTACTATGAATCATGTAATACCATAATCACAGATAGATCAAAATTTATAGGAGATAAAAAGTACATTAGAAAGACAACTGAAGGGTGAAAGTAGGCTGTTGCATACTAGATTAACAATGATTTATTACATCTGAATGGGTTGTATAAGGCTTCATCAAAGACACTTATCCTTAGAAAGGTAGATGGATTGCTCTCATTGTGAGATTGATGGAAAATAGATGTACATACAGAGTGTTACACTGATATCTTGTAATAGTTTGATCTATCTACACAGGAAGAATCAAATGGATGAAAAATGTGTACCAAGCCTAAATGTGGAAATAAAGGCTGAGAATGCATATTATTAGCATTACCCATGTTGCATCCATTACAAGGTTGTATTCAAATGTAGCCATTATATAGCTTATTTGCACATAACCATTTGCATGTTATCTCCTCCATTGGAATGTGAGCTTCTAGAAAGCAGGGACTATCTTTTGCCTTTCTTTATATCCCTAGCACTTAGCACAATGCCTGGTACATAAGTTAATATCCACATAACTATTCAAATATGCAAATTATCAATGAGAATAGGCCCTCTAGCAAGGAAGATTACCACCCATCTATTTCCAGATTACCACCCATCTGTGCCTGCCCAACATGTGTGACTTTTGTTCATGTTCTCCCAGGGGCCAAGCCATTGTGCTGGAGGTCTTTGCTGAGTTCTCCTGATATCCAAAGACATGAAGCATGGAGGGTTATCCATTGGTCATTGTTTATTCTTGCCATTTAACCAACCCCATCTTCTTTTTTTAATAACTTTCCTTTGAGGGCATAACTGTCACCATTTCCCTTTCATAATTCCTTGCTTGTAATGTGTCTCAGTCTGTTCATGCCTGCCATGTACCTCTCCATTGTGATTTGGGTAAATGAGGAGAGTAGCCTGGCTTGCCTTTTGGAAACTGAAAAGTCCTTTTAATGACTTTAAGCTACCCCCTTAAACAAAAGCCTATCTTTTGAATACTCTATTCTTTCAGTGATCTTTTTTCAGTGATGTTCTGTGGTTTTAAGTCATGGAGTGCTAGACTCTCTATAGAATTGAAGCTAAGGATTGCCCAAATGGCAATGGTCTATAATAGGCAGGAGTAGTAATGCCTACATAGATGCTTCAGCATAAAAGTTTTAATTTAATGCACATATTTGTGTATCATGGCTAAGATTGATTCAAGTCAAATCAGTTTCAGTTATGATCTAAATCACTAGTCAAGGATAGTCTACCTAAATAATAAGTAAAAAAATAAGTTTAAACAATTTTCTCATAGGTTTGCTATAATCTAAAGGCAGAGTCAGGCAAAGATTTCATTCTTAAATATATGAGCTATGTATTTTCCACAGCAATTTATTTCGATGGCTTCAGATTAATTCCTTAAGCACATTATGGTGCTCAATCATTTTTCTGGCTTGGGATTTTTTCTTTTTGACAATGACAATAAATGAAGCAGATCCTTGTGATGTTATTGGGAGGTGAATCATTTCTAGTTCCCCAATCATAAGTATTTGTATAATTTTTTTTTTGCCATGGTTTGTTAGAAAGTGAATCATTCACCACCCAAAACAAAACATCAAAATTCTTTTATTTCACTAAGACCACAAGTTCAGTTATTGTGGATATTTTCTTCAGTGACAAACAGGCATTCTTATTTTAATACAAATATATGA
Organism: Phalanger gymnotis; assembly: GCA_028646595.1. Lineage (NCBI taxonomy): Eukaryota > Metazoa > Chordata > Mammalia > Diprotodontia > Phalangeridae > Phalanger > Phalanger gymnotis. The sequence goes on along the minus strand of CM053627.1, from coordinate 96,737,043 downwards.
ATTTTTATTTACTTTACCTATGCATATGAAATGTCTTTGTAAAAGAAAAACAAATTCATACACAATCATGAGAAATGTAAAATATAGCATTATTTGGGAAATACTTCTTTCCTTCCTTTTCCTGTAGCAGAAAAGAAATACAAGCTTTCCTGCTTTTTCAAATTCCAGATGATTTTCAAATTTATAGTTAAGTATTATGAACAAAGAAAACAGTTTTTCCACAACTACACACAAAAATACATCTGTAAAAACCTAGATTTTTCACTTTTGTGATATGTTTAAAAGCTGGAATGACTTACAGCAACTTATTCATGTATATTCACTTTTAAAACCTCATTAATCTTATCAATAAACATCTCACGAATGGTTCCCAAATGACCTGGAAATTTATTATAGATAGAATTGTGGTGGGTTGATCATTGGGTCCTCCTATAGTAAAGAATTAGCTATTTTTTAAGAATTAGGGATTATTACCTACTTATAAAACTTCTTGAAAAGTTAAGTGAATATGGAATTTCAAGTACTATATTGTTAGAAATTACACTGCTACTCCTTTGTATCTGTGTAGTAGTTTGTTGTTTACAGAGTACTGGCTCATACTTAACGCTTACAATCTCCATAACAACTTTGTGAAGTAGGAAGGGGACAAATTCTTAACTTCATTTTACAGATGAAGAAGTTGAGGATCACAGAAATCATAGTTGGCAAATATTCTAGACAGGACCTGAATCCGAATCCTTTGACCCTAACCTAGTATTCTTTCCATTTTCCTATTCCAACAAATTGAAATCAGAAGATTTATCGAGATATTGAAATCCTGATGGATACGTGATTCCATTTTTGGTGCTTAGTATGCCCCTTAATGCAATCCAAGAGATCTCCATGCTTTCTCACACTATCTAATTCTCTTTCATGTCTTTCCATAAATGCTACATAGGATTTAGGACTCTTCATGACTGCATTTGGGGTTTTCTTGGCAAAGATACTGGATTGGTTTGCCATTTCCTTCTCTATTTCATTTTACAAATGAAGAAACTGAAGCAAACAGGGTTAAGTGACTTGCCCAGGGTCACATAGCTACTAAGTGTTTGAGGCTGGATTTGAACTCAATCCTTCCTGACTCCAGGCACTGTGCTGTCTCCACTGTGCCACCTAGAGGTCATTGAACATTTATTAAGCACCTCCAATGTGCCAAGCACTGTGCTTAGCACTCAGGATACAAAAATAGGCAAAATATAATCTTTGCCCTCAAGGAGCTTACAATATAATGGAAGAGATCACGTGCAAACATATACAAAGTAAGCTATGTACTGGATAAATAGGAAATAATTAACAGAGAGAAAGCACTAGAGTGAATAGAAGTAATATCTTTTCTGCTATTTGTTTACCTCTATGTGTTGGTGGCTCATGTTTCTTTGGTTGGCCCTTAGGGTGTCTTGTAATTTTTATTGTTCTAAGAGCATGTTGTCCCATGCTTCATGACATATAATTATCTTAAGTATACTGGGCTCCCATCTACCTTTTCATTCTTATTTCATATTCATCTCATTTACATATGCTCTATTAAAATCAAACTGCTCTCTTAGCTGTTCTGTATACAGGGTGATCCATCTCAATTTCCTACCTCCATGCCTTTGTACAGGCTATCTCCCATGTCCGAATGCCTGTAGTGGCTGTAGTAGTTCTCATGTTTCTATAAAGAATTCTGTTGATGTATTTATAAATCATTCTCATAAAAATATTATAGGGTTGAAAAAGCAGACCTCTGGATAAATACTAGCTTCTCAGTTGCCTTGGGCGGGGAACAGTATAGGGAGGATATCATCTGTAATCTTTTTCATTCCATATTTTTGGGTAACTTTCTGCAATCTTCTCTGAAGTATCTTAAAAAATTGATCTGCTTTAAAAATGTGCCAATTCATAGATTTATTCCCTACACATTTGCTCATGTCAGTTCTCCCAAGTCCTTCTTAAGAGTCATTGCCTCTTCTTCATATTGTACATCTATTACTGAGACTGTAGAATTCTGGCCAATATAGTTCTTTCATTAAAAAAAAAAATCACCCATGAATGTTGGCAGCTCTAATCTATTTTGTATGTTTATTGTTTCCTTTGAGTTTCATCCATAAATTATCTCTGGATGACTTACCTGTATCTCATACCAAGTTTTCTAAAGGCTCAGTTTTTCCTCCCCAAATGTTTTACCGTCTCATGAATCAGTGCTATTTAAATAAATCAACAAACATTCATTAAGCTCTTACTATGTCCTAGGCATTGTACTAAGTGTTAAGGATGCAAAGAAAAGCAAAAAACATGTTCCTTGCTCTGAAGGTGTTCACATTCTAATGGGGGAGATGACGTACAAATAACTATTTACATACAACATGTGCTATATACAAAAATGGAAAGTAGTAGTGGGGGGAATGGTAGAACTAAAAAGGCTTAGTACAGGAGGTGGGGGTATGAAGTCATCCGTCATCCTCTATAATATTTTGCAAATAAGTCATATTATAATTAACATTGCCCTCAACTTCTATATCTCTCTGCTTGGCAAGGAAATCAACCATCTGCTGGCTGAGCTGGCTTCTAGATTCTTTAGACTTAATCTTTGTAGCAACCTTTCTGCGTTGATTAAACTTCCCTAAGAAATGATGACAGAGTTATTGTCTTTTATTTGTCCATTTCCTTCTTTGTGCAATTGACAGCTTTTGGCTAGGTTGAAACTGCTGTAATTGCATTCAGTGTTTTCCCATCTTTATTCTATTTATTTTGCCATTTACTTCGGCATTTATTCTAACTGGTCAATAATGTGATTATGTACAGACAACTAACTGACTCTAGGTTGTCTGTCTCATCCATTATCAGTTGCTTCCTGTCTGTTAAGATATAGCCATTTCTATGTTTATATGATTTTATTTGGTGCTTATGACATCTAGCGCTTTTTGTGGATTAGTCTCCTGAATATACTATTAAACCTTCTTTCATTTATGGCTATTGAAGCATACTTTCCTGTGGAGCCTTCACCATCTCCTTCTGCTCCCCCCATTCAGTGTATATCTTCTCATTGAATTCACCAATGTACAAATTCCTGCTCTCCAGCCTCAAGCGAACCTTATCTATTGTTCAAGGGATTAAGGAAATGACTGGATATGGGAGGACACTCTGTCAAACTCAGGAGTTAAACCTGTCTGCTTCAGATCAACCTGGGGTTTCTCCAGAATGCCGAGATTCAAAGGTTAAGGTAGAAATGGGAGACCTGCTTATAGATGTGGTGGGTGAAAGATGAAATGACTGAGGAAACAAAGATTTGAGCTTCCCAAGAATATCAGTTTATTAAGCAACAAAAGTCAGTTGCAAAACAAATCAGGACCAGGCCTTCCTCGGCTTTGGCACCAAATCCCAAACACAAGAAGAGACAGATTTTTATATTTTAAAAACAATCAAATAAGACCAATTAATTAAAAGAAAACAATAGGATGCAAAATTAGGTAATATGAATTCTAATTGGAGAAAAGATTAGGCCCGTAGGGTCCCCACCCTTGGATTAGGAACTTTCCAATTAGGAGGGGAAGAATGAACAGGTGCAAATCCATGAAATGAGAACACAAGGTGTCCCTCCCCCCACCCCACATGTGTGTATTAAATCAAAGGAACATGGAAACAATTAACCAGCATGGGGCCAATTTTCAGATAAGATGTGGGTTACTGTATAATTATAAGAAAACTCTTTTCATCAGTCTTTGGATCTAACTAGGTTTCTGGTCAACATAACCTAGGTCCTTGGTTAAGGCTTTCTAAGTAGCAAATAGAGGTGAACAGCTTTCCAGCCATGGAGGGCTACATTCAAATGATGCAGTAAGGTTTTCTGACAATCCCCACAATTGAATAAAATTTTCTCACAAGAGAGACATTGAACTATGTTCATAATTGAATAGAAAGGGAACTGAGCTCATTCCAGAATCGAGTCAAAAGATGGAGTTAAGTGTTCACTCAATTCCCATAGTCACTTGCTATTTTAATTCTTTCAATTCCCCTTTTTGGTTCATGGAGGAGGGGTCAGCCCATTTCCCCCTCCCCCCACCATGGATCATTTATATATAAGATAAATGTATAAAGTTTTTCATACATTCATAATCAGAATTATAAAAGTCTGGGACAAATTTTGAGAGGGGAGATTTCCATGTCACCAAGGTAACCAAGAAAACTCAGCATAAACACCATGAAACAAAAAGTCAAAGCAATGCCCTGATGATCATCAATACGAAATAACATGAAGTCTTCTTGTATCCTAACACCCCATTCCCAGTGTCCATTTCATAAGCACATTTTGTCATGAGTCCCATACAATCCACTTTTCCTTGGAAATAACTTCTCTTGGATGTTCTGGAATAGACCTCATTCTCAGGGCAGTTCTGAAGAGGTCTTTGCTTCTCTGATTCCAAATAACTTGTAAAGATTCCTTGGTAGTTATGCCAAAATCTGCCAGTAACAAGACTTAATGTAATGTAGTATAATCTCTTAAATTTGGTTTTCCAATAACTAGTTCATGTGGTAAGAAACTAGTTCAAGCTTTTAGGAACTGTTCTTATTAACAACAGAGCCACAAGAAGCACATCAAATTAGGAACCTATATTCTAAGTCCCCTCCTCCTAAATACTTGCTCCTCCCTTGGCTTCCATGGCACTACTTTCTCTTGGTTCTTGTATTATTTCTCTGACCACTTTCTGTTGCTGTCCTTTGTTAATCTTCTTTTCCATGCCCCGCAACTGTGAGCATTCATGAAGCCTCTGTCTTTGCCCTTCTCTCTTTATAATCTCTCCCTTGATAATCTTATTTACTCCCACAGCTTCGAATACTGCCCTTATGAGTAAGATACCTAAATCTGTATTTCTGGACTCCAGGACTTTCCTTAGTTTCAGTCCCATATTTCCAGTTGTATGCAAGACAGATTCACTTGAAGGTCACCTCCCCAACCCGGTGTCTCAAACTTAATATGTGCAAAACCAAGGTAATCATGTGTAGTGGAAAGGGTGCTAGATTTGGAGCTGAAGAACCTAGAGTCAGATTCTGATTCTTTAACTCATTTTCTTTGTGACCTTGGACAAGTTCATTGTCTTCTTATGCCTCAGTTTCTTCTGCTGTAAAATGAGGGAATTTGACTAGATGGCCAGTAAGATCACTTCCAATTCTAGAACTTATACGCATACTTCCACTTAACTGCAATTTCTTCATGTTTTATTTCATTTAGAGCATGGTTATTTAAGTAATGGTGTTTCAGTTCATCTGATGGTGTGCCAACTGTTTGCTAAATAGAGACTGCAATGTAAGTGTAACAAGGATTAAATTAACATTTATAAATCATCTAAAAACTCTTTGATTCTTAGCCCTCTGTTCCCTGAAGGAGGGGAAGGTGGCAACAAAATAACTTAGTCCTGTGTTGCCACTTTCCACTTCTGCAGGGCTGCAGGGAACAGAGGGCTAAGAATCAAAGAGTTCTTAGATGATTTATAAATATTAATTTAATCTTTGTTACACTTACACTGCAGTCTCTATTTAGCAATCAAACAGTTGGCACACCATCAGATGAACTGAAACACAATTACTTAGATAGCCATGTTATAAACTTACTTGGTTTACCCAGGTTGAAAAAAACAACTCTGAATGGCCAAATTTTTGTTAATGTTTCTCATCATTTTAGCTAAGTTGGTCCTTAGAGTGCAGACGCACAGTCTACTGTCCTCACTTCTCCTCTTAGAATTCCCTAGTTCCTTTTCTCCAGAATTCACTCGTCTCTCTGATCAGGTGCTATTCTTCATGAGGATTTTCTTTACCCTCTCCCTGCCCCGGCTGCTGGTGCCTTCCTAGACCAAATCACCTTGTGTTTATTTTGCACATACTTACTGTTGTCTGTGCTGTTTCCCTTGAAAGAAGGAATAGGTTTAATCTGCTAAATCTTGAACCCTATATAACCTCGAAAAAAAATCCACCGTCACTACCATATTAGTGTGAAGCATTAGCATAGAAATTTATTGAAGAATATTTCATTTATTTATAAACTCATAGTCTATGGTGCTATTTGATCATTCACATATTTTTTAATTTATTTTCAGTATTCAACATTTACTTCCATAAGTTTTTGAATTTTCTCCCCCTCTTTCCCCCCTCTGTCCCCAAGACGGCATGCAATCCGATATGGGTTCTACACATACATTTCTATTAAACACATTTTCACATTAGTCATGTTTCATAGAAGAACTATAATGAATGGGAGAAGCCATGAGAAAGAAAACAAAGCAAAACAAAAGAGAAAAGAGTCTGCTTCACTCTGCATTCTGACTCCATAGTTCTTTGTCTGGATGTGGATGGCATTTTCCATCATGAGTCCTTTGGAAAAGTTTTAGATCCTTGCATTGGTGAGAAGGGCTAAGTCTCTCAAGATCAGTCCTTGCGCACTATGGCTGTTACTGTGTACAATGTTTTCATCATTCACATATTTTAAAATAAAATAATTGTTATTTAAGTTTATTCCCAAAAAGAAATCTTGATAACAATCACAATTTAATTTTTTCCAACTCCAAATATATGATCCTATTATATATACATATATATATATGCACATATATACATATATATATAATATTGAAATTAGCTGCTATTTTGTGTTTTTCTTTTCCATCAAGTGCTTAACTAAAAGTTGATAGCAGCACAGATAGGAATGGGCTTACTATTCCTCAGAAGTTTCTAGATTAATTTCTATAATAATTATGATGCAGGATCATAAAATTTGAAGATAGAGTAGATCTTATACATCATTTGATCCTCCTTCTTCATTTTACAGATAAGGAAACTGGAGCCCAGGAGAGGGAAATTCATTAGTTAGTGAATAACAGAGTTGGATTTTGAATCCAAGTCCGCAGATAACAGACAATTCCTTGTCCACAACACCACTCACTGCTGCCTACCTTTGTGCCAGCCTGATCAATAAAGAACAGTTACCTTGTCATTGCACAAAAAAAATGATTTATATTTCCATTTGAAATATATTCTACTGGTTACTTTATAGTTTGAGAATGTTTTGATCTTATTCTAAAAATGTCCTATTCACATTCTAGTTTATAATTTCAACTATGTTATAGAATTTTGCAATGACACATTTCCTTCTCCTGGACATCCATCACTTCTCCAGGAATTCAGTTTATTTCATATTGTTTACCAACAAAGTTCATGGGGGCTTGCAGTGTTTTGAGAAGGAAAAATGTGCTTATAGATCACTGTCATTTCCTGTTCAGAAAATTACCTCTGGCCTTTATTAATTTCTGCAGCCCAAGTGATTAGTTTGCTGTGGTTACAGTGTTTGATATAAAGATAAATATTTTCTAGATTGTCATTTATCAAGCTTTTTATCATCAGGATTGATTGCAGATGTGTGTATGTTACAATGATTAAACTGGGGAGTTCCTTTTTCACACATCAAAGAACGCTCATTATTTTAAAGACTATTTATTCCACTGCCTAAACCGATGTGGAAACAACTAACGGACTTATTTGGATCAAGAAAGAGGATAATATCTGGTAGCCTTTTGGCTTCTTGACTGAATTTATTTAATTTATTTTTGAGATTCTGTCTTATGATTGGCTCATACAATGTATCTGACTCCAATATAAGAGGTATACAATGTTTAAAAAATATACTAGAATTTCTTTCATAGGGTTATCAATTTAGCCCTGGAAGATTATCTAGTCCAGCTTCTCCATCATTTAACAAATGAGGCATTGAGATCCAGAGATGGGAAGTGACTCTTTTCTTTGGACCTAGTCTGCCTACCTGTGGTCCCTTTATCAATTCGTTTCTTTCCTTCTAGGCATTGCTGAAATTATCCCTTCCTAATGCTAAATTAATAATGATAAACACTAGCATTTTTATAGCACTTTAAGGTTTGCAGAACACTTTACAAATATCTCATTTTACCTTTACAATTACCCTGGGAGGTAAGTATGATCATTATTATCTCCATTTTACAGATGAGCAGACTGACAAATAGTTAAAAGAATTGCCCAGTATCACATAGTTGGTAAGCGCCTGAGGCTGGATTTGAACTCAGATCTTCCTAACTCCAGGTCCAACATTCTATCCACTATGCCACCTCATGAGGCAACTTATCTGTCATAGCATGTTCTGCCCTTTCTTTATATCACAGTCCCAAGCTTATATCTTGTCTAAGTATTGTCCTCAATAACCTAGAACTTAAGCCTGGCCTCTCCCTCTTGGCAACCTACTCTATTTAAATTCAAGTGGTTGAGATGTTCCCGGATGTTTTATATATGTATTTATGTTGATTATGTGTTAATCCTTTAACACCTCTATATAAGTTTCCTAAAGGCACAAGCCAAATCTGTTCTCTATGGTGGACTCCAAATGTTTTTTATAATATGCACCCTATGGAGTCTAATTAAATACTTAGAGACTAATTGAAAATGTTGTAATGAAAGTTTCCATAGTTAGAGGTTATTTTGTTCTCTTTAAGTAACATGTATCTCTTCTCTTCCCCCAAATTTCCAGGGTCATCTATCATGCTGTGGTCCATATAAATAAGGAAAACAAGGAAACTGGATGTTACTAGATTATTTCCTCATTTATCTTTCATTAATTTCCATCTCTAGGTCCAGGTCACAGGTTTCCCACCCCTGATAGGTATTTTTTCCCATTTCCTTGTTAGTCGATAACTTTGGACAAATTGTTTATGATGAAAACAAAGCTGTGAAAGCAGCATGCTGTGGTAGAAAGCATAGGATAGGAAGATAGGAGTCCTTGGATTTTGAGTCTCAGCCTTTTGGGGTTTGGTCTCTGCCCACCCAGAGACATGGGGTTTAGGCTCTGTTTACCCAGGGATGCCAAAAACTGTTGAGGTTTCATGATGTGCTATGGTGGAACTGCTTCAAAGAATTCAGAGTCAGACCACCTCTAATCCAAGTATAGGCATTTATTGAGATTGACATCTCTCATGAAGTGGGCTAAGTTCCAAGAGGAACCAGAAACTTCAGAGAAAGCAAGATGGATTTTTATAGGGTAAAGATGTAATTATGTAACAGAAATTATGAATATTAAAAAGAGAGGAGGGGTTTGTTAAGAGATTAGGTAATAGTGGAACTGGGCATGCGATTACCCACAATGCATACAGAAAAATGCATTTGGCGGGGTATGTATATCTGATAGTGGTATTATAATAAGCCTCTCTACATCACAAGTTCACCTGAAGGACAGCTTTTGTCATTACTGCACAGGTGCCTACTTAGGGAAAGTCCCTTATATTGTTTTGTGATTCACATCCTCCTTGTGCATCCTGGTGGTGCTGCCTTCTGATTGGCTAGCTATTGTGGTCCTGTCTGGTCAAGATGGATGATGTGGTTGAGGTGGAGTGCATGGACACACCTGTTTCTGTGGGAATGGGTCTGGGGGCAGTGGCTAGCTAGAGGCAGCAGCTGGGATCACATAAAATGGACATGCCTGCTGTTTCTGTGAGAACTATGAGTTCATGGACATACCTGTTGTTCTAGTGAGCAGTGAGGCAATATGAATTTAGGATATTGAGTGGGGGCCATGGGTGAGTGGCTAGGTAAGGGCAGTGGGCCTGCTGTTCAATGGGACCTATAAGGAAGTTAGAATATTGGGGCTGGGATCAACTCTATTAGGACTCCATCAAGCCCTGCTACTTAGTAAAAGGCTCTGGATTCAAATCCCAGCACAGATACTTATTATCTGTGTGACCTTGGGCAAGTCACTCAATCTCACTTGGTCTTTTTCATCAGTCTTTTTTTTTCAGTTGTGTCTGACTCTTCATGACCCCATTTGGGGTTTTCTTGGCAAAGATACTGGAGTGGTGCCATTACCTTCTCCAGCTCATTTTACAGTTGAGGAAACTGAGGCAAACAGGGCTAAATGATTTGCCCAGGGTCACAGTTTGTAAGTGCCTGAGATGAGATTTGAACTCATTCATATGAGTCTTCTGGACTCCAGGCCTGAAGCTCTATGCACTATGGTGCCACCTAGCTGCCCCCTCTTGGCCTTAGTGTCTTCATTTATCCAGTTGACAACTGTTTGTTAAGTATTTACCATGTGCCAGGCACCGTGATAAGGATTTGGGATACAAAGAAAGGCCAAAAATACAACAACAACAAAAAAAAAACCAAGCAAACGAACTTGGTCCCTTCTCTCAGTTTGGTGTACAATGAAGAGGTTGAACTAAATTGATTCTGAGGTTACTTCCAGACCTGATGTTCCTATAACAGGGATTAGTAAAATTAAGTCCATATTCCTATATTAATATTAATTGTAGCAGATTTTGCCATCTATTCTCCAAGAGGAAATTTAAAAAAAAAAACAAGAAGAAACAAATGTCAGAGCCTGTCGACAGTTTGTTTGACAAGAAATGAAAATAATGAATTATCATGGGTGGAAGTTCATTTCTAATTCATTTATTTTCCTTTTCCCCCCTTTTTTTTTTGACTGGGCCTATGATTCTCTTTTTATAGGAAACTTCCAATAAGGGAGGCTTCCTGGATCAATGCAGATCATCACTTTCTCTTCAATTCAGTTTAGTCAGCTGATTGAGGCCCTGAATGGTTAAATTACTTGCCCAGGGCCATTCAGCTCATTTTCAGCAAAAGTAAGATTTGATCTCAGGTCTTCTTTTCCTGGAAGACAGCTTCCCACCATAATGCTGTGCTGCCTCTGAGTTTTACCAGTACATAAAGTGGAATCACTATGTGATGAATAAAATGAATTTTAATGATTAGAATTACTTTGGGAAATGGTGATTTCATTCTATTAATCAGGTCATATCCTTTTAAAAAGGCATATTTATCTGGGTATCTGGTATAATAATGAATTGCTTTACTATATAGCTTATTGTAGAAAATCACTGCACATTCAGTATTTTACAAAGCCTAAGATGCCTCTGATAATGTTTGACATTTGTCCCTTGAAGAATTAATAGAACCTGCAGCATCTTCATTGGACCCTGCCATCAGTTGGTTTTTAAAGGGAACATGGAGAATATGAGCTTCATCTGATTGTTTTGTCATTGAATCAATTAAATATTACTTATTAGACATCTCACTATATTCCAAGCACTGTGCTAAGGGATATAAAAAGGGATATAAAAGGGATATAAAAATAGAAATGAAACAACACCTGCCCTCAAAGAGCTTACTTTCTATGAAGGCAAACAACACATGCATATATTAATAAATGCAAAATGTATACAAAGTAAGTACTCTGCTAAATTGTGGGGTGGGGGGGCTAGTGTCTGAGGGATCCAGAAAGGTCTCATGTAGGAAGTGGCCCCTGAGCTGAACTTTGAACGAATCAGTTCTAAAAGTTCGAGGTAAGGAAGAAGTACATTCAAACATGGGGAACAGTCGCTAATGAAGGCCTGGAGACAGGAGATGGAACATATCTGACAAACAGAGTAGATGAGTTTGGCCAGACCAGAGAGTGGATTAAGGGAAGTACTGCATAATTAATCTGGAAAGGCTGCTGCAGTCAGGCCATGATGGGCCTTGAATTCACGAATCACATTAAAGCAGTATGAGATTTGCAAGAAACAGGTCCATACACATCATGCCCCATGATTTGCCATGTAGGTTCTGTTTGGAGTTATTTCAGAGCGCCAGAGCTCATAGAATTGTTACCTATCTTTGAATCTACTTTCTTGTTACACAAAGGAGAAATTAAGCTCATTGTCTATTGCTTTGGGAAAACAAAACAAACCTGTTTAGTCCCAAGCCATTTATATTTTGCTTTCTCATTTAAGATCTTCACTCAATTTCTCTGAGTGAACTTTACATGCATATTTTATAAATGCTTATTTTCTATTGAAGGATATGGCAACAAAATAAATATTTCACCCTAGTAGCTGAGCAGTATAGTGGGTAGGGCACTGGGCCAGGAGTGCAAATCCAGCCTCAGGTTGTATGACCCTGGGCAATTCACTCAACTTCTGTTTGCCTCAGTTTCCTCATTTATAAAATGGAGTTAATAATAGCATCTAATTCTCAGAGTTGTTGTGAGGACTAAATGAAATAATATTTGTAGAGTGCTTAACACAGTACCTGGCACACAGTAGGTGCTTAATAATTGCTTGTTCCCTTCTCCTTCCCTAAACTTCTTGCATTATTGAAGCTAGAGACCTTTTTTGCATATTTCTGTTTTTACAATAATTTTTAAACATTAATTTTCTTTATGCCCCAATCATTTCTCATTTTCTTCATTGTATACTTATAGCTGTAATGTACATGTACATATGTATCTATCTCTTATTTTAGCATATATATACATATATAGTTTAAAAGATACAGAGCTCCTTAAAAAAAGAAATTGACCTTCCAAGATGTGTTGTATATAAATTCCTTAGGGTAATCTTCAGATATTTATTTAGTCACATAAATGCCTCTCAGTCTTTTTTTTTCTTTTTGCTTACTTTCATGTCATCACTAGAGCCTCACATTGAAATGTGTATGTTTGGCCTTATGTTTACAAAGAATGTTACACAATCAGACTCAGAAAGTTTCTTGCCATACCTAATAGAACTCTAAAAACATAGCCACAGCTTCTCATAAAACATTTAAAAGACAGATCAAATTAAATATTAATTTATGCTTATATTACCTGTTTTTTTTTACTCATGATTGCACCATTATGAAAAGTCCTATAGTCACAAGGCCTCTGGATAGAGCACCTAAATATTTAGATTACTAGGGGAGTTCATTTCCTGCTGGAAGAATCTATATGAGCTAACATTGGCATCTGGGAGATGGGAGGCTCCCCTTAGGGCCACAATCCTATTACAGCTAGTCCCCAATTTATGATTGCTCAAATTACAAACAGCCCTTACATGTGAATAGCTGTCCTGGCTGGGACTCACAAATGTTGCTACTGATGTCTGAAGAAAGCAAGCATTTAATTTACGATGGTGTCTTTGTATGAAATTCATTATAAAAGTCACTTAAATATATCCCTTCAGAGAAATATAAAATAATTAAGATGGATTATAGTTCAAACAGGAGTCCTGTGTCTAAATACTTCCTTTATACTAAGGTCCCTGAAACAAATGAAATTTACATCAGTTCAGATCTTTAGATAATTGCAATAATATCTACATCTGGCCCTTCTTTCTGTTGCTAAGTTGCTGAGCCTTCTTTTGGGGATAAATTCTTCAGGGTTTCTTCTTTAGAACTATTCTTTAAATAAATTATGTTTACTTTTCCGTGAGCCTCCCTCATAGACTCTAGTTAAGATCCACCTGTAAAAATTAATCTATTAAGTAGAAATCATGGTTATTACTCTCCTTTCTGCTGTATAGCTGGGGTTTTGAGACAGTCAAGAGAATCCCTGCACAAATACTCAGCCTGCAGTTTGGAAAAGCTCTATTACTCGAGACTTAGTCTGACTTATAAACAGTTTTTCTGGAATACATAATTTGTCAGTTTGCCAATCTTATCTTGAATGCAGTAGAGTGTGTCACTCAGTCCCCTTGAGAGGCTGAAAGGTAAATGAGATTAATGAAACTTTTTTTTTTCAATATGTAAGTAGTCATAGCAATTGAATGAACACCTATGCAACCTAGTGTGAACCAACATTAATACTGCAGCTTTCCACACTTCTTTCCCTCAAAATTGCAGTGGATTAATAGAAAATAGTAAATTGGTAGGATATATATGACAAGTAAATTTGGAGTTTTAATAATATAAGAGAAAAGATAATCAATAGGAGGGGATGTGAATTGACTTAGTATTTGAAACATGCTAATGTGTTTGGTGGAGTGCCATCTGTTTGGGGTGATAATGTTAGGGATTTGGGGGATGATGATATGAAGAAACCAGGGACTTCCAGGGCACATACAGATTCAGAAACTCTTCAGTAAGATAAGCTAAAACATTCTCTCAAGCTCCTCCTTGCTCCAGTCTATCTTCCACACAGCTAATTAACACACAAATTAATTTTTTAAATTATAGTTATTTTCCACACAGCTGCCAAATTATTGTTTCCTTTAAATTTTTTTTATTTATTTTATTTTAAATTTATGGAATAAAACAAGCATTTCCATTACATAGTATAATTTAAAATGATTGCACATAAAACTGCAAATATTTTATGTACAATTGGATCTTCCTTAAAAATAATAACTTTATTATGTTAATTTCTTTTTTTTTCCTTTTTTGCTTCCCTCCTCCTTGCCTCATCCTAGAGATGGCTACCATTAGACACAAATATAAATATGTATTCATGCACATGAATATATATTCATATTTGTATATAAATATATTCATATTTATATGAATACAAAATTATACAAAATTATTTTTCTTAAGCAGAGATCTAACAATATATGAATATATATTCATATTTATATGAATACAAAATTATTTTTCTCAAGCAGAGCTCTAACAATATTACTCCTTAGTAAACACCAGCAGCTCCCTATTGCCTCCAAATATGAAGTCCTTTGGCTTTTAAAAGTCTTTTCCCACTTGATCCCACCTCTCTTCCTAGCCTTATTGCACATTACTCCCTTTCTGCACTCTGTAATCTAGCCGAATTGACCTGCTTCATGCCCCTGACGCATGCTACCAGAGCACTGAAATTCTCAGGGTTAAGATGAAAACGGGAAATGGTTCTTCACATACATCTCTTTGTCTGACATGCCATCTCCCATCTCATTTCCTTTGTGAATGCACTTCCTCCTAATGAAATACTTCTCTTCCTTCAAGAAGCAGCTCAAGGAAGCCCAGATTTCTTTATGAACCATTTCCTGATTCCCCATCCCCCAATTACTTGTGTCCTCTCTTCCTGAAGGCCTTGTACTTAACTACCTTGAATTTATTTTGTTTGTGTTTGTTCTGTATGTACTCACATATGCACTTGTTGCTTCCCCATGGAATATGTACTTCTCGGAAGTTGAGCTTTTTTTTTTTCCAAAAATTTGTATTTGTCTCCCTAGTCAGCACTTAGAATGTCCTCGATAATGGATGGATAATTGATTGAAAATGTTTTTATTAAAATGGCAGGGGAATAGAACAGGCTCTTTAAGCCTAGAACAAAGGAAAGGCTGGTAGGGAATTTCATTGGGAAAGATCCAGGAAATACCAGCTTTGATGAGGGTTCAAGTAACGGGACTATTTTTGAGCTAAGGGAGTAGACCTGGAACGTAGAGGGAGGGGGGGGGAACACTCTCCTCTAGAAATCTAGGGAATTAAGAGAGAGAAATGAATCCCAGCCATAGGGTAATAAAAAGGGGGAAGTTGTGAAAAACTGCAGTTGCCCTAGAGGCTTTACTGACTAGAAATCTGGGAGAGCCTGGAAGACACATTACCCAATATTTAAGTAAAGATACCAAACATCAATAATGCAAGACTATATACTCATAGTTTGACTAATTTGAGTGGAATTGTAGAGGCAGTAGGACATAGTGGAAGGATCATAGAATTTGGAGTCAAGCAAATCTGGATGGAAATCCTAGGATTGCTGCTAACTAGCCATGTGTCATTTGGTCAGGCAGACGTTAAACATTTATTAAACACCTACTATGGGCCAGGCACTGGAGATACAAAGAAAGGTAAAAAACAGTCCCTACTTTGGAGGAGCTCATAGTCTAACATAAATAACTCTGTCCGAACAAGATATATGCAGGACAAACAGGAAACGATCAATACAAGGAAAGGCACTAGAGTTAAGAGGGGTTGGGAAGGGCTTCCTATAGAAGGTGAGGTTTTATCTGGGACTTGGAGAAAACCAGAGAAGTCAGGAGACAGTGGAGGAGAGACTTGAGAGCATTTCAGATATGGGAGACAAGCAGTGAAGTTGGCCGGAGTTGGGAGATGTAGTGTCTTGTTCAAGAAACAGTGATGACACCAGTGTCCCTGGATTGCAGAGTAGGTGGGGTGGAATAAAATGCAAGAAATCTGGAAAGGTGTTTGTGGGGGGGTGGCAGGTCGGGGGTTTTGTACTAGGTTATGAAGGGCTTTGTATGCCAAACGGGGGATTTTGTGTTTGATCCTGGAGGTGATAGGGAATGCCTAGAGTCTATCAAGTAGAGGTTTGACATGGTCAGATTTTCTCTTGAGAAAGATCACTTTGACAGCTGAATGGAGAGCGTACTGGATTAAAGAGAGATCTGGGGCAGGCAGATCTACCAGCAGGCTATCACAATAATCCAGAATGAGGTGATAAGGGCCTTCGGCAGGATGGTGGCAGTGACAGAAGAGAGGAAGGGGACATACATTAAAGATGTTATGAAGGTAAAGTCAACATGCCTTGGCAGCAAATTGAAGAAAGGGAAGTGAGAAAGAATGAGGAGTTGAGAATGATACTTAGATTTTGAGTGTGGGTGATTGAGAGAATCATGATGCCCTCCGCTGGAGCAGGAAAGTCTGGAGGGAGGAGGGTAAGTCACTTCACATTTCTGGTCCTCAGTAAAATGAGGGGCTTAAATGAGAAGATTTCTCAATACCATTCCAGCCCAAAATTACAACCCTTCTGTTTACAACTTTAGACTTTTATAAAAAAAAAATTGATGCATTAGAACAGACTGTGTGTGTTGTAACAGGCAGGGTGTTGAAGGTACTAAAGGAAAAAAGAAAGAAAGGCCATTAATCCTGGGAACACAATTTCTGGCAGAAAATCCATGGCTGCTGCCATCCATGATGGCAGTGGGCAGCTAATGAGAATCGCAGTGGCAGGAGCTCAGTTAGGAGAGATTTCTGTCTGGGGAAGGGGTGCCCTGGGAATGGTTGTGTTGTCTCTAGAGTTGTTAACCCAACAGATAATGTTACAGATATGGCATATACCTAACTGAGGGGTAGCATAGTGCTGTATCAATAGTGGTGGACCTGGAATCAGGAAAGGCCTAGATGCCTTATTAGCTGTGCTTAAGCCATTTAATGTCTTAGCCTCAATTTTCTCATCTTCAGAATGGGGACAGTAGTTTTAACCTCACAGTGTTGTTGTTAGAATAAAATGGTACAATGTGTGTAAAGCATTTCTTACATTTTAAGGAAGTATATAAATATCAGATTTTTTTAAACCAATGGTAAATTCTTCATTATTTGCAATGTCATTTTTAACTCAGTTCTCAGATGGGTTGTGGCAGTAGTTCAGAGCTTGAGCATCATCACCTCCAACTCTCTTATTTTAATGAGGAGGAAACTGAGTTCCAAAGAGGTTATGACTTATACTCATGCCAGGAAAATGACCATAACAAGCAGGGATGTACTGATGTAAAGATTTCGGGTATTTTGAATATAGGCTCCATGAACTACAAGGAACCAAAGAATCTATCAGCATAGTAGTGGAACATAAAATGTTACTATTTTCTGAAATCAGTGGCCTCCCTAACATCCAACAAATATAGGAAACCTCATTTTGAGAAAAAGAGAAGGGAAAAAAGAAGGAAAATTGCCTTACTGAATATAACTTGTTTTAGGATCCTATAAGCATGTCCAAGAGGACAGAGAAAGCTCAGAGGGTGTGAAGGATATAGCTAACCCTGATGTGGTGATATAAAGTCACCATTAACCAGAAAATCAGTACACTTCTGTGCCTAAGACGTTAAGCCTGTTGTGGCAGAGGCCAATGGACGTAACTTTTACATACACAACACAACACAACAAAATACAATATAATACAAGAAAAGACAGAAACAGAGAGGAAGTCACCCAGATAATGAGAAATGCTGGAGTTTCATTACTCTATAATGAAAATATCTCATCTGGTTCTTTGGTTCTCTCTCCTTTTCTCAAATACACAACTCTATTGCCGTGGTATAATAATGGACCAACCTGAATAAGAAGTTGGCGTTTATATAGCACTTTAGGTTTGCAAATTGCTTTCCATATTTTATCCCATTTGGTCTCACAACAACTCAATGAAACAGGGGCTATTATTATTCCCATCTTATGAAAGAGGAAGGAGAAAGGTTAAATGACTTGTCCAGGGTCACTCAGCTAATGTCTGAGACAGTATTTGAACTCATCATTTCCTGACCCCAAGTCCAGCAGTCTATCCACTGTGTTAACTAGCTTTATTAACCTCTGGCTTTTCCTTGCCAGGAAGCAAGCCAAGTTCAGAATAAAAGAAATATGGATACCCTTGTGATCATTATTGCAATTATCCTTGATAATTATGATAACATGTAAAACTTTGTCTCAGTCTCGTTTTCTGATATCATAATGGACAGTTTCTGCTTTTTCTAGTGGTTCATTTTTTTGTTTTTATAGACTCCTGAAAGATTTTGCCTCTTTTCACATTCCAACCAGAATAAAGGGCTGGGTGGATTTAGGAAATCATTCATGAAACAGCGGGAAGAGCACTGGCTTTGTAATCAGAGGACTTGGGTTCAAATTTCATCTCTGATACTTGCCTGCATGGTCTTGGTCAAGTCACTTAACCTCCCTGGGCCTTTCCTTGGTTTTCTGACTTGTAAAAATGAAGGGGTTGGACTAGGTGGCCTCAGAGCTTCCTTCTAGCTCTAGATTCTATGACTTTTTGAGTTTCTTCATCTGTCAAATGGGCAACGATCATGGATTGTGATAATGATCAACTATGCCTTTATACGTTTGCCAATATCTTTGATGTGCTCCTTGTGACTAAGACTTCAAGTACTCGACAGCACAGCCAACAGCATGTGACTTTTCCCAAATATACATATGGGCATAAAGGGAACATTATGTGAGATATTGATGGTGATGATTTCACTTACTGAGGAAAACAAAAGAATCTGATATAACCAAATAATTGGAAAAATTAGTCGACAAGCATTTATTAAGTGCTCACTACTGCCAGTCATGTCGATAAGTTCTGGGCATACAAATAAAGGCAAGAACCATCTTGCAGAAGTCAGGAGCAGCCCAGAATACCACATTTAACTGATGGTCTTCGGAATTTTTATAGCAGTATCCTCCAAAATAAATAACCTATGTGCTTTGTAACCCAGCCAAATGCCGTACAAACTGTACTATCATCACTTACATTTCTGCCTTTCAATCTTATTTCCTTTATGGATTTCAAGATCACAGGGTCAGGAATAGCCAGGCTATTTCTTCAGATTCCAGTCTAATTGCTCTATACTGTGAGCTTTTTAAGTTAGCAGGAGAAGAACGACTCATTTCTAACATCTATAAGAATGGATGTTACACCTCTCCTCCCCCCCAGCCGGGACTCCCCCAGACTCGGTGGACGCCACTTGAACGAATACCCAGGAACCGAAAGAGTGGAGCTGCTGGCCACTGGACAGCCATGAGCAGATGCCTGAGCGAGGGGGCCATTGAGCTCATAGTGCAGCAAGGAGATACTACTATAAAACCCATACTCCAAGTCATTAACATCCGGCCAATTGTTACAGGAAATTCTGCAACCCGTTATTGAATGCTCATGAGTGTTGGAGTGCATACTGTATCCTCTTTCATGTTGGCAACACAGCTGAATGGCTTGGTGGAAGAAGAGCGCTTGGCAAGCAACTGCATTTGCCGAGTTAACCGGTTCATTGTCAATGTCCTGAAATTTGGAAGGAAAGTGGTCATACTGATGGATTTAGAAGTTTTGCAATCTACTGATGAAGTTGGAGGAAAGATTGGCAACCCTGTGCCCTATAATGAAAGACAAGGGCAGCAGCAAGCAGCACCAGCTCCAGGGCCAGGGCCAGCTGCTAATCCGGTTGCCACCAAGCCCCAGAAGCCCCAGCAGAATGGGAGTTCAGGGCTGGGTTCCACGACAACTAAGAGCTATGGTATTTCAAAGACATTTGGTAAAGTTGGAATCACTAATCCGAGCACTCCTGGAGGATCCCAGTTGAAAGTCATGCCTATCGTCAGCCTGAATCCATACCAGTCCAAGTGGACTATTTGTGCTCGTGTTACTAATAAAAGTCAGATTCGCACCTGGAGCAACTCCTGAGGAGAAGGAAAGCTTTTCTCTATAGAAATGGTTGATGAAAGTGGTGAGATCAGAGCCACTGCTTTCAACGATCAAGTAGACAAGTTCTTTCCCCTCATTGATGTGAATAAGGTGTATTTCTTCTCCAAAGGCACTCTGAAGATTGCTAATAAGCAATTCACATTGAGAATGTGACAAGAATGGCTATGAAATGAACTTCAATAATGAGACTTCTGTTGTGCTCCATGAAGGTGCTCGTCTTACCTACAATTCATTGCGACTTCACGGTGATTAGTGATCTGGAGAATAAGGCTCAGGACTCACTTGGAGTCGGTAAGAGCTATGAAGATGCCAACAAGGTCGTTGTGAAGTCTTCCAACAGAGAAGTTTCTAAGAGGAATGTCCATTTGATGGACATGTCAGGGAGGGTGGTGACAACAACTCTGTGGGGAGAAGAGGCTGACAGATTCGACGGTTCTCGACAGCCTGTCTTAGCTATCAAAAGAGCTCGAGTCTCTGATTTTGGTGGGCGGAGCCTCTCTGTGCTATCTTCAAGCACATTCCTTGTGAACCCTAATATTCCAGAGGGCTTTAAGCTACGTGGATGGTTTGACTCAGAAGGACAGGCCTTAGAAGCCGTTTTGATCTCTGATGCCAGAGGTGGAGAAACTGGAGGGAGTAATACCAATTGGAAAACTTTGTATGACGTTAAGTCTGAGAATCTGGGACAAGGTGAAAAGGCGGATTACTTTAGTTGTGTGGTAACCATGGTGTACCTTCGCAAGGAGAACTGTATGTACCAGGCTTGTCCCTCTCAAGATTGCAATAAGAAAGTGATAGACCAGCAAAATGGACTGTATCCACGTGAGAAGTGTGATCGTGAATTTCCCAGCTTCAAGTACCGAATGATCCTGTCGGTCAATATTGCGGATTTCCAAGAGAATCAGTGGGTGACTTGTTTCCAGGAATCTGCAGAGGCTATCCTTGGGCAGAACGCTGCATATCCTGGGGAATGAAAAGACGAGAATGAGGAGGCGTTTGAGGAAGTCTTCCAGAATGCCAACTTTCATTCCTACACATTCAAGATTAGAGTCAAACTAGAGACTTACAATGATGAGTCTCGCATCAAGGCCTCTGTAGTAGATGTGAAGCCTGTGGACTACAGAGAATATGGCAAGAGGCTCATTATGAATGTCAGGAAGAATGCTGCTGTTCGGCAAATGTGAAGAGAATGTGGCCAATTGGGCGGAAGTTTGAAATTGCCCAGAACAACCCAAGAGCTGCCCTGATCTTGATCTCTCCCCATCCCGTGTGACAATTAAGCTTTAGCTGCACAGGGCAGAGCTGCCCTTTATGGTGGACTAAGCAATTTCTTCTGTCGAGGGAGCCCAGGAACCCCTTGGTAGGTAAAGAGGCATGTGCACAGATCTTGTAACCCTTAAATGTCAGACCTCGGGGGCCAGTCTCTGATGGTGTCATACAAATTGTCACTGCCAATAGCTCCAGGCGTTTGTTGATTTCATTAAGATGTCATTATCTTTAGGCTGGAGTCCTGCTCAAAGTAATTAGCCCTAAATCTGCAGACAGCCAAATAAATGGTATACCCGAGGTTTCATTTCTCCAATTGGTCATATGCCTGGAACTTTCTGGGGAAGGAATTGGAAAAGCAGTCTACTAAGCAGTCTGAGAAAGACCTGAGTGTTCTCACAAGTGTTTACTCCTAGAATTCAAAGGCTTCCTCCTCCTAGAGGTGCCACGGCACTGTTAACGCCTGGAATGGCAAGACGGTAGAATTATTAATCAAAGACGTATCTCTTATATCTGAAGAATATCCTTCCTTCAGGGTTTAATAGACTGAGTCAGATGGGTCTGATATTAATCAAAATTGTCTCTTCTGAGGAAAGCTGATAAGCATTGACTCACTGTCGCCTAGGGAAATCTAGGCAACTACAAAGCATTGCTTGAGCTTTCACTTCAATTAACATCACGTTTTGAATTGATGATTGTACACATTTGCTACCTGTGTATATTTCTTGCATTTGTATGTTTCAGTTCTTCAATTTTGGTTGAAGCTGTGTTTAAATAAAGAGAGAACTATAAAGAAGGGGGAAGGAGAACCCACTGTTTCTAATGCTTTGTTTCAATAAATAGTATATTTAGAAAAAAAAAAAGAATGGATGTTACAGCCAATATCTGCTCCTCTCCTTGTCCTTTTAGCCCTAGTCAGGAAGGCAGGCACATTGTTCATCCATCATCAGTTATTTAAAAATCTACAAAGATGAAGCTCATGAGGTATAAAAAAGATCTTTCTTAGAGAATCACTGACTCTTTCTTAGAGGTAGAAGAACTTTAGGAAGAATATAGTCAAAATTCTTATCTCTCTTTTTTGTTAAACTGCTGAAAACATTGAGAGTCAGAGAGGCTAAGTGAAATTACAAACTAACCATCGGCAGAGCCAGGACAGGAAACCACACACATCTCCTGCATCCCAGTTCTACAGTCTTTTCACTACAACACAGCTGCTTCTTGCAAAACCAGCCACGCCCCCTGGAGGCAAATACACAGCTTGCTGCTACATTTAGGTGCTGCCCTACAGCACACTTATCCTCATGTATAGGAATTGTAGTAATCTGATTTATATGTGAGTGTATATGTGTGTGTGTATGTGTGTGTGTATACACACATACAAATGTATATATGTGTGTATATATATATAATGCGTATACATGTATCTACATGTACATATATAATATATATAGCTAGTTTTACATAAAATTCTTCACATTTCCTCATTTTTACCAATTATTTTGACAGAATGTCTCAAACATTTTATTCATCATTCTGAAAAGAAGTTGGCAATCTTAAAATCTGTAACCAAAAGAAAAGAGTCCTCAACAAAGTTCATTTTTTCCCTGAATCAATCTAAGCTGCTCCACTTCAGATTTTCATATCCCTCAGACTACTTTGATCCAGTTAGGCAGATATAGCGGAGAGAACAGGAATGGGGATTGAACCTTTTATTTCATTAGTGCAGGGCATTCAGATGAGAAGACTGCCTCTACCAATGAACATTACCACCTTCCTTTTGGCTTATAGACTTAGAAAGTTGCCTCTAAGAGGATAACATTAAGAGGATAAATGACTTATCCAGGGTTACACAGTTAGTATGTGTCACAGGCAAGATTTGAACTCAGGGACTCAAGGCCGGCTTTCTAGCTACTGTGACATACTACTTCTCTGCTAAGAGGAACTAGAAGAAAATTGTCATGGTTCTGTAGTTCCAGCTTCTTCCAAGAACTTCCCAGGTATACCCTGCCTGACTATTGTCCATCCCAACTCTTCCTGAGAGGTTAAGGTGCTTTTTAGTGCCTTCTATCCATGATTGGACTGGCTCACTTGTCATTTCTGCCTTCTTTAAAATATTGATGGATTCTTAGGCTTTTGCATACTTTTCCCCTAAACTCTCAATGCGACCATTAAGGTGTTAATTTTTCTCACATGCAGCATTCCAGAAAAGGGGCAACAATAGTTCATAGAGAGCTGTACTTGTGAGTCAAGAAGCCCTGCTTCAAGTTCTACCTTTGACTCATATTGGTTGAATGTCCATGCACAAGTCATTCCCTCAAGCAACTCTCTAAGAATCTAAGTAACAGACGCATTACTGATGTGCATTGTTGGAAGGAATCTCCACACCAGCATTTCCCCACATTGATGAAAAATAATAGATCCTGACCTTCCTTCCAAAAACGAGATAAAGGAAGCAAAAATATGGACCTTATAAACTGTATAAGGATGTTTCATTGTCTTTTTTTAAAAAAAAAAGTTTTCTGCACCACTTTCATCTAGGAATGTTATTAATAGACTGTTCTTAAAATTTCATTTTTAGTAGCTCTTAGCTATTATATAAAATGGATTAATGGCATATATTTCCACTCACATCGTGTTTTATAGTGACAAATGCAGCAAATGTAAGCAGCTGCGGATCAATGTACCTGCAAAGGGGTCAATTGATTCCTAAAGGCAGAATTCACACCCGGGCAGATGAACAGCGCAAACCATCTGTCTCAGATGGACCAACAGCTCCCTCCCTCTGGCCTTGGTTGTTTATCTCTCACTGGATGTTTGCCAAGTACACTTTTCCTCCTAGTGTTTCACCTCTTTCTCCAAACATGACTCACCTGATAGACATAATTCATGTTTTAGCTTTGTGCTAGATTCCACGTTGCATATTAGAAGCCACATCACCCAGTTCTTCCTTGGACCCCAGCATGTTCTATCCCAACACCATGCTTATTAGGAGCATCTTCTTGGGTCTTAACATAGTAGATAAGTTGCTAGACTGGGAAACAGGAAGACATGAGTTCAAATCCTTCCATTTCTACTCACTAGCTGTGTGACCATAGACAAATCACTTAAGCTCTTTGAGTCTTAGTTTGCTCAAGTATAACATGAGAATAATAATACCTGTTGTATCTCTTAAGGAATTATTGTGAGACTCAGGGAAAGGAAAGGCTTTAAAGTGCTTTGTAACTTTAATGAACTATATAAATTACAGTTATTATCACTGGCCACCATCTTGCTTCCTTTTGTTGGGGCCTACACATCTCTGTTGATTCTTCAAGAAAGATTTCCAGTAGTCAGCTTATCTTGATTCCTCAGACTTTATCTCCCAGGCCACCCACATAAGAAGGAATTCTAGCTAATTGTCATCTTGCCCACATGTCAGGACAACGAAACAACTTCATACATTTTCGCATTTAACTAGCATCTCCCAACAACTCTGTGAAGTAGGAAAAGCAATTATTATCCCTACTTTTATGAAGATACAGAAGCAAATGACTTGCCCAAGTTCATGCAACTGATAAGCGGTGGTTTTAAATGACCGAAATTTCCTCTTCCATTCAGTTCAGCTGGTTTTTACTGTGATTTACAAATGGTTCTACTTCAAAGCTCTCCCAGCCCCATCATCACACTTCATTTTCAGATCTCTTTTGAAAGATTCTTTTCACACACTTAGTTCAATATAAGGAAATATCAATCAATTAAAGATGTGGAGGTTTTTGCCTTAGTAATTGAACTCATATTTAGTATACACATTGAAGCTGTTATCATCTTGCCCCTAATGTTCATTAAACTTTTGAAATCTCTCACTCTGTTTCTCTTTCTTGTCCTTTCCCTTGTTCCCTCCCGGCCCTTTGCTGTCTGTCTCCTCTTTCACTGTCTATCTCTTCTTTCACCATCTGTCTCTCTTTTTCTATCTCATTGTCTCTCTCTGTTTGTCTCTGGTGCTGTCTCAGTCTCTGTCTCTCTCATTAGTACAAACTCCACTTTTCAGTTTTATTGAAACAGATGGTGACTGGCTAGGCTTCCAAGTTGGGTTGTAGTATATTGGAGTAGTCATAAAATGTGTATCATACCATGTATGAGAATTCAAAGAAAGTTTGAAAATATGTTAACTATTAAGAGAATTAGACAATGATCAGCAGCAAGTTTAGGTCACTGGCTCTAAGAAATGTAAATCTTTGTCGTCATTGAAACAACATATCAAAGACAATGTTTATACAGAAGCAATTAAGCAATGTCTAGGGGAAGCTGAAGTAAACTAATGGAAAGGGCACTATGCCAGAAGCCAGGAGACCCAAGTTCTAATTCCAGCTCTGCTATTGACAAAGAGTATGACCTTGGATGAGTGATTTCACTACTCATATGTGAAGTGAAGTAAAATAAGGTTCCTTCTGGTTCTGAAATTTTATTATTGCACATAGTAGATTTGGAGATATCTATTGCCAAGTCATACCTAGGGTAGCGTGGTTGGAGAATGGAGTAGGGTGATTAAATTCAAAGGTACCTTGACAATATCTTTACTTGTCAGCTTTGTAGGAACAAGTGTGTGTGTGCGGAATAGACAATAATGATAAGCTTAAATAAGAAGTTACCAAATGGCAAGAGTTCTCTTGACTCCCTGTGGCCATTCCCCACATGAACTTTACCACCTCCAACTCCCATGACAAGGGGACTCCACTGGTCCCACTGATCCTAGACTCTCTGCCCAGGGAGAGTAGCATCCAGAATTTTTCTGGCTGCCTTCCTTAGCATATTTTGTGTAGAGCAAAAATAAATAAGCAAATAGATATATAAATGATTGAAGGAATGAATAGATACATACATGAATGGATAGATAGATAGATAGATGATGATAGATAGAGAGAGATGATAGATAGATAGATAGATAGATAGATAGATAGATAGATAGATAGATAGATATTATTCACAGCTTTGCTTATAGTTCTCCCAGATGCAAGCTTACACTGAGGTATACTAGGCAATAAGATAGGCAGTATAATTTCAAGGACATCAGGTAGCTTCCTCAATACCATACGTCCCCACAAAAAAAAATGGTACCTGCATAAATGACTTTTATATGTCTTCTAGCACCTCCAACAATGCTTTGGATATAGACCATGCACTTATAAAGAGTCACTTTATTAAATGAAAGGATAAATGAATGAATTTTGCCTAGTGTTTTTTTGCTGTTTATAACAAAATAATTTCATAATTATGGTGAAAAGTGGTTAGTGAAGATCCTTCTCAAAACCAGCTCTAGGTCCTCGTCTGGTCATTTGAAGTGTTTGGGACTGGGAATACTATGGCTTCATGTTTGGATGAAATGAAGGGAAATACTGCAGTTATACTATTTTTACAAGTGAGTAGAGGACTGAATTTTTGTGACTTGACTTAGATTTCAGTTGTACTCCCAGCAGTCAGAATGTGAGAATCATACACAACACACAGAATCTCAGAGTTGGAAGGGAATACAAAGTACATAGGTATTCAATAAATAATAGCTAGCCTCTATGTAGCATATTAAAGTTTGCAAAGTGCATTA
The DNA here is from genome assembly GCA_028646595.1 of Phalanger gymnotis. Taxonomy (NCBI): domain Eukaryota; kingdom Metazoa; phylum Chordata; class Mammalia; order Diprotodontia; family Phalangeridae; genus Phalanger; species Phalanger gymnotis. Next base: position 96,710,230 of record CM053627.1, on the reverse strand, counting down.
GAAATGTTATCTCATTTTATACTCATAACAACCCTGTGGAATTAATATCCCCATTTCACAGATGAGGAAACTGAGGAAGACAGTTGTTAAGTGATTTGTCCAGGGTCACATAGCTTATAAGTGCCTGAAACTGGATTTAAACTTAGTTCTTCCTGACTTCAGGGCCAGAGATCCTTGCGCTAGTTCAACCTTAAACTGACCGATAATAGCTAGCATCTTTATAATGCTTTAGGACAGTTAGGTGGTGCAGTGGTTAGAGTGATAGGCCTAGAGTCAGGAAGAATTCTCATTGTGAGTTCAAATCCAACCTTAGACACTTACTAGCTGTGTGACCCTGGGAAATTCACTTAACCCCATTTGCATCAGTTTTCTCATCTGTAAAAGGAGCTGGAGAAAGAAGTGGCGAACCACTCTATTACATTTGCCTAGAAAACCCCAAATGGAGTGACGAAGAGTCGGACATGACTGAAGCAAATGATTAACAACAATATAATGCTTTACAGTTTGCAAAGTATTTCACATGTTATTTCATTGGATCCTCAAAACTATCCTGTGCATTTTGGTTCTGTTATCATCCTAGTTTTACAGATAAAGAAACTGCGGTAGGAAGAGATTAAGGGATTCGCCCAGTTTCACACCGATTTCTGGGCCAAGATTCAAACCCTGTCTCTTAAGTCTAGCACTTATCTGTCTCCTAGCAACCTAGTAAGAATGTCTCCTACAATATATCTAATAAATTGCCATCCATCCTTTGCTTGAAAACCTCCCCAAATAAGGACCCTCCCAAGGCAGCACATTGCACCTTGGAATAGCTCTAATTGTCAGGAAGGTTTAAAACAACCATGTGAATAAGCAGGCAAGGCTGGTGGTGTTCCTCTAGCTTCTTTTCCTTGCTTTCCTCAGGGATCTTAAAGTAGGTTGGAGTCTGGTAGTATGATATGATTATTTGCAGTTATTTGCTGTCCTTCTCAGGGACTATCACTTGTTAGGTATGTAAGTGGAAGCAGGGAATGATTTGAGGCCAAGTAGTCCCTATGAAAAGATGCCGGAATGTCAACATTGCCCAAATCAATGAACTAACAGGTATTTTATCGAGTCAGCCGGGCACTGTATTAGTCTGTATGCAATAAAGGTATAAGAAATGATTCCTGCCTTCTAGAATCTTGTGGTCTAGTAGGAGAGACAAAATTAACATACATGAAACAATTAGGTCTCGATCAAATGCTAACCCATGTGGTGAAATAGAAGCCCAGAGGAGACTTCTTTCAGTGTGGACTGGGAAAAAGCAATATGTCTTTTGAGTCAGGAGAGAATGGTGTGACATGGTCAGACTGTTGCTTTTAAAAAATAACCTTGGCATCTTTCAAGAATGGATTGGAATGGAAGGTCTTGAGGCAGAGAGAGCAATTAGAAGGCTACTATAATCCAGGCAAGGCAATCTGCGGTAGATAGAGTGATGGGCTCGGAGTCAAAAAGACTCATCTTCCTGAGTTCAAATCTGGCCTCAGACACTGTGTGACCCTAGGCAAATCACTTAACCCTATTTGCCTCAATTTCCTCTTCTGTAAAAATGAGCTAGAGAAGGAAATGGCAAACCACTCCAGTATCTTTGTAAAGAAAACCTCAAATAGGGATATGAAGGGTCAGACATGACTGAAAAGACCAACAACCAAGTCTACAACAAGTGGATTTTTCTTCTTTTGGACGTTGTTTATCTACTATATATAATGTTACATAAACTAATTATTCAGAGTATGTAGTTCTTAAAGTGTCTGCAGTTTAAAATTGTCAATAATGTTCATGCTCATGAAATGATTTTTTTAAAAAAATGCTTACATTTACCATATTTATGTATTCCCTTTCACATATGATTTATGATGCCTCATTATTTCCCAGCACTTCAAGAGCCTAAGAGGAAGGGGCAGGGATTATCTTTTGCCTCTATTGGTATCCCTAGCACTTAACACAATGTTAAGCACATAGTAGGAGCTTAATAAATGTTTATTGAGGGATTGAGATGCAGAAGTAGGAGATAGTCTCAGGCATCTGACTTGATCAGATTACAAAAGTGGAGCAATAAACTTGGCCCTAAAGTTTTCTGGAAGCTCTGGCCAAATGGATAAATGAGGAACTTGTAATTTGCGATGATTTTTCACTCTCCACAATAAAAACATAGTTACAGTTTACAATTGGCATTTCTACAAAATTTGTCAGAAAAGTAACCGGATGGTAAACCTCTTCAGCAGTAGAGAGGTGATTTCCAAGTTCCTAATCTGAATCGTTTGTGTAAGGGTTGCTATGTATCAGTCTTCAGAAGCTTCAAAGAAATTGTAAGTTTGAAAATAAAAGCCTGTTTCTATCCATGACTGCAAGTGCTTTTCTCTGGGTGCGGTCATTTAACATTTTGATAAGGGAATACAATTTAACTTTAAGGGTAATTTCTAGAACTAGGTCAAAATTGCTCATCAGTCACATTATTGTATAGACATATTTTATGTCGGGTATATTCATCCGTCGTACACTGAAGCTACTAAATAGCAAACTACAAGAAAATGAAGGATTATTTAGAAAGTTACTCTTTTGAGCAGATTACAATTAAATTTTTTTAAAGTAAAGTTTGTACCTACTCAGTAGGGTTTCTTTCTAAATAACTGAGATCATTCAAAACAGCACAGTGAGTTGAGGCTTCCCGCAATGATGGTCCAGAAGTATATTCACAAATGTTTCTCCTAATCCAACAATTGCTCCTTTCTGTTGTTGTGTTGAATATTTTGCCAGCGGAAGTGAAAGTTCTGTTTTTAAAATTAGGCTCTTGAAAGATTAAATTTCTGCTCTGTAGGTGTTTTAATGGAGTAAGGACTAGTATTGGAATCTGAAGGCCTAGAACAAGTCCAGGCCCCAATGTATCCTGACTGTGTGACCCTGGGGAAGTCATTTCAGCTCTTAATTTTGTCAGTGATGTCCAGCCTTCAGGATTGTTTGCGAGGAAAGTACTCATAAACCTTCAAGTGCTATAGAACAGAAGTTGTTATTATAACACCATTTTTATAGTGTTAAGATAATCTGATGAAAACCAAATTGAAGTAAGGAAGGAAGGAAGGGAAGAAGGAAGGAAGGGAAGAAAGATAGAAGGAAGGAAGGGAAGAAAGATGGAAGGAAGGAATAAGGAAAGGAAGGAGGGAGGAAGGGAGGGGTGGAGGGAAGGAAGGAAGGAAAGAATAAGGAAAGGAAGGAGAGAGGGAGGGAGGAAAGGAAGGAAGGAAGAAGGAAGGAAGGAACAAAGAAAGGAAGGAAAGAGGAAAGGAGTGAGGGAAGGAAGGAAGGGCACAGGGAGTGAAAGAAGGGAAAGAGAGAAGAAAAGTAGGAAGGAAGGATAGAAGAAATTCCATAGTTTCTGCAATATATAGTTGGCAACATTTGTGTCCATGTTTATGAAATAAAGTATTTTGAAGTTTGCTTAAATTCATCTTTGTCATGGATACCCCATATATATGTATATCTACATGTGTGTTTTGCACTTTGCTCACTTTCCCAAAAATTTGCACTTAAAAATCAAAATAAAGAGTAAGATAAGACAATTAAGATTAAAACTGTGCCGAAAACACTTGAAAGAATTACGATATTTTTCCACGCTAATCTCCCGCTCTTGGCTCATGCTTACACCATCTTCAGTGGTAGTTTTCAGGTCAGGCTTTTAAGTTATATCCACCCTTTTGGAGAATAGCAGTGCTAGGGATGAGAAAAGATGTTTTGAATGTGTTTTTCTTCAGATTCTTCAAATGTGTTCTCATTAAGACAAAATAGGTGCTTCCAAAGCTAAATATAATTGTAGAATAATAGAGTCACTGGCTTTTGGAGATGGAAGAGACCTTTGAATGTTGGGTTCCTGAATGCACACTGACATCAGAGTATTTATCCACCTTATATGTCAAATTGTGAACTCCTCAAGTGATCATCCTTGGAGTCTTACAAAGTACTGAGCATGTTGCCAGTTATAAATAGATCTTTAGTGCTTAGAGATCATCTAGTTCAACTCCCTTTCCTTTTTCAGATGAGAAGACCAGGGCCCAAAGAGGAGAAGTGATTTAAGGAAAGGTCACATAATAAATTGGGGTCATAGCTGAGGTTTGGACCCAAATCTCTTCACTCAGTCCAGTGTTCTTTTCTTGACACCAAATGGTTTTGCTAATCATAACAATTAAATTAAGATTAGAAATATATCTTGGTCTGAAAGTGATAACAGTTCCATCCAGGAAATTGGATCCTCATTTTATCTTAGTGTGCATGAAACAAAGCAAAACAAAATAAATTATTTGTCCAGCACTAAGCAACTAATAATAATAAAAAAAAACAAACAGCAGTTAGTCAAAAATGGATCCTGCATGTGTAGTGGAAACAAAGAGAGAGTGTATGTGTGTGTGTGTGTGTGTGTGTGTGTGTGTATGTGTGTGTATGTGTGCATGCACATGTACACCCAGATTGTGTGTTTATGGGTGGGGCCTAGGTTATGCACCAGTAAGAAAATATTATATCTAGGAAGATATACTTAAAAAAATAACAAATATTTCTATGCCAGAGTTTCCATTTCAAAATTACACATACATATGTGTGTATATATATATATATGTATGTGTGTATACACACACACACACACACACATACTTCTGATTAAAATCACTTAGGAATATAAGCTGCCTTAATAAAATAAATTTTCCAACCCATGGGCATCTTGTTAATTATGTCTCTAGCTCATTTAATGCACAGGAAGTGCATTCTTTCTCTCCCTTTTACCCTCCCACTCCCTTCCCATATACACCTGGTTCCTCCTTGGACCATTCATCATTCATCCTGGAAAGTGATATGGATGGCTGGGTAGGTGGCAATGAAAGGCACCCAGAATGATCCTTAAGTACATGCTCCCAGGACTTCTACCAGCTGTTATCACAGCTGGGGCTGAGGCTGTAAGAAGGCACAGACCATTCCCTGCAACCGCATGAGACAGAATATTGGAAGCCTTTCTGTTTCCCCTTCACTTAGTATTCTCTCACTCATGAAGGAGAGACTCAATTTCAATATTTATTCACCATTCGACAAACATTTATGGAGTATATAAGATGTGCCCGATATTGCCCTAGCCATCTGAAATGCAGCCCGAAGGAATGTTTTATTTGGTAGGGATGACTACATCCCTCACGCTGCGCATTGCAAACAATCTGACAGCAAGAATATCTCAGGTTCTATAAAGTCTGGTCTGTGTATAAGAGAAGACTAGAGGGTTGAGTAGTTACTGGTTAACCCAAACTGGAGTGTTTGGGGAGCTCAGGGTGGTAACCTGGTAGAATTTAAAAACCACTGGACTTGTTACCAGCAGACCTGGATTCTAGTCCTGGTTCTGTTCCCTTTTAGCTGTGACATAGGACAAGTCACTTCTCTTCTCTGGGGTTCAACTTCCTTATCTGTAAGATGAAGGGTTAGATGAGGTGATCACTCCATCACATCTTAGGAAAGTGCTTAGCAAGGTGCCAGGCAGATAAACAGTACTTGTTTCCTTCCCCCTTCCAACCCTAGTTGTTCTTAATATCCATACAATTGTATGGCTGTAGGAGAGCAGGGGGCTATAAATTGATACTGCAGATTTGTTCCCATACCTTTTGGATAGCTGTGGAAACTTGCCTTGATCGTTATTAGGAGAGAAGGCTGCTGTTATGGTACAGGTAATGGAGTCAACTGATATCTTAAAAATAAACAACAGCCAACTGTAATCCAACAAGGGTTGTAAAAGAAATGGTTCTGATGGAGCAATGGAAGCCATGAATGGACTGCCTAGACTTCCATTGCCCTCTCTGAATTATGAAGCTACCAATCAATAATCAACACTTATCCTCCATTAGCATTATAGCAAATTTACTTTGGATGGTGTTGAAGGAACATAAATTGTTGAGCAGAATAGCCTTGGGAGAGACAACACATTGACTTAAAACCCTTCATTTCTAGAATGGACTTAAAAAGAAGAAAAATATTGCCTAACATAGAAGTCTCTTCATATTTAATTTGGTTTTTTTGTTGTTTAGTCATTTTCAGTTGTGTCTGACTCTTCATGACCCCCTTGGGAGTTTTCTTGACAAAGATACTGAAATGGTTTGCCATTTCCTTCTCCAGCTCATTTTACAGATAAGAAAACTGAGGCAAGCAGGATTAAGTGACTTGCCCAGGGTCACTCAGCTAATAAGTGTCTGAGGCCAGATTTTAATTCAGGAAGAGGAGTCTTCCTGACTCCCAGCCCTGAACTCTATCCACTGTGCCACCTAGCTGGCCCAATTTAATTTATAGCCCTACACATTTAAGTTTAAAAAAATATAGAGATCCAGATAAGGAGCAAATCTGAAGTTGGGAGCCTGGTGGAAAGGCTTTATAGATAAAGAACAAGGGTATCTCTATGTATAGGTGAGAGGCAGCATGGATAAGGAAGGGGCTTGCCTTAAGTCAGAAGGTCCTGGGTTTAAGTCCTTCTATGGACAGGTACTAAATATGCAACCTTGGACAAGTCATTTAATCTCTCAGAGCTTCAAGAAACTTCCTCTGAGGTTATGAGACACTGGTGTGTTAACCATTTGCGTACAAGGAAAGAGTTCCTTCTACTGAGAGTAGTTTCCTTAATGAAATCATAGATCTATACTCCCTTCCCTGCAATCTCCTACATGCTAATACGAAATATTTCCTGTTAGCATTGTTAGAATCGCTGATCGTCCATTTTATTCACACTGGCCAATTGAATTGATTGGCCTGATAAAGATTTCTGCCTCAAACCTAGAATTCACTGAAAACGCTTCCTTCAAATCCCAGCAAAAATTCTGCCTCTGAGGCAACGAGGTGGCTTGGTGGATAGAGCACTAGGCCTCGAGTTAGGAAGACCTGAGCTTAAATCTGGACTCAGGCACTTAATAACCACGTGGCCCTGGGCAAGTCACTTAACCTCTGTCTCACTTTCTTCAAATGTAAAATGGGAATCATACTAGCACCTACCTCACAGGTTTGTTATGAGGATCAAATGAGATAATATTTGTAAAATGTTTAGCATAGTAGCTGGCACATAGTACAGGATTAATAAATGTTTAGTGATTGGAAAGCCTTTTCCTACTGTCCCTTAATTCCTATGGTCTCCCTCTGTTCATGATTTCCAATTTATCCTGGATAATTTGATTGTACATATTTGTTTGTACAACTTTCCTACTAGAATATGAGCTTGAGAGTGAGGGCTATTGACTTGTTTGGTTTTTACCTTTCTTTGTATCCCCAGCATTTAGCACAGTCCCTGGCATATAGTAAGTGCTTAATAAATGTTTATTGACTGACTTAGTCCTATACTTATGCTAGCCTCATTTGAGGCTCTATGATGTTTCTCTTTGCTGTAATATCTGCAGTTTTAGGGTCAATGATGAAATTAAATGGGATTTTCAAATCACTGTGCATAAGGAAGCACCAGAATTTTAATGTAAGGTATCCACACTACCTGAAGCATGTCAACTTTTTTTTAGAGAGATTTAGATTGTGTCCTCAGTGCTGCATCTGAGACATGACCCTAGGATTTAGTAGCGGAGGCTGACAGTGCCAAACCCATAACAGGCTTTCTCCATTTATATCTTTTTGTAAAAGCAATATAGAAGGTTAAAAGGGCTTTCAGTAGATCTGCTACAGCCTGCCAGGCATATGTTCGGTGTTTGGTTGCCTGATTAGGAGAAATGAAGACAAAGTCACGCACAAACACTTTGAAATAGTCCTTGGGGATGGTTGACTGTCTCCAACTTCAGTTACTCCCTTCGTTTCTGCTTGTGTACGGTATGTGTTTGACACATGCAGCCCATGAATCAAGTTCTTCTGACTTGAAAGTATCATCACTTTCGGCATTCTAGGCATGAAACCAGTTTCGAAATGTTGAGTTCTGCCAGCATTCTGCAGGAAATATTTCCTACCTTTGTGAGAACGTAAGCTTCTTGAGGACAGGAACTATGGCTTTTTCATTTCTATATCCCCAGCACCTAGCATAGTGACTCATACATAGTAGGCATTTGATAAACTTATAAATGAATGGGTGCATTTACTTTATTTGCTGTCTGATTTTTTAAAATTATAAATTTCTGTAAGTATAGTGAGATAATTTCCAATAAAGAAACTTTCTGAAATTCTCTTTAGAGAATTCCTGAATTGAAAGTTATCTGTTTGCATGTTTTTTCCTTTTCACTTAATTGAGTAGGAAATTTTGAAGAATCAATCTTTTTTCATAATCTTCAGCCAAGGTCATTTGGGAATTTAATTTTAAATGAATCTAGAAGTTGTTTTCTATTGAATGTCTTAGACGTTCCAACCACTGTAACTTATCATTGTATCCTCTAAATGATTCCTGGCTTATTGTGAAAATAGATTCTTTGTATGCAGATTCTGTTATACCATGCTGAGTATTACTTCTCCAGGAATTGCATATTCACATTGCCTCCCATTATGAAGATATGGATATTTAGATCTTCTAGAATGAAATGCAATTGAATAAAGGTGCAGGGTACCACAAAGTTAACCAATTTAAAATATGCAAATGTCTTACGGCCTCATCTTAGAATCACAGGTTTTGAGGGCTAGAAAGGTCCTTCACAGTCTAGTTCACCTCCGTAATTTTTAACAGATGGGGGGGGGCCTATAAAGGGAAAGTGAGTTGCCCAAAGTCACACAGCCAGTTAATAATACAGAACATAGATCTCCTCACTCCTGCTTCCGGGCTCTTTGCTTTCTACCATGCTACCTCTCAGAAAACATAACAAATGTAAAGCTATCTCAAAAATCAATGGAGAATGCAAAATAGAAAACACTAACCACATTTTTAAGGAAAATTAGAAGCAGCTAAGTGGTGTCTAATCCTCTAACTAACCTTCTAGCTTTATTGATAAGGAAACCAGTCCAAAGGGGTTAAACATCTTTCTCAAGGTCATGAAGCTAAATAGGGATATAGCTAAGCCTAGAACTGAGATCTTTTGATTCCTAGCCCAGTGCTTTTTCCATTTCTTCCTACTCCTAACTATTGATTTTTATAATAATGACAAAGAGGCATACCCTTCAGCATCTTGAAATTCATTGAGAATCATCAAATAAAACATTCCTGAGATCGCAAGATCATTGTTTCAGAACTGGAAGAATCCAATCCACTTATTTTACAAATAAACAACCTGAAGTCCAGACAAGTTAGATGACTTGCCCAAAGTCAAGAAAGTGCTATTGAGTGAGATTCCATCTTATCTAGTATGATTCTAACATTAAACATATCTTTGAGAGAAGGTCCTGTGCCTGGCATATAGTAGGTGCTTATTGAATATCATCTTGTTGTCTTGACTTGGTCATTTAATTCCTTATAAAATGGTTATTCATGCATAACTAGGAGAATCAAGGAATTGTTGGTGATTGATGGCAATCAAAATATTCAGTATCCTGGATCACCCTACCCTCCAGCCATTCTATTTCAACAGGAGTTATTTTACTATATTGACACACTTGTTATAAATGAATATATACCAGATATCTTGAGCTGACTGATCAATTATGGAGCTCATTTCAGTTGATCAAAGATCAGTAGCTACCAGCATGCTCATCTTCTCACAGATGCCCATCATTTCAAGCAGTGAACTGCAAGAAGGATAGTAGTATGGTGATTTACAAACAGTATTCTCTCCCATCTCCCCCATTTTCCTTCTCTTTCTTTCCCCATTCTAGTTCCCTCATCAATTTCAAGGCTTTAGGCAAGAGAAAATTCTATACAAAAAGTCTGAGTCCTTTGGTGATATGTAGTATAGTATTAACTATAATTTTCCAGAGGCTTAGAAGTAGTCAAATCCTTAGCCACCTCAAGAAAAGTTTAAAGTTGTATATTAGGGAAATTTTGATCCAGATCATATTGGATATTCTTTAGAAAAGTCTTGAGAAACTTTTCCCTTTCAAACCAGGGAGAGCCTACTGGAGTGGAGATAATATCTAGTTGTATTCTTTTTTTGTAGTTGCCACGTGTTTGTAAAGTCTTCTATTTATTTGGCACGCTATAGAGACATAATTCTTAAGCTTCAAGGGGATGTGACATATGCAGGAATTACAAGGCAGCTAACATAAAAACATGTAGTTCATATACTTCAAAGCCCCCTTGGTTTTTATAAATTGTCCATAAAATGAAAACCACAGACAGAATACTCACTTAGTTATAGTTGCCAAGAATGAAGAACATTTATCTGGAGGGAATGTGTATGTACTTCTCTAAAGGACAGATAAAAGAGGGTTAGGGGAAGTGTTGCTAAGAGTTGATAGTAAACTGACCATGATTGGAATCCTAGGGTTGGAGTTTCTGCCTGTATTTTGGTAAGCAGTGGATAAGGAAGAAGAGAATTTCGAGTCTGACCTTTGGAGATGTTTCATCTTTTTAGAAACATTGAGTATGTGCCCTATATCTTTAACAGAAATTTGAAGCACGTTTAGAATTTAATACACATTTTGCAACAACCACTTTCCCCTCCTTTTTATTTCCATCCCAGTGGTAGAAGGTTAAAACAACTTGCAAAAGAGCTGTCCATTCTACTTTCACTAGACATATTAGTGGAGGAGAGGAGGCAAATGGCAGAGAGTTTACATTCCTTAAAAATTTAAGAGCTTCTATACACATCCAGAGAAAGAACTTTGGAATCTGACTGCAGATTGAAGCATACTATTTTCACTTTTTTGTTGTTTTTTTCTTTCTCATGGTTTTTCCCTTTTGTTCTGATTCTTCTTTCATGACTATTGTGGATACATGTTTAATATTATTGTACATGCATAACTTATATCAAATTGTTTGCTGTCTTTGGGAGGGGGGAAGAAAGGGAGGGAGGAAAGGAGAAAAAAATTTGGAACTCAAAATCTTATAAAAGTAAATGTTAAAAACTGTCCATGTAATTGAAAAAAATACTATCGGGTGAAAAAACTTAAGAACATCCAAGGAACTATTCTGAAATACTGCATTTGTTATAAATGAGAATTTATTTCATAGGAGGGAGAGAACTTTTCGTAACACACTTAATTAACCAGGATGTTTCTCTTTGTAGAGCTCTCAATAATGGGAAAGTAAAGGATAACTCTAAGAGCAGGCTGGTAAGATTCAATCCAATTCAATTCAGATATTCACTATAGCTTGATTAGTTCAACAATTTTTTTTTTAAAAATGATTGGATATCTCTCTACATGAGGAAATTAAAAATATTTTTACCCTTCATTGAGGATATGTCAGAGAAGCTACGGGAGATTCAAATAGACATTAGCAGTAAACAGGAGCAAGTCAGTAATTTCAGATCCAGAAAAGAAATGTACAACCAGAGTAAGAAAGATAATCATACTTTATGAGTTTTGCCTTTCCAGCCAAGAAGGCAATGCCAAGTGGAAGATGAAGATTAAAAAGAAAAGTATCTAAAACAAAATGATATATATTCCACCTAAAGAGGGGTCATATATCCCTTCTAGCCATAAATTTATTTTTAAAATTTATTTTATTCTGAACTTAAGAAATAAAACAAGTATTTTCCTAACAGAGTAGTATAGGAAAAAAAGATGATTGCACATGAAACTGCAAATCTATTACATACAACTTGCTATTCCTTTTAAATGTATAATAAAGTTATTGTGCGACTTTCTTTTTTTCTCCTTTTTTTTTCTTCCCTCCCCCTCTCATTACCCTGCCTTGGAGATGACTACCATTTATTCAAAACTGCCACATAGATGCAACTTAGATAATTTGCTGATGCTTTTTTTGCTCATTAAATATGTCCTTTTGGCAAAATAGAAATGTTTCATTGGGAATGTGTAGAAGACTTTTCTGTGTGATGATATTCATGTCAAGATATGAGGAGTGACTGTGATGTACTAAAATTGGTTTCTACAACTACACTTGAAAACTAATCCCATTGCATTTTAGTCCAATCACATATGTGCATTGTAGTTTGGGTTCTGAGTTCTTTATTCAGACACATGACCTGAGACTTTATTGGCATTCGATGAAAATGGATTTTAAATGATGTCAGGATCTGTGGGGACAAAGACTGATGCAATGGAAAGAGAGCTGACTTCAGAGTCGGATGACCATCATTTGATACCTGACTCTGCAGCATAATTGGCCTCAGTTTCCTCATCTGTAAACTAGAGTTGGATTTGATGACATCTAAGATCCCTTCTAACTAAATCTATGCTACTCCTTTGAAAAGGTCTACTAGTAATAATAATAATATATTAATTTTGAATTATATTTTATTTTATTAAATTAAATTTATTAAATATTAAATTAATGATAATAATAGCTGATATTTATGGATATAATGTCTTCTATGTACATTACCTAATTAGGTCTTCACAACCTAGGTGATACAAGTATTATTATTCCAGTTTTCCTGATGAAGCCCAAAGAGACCAAGTGAAATGCCCAAGGTCATATTGCTTGAAATCATGATGCAAACCCAGGTCCTTCTATGCAAAGTTCAATGTACTTTGCATTAATGCTACCTAATTTGTAAATAGTGTTCTGCTTATATTATGGTTTCTTTCCTACTTTATAGCTACAATTTTGTAAATCCCAATACATCAAAGAAGGAATAGTATAGGAATTTGTGCACTTAGGAACTTATTATATTTAAGGAGCAAATGTTCATAATAACTATCTGATACTAAATTCCTGTTTTAATTGAATGAGGAAGACTTGAAAATGTTTTATAATTAGCATCTCTTTTAAATTAAAAAACTATTAAATGGTCAATAACATCTCTGTTCATTGGCAAAACAAAATAGAGATTTGAAGCAATTATCTAAATAATTAAGGATTCATTTCTATTACTGTAAGAATTACTCAGTTAATTTGGAAGAAATTAAATTTTTTACCCATATTTTCTAAGAGTCTCAATTCATTTCAATAAATAAATGGATGCTTAATATCTAAGAATAAAGTATTCATGCAAGTGGTGGCTCTATTATTGGCTTAATAGATAAAGATTTAATCAATTGTTTCATTCTTTGCATTAATTACTATTCCAAAGTAGAAAAAGTTAATTCAGTTTACCTTGTAAGTGACCCATTCAAAGAGACTAGTTAGGCTTTCTTGGGACTGTAAGTTTTGTATTCATATTAGCAGCTCAATTAATGAGCAACCATATATCACACACCTGGAAAGTGGCCATTGCTTTGCATGATTTTAGGCCATGGGCTAAAATATGCATGCTCTTTTCTAAGTCTGAAATAACTACCTGCCCTCTTCATTCTGTTTAATTTTGAGCCCAGCTCATTATTCCATCACAATGCCTTGCCAAGGCATATATATATATACATATATATATATATATATACACATATATATATATATATGTATGTATACTAATGCCTAAAGACAGTTAGATGGGAGCACTGGTGCTACAGTCAGGAAGACCTGAGTTCAAATCCAGCCTCAGACATTTACTAACTGTGTGAACCAGGACAAATTCTTAATCTCTGTCTGCCTCAGTTTCCTCAACTATAAAATGGAGAGGATAATAGTGCCTATTTCTCAGGGTCGTTGTGAGGATTGAAAGAGATCCTATTTGCAAAGCATTTAGCATAATGACTGGCATATAATAAAAGCTTAATAAATGGTCATTGCCTTTCCTTCCTTTTCCCTTCCCTAATGGACTAACTCAATAGACTGTCCATCTAACTTCGCGTCATAAGGTGGCCAAAGGTATTGTTCCACCGTTTTTTTTCTTTTGTGGAGTTAGGCCCATCCCTTTTGAGTAAGCACGAATTATATTGAGGGGGCCCTGTATTACTCCAGAGCTTGAATGCCATGGTGATAATATAGAACATGATTAATTGCCACATGAGTGATATAGACAAGTTTGCCACAAATACCTCAAAGAGCCAAGAAAATTGTTGTGCCACTGGTAAGTACCACCAGTTGTGAAATGTATGTTTTTAGTCACAACAATATAGGTAAAAGGTAAAATATCATCCTTAACTAAATATTCTGAAGAGAGACAAATGTTAACTGACTTTCCATCATGTAAATACCCTGCTTTTCATATTTTAGCCTCTGGCACTTCAATGGAGATAGGATCAGATCATAGATTCAGAGCTAAAAATGACTTTTTTATATGTTCATACATTTTACACATTACATATATATAATATACATTTTATATAAAATGACTTTTTATAAATGGAGAAACTGAGGTCCAGAGAGTTTTTGTAATTTGCCCAACATCATGCAGTTGGCAGAGTGCAATTCAAAGCTAAATTACTTCTTCAAAATTCAGCGCAATTTCTAAGATGCCACTCTAAATCCCAAGTTCATTCATGGTAAATTCAGTTAGTCATTTACTCACAAACTATTAAGTATCTATCATGTTCATATGAAGTATATACGTTCTACATAGTAAAATGCTTAAAATTGTGGGAGATTATAAAATTTAGATACAGAAGGAAACAGATTTATTTTGCACCTATTATGTGCTAAGAATTTTACAAATATTATTTCATTTGATCCTTATAACAACCCTGGGACGTCAGTGCTATTATTATCCCCATTTTACAGATGAGGAAACTGAGACAAATAGAGGTTAAATAACTTGGCCAGCGTTACAGAGCTAGTAAATATCTGGGGTCAGATCTGAACTCAGGCCTTCCTGACTCCAGGGCCAGTACTCTCTCTATTTTACCACCTAGCTATGAAGCATAGACCCTGACCTCAAGGATCTTATAGTTTAGTAGGGAAATATGACATATACACTGACTATGATAACAGACCATATTAAATGGTAAGTACATAGGAAAGTTACCAAAAAAAGTTTCGTAATGGATTGGAAAGGCAAGGTTATTATCAAAGGAGTTGCTGATTCTGGAAGCTTTCATGAAAGCAACTCTTGACCTATATTTGTGGCCCTCTAGGTCCTCAAGTGTGGCCCAAACCATTGGATTCTGCATTTGAGGACCTAGAGGGCCACAAGTGGCCTGGAGGCTGTGGATTCCCCACCCCTGCTCTAAAGGATGAGTAAGAATTCAGGGGATAGAAGAAGGAAGGACAAAAGCCCAAACATTTGGCACATCCAAATTAATGCAAAAGAAAAATGATTCTGGCAGCAGTACAAAAGACAAATTGGAGGAGGGAGAAAATGAACCCAGGAAGAACAGTTATAAGGTCATCATAGTGGTCAAGGCAGGTGTAATGAGAGATAATATGAAGTCGGAGACAGAATGAGTAAGAAGGAAGTGCGATCCTTTGGATTAAAGCTAGCCAGCTGCTTCCTTTTATAAAATTTCCTCCACCCTGAGCTCTTAGCATTGAAATAGATTATTTATTACCAAATGGAGGTTAAGAGACAGACAGTGTTTTATGAGAGCTATGGAAAGATTTAAGTCTGGTAATGCACACTTTGCAATATAACTTCTTGGCCTACCAAAATCTTAATCACTAAATCATGCATTTCGATATTGAATTCCTATTTACTGAAGAACTCACGAAGAATTTCATGACAAGTATAAAATTTTGAATAAAAATATTAATGATCTTCTATTTAATAATTGTTAATAATAAAATAAAATTGATAACTAATTAATAATCAAAATATTAATACCATTAATAAACATTAATTTATCTAATAATAAATAGAATAGAAATTCTAATCCATAGAAATATTTATATTAGTGTACACATACTCATATATAAATAGCAGATATATTTGAATGTGTATATGTTTTTGATAAACACATGTTTATAAGTATCACATATACCCATATGAATTACATAATTACCTCTGTGAAAAAAGAGAGAAATAATACACCCACATATATTTTTAACCTTTATAACATTTTCTCAGGCAATATAAATGGACTCATGACTTTTGCCTCCTAGCTTATCAAGGCTGTTACTATGAATTTGATGAAAATACAAAACCCATTATCAGTTTTTGTTTACTACATTAATTCCTCTCTTTTTCTCTTCCCAGGTACTTCCTTTCCCGAGCCAAGTGGTATATAATAGAGTTGGAAAGTGTGGGAGTCGTACTGTAGTCTTACTTTTGAGGATCTTGTCAGAGAAACATGGATTCAATTTGGTTACATCAGACATTCATAACAAAACCAGACTGACCAAAAATGAACAAGTAAGTTGATCTTGTCCTTTGTTAAATTCTGTTTTGTTTTATTTCACTCATATAATTGACATTTCTATTTACAGAATAGTTCACAACTTACCAGACATGTATGGCTGAATTCTGATTTGTTCTTGTTTTTTTTTCTAGGATATATAAGGAAATAAAAATAAAGAATTCTGTAGGTTTCTTTCTTTTTTTTTAATAAGGAAGTTTTCCCTGAAGGATTCCTCCTTTAGGTTCTGATTCAGGGCATCATGGAGAGGCCATATGCGATATGACAAAGTCTTGGTTTAAAAGACCTGTGTTCCAGTCCTGTCTCTAACATCTGCTTGATGTGTGACCTTGGGAAAATCTTAACCTTTCTGGTTCCCAGTATCTGGTCTATAAAGCAAAAATAATTATAAATGTAGCTCTAAGCACACACAGTTATCATGGAATCAAATAACAAAGTTCATATAATGTGTTTTATTAATCATAAAGATCCATGTAAATATGTGGTATTATTAATTAATTTATGAAAAATGAACAGCCAATGAGTCAACAAGCTTTTATTGAGTGTTGGCTTTGTGTCAGGCACTGTGTATTCATCACAAAAGATTATGGTGCTTGTATATATGTGATATGGCATGATTGTAGCAATCCTATGACATTTTATTTTAATATTCTACACTGGCTGTCTCTTACTAATTTGCCATACCTTCACAGGTATGATTATAAGAGAAACCTCTCTTCCTCAGCATTCCTGTTTTTCCATTGGTCAGACATATACCTGAATAAAAGGGAAAAGTGTAACATTGTGTTGCATTACAAGACTACCAGGAGGTTTCGAAAGCTCATTATATTTTTAAATATTGGCCTTTTGGGGTGTGACTGTTGTGTGCGGGAACCCCTCACTACTACTGCCATTAATATTTATCTGACCAGCCAAGCCAAACACACCCTCCAGATGGTGCAGCTAAGAAAGCACATTAGAGCTTTAGCTAACAGAAGGCCATGTACCCTGGGCAACTGAGCTCTCGATGAATTTGTGGAGAGACTAGATCCATTAGCCACCTTTCTTGAGTTCTTACTGTGGACAGAACATCAGCTAGATATTTCAAAGATTAAACAAAAGGAGAGATAGACACTATGATATGATTATGTTTTTTGGACTACATTTTCCAACTCAGCCCAGAAGAAAGTATTCTTTTCTCCTAGTGAACTTGCTTCTTGTTGTTGTTTAGTCGTTTCAGTCATGTCCTATTCTTTGTGTCCCATTTGGAGTTTTCTTGGCAAAGATGCTAGAGAATTTTACCATTTCCTTCTCCAGCTCATTTTATAGATGAGAAACTGAGGCAAACAGGGTTAAATGACTTGCCTAAGGTCACACAGCTAGTAAATGTCAAGGCTCTGGAGGAGAAACTGAGGCTGGTGACCGTGCACAGCCTTCCCTCACTCAAATCAAAGTTGACTGCAAGTCACATCATCATTTCCCTGATGTCATGGTCCTCTTTAAGAATGAAGGACAAACACAAGTAAGTGTCTAAGTTTGGAATTAAGCTCATGAAGAGAAGTCTTCCTGAATCCAAGCCTAGTGCTCTATCTAGTGCACAATCCTAGTGTGCTTTGCTAATTGGCATTGAATGAGCAGTGATGGCTGGATTATGTAGTCTGTGTTCTGATTATCAGGGCATCTTTGAGATCCAGATCAGAATGATGAATTTTTCATTCATTTTTACTTGGGGACTGCTTTATGGGCAAAAGTCGTTCGGTTGGATTGTTATACTTCTGAGTGCAACCAGGTGGATTCACCCTTAAGAAAATATAGTCATCAAGAGTATTTGTTATAAATGATTGCATTTTGTCTCTTCCCAAGCTTAATGATCAAAATGCCTTTGTAAACATTCACAGAGAATTCTTTGCCTGCGATTTGATATCCCTATTAAAAACTAGCAAAATATTTAAGTACCATGTTTACCCCTTAGACCAGGAAAGGAAAAGGAAATATATATTCTTTAATATTCAAGAAACATTTATTTCTAAAATAAATCTTTATACAGAAATCTATCATGTTCTCTTTGACTATTTGACCTGGTAGATGAGGGGCAATGAGCTTATCCTGGTGACTCCATTTTAACAGCTTCAATTAAAGGCACTGTAAATATGGAGCATATGTTGTTGCAATTTATTTTATTGTTGCTCACAATCTCATTATGATTTGGTCCTAAAGCTTGAGGTTTGTTTAATAGTCTTGCTTTAGGCTCAGCGATATTCAGGAACTGCCGGGCAATTCATTATGCTTTGCAGTGGTCTGACCCTTTGTAAAACAGTGTCTAGTTATTGCCTCCAAAGAAGAAAAGAGATGTCAAGAACATGGACAGAGCAGTGAAGGTAATTAAAGGGTTGGAAAATGAGATGTCCAAGAAAAGTTAAAGGTCTGGAACAGAGAAAGCTGAGGGAAAACAAATAACCATTTCCAAGTATATCATGGTTTTGTGTTGTTTTTTTTTTCACATAGACAGTGATGACCAGCTGTTCCCCATTTCCTCTGAGGGCCAAAGGAAGGGAAATAAAAATAAAATTAAATTGACAGTATGAGGGACTTAGCCTAGATGGGAAGACTAACTTAAGACCAGGAGGATTATTAAATACTAGACAGGGCTAAGAAGGTGGTTTTCTAAAAAAAATGTAGGTTAGATTTTCAACTGTTTCAGCTGTTTTAGGTGTTGGATACCTAGTGGCTAGAAAGATAGACAAAACATTCTCTTAAGGTTTTTTCCAGCCCTGTGATTTTGTGATTATGTGTGTGTGTATATGTGTATGTATATGTGTATATAGATACTAATATATATACATATGTATGCATATATATAGCGAGAACTAACATATAGATAAATATAGATATACACACATATGTACTATGTAACTCAAATGACTGATTTCTTTGTGGTCAGTATAACTTGGCATAGATTTTCTTACATATTCTAAAATCCTAGTAAATTTCAAGGCAAGTTATAAAAACTATAGGAATTAACAATAAGGTAGAAAATATAAGTACAAAATGGCAGCCAAAAAACAGAAAGATAAAAGTAGATGTTCCAAAATGGCAGAGAATCAATGTCTGGTATTTTAGTGCAATGACTGCTGTTCTGCAGGGAGAGAGTTAGAGAAGGTGACAAGAAGCCAAATGAAGTTTTAAATTCTTTCAAGATCTTAATAGAGATCTTCTTGGCCATGCATGCCTGTATTTCCTCTAAACGCAAGGCAAAAACAAAAACAAGTAAAAGAAATGCAATTTTAACCGTAAGTAATCTGAGGAAATTAATTTGCTATAGAAATGTACACTGCTCCTCCTCATTTATTGAATGATTAAGATGATTTTTTTGGCGCTGATGTGGCCAAGGTTCCTCCATAATTATTGGCAGATATTCTCTCTAAGATGTTTTGAGTGAATGAATTAGCACTTTGAAAGTGTGATATCATTTAGGTTCTTTGTTAAGGCAATATCAAATCCAATCCTCCATTATTCACTGGCAGGCTGCTATTCCTGATAGGAAAATGGTATTTCATTTTTAAAATATCTTTAATGGGACGGTGTACTAAAGGGATCATTAAAGGGGAAGGCAGGAGTAAAAGAGGTGAAATGTTAACAGGATGGTAAAATTCCATTACTGCTGACCTTATAGGAACAGAAATAACCTTTAGAGTGCACTTTGTGGGAAACTGCATCAGCAGAGCAATATGGGCTATTCTTGGCCAAGTCATAGACCTGCACTGCAAAGAATGCAAATTCTATAATAGCAAAGTTCATTATGACATCACTTCAATATGAGAATTTGATTTAACAACCTTCAGGAAATAGAATTTGATGAGTTTGAGGAAATTTAGAACAGTGGAAAGAACAGTCTCTAAAGTCAGAACACCTGATACTTCGTTTTCTGCAAGTTATATAACTTTCCCTGGGCTCAGTTTGCTCATCTGTAAAATGATGAGATTTTATTGGATGGTCTGTGAGGTTCCTTCTAGGTCTAGATCAGGGGTGGGGAACCTGCAGCCTTGAAGCCACATGTGGCCTTTTAGGTCCTTGGGTGCAGCCTTTTGACTGAGTTCAAATTTTACAGAAAAAAATATTTTATTAAGGGGATTTGTTCTGTGAAGTTTGGATTCAGTCAAAGGGCCTCACTTGAGGATCTAGAGGACCATATGTGGCCTCAAGGCTGCAGGTTCCCTACCCTAGTCTAGATCTAGGAAAACATATGAACCCTTTTCAAGACATAATTCCTGGTTAACAAAAATGTACATAGAAGAGTTGAAGTCTTTCTTTCAAAGTAATGCTGTATACCTAACCATGATTCCAGAGGACTAATGATGAAACATGCCACCTGACATCCTGACAGAGAGGTAAAAGACTCAGTGAAGAATGAAACTTTTTTTCTGGATATGGCCAATGCAGAACTTTGTTTTGCTTGGCTACGCAAGTTTGTAACAGGAGATTTGTTTTTCTTTCATTCTCAGTTGGGGTCAAAGTGTTGGTGTAGGAGGGAGAGAAGGTGGATTTTTTGCTGCTTGAAAAAATTATGCTTCAAAGTAATGCTGTAAATATAATAAAGGTGAAATGGCATGAAGTATATTGCAGGTTATTTCATTTTTAGAGGCAGTGATTTAAGCTAAAGTGTCAATGACCAACTGCTTGACTTCTTTCTCTATGTTCATGTGAGTGGGGATCTTAAACTGAAATCATCATTTTTTGAAGCATCTGAGGTATTATTCCACTAGAAATTTGAATTTAGTTCTTTATAATTCAGCAACTGTTTAAGCTGTCTCAATTATATAAATTATGCAAAGGGTGGGAATTGAGGATCTTTTAACATAAATTCTATGTTGAATTAGTTTTCCAATGATCCAAAACTTAGAGGTTTTTTTCATACTACCTTCCTGCTTTGCACTACAACTATGTCCGTGAGATATGACAATCAAGTAAAAAAAAACTTTTAAAAGGAAATTGATCGGTCATATACATCCATATCATAAAATGTTGGATTAGAAAGAACTTGAACGTTCACCCAGAAGCAGTGTGGGATGGAAGAGATGGTGGATTTGTGGGAAGATAACTAGATTTGAACCCTGGCTCTATTACTTTAGATGAGTTGTTTCCTTACTCTGTGCCTTAGTTTCTTCATCTATGAAACAAGAGAACTGGACTAAAATCATCTCTAAGGTTACTTCCTGAAAATCCTCTACCATTTTAGTCTAAGAACATTGGCAGTACAGAAATTCATTTTATCATATTCCTGACAGTAGGCATATATGAAACATTTATTATGTGTCAGGCATTCTGCTAAGCACTGGGAATACAAAAAAAAAAAACCAATAACAACAACCCAAAAATATCACTGGAGAGAATTTCAAGCAAGGGGACAGCCAGTGAAAAGGCACAAAATTGAAAGATGGAGTGTAACATGTGAGAAACAGCAAGGAAACCAGTGTCACTGGAATACCTGGAGAGTAGCAAGGTATAAGAAATATAGGAAAGAACCAGGTTGTAAAGACCTTTAAAGACCAAATAGAGGCAAGGATAAGGTGAGGCTATAAACATTAAGTGCATACTATGTGTCAGACACTGTCATAAGCCCTAGGGATATAAATACATATAAAAAGGCAATCCTTGTTCTCTAGAAAACTGCAGTCTAATAGAAGACAATGCAAAATAGGAAACAGCAGAGGGAAGAGGTAGGAGTAGAGGTAGGGCATGGTACCAGGGCATGGCTTCTCCCCAGGAAGAACTCATCAATAGGAGAGAGAAAGAGGCTGATGTAGCAGAGAAATGTTCCAGAGAGAGAAGGCCATACAGTCTGATAGATGTTTTAGTGATTGCAGATAAGGCATGGTGTTAAAATCCAGAATGTCATCAGCACCACTATCAGGTGAAAAAGGAGTATAATTCCAGGTGGAAGGTAGACCATACCAGCTAGTAGCCCAATCTGACTGGAATAGAGAGTGCGTGGATGGGGAGTAACATGAAATATTTCGAAAGTTGAGTGTGAGACATATTGTGGCAGACTTTAAATGCCAGAGCTGTAATTTTTTTAGATTTTTAATTGTGGAGGCAAATGGGAAGCAGGGGAGTGATATGGTCAAGCCTGCATCTTAAAAATATTAATTTTATAACTGTGTAAAAATGGAATTATAAAGAAGAGAAAACGGAAGCAAGAGACCAATTAAAAAGCAGTCAAAATCATCCAAGTAAGAGGTGATTCAGGTTGAATTGGGAATGTCGTCACGTATGCGGAGAGAAGGGTATAGATGGGAGAAATATTATAGAGGTAGAATCAATAAAACTTGGCAACTGAATAGATAGATGAACATAGTGAGATGAAGCAGGGAAGAGTCAAGGATGATGATGAGGCTGTAAGCTTGCGTAACTGGAAGAAAGGTAGTATCCTTGAGAAAAAAAAAACAGGAAGGTTTAGAGGAAGGATAGACTTGAGGGAAAATAATGAGTTATTTTGGCCATGTTGAGTTTGAGATGCCAGCGGATTATCCATATGGATGTATCCAGCAGGTAATTGGCAATACAGAATGCTAACTCAGAATAAAAGAATAAGACTAGAAATACAGATTTAAGAGTAATTTGAGTACAGATGATAATTGAGCTAACTAAAATAATGAGATTTTCAAGAGAGTGAGTGTGTATAGAGAGAAGAAGAGAAGGCCCAGGATGAAGACTTGGGGAACATTCATAGTTTATGGGTAGGGAACTAGTGATGATCCAGGAAAGGAGAACAGGAAGACCAGTCAGATAGGTAGGAGAAAAACAAAGAGAAAACAGAGGTATGGAATCTCAGAGAGGAGAGCATATCCAAGGAGAGAGTTAGCAGTAGTAACAGCAATTAAGAGGTTCTTGGTAACTCTAAAGACATAGAGACAGAAGTTTAATGTCATGGGGTTGTGAAATAGATTTCAAGAAGTATATACATATATATATATATATATATATATATGTATACACATATACATATATACACACACATATACATGTATATATGCGTGTGTATCTTCCAATTTGTTATTCCAATTTCTCTTCCTTTCATAAACAAGCTCCTAGAAAGAGCCGATATATTTGTTGCTAAATATGTGGGTAAATATATGTATTTATATATCTATATACATGTATATATCATGTATATTTACATATACATACATGTGTATATTTTCCAATTTCTCTTCTCTTCACAGACAAACTCCTAAGAAAAGCTGGTATATTTATTGCCAAATAAATGTATCTATATGAATATATATATATATGTGTGTGTGTGTGTGTGTGTATACATACACATACATGTGTTTAATTTCCGATTTCTTTATCCAGTTTCTCTTCTCTTCATAGACAAACTCCTAGAAAAAGCTAGTACATTCGTTGCCATATACGTGACTGTATATACATGTGCATAATATACATATATACATATACATACACATATATGTTACAAGAGATCTGAGTCTGTCAGCAGCTAGGAAGATGTCAGTGGATAAAGAGAGACTGAAGATGAGAAGTGAAAGGAATGACTACTTGTACAATGGCTCTGAGAACCAGTCTACATATAACTTTTGAATAAATCTAACAAATGAATCTGGGCCATTTCCATATTAGGCCGAATAACTCTTCCAAGTATCTGCCAATGATATTGTCTCCTCCTTAACTAAAAGCTGCAGTTAAGAGTAATTTTGGTAGCTTTTTACTCCAATTTAAGAAAATGCCAGCTTGCTCACAAGCTTCTATGTCAGTATGACACAGAACTGCACCACTTCCAGTATTCTGAATTCCATAGTTCTATTTTAGAGCTATGCCCCATAGTACTTCCATTACCCCTTCAAACACTCTTCCTCACCTAAACTCCTTTTCATGCTTACTGCCCTCTGTTCTCTTTTCTTATCTCCTTCTTTTTAAGCATTTCTTCTCTCCATTCCCCGTCCTGACTCCCGTGCTCAATTACTTCAGTGACTGGCCTCCTAGCTTACAACCCCTTAATACCCCAACCTTCTGCCCTTCCTGAGCTCCTAATACTCAACCAATATTGTGGAGAGAGAAAGAATACTGGGTTTTTAGCCAGAGAACTTCTGTTCAAATCCTGACTTTGCCATTTACTAGCTGTGTGACTTCAGGCAAGTCACATCATCTTTCTGGGCTTTACTTTCCTCATCTGTAAAATAAAGAGGTTGGGGTAGATGACCTCCAAAGTCCTTCCACCTCTATATCTAGGACCCTATGAACCCTGGATAATCCCAACCATCTAATTCCTCCTCTGCTTTTGGACAACTTTCACTGGTGAAATCATATTGATTTCATCTACTATAAATTTATAGTGCATAACTTTAGCTGAGTCTTCATTGTTTCTTGGCAACTCTAGACATCTATAAAAAAGGGATCATAATACTTGCATTACCGACCTCACAGGGTTGTTACAGAGAAAACACTTTGTAAATTTTAAAGGGTTATAGTTATGTGAGCTATTATTATTTTGATCCTTTACTGAGTTTCACTGCCTTTGAGGGGGGGAAAAAGAGCTTAAATGCAAGTATTTCAACAGACTTTTAAGGAGGCTGCAAATAATTGCAAGAGAGAAAGTGGAGGAAAGAAAATCAGGGCATTAAAATCTTAATAGTTAAACTGATATAATACTGTATTATATTTATCATAGTCCCCATTTAAGTGAACAAGCTAATCCCTTAGGTTGAGTAGTTTAGTTTGGGGGTGATTGCTCAATTTAAACAAATTAATCTCAGATTTCATGTTAGTTCAAAAGAGCTGAGAGGCAGCTTTCATATTGTAACACATTTCATTTGCTGTCCTAGTCACTTTTATACATGTTTCATTTCCTTTACTAGATGATGGGCTTCAAGAAGGCAGAGGCCATGTGTTGGTTAATCTTCATTCATTTTTAATTTGTAAATTAAATCGATTTGTTTATAGTTTTAAATTTTCTAACTTTTTTAATTAAATTAACTTTGTTAATATTCAATCTTATTTGATCACTGCGTAACACAGCACCCTGCACACAGTAGACATTTAACAAATATTTCTTGAACCATATGTATGTAAAGAGAACCATGTGAAATGGATTTCAGTGAAGACATACAAAAGTACAAAGAAGATTTCTTCTTCAGGCAGTTTACAGTCTATATCCTCTATGTTTTCTTTTGTACTTTTGAGCCAATTCTGGTTGGGAGGCGGAGGAGAATGGGAACCTCTTTCTTCCCATTTCCTTGGAATTTTATCTGTGGGACTTAATCCATTCAGGCTTCTGAACATGCATGTTTGTTTCTATGAGTTCTCATTTTGTCTTTGGTATGGTCTATGTTCAGCGGTGGCTCACTACCCTTTGCCATGTGTGAACTACAATCGGAGCTAAGAACCCCAACAGGTCCTGAGTCTTACCCCAACCTCTCAATCCAAACATTTACCTGAAATTTTGAATACAATGAGTTGGATGGGATTCAAGAATATCTAGTTTCAGGTAACATGCTAAAAGGAAAATGTAATACATGGTCTTCAAAAGACAAAACAATTTTGGTAGGGACACCAGGTGTAGGGGAAGAGAGAAAAAGAAATATAGTAGAAAGATATATTAGAAATGTTTTTAATCTGTATGTTGTTTTCAAAATGTGTAATCCTCTCTAGCCTTACAAGGTTAGTCAATTAGAATAGAGAAGAATCAATATTAAATATGTGTCTTATCTACCTGGTAATATCTCCTTCACTAGTCCTGGTTCTAATCTGATAATATAAGAAGATACTTTAAAAGAGGATATTTTGATTTGTGTTTCATATAGCAATGGGTACATGGCAGAAAAAAATCAAAGATTTGTCTTGAACACTGAATATTAGCTGGGTTGGCTTCAAGCCAATGATTGTATTTTATCATGACTTGGTGACTGTATATAAATAACAAAAATTAATAAGATAAATGATCCAGAACTTTTAACCTTGACCTGCTTATTTTCCTTTAACATACACCTATATAGAAATCTCATGGTGAAGGTTAAGATGGAACCCAGGGGTCATGTAATTCATCTTTAGGCCTTCAGAGAGTACTCTTAGAAGGTTGGCAAATATTGGCTAAGTGCTTTTTTTTAGGGACAAGATAATCTTTGAGGAACCCTATGGGCCATTCAAGGAGTAGAAAACATTGTCCCTGCAACCTAAGACCTTGCTCTTTAAGAAGGTAGGAAAGTTAAATAACAGTACAAGAAATAACACCCCAAGATGGTGGGAGACACCATTGTCAGTACCTGTCTGGTCGCCAAGTAGATTATACAAGTAAGTGACATAGAAGTTAAGAAAATGGAGAGCTCTCATCAGGTTAGGGGGATGGAGCCAAGTCAGCAATCATTTATTAAGTGTCTATAGATATGTGTTAGATTTACAAGGTCTTCTGTTAATAAAAAGGGGATCAGACATGTCTGAAAGGCAGCTGGTAAAGTGCCTTGCTAGTAATTCATGCACCACTATGAAGTATTTGAGCCAATAATTATGACTCTTATCTGGCCATACCGCCTTCCCGTTTTTCAGAGAATTACATCGTCAGTCATCTCCACTGATGTAAGTATTCTGTTGTTCGTTACATTGCCATAATGCAAACCTTCTGTTTCTTATTTGATTCATTTTTTAAATTTTTTGTTGCATTGGACTTCTTGTGACCAGGAAGATAAGCAGAGATTTTCCATGTTCCACTTTTTGGGAGGAGTTCGAGTTCTTTCTCATCTTTAGCCAATAGTCAGTCAACAAGCATTTATTAAGTGCCTATGTACCAGATGCTCTGTTAAAAAAGGCAAACAAAACAAAACAGTTCCTCTTCTTAAGGAGCTCACAATCTAATGAGGTGGAAAATGAACAACTTTGTATAAATATATGTGTTTATATATATGTGTGTGTACAGATATATAGACATTAATCATACACATATATACATACACACATGGTAAATCAACAGAGGGAAGGTTTTAGCATCAAAGAGCACTGGCAGAAGCTACTTGTAAAAGGTAGAATTTTAGCTGAGACATGAAGGAAGCCGAAAAAGAGCGAGAGGCAGGAATAGAGAGGAAGAGAATTCCAGGTATGAGGGACAACAAGTGAAAATGCATGGTCAGGAGATGGAGTGTCTGTCTTATGTGAGGAACACCAAGGAACCAATGTCACTGAATCTCAGGATACGCAGGTGTAAGAAAACAGGAAAGGTAGGAGGGGGTCAAATTATGAAAGGTTTTGAATGCTAAACAGAGGATTTTGTATTTATTTGTGGAGTTGGGAGGGAGCATTGGAGATTATTGAGCAGATCACACTTGTGCTTTAGCAAGATCTATTTTTACAGCTGAATGTAGAATGGACTTGAGTGGAGAGAGATAAGGCAGGGAGATCAAATAAAAGGCAAATTAATACTACAAACATGAGGTGATGGTGGCCTGCTCCCGAGTGGTGGCATTATCAGAGGAGAGAAGTAGGCCTATGCAAGCAATATTACAAAGGTAGAACTGACAAGACTTGACAGACTGATTAGATATGCGGTATGTAAAAGAGTAAAGAGTTGAAGATGACACTTATATTATGAGCCTACATGTCTGGGAGGATGGTTATATCTTCACCAATAAGAGAGAAGTTCAGAAGAGGAGAGAGTTTTGGGAGAAAGATAATGAGTTCAGATTTGGGCATGTTGAGTGTTAAGATATCTATTGGACATCAGTTTGAGATGTCCAATAGGCAGTTGAAGAAATGAGACTAGAGGTCAGGAGAAAAGTTAATGCCAGATAAATAAATCTGAGAATCAGCTGTATAAACATGATTCTTGAACCTGTGGAAGCTGATGAGATCACCAAGCAAAACAGTATAGAGGCAGAAGAGAGGAGACAGTAGAAAGCAGAAATGGAGAAAGTAGAAAAGGAGGGAGGAGAGGGGAGAAGAAGAGAGGAGAGAAAAAGAGACAAAAAGAGAGGAGAAGAGAGAAGCTTGGGGATACCCATGGTGAGTGAATATAATTTGGATGAAGATCTAGTAAACCACACTGAGAAGGAAGAATCGTATAGGTAGGAGGAAAACCAGGAGAGAACAGTGTCACAAAATCTCAAAGAGAAGAAAATGCCAAAGAGAAGAGGGTTATTGACTGTGACACAAGTTGAAGAGAAGTCAAGAAGGATAAACACTGAGAGACATCCATTAGACGTGGCAATTAAGAGATCATTAGTAACTTTGGAGAGCAATTTCAGTTGAATGATGAGATCAGGAGCCAAGCTGCCCAGAGTTAAGAGGAGAGTGAGAGGAAAGCTAGCAAAGGCAAGGATTTTAGACTATCTTCTTTTTGCGGGGGGAGGTGGTATTTTAAAAGTGTCAGTGTCTTTATTCATTCAATAAATATGTATTAAACACCTACTATATGTTAGGCATTGTGCTAAGCACATAAAGAGACAAAAGACAGCCCCTGCCCTCAAGGAGCTTATAATCTAATGAAGGAGACAACATACAAACAAACATATACAAAGCAAGTTATGTTCAGGATAAATAGGAAATAATTAAAAGAGGTAAAGCACTGGAATTAAGAGGGGCTGAGGAAGGCTTCCTATTGAAGGTGGGATTTTAAAGGAATCCAGAGAAGTCAGTAGTCAGAGCTCAGAAGGGAGGATGATTCAGGCCTAAGGGACAGTCAGAGAAAATACTCCAAACTGAAAGATAATGCTTAGACTATCTTCTTAATGAGTTTAGCCAAAAAAGTAAGGAAAGATATAAAACAAGAGCTAACAGAGATGGATAAATCGAGTGAGCTATTTTGAAGATAAAAGAAGCATGAGTGTGTTTTTGTAGGCAGTAAGGAAGCAACCAGTAGTCAGGGAGAAATGAAAAATTTGTGAGAGAGTGGAGATGATAGAGGAGGTAGTCTGCTAGAGAAGATGAAATAAAATGAGATTATTCATGCATGTAGAGGGGTTTGCCTAGGTAAAGAGAATGACTACATCTGTAAGAGAAAAGGGTGAAGGAGGAAGGCTTCTGAGTGATGTGAGATGAGGAGCCAGGGAGACAGGGGAGTTTTTAATCGATGGCATCTTTTTTTCAGTGAAAAATGAAACAAGATTCTCAGCTGAGAGAGTGAGAAGAGGGGGAGCCCCTGGGGATTGAGGAAGGATGGAAAGGTTTAGAGAGGAGTGCTTTGGTAAGTGGGGTAGTGAATCACTTAGGGAGATACAAAAGGATTACTTTGTCATAGTGCAAGCCTAGTTGAGATTATATAACATAAACTTGGGTAGGTAGACCCAGTCAGCACAGTTTCGTGATTTTCTCCAGCTCAGTTCAGCAGCACGTGAATAGGAGCAAAGGAAGCAGATGTTGGGAGTTATCCAAGACTAAGCTTTGCCAGGGCAAGAGTAAGGAAGGTTGGAGATTAAAAGTAGAGATTATTGCAAAATTGGTTCTGGTTCACCAAGGGTTCAAGATGGGAAGGAAGGCACGTAGAAAACAAAAGAAAGGAGGTAAACAAGAAATTATTAAATGCCATGTAGTTTGCCAAGCATTTAACAAGTATTATTTCATTTGATCCTCACAATGACTCTGGGAGGGACATATTATTTGTATTCCTATTTTACAATTGAAGAAACGGATATTAAATTACTTGCCCAGAGTCACATAGCTAGTATCTGAGGCTAGATTTTAACTCAAATCTTCATGACTCCAGACTTTGTACTTGGCAAGGTCAAGGGCATGAACATATCTCTCTTTAGCTGAGGTAGGGTAGAGGAGGAGGTCATGGGAAATGGATAGGTTGAAGTGGGAAGTTAGGATTGTTTGGGGGAGTATCAGTATCTATGAAGTCCCCCACTATGAGATGGGGAGGAGACGAATACTTTAAGCAAGGCACTGAACTCACTGAGCAAGGAAGGAGACAGTTCTGGAGGTCACTGCCAGCACCTTGATTGGGTAATAAATATGTATTGAATGAATTTCAAAGGAGTAAAGGTTACTGAGGTCATAGAGGTATGAAAGTAGCAATGGGGAGCAAGAAATATTCTGACTCGCCCACTGTAACCAGTGAGTCAGAATGTATGAATGAAAAGTGTAACCACTGCTAGAAAGGGTAACGGGAAAATTGTGTCATCAGGAGGGAGCCGGGTCTCAGTGAGAGCAAGATGCAAGGAATGAGAAGAGAAAAGGTTTAGGATAAAAGCAAGTTAGCTAGCTAATGGGTAGGCATTCCAGAGAGCACAGTGGAAGGAATAGGTAGGTTGAGAGTGGGTTATTGAGAGAGTGGGGTGCAGGGGGAGGGGAATAACAGAGCAGGTGTAGGAGATGGGGGAACTGGATTTGTACAATGACAACAGAAATTTCAAAATCATTGGGAGGGAAGAGTATGGCAATGTGGAATTATGTTAATTATTGAGGAATGAGTTCACATAGGTTGTCATAGGCCTCAGGGATCCAGGCAGCTGGAACGCTTTATGAAGGGAGTAGTCATGCTTATCAGCGTCTTGAAAGGTGGCTACAGTTTGATTAGTCATGGAGAAGCAGAAAAGGTGTTCAAGGTGGGATGTGATAACAGCAGAACAATAGTACACTAGGTCGCTAACGGGTCTAGAAGAAATCAGATGCTTGGAGTGAAATGTCTGACTGAACTATATATTCTTACTAGCCCCAAAGACTCAAGGATAAATGGTGTTTCGATTAAAATTTAAAATGAAATGAACAAGTCAACATTTTTGTTTTGTTGACCATGGCATCAAACATTTATTCAGCACTCCTGAGGACAGAGCTTGATACTAGATAAAGTACAGCATGAAGAGGAAAGAACATTTTATGGTGGCTTCTACAATGTCCATCCCCAACCTTACCTTCCAAACACTGCTTATTGTTGTTTTAGATCCATAAAATTCGCTATGATCATCAAATGCAAAGCACCCATTTGAAAGCAACCAGGATGGAGACAGGCCTCAAAATCATGCCATATAAGGAATTGGTTATGCTTAATCTGGAAAAGAAAAAACTTTGGAGGAACATACCAGTGTCTATCAGGGATTGAGGACTATGACAGGAAAAAAAAGGATTCAACTTGTGTTTGGTCTCAGAGAGGAGAATTAAGTCATCTATATAAAAATGCTTACTGTGTTTGTGACTTAGGCAAGTCATTTAGGCCTCAGTTTCCTAATAGGTAAAATGAAAGAGTTAACTAGATAGCCTCTGAGGTAACTGCTGGTTCCAGACCTATGATTCTATGGTCTTAAAAAAAACCATGCTTTTAATAAAACATAAAAAGGACTTATTGTTCTAATGAAATTGAATTGTATCTGTGAGACTTTATAGTTAGTTCAACTGATTGGTTTACTATGCTAATGAAGTGCCAGATTCAATCCTTATGAGCCAGTTCATTTTATTAACAATAATGATATTCATAATAACTCAAATTCATATATGCTTTAAGGTTTATGGAGTACTTTCCTCATGACAGCCCAGAGAGAGAGGCATTTTTTTTTCCTATTTGCATGGCTATAGGCACTAGTTAGTAATTCATATCCTTGATCACAAATAACTGGGCAAGAGGGTGTGAATAAATCAGTATAAACTATTGTGTTAACACACCTGTTTACTGTTATGAAGGAGGGTAATATGATCGTAGGAACTAATAGCAATCGGTGAAGAAGCAAATTTAGGCTTGAAACCGCCATCATTTTAGACCTAGGAAGGAACTTGGTGTGTATTCCAATGTATTGCACATTCCAATGCCTTCCTTTTATAAATGAATAATTGTAATACAAAGAAGTTAATGACTTTCTCATGGGAATGGCAGAGCCAGGCCCTCTTCTTGTATACATAGAACTTTTGCAAAGTAGAGTGGGATGCTTTGGGAGGAAGTGCGTTCTCCTTTCCTGGAGGTCTTCAAGCAAAGTATAGATGTTGTCTAGGAGACGGTTGTTCAAGCATGTGCCGACCTAGATGGTTGTGAGGTCTTTTCCACTTCTAAGGTTCTTTGATTCTTTGATTGGTAGTATGAATAGAAGGAAAGATAGAAAAAGCAACAAGGCATGAGAGAATGAAACTTTTATTTCTTCTGATCATCGCCGTGAAAGTGATTCTCTTGGTGACTCAAAGTTTATCACAATCTAAAAAGAAAGCCTCAGCATTGAGGCTTTCCCCGATTCACTGCGCCACCTAGTGGCTCATTCTTACTAGCTACAGGTGGGCCTTTTTGCTTCCACTGTGAAATAAATGTATAGCAGTAGTTTTGTTCTCCTGGGCCGTGAGTTCTGCCTATATTGGACGGAAATGGAACCCTCATAGCTATATAACATTCTACATTTGTAAAACACTTCGTCACATGCTTTATCTCCATCTTACTTTTGTAATGTCAATTTTCAACCCAATTTCCAAGATGAGAGCTATGAGAGTTAGTCAGACCCATAACTAACAAGTGTAAGAGCCCAAATCCAAGTCTTCTGAGCTGCCTCTACCCTTCCTCAACCTCCTGCAGTCAAAGGTGAGCTCTCTGAGAAGTTGCCCTTTACTCAGCTTTGATGGCCTTAAAAAATGTACCCTTCCTTTCATCTAAGCTGTTTTGCAGAATTATAGGGTACCAAGCTGGCTGCATGTAGGACAAGAATTCAGACTAGCATAGGACAGTTGTCATTATTGCTGGGAGTAATCCCAAAAATAGTCCTCCCTGGGGAATACAGGGGGCACAGGACATTCCAAAGGGCTGTTGAACAAACGTAGCTACTGAATCATGAGACTGAAAGTAAGGGTATGAAACACATGATGAGAATTCACATTAATGTCATTCTTTTTCTTTTCATTGTAAAATCCTATTTGCTTTCATCCTTTTTTCTTTTCCCATTTTCCAGATCAATTGCAGATGTTCTGTTCTTTGCCATCTTCCTTCAGCTAAACTGCATCATCCTGTGTCTTTCACAGGCAACCAGAAGTCTCTTAAAATTTTCTTTGAAATGTCCCATTCTCCTGATGAGGTTTTTCACCAAGAATTTTTTTCTTTGTTTCCACTTAACTCTTTCCCCCCCATTTTAACTACATCACAGCTCTTTTTTAAACTACATTATGAAGTACATGAGAGACAATGTGGTATAATGGATAGAGAGATGTCCTCAGAGCCAGAAAGATTGGTGTTCCAATCCCACCTTTGTAATCTACTAGCTGTGTGACCTTCAGCAAATCATTTAACCTTCTAGTGCTCTATAAAACTCTAGATGCAGAGAAAACACCAATCTACCCTGATTAAGGGAATTTCCTCTTTTGGAAGTTTTGTATACCAAAGAAACCACAAGTCCAGTTTCTACCTATCCTTGCCCCCTCCATTTCAGCTTCCTTTTTTTCTGTGTTGTCTTCCTGAAATAGATTGTATGGTCTTTGAGGGAAAGGAGTGTTTTTCTTTCTTCATATTTTCATTTCCAGTGCCTAGCACAGTGCCTGGCACACAATAGGTTCTTAATAAATGTTTGTTAACTATCTCTAATAAGAGTTAAATACTATAGGTGATATACAACTATATTATAATGGTTTCAACTATGATATGTATTAATTATAATTTCTATTTTCTTTCTACTGTGACCTCCTATTCTTTCATATCTCACTTGTTATGAAAAGTTTCAGACTAAGTTCTTCAAATGATGCCTTTTAAAAACTTTGTAACTTACTAATTAACAACTAAAAACAAAACTAATAGCTCATGGAAATGGTAAAACAAACAATCCCCCCCCCCCAAAAAAAACAGAGACCATAAAATCAAGATGATGGCTCCTTTTTTTTTTAAGATGATGGCTCATTTATGAAACCAGAAACAATGGATATCTTTAGTTGTGTCAACAAAATTACAAAAAGAATTAAGGCTGTTATTTAGGAGATCCAAGTTCCAAGTGACCACCATGGACTCGATTATCAATTTATTTCAGGGAAAAGAGCTTTTGAAGTTGTTTTGGGAGGAAGTCTTAAATTATATGGTTAATTACTTCATTTCCCTAATTTAATTTTCACCTGCGCTAAAGGTATGTGCCAACCTTAACTCATATTTATGATAGTGATTTATAAAAATAATTTTCTAACTTTACAAATTACTTTACACATATTATCTCATTTGATCCTTACCACAGAGCTATAACGTGAGCAGTACACATATTATTCCACTCATTTTATAGAAGGAACCAAATCCTCCAAAGATCCCAAGACTAGTGGCAGAGCTGGAATTTGAATTTGGTCTTTTATTACAAGTGTATTCAGTTTGCAATTGAATTTGGTCTTTTAATTACTGAACTACGGGGAGAAGGCATAATAGATAGGAGGGATAGACTTGAAACTCAGGAGGACTGAGTCCAAATCCTGTGTAAGGGCTAAGACATTCAAAAGCATCTCATTCTCTGTACAATTGTCATTTTCCAAGCAGAGTTCACATTTTATACTAGAATAATAAAAACTGTTTTAATTAAATGACTATACTATAAGACCAGGGAAAGGGAACAGAGGACTATGTTTAATCAATGAAGGCACAGGGGTGGGACCAGTGGTGATTTCTGTGGGAAATGCAGGCATTGTTGGAAGTTGCCTTCTGTTTCAGTAGGAGCAAGTCCTGCTAAAAGTATCTGGAACCAGGGAGAAAGATAATAGGAGAAGCAGCTTAGGTGTGTGGCACCTGGAGCTCAGAGAGATTGTCTGAAGAGGGGACAGGCTGGCACAGGGAGCCTGAAGGGAAACTGAATGATATTCAGAATATGATGCACTAAACCCTGTGTATGGCCATTTCCAATTCAATCAGCACTATAAAGATATTATTATTTAATGGTGCAATACTAAAGTGCATTTGATGTGTCAAAGTCAAAATACATGATGCCTAAAATTCTTTCATTCTTCTGAAATGCTACAATAAAAATGGGTATTAGAAATAGATCTCTCCTTTGTACTCAATTTAGAGATTCAGCTGGTGAGAGCTGTACATTGCCAACTCGAATCCATTTCTCTTTGGATGAAGACAGCTTTATGAACATTATGACACTATTCTACAAATCCAACCACTACTGCTCTTCCAACAAGCTTTGTACTGTGACATTTGTTTGGAGAAGATAGTAAATGATGTTGAAAACTATCAAAGAAACCATTTTTCTTCTGAGCTGTTTTTTTTTCACTTCACTCTACCACATGCCTGTAGCAACTCTATTCTGACTCTTCTGATCTGTAAACTGCATCCGAAACTCAAATATGATTGATTTGATTTGCTGATGGAAACCTTTCTAACATTTGACTAATATATAGATAATAAACATTTTGGATAAGAATAATTTAGAATCAGTTAGAGATCCATACATATATCCCTCTGCAAAAAGAGCTATTTTTCTATTTTGAAATTCTTCAAGATAAATTTTATATACTTTGAAGAGGCAGTGTGGCATAATGGATGGAATCAGGAATACCTGCATTCAAATCCAGCTGCTGATATATACAGACTGTGTCAAAGGCTATTCATCAGAATATAAAATAAATGCCCGATTCCTATGAAATAATACAATAAATATAAGCATTAGAAATAGATCTCTATTTTCAACATCTGGAAACAATGAAGTTACAGAACAGTTACCAATATGCACCTGGAGTAGCCTGCCCCAATGTAATTAAACATTAGGATCCAAAACCCCAAATAATTATCATTTTTGTCAGGACTCTTATCAATGCCCAAGAAAAACAAAGGGTTAAAAAAAAGCTTTGAGAGCTTAAAAAATAGTTGGAAGATATATGGAATATGAAGGATAAGGCAGACAATAGTTAGGGTTTCTTTCTGTGATTCAATATCTTTTGCCCAGACAAGAAAATTAGCCTTCCTGAAGCCTATTGCAAACCGATAGAGGCACATAGCAAATGTTTTATGATGAAAGTTCAGTGTAATTTACA
The DNA here is from genome assembly GCA_028646595.1 of Phalanger gymnotis. NCBI lineage: Eukaryota > Metazoa > Chordata > Mammalia > Diprotodontia > Phalangeridae > Phalanger > Phalanger gymnotis. The sequence continues at coordinate 96,674,176 of CM053627.1, read as the reverse complement.
TTTGTGACAAGGGAATAATCAGGAGCTACTCATCATGATTTTAGCCAATAGGGTTAAGAGGACTGGGTATATATGTCTTGAATCTTCCAGTTGGCCACATGTTCTTGTCCCATCCTCATGGGCAAGTGGGGCTAGGAGGTCTTGGCTGGTCCCCTGTTGCAAATATTTACTCAAACAACCATTATCAACCCAAACAAATACATAAGGGCACAGTCAGTACACCAACAAGTAAGTTAGAGGATCAGTAACAAATTGCTCAAAAATTGTTAAATGGAATGATTAAGGAAAACAGATATTACAGCTTCTTCACATTTTTATCATTTCTTTATAAACTTGTGGTGCCCCAACTTGTAAGATGTTATTAAACACTGAATACATTAATGTAATTCTGTTGCTCTTCAAATGTCACAGTGACAAATTTCTTTTTCTTTTTAAAAAACACGTAGTTTGCATGTTTTTGATGAGGTCACTTAGAAAATACAAGGAAAGCAGAAGTCAAGAAGGCAGAGAATAAAAAGAATGCCTGGAATTTTTTACAGATTTCACTTAACACTTTCTGGACTCTGACATGTTCCAGAAGTCTGTAAAAGTTAGAGATTTACACTCTCATGAAATACCTTTGCACTTTGTTATTTGCTGTTATGAAGAATAAAATTTAAATAACTCAGTGGCCACCCACTAAGACCTACATGATTTATAGTTTAGAGCAGATCAGATAAGACATGGCCTGGTTAACCTCAAGAGGTTTGGGAGTTTGTATGCACTTCATAAAATATTTTCTCTATAAATGGTCAGAGCCCAAATAGAAAATCACAAAGAATCACATGGTTTTATTTGCATGTTTTAAAAATCCAGAGATAACTGCCTTCAAATGTTTTTACAAATCTCCATAACTTATCTTTATAGAAGAATAAAAATCTTGTCTTGATTTAGGTTTAACTGGGAGAACAAGGTTCTGTCTTCATTTACGTTTCCGTATAACATGTTTATTAGTTCATTCCAATCAATTAATCTGTCACATTGTTTGCATGGTAGTTGTTGACTGAATTAGACACAGGATCATAAACTCTTGGAATAATATGCTAAATACCGTAGCAAGCCTATTTCAAATTTGCTAATGTTTCTCAAAATGTGAATCTGCTGACTTGCTCCAAGGGATAAATAAGAGTGTGCCTAAAGGATGCCAAGCAAATAACACCCTTTGGCTTGGTTAATTTCATTCTATTTAAAAACTCTTTTCTTTTTTTTCAGATGGAATTGATTAAAAATATAAGTACTGCGGAACAGCCCTATTTATTTACTCGTCATGTTCATTTTCTCAACTTCTCCAGGTAAGATATTTCCCGGTTCAGTAGTTCTTTTATTGCTTTTTTGGCGTGGTCAGGTCTATAGCTTACGAACCATTTTTTTTAAATCAATCTTCACTCTCAAAATGTTTTTATTTCTCTTTAAAATATCATTCTCAGTAATAAATCAGTGTGATACTAGAACAAATAATAACATCTAGGGTCAACAAGGGTTGGTGTTCTCAGCTGATTGAATATTTTGACAATGAATTTGTATTTTGTAATTTTCTACAATTTGGTGAGAAAGTGCCCTAGATCTGGAATCCAAGGATTTGGTTTCGACTCCTACCTCTGCCACTCAGATGCCTCTATGACCTTGGGTTTAACCTTTTTGTCCACAATTTCCTCATCTGTTAAATGATGAGGTCAGACTATGTTGCCTCTAAGGTCCTTTCCAGCTCTAAATGTATGATCTTAAGAGTATGGGCTGCTAGGTGGTGCAGTGGATAGAGTGCTGGGTCTGGAGTCAGGAAGATTCATCTTTCTGAGTTCAAATCCAGCCTCAGACACTTACTAGCTATGTGACCCTGCTCAAGTCACTTAATCCTGTTTGTCTCGGTTTCCTCATCCGTAAAATGAGCTGGAGAAAAAAATGGCAAACCACTCCAGTATCTTTGCCAAGAAAACTCCAAATGGGGTCAAGAAGAGCCAGACACCACTGAAATGACTGAACAACAAAGATCCTAGGACGCCTTGACCAGGACCCTGGAAACAACTTGCTGATTGGAGCAATACTTAGTCTAAAGCTGTATAGAGAATGTTTCATCTACTGACAAAGAGACTTCAGGTGGTTCACGTCTCAGTAACCATGGCAGCAGAATCACCCTCCTTTCCCTGCCCTGGTGAAAGTGTAGTAGGAGAAAAGAAGAGAGGAACCTACAGTGATTTTATTTAACAAGTCTAAGCAGCAGCCTGCTTCTTAAAATACCCCTACCAGAAATATGTTCAATTGTCTTCTAAAATAGCCGTGTTGCTCGATATTCTTTTTCTTCATTAGCAGAAACATGAAGATGATTTCCAATTGGTAGTTTCCCTTTCAGGTAAAACATAAGGATAGAATTCGTATTACAAATAGGAATTTTTTTGGATCTTTTTTTCTTGTTTTGTTTTGATTCTAAAAGTACTCCCTTGGGATTTGAACCACAATTGTCCCCAGCCATTTTCCCTTGTTTTTCTTTTTTGGAAACTTCACCTTTTGATACTCATTTATAGTTTATGTGTTTAAATATGATTGGATATGATTAATCTCCAGCTATAAATAGATATTCAAACTTGGAGCTCTTTGAGCCCCAGTTCCCTCGTTCATAGAAGGAATAGGTTGGAGAAAGCCATCCCTATTTTTCCTCTGATCCCTTTCCATTTCAAATCCTCTGAGTCTATGTTTGTGAAACAGGGACACAGTCAAACAAGTAGGACCAAAAGGGCAAAGAGGTAACCCTGCTGATAAATATTTGTCAGACTCTTGTCACATTAGCATGTCCAGGATCACACTTTTAAAAGGATGCACAGAAATAGGAGAGGGTGCAGAACAAGCCACCATCATCTGGAGAATGAAAAACAGATATTCTGAAAAAGAGTGAGAGGAACGGTGAAATTAAGCCTAAAGAAGAGAAGGTACAAGATAATAAAGTGATCCTTACTTTATAAAAAAAAATCCAACAAATTTAAATCACTTTTTAAAAAATAGAAAATAAAAAATAAAAACAGAAAATAAAATAAATAAAATATAAAATGAATAAATATTTCATCATGAGATACTGGTTTTTAACAAAAGCTGATGTTATTGAATTCCTCTGAGCCCCAGGTAGCCCTTAGTTTCTATGTGGATTTCTATAGTTCATTAAATTTCTGCCCAGTGAGTAAAGAACTTCCAGACATTGAGTTGTCAGAAAATAGAATGGGCTGTCTCATTATAGTGAGTTCCTTGTCACAAAGATGTTCAAATAGAAGCTAGAAGGTGTAGTCTAGTGGAGAAAGAGTTAGACCTGAAATCAGGAAGACCTGCTTCACTTACTTAACAGTGTGTAATCTTGGCCAAGTCATTTAACCTCTGTTTGCCTTAACCCATTGGAGAAGGAAATGGCAAACCACTCCGGTATCTTTGCCAAGAAAACCCCATGGACAATATATGGCATGCTAGAGTCCACAAGGTCACAAAGAGTCAGACATGTCTAAATGACTGAACAACAATAACAAAACTTGAGCAAGACACACAGCCCGTTTCCTCATCTGTAAAATGAGGATAACTAATAAAGGCACCTACTTCAGAAAGTTGTTGTGAAGATTAAATAAGATAACATCGCTTCACAAAACTAAGAGTGTTATGTTAATGCCATGTAGTAGTAATGGTAGTAGTAGCAGCAGCAGTACTACTAGTAGTAGTAATAATAGTTGAACATTAGTTAGGGATTTTAGAGGGGTCATTTATGCTTCATAGAAGAGATGGGTTTAATTCATGTCCAACTCTAGGATTCTGATTCTATGACTCAGATGCAATGTAGTAATAATACTCTACACTTGTACAACACTTTTAATTACAAAAAAAACACTCAAAACACTTTCACATGCATCGTATTATGCTGCTAAGAATTCAACAAATCAGTCAGCTAATATCAATAAGTTCTTACTATGTGCCAGGCCCTGTGCTAAGTGTTGGGGATAGAAAATAGGTTAAAACATTCCCTGTCCTCAAAGAACTTCCATTCTAATGGAGAAGACAAGTCCACTAATCTATACAGAACTGCTTTTTTTTCCATTTTCCTGGAGCGGAGAGGCTGTCAGCATTTGAGATTCAAAGGAATTTGCTTACCATGATGCTAGCCAGATACAAATTAATCAATGTCAACAAAGCAGAAAATTCATGTATGATGCTATAAGCACCATCAGTAACTTGAAAACAAGATTGGTCAGAGATAGGCTTCTTTTGACTAATGTCAATCTTTGGGAAGTAAAACAGGATTTGACTACTGGGGAACTTCCGTAGATGTCATGGGACCCTTTGGCCCTATCATGACCTTGGTTTCTTGCCACTTCTCTTTTTGCTATGACTGAAAAACAAACAAACAAACAAAAAAGGCCTTCCTTCTCAGAGATGAACATAGATTCCCTAGGAATGCTGCTCTGTAGCTCATGACATTGTTCCTATGGTGAGGGAATAGGTCGCCAGAAGGCTTGAACCCCAAGCTCTCTCCTTTACAGTTATACTCTATCTAAGGTACAATTCCGCATTGCAATTGGCTATAAACATATTGATTTTACCTTCTAATTGGCTCTACAGTAGACTAGACCACACACACACACACACACACACACACACACACACACACACACACACACACATTTCTGATAATCATTGATGTTTCACAAATGTGGCACCAGAGCCCTACTATCCTCCAAAACCCTGCTTTTTCCACCAGCAATCCCAAGGACTTGTACCACTGGTGACCCCTATTCTCCTCTTCATACTAAGTTTAGCTACCCAGGGGAACCTCGTTGGAAAGGGTGTAGGCCTTTTTCCTGTCTTCCTTGTTCTGTTCCCTGGAAACAACTCACAATCCTTCTTTAGATTTTTTTGTAAAGGTCTTATTACTAAGCACTATAAGGAAACATACAAGGGATTAAAATAACCAAGAAAGGGAAAATTTCCAAGTTAAAAGAGTTCTCATCAGTTAATCCCGATGCTACAAGCAAAATATGCCAGAAACCAGGCTTTCATCTTCAGTGCCCTCTCTCTTGCCTGACTGGCATCTCTTCTTCCCGGTTTCTTCTCTGAGTCAGTCCAGCCCACTCTTGTCAAAGCTGGATTTCTAGCTAATAAATTCAGTTTGGCCAGGTTATTATGTAGCTCAGCCCTTCCAGAGCCTGTTTCTTTAACTCTGAAAAAAAAAGTAAGTAAGGGAGAGCCGACCCTGCAGCAAGAGGAAAACTTACTATGGCACCATCTATCCTCCTAGACTTCTTGCTTGCAAGAAATTAGATGCTTCCCTTCATCCTTGACTCTGTGGCCATGAACTTGGAGAAGTGATGTCTTTGAATGAGGAGGGTCCTTCCCAATCTGCCCACCTAAGATCCTTCTCCCTGGGTTTAAGACGTCTTGCTGTATTTGGAAAGTAGCCAGCTATATCCTCATCCTCTCTACTCTTCCAATTATCACCACCTCAGGTTCTCTCTTTCTTCTTACATAGACCTGTCCTCTCTGTCTTTGTCTGTCTGAAGCAAACTCCCTAGCTAGTTAGATTTTACAAGGCTCTCTCCCTTGTGGCAAATCTATATCCTCCTCCTGACCCAAATTATGGGGGCCCCTCCTCTCTGGAGCCAGAAACCTGGCTTCTGTAATCTCCTCCCCCAAGTCTGGCATTCCTGTGCTATTCCCAACACAAAATCTATTTGCAAATTCTATTTTTGCCTGATTCAGACATTTTGTCCCATGGGTGTCTGTCCCTGGCTCCCAGCTCATTAACAGGTCTTAAATGGCAGACACAAGTAGGGCCATTAAAGATTGGAGGCCTGTGCTTGACCCAGCTGGTAGCGTCAAACACCTCTTGGTTCTTCTAAGTCATACTCTTGGCTCTTAGTTTATTAGAATCCATGTTCATAATTAGGAAATTTGCTCACATAGAACTCTCTCCCAATAGGGTCTGGTACTGTAGCCAATGGATACCAAAATTTCTTTGGCCTTTCCCCCAAGACAGCAACTGTTATGAGATCTCTACCTCTTTCTCCTACAGAGACAATTTCCTCCTAATTAGTCTCTTTGTCTCAGATCCCTCCATATTCCAATTCATCATCCACACAGCAACCAAAGTGATTTCCCTTAAGCATAGGTCTGATTATATCTTTCCTAACTAAATAAAACCCAGTGACCCCCTATTGCCTTGTGTAAAATATAAACTCCTTTGTTTGGCTTTTAAAGCTCTTCACAACTAGGCCCCAACTAACTTCTCCAGACCTATTAAACATTACTCATCTTACTGCACTTTACAGTCTTGTCAAATGGGCTTTCTTGCTGGTCTTCACACTCCTAACACTGTACCTTCACTGACTGTCTTCCCATGCCTAGAACTTCCTCTTCTCCACCTCATAAGATCCCTCAATATTCTTTAGAAACACCACAGTCAACATGAAGGTTTTCCTAACCCCAAACTGCAGTGTCCTACCTCCCTCAACTTCTTAAGTCATGTCCTACTCTTCATGACCCTATTTGGGGTTTTCTTGGCAAAGATACTGGAGTGGTTTGCCATTTTTTTCTCCAACTCATTTTACAGATGAGGAAACTGAGGCAAACAGGGTTAAGTGACTTGCCCAGGCTCACATAGCTAGTAAGTGTCTGAGGCTGGATTTGAACCCAGGAAGATGAGTCTTCCTGACTCCAGGCCCAGCACTCTCCACTGTACCACCTAACTGCCCATATTTCCCTCAATGATATTGTATTTATTTTGTTTTTGTTCTATATATACTTATATGTGTATGGAGCTTAGTAAGTCAACAAGAATTGATTAATTACTTGGGAATGTAGCAGCCAATGTACTAAGCACCGGAGGTATATAGAAAGGAAAAAACCCAGTCTCTACTGTACAGAATGTACAATGTAATGGAGGAGACAGTCTGTAAATAACTAGATACATATAAGGCACAGGATAGATGATGGCTATCTGAAAGCAGAAGGCAATCACAATAAGGAGGCGGGGGGCAGCTGGAAAAAGTCTCCTACGTATGGTGGGATTTCAGCTGAGTCTTTAAGGAAGCCAGGAAGCAGAGCACTCCAGGCACGGGGAACAACTAGTTGTCGAGATGAGAAATGGAGAGTCATATTCAGTATAGCTGGATTGTAGAGCATGTGGGGATGGGGGGCAGTGAAGTGGTACAGTGGGTAGATGCCGGGTCTGGAGTCAGGAGGACCTGAGTTCAAATCTGGACGCAAACACTTACCAGCTGTGTCAGCCTGGGCAAGTCACTTAATCCTGTTTGCCTCACTTTCCTCATCTGTAAAATGAGCCGGAGAAAGAAACGGCAAACCACTCCAGTATCTTTGCCAAGAAAACCCCAAATGGGGTCATGAACACAACTGAACAATGAGGACAATGACTAAACGACAAAGTGTGGGGAAGGGAGTAATATGTAAAAAGGCTAGAAAAGTAGGAAGGAGACAGGTTACAAAGAGCTCTAAGTGCCAGAAGACATTGTATTTGATCCTAAAAGTGGTAGGGTATCCATGGGAGCTCTACGAGCAGTGGAGTGGCATATTTAGAACTGTACTTTGGAAAAATTGCTTTGGCAGCTGTGTGGATTGGAAGGCGGATTGGAATGGTAGAAGATTGAGGAAAGGTCAGTTAGAAGGCTCTTTCCAGACAATAGATAAGGTAGGCCTAAACTAGGGTGATGGCTGAATGAGGGAAGAGAAGAATATGTATATGTACATGCATATATGTGTATATAGACATGTACATACACATATATGTGTGTATATAAGCGCATATTGAAGTAGATATATATACACATACACGTACACATACACGTACACGTACACATACACATACACATACACATACATATACATATACATATACATATACATATATATTCATATACATGTGTCTGTAATCCCTCTCAGGACCTTCTTTTATAGTGGGCATCTGGGCCAGCCATCTTTTCATTTCCCACACAGGGGACCAGTCCCACTCCTTTTCAGCTTCATTTCATGTGTTACAGGTACATATGAATCCCCTCGGAGATGATAAAGTCCCCCAAGAACAGACTTTCATTATTCTCTTTACTCATTGCCTAACATAATACCTGTCACCGAGTGAGTGCTTAGTAATAGTAAAAGTAAATGCACAGTAAGTAATTATTTATTTTTGATTAATTGATATATGCTGTAAAGCAGGGATTCTTAACTCGAGGTCCATGTACTCCTAAGGGATTAATGCATAGATTTCAGGGGCTTCTTGAATCTGAATGGGAAAAATAAACCTTTTCAAATGTAATTTATTCCCTTCACAATCCTGGGTATTTTATTTGTATATTTAAAAATTCTGAGGAATGATCCATAGACTTCACCAGAAAAGGGGTCCATAACACAAAAAATTTAAGACCTCCTGCTTTAGTGTTATCTATCTAGGTTCCCTTATCATCTTCTCTTCTCATGCTATCATGTTTAATTCATCCTGCTCATTTTATATTTACTACTAAGTCCCACTAGTTAATCCTGCACGAATCAACCTCCTCAGCTTCTACCACCTGCGCCTTTGGAATATTTCAAATAATAAATTATCAAATTTATAAATTATCTGCAATAACCAGGGTTACTGTTCACGTTAAATCCCAGAACACAAATAAAAAAATGAATTGGGCATCAAGTGAATTTGGCTATATTTCTAGCTATATTCTGAAGCAAAGTAGAAACAATATTTATGCTCTCTTGTGTTATGCCTGCCTCTTCTCAATGATTAAGAGCCGAATATAGTTCTAATATGATGTAGAAAGAGAAGAGCCTTAGAGGGGAGAACAATAAAACATATACCTGAGCCAGAATTGAGCTTTATCATCAGTAAACTATAAAGCTCAGCTAGCTTCATTTCTCATTCCCTAGAAAACTCTTTATCCTGGGAGATCAAACCAGCCCAGAATTCACACCCCCAAAGTACCCTTTGCTCCTACCTCTGATTGAATGGCTCCTCCCAAGACCTTCCTTTACAGTAGGCACCCAGGCCAGCTATCTCTTCATTTCCCATATAGGGTACCAGCTCCCCCTTTTCACTTTCATTTGATATATTCCCTTTCCCCATTAAAATATAATATGCCCTCCTTGAGGGCAATGACTTTCTTTTTGTTTGTATTCCCAATGCTTAACACAGTAGCAAGCACATAGCAAGCACTAAATAAGGGCTTATTAACTGATGGCCCTCTTGTCCTTCATTCCTCCTGAGATGAGGCTTCTCACTTTGCTATGTCAGAGTGCAGGAACTATAAATTGATCCATTATTAATATTATACTTTTATTCATGGCGCCTAAAATAATACAGCATGGTGTAATAAATAGAGCTAACTCTGAGTCAGAAAGAGCTGGGTTTCAGTGCCATCTCTAATGCATTCTACCTTTGTGACTCTGGGCAAGTCACTTAATCTCTCAGTGACCCCAGGGAATTCTGAAACTATAAATTGCCAGACATCTGGAGATATGCACTCCCTAGGAGTGTCCAATGCCAATGAGATCACAGGTCTAAGATAGGTAAATAGCTATTATAGAGGCAGTGTGGTGTAGTAAATAGAGAGCGGGCCTTGAAGCCAAGAAGAGCTGAGTTCAAGTCCCATTCCTGATACCATACTAATACTCAAAATGAAAAAATCCATTCTACCAATTCATATTGGCAATCTAGTCTAGTCTTTCTCTATTTTAATAGCATGCTGCACTATATTTTATGGTGAAGTAATGTTTGAAAATGAATGTTTAGCCACACTCTCCACATCTACCCTTTCATGTATAAATTTTCTCAACTTTCAAGTCTTTTAAAGCATCTGGCATCATATCAAGCCTAATTCAATTTTTTTTTAAGCGTGGAATGTAGTTTTATCTTGAAAGAGAGGGTTTGGAAAGGCATCAAATAAATGTTGTAAAATATGATGCATCCAACTCTGTTATTCAGGAGCTGATTTTTAAAATTCATGAATTCTTCAAACTCATCTTTAGTTCCTCTTTATTACTCTCATTTGGCTATTTCAGTCTTCGCCACTACAACCACCTAAAGGGAAAGGATTAGACAGCCTCAGATCAGAGTAGGTCTCAGGCAGTGTGGATTGGAGATCAAAATGGATAGTCAGACATAAACTTTAAGATTTGTAATTGGTTTACAAGATTATAGCTGGAAAGAGATCATCTAGTCCAACCTTCCATCTCACGATCGAGGCCCGCAGAGGGGTCAATGAAATGACTAATTGAAGGTCGCACGGCTAGTAAGTAAGTAAGGGAGTCTAGATTCCAACTCAGGCCTTCAAACTTTAAAACCAGGGAGTACTCTTTCTTTACAATGTCTCACATCAAGTGCATCCTATGCTAGACACATAATTTAGGCAATTCATTTGGATCAATAAATTAAAGATGCTTAATTTTTTATAAAGGTAGAGTGTTTAATATTGGTCCAAATCAGCTTGCATTTAACATTTCCCCGATGTTCCAAAGTATTGTTTTTACTAACATAAAAAGTTACTTTCAAACTAAACAAAACAAAAAGGTTGAACCTAACAACAACAACAGTGGCCTTTGTATAAGCATTTTTTTTTCTGAAATAGAGAGCTGACTGCAAAGGAAGAGTTATGGACGACACTTAAATGTGTCTTCTGAGCCTGTATGAACAAATGCTCATTGTTGGAAGGATTAAAGAATCTTTTCTTACTGTCTTATCAGTGTCCCTGGAGGAACCGATCTGTCTTTTAATTGATACTCACTGGCAGCTGGGTAATGAAGGGTGATTCCATTATGCCCACAGTGGGATTGTTTAAATGCCATATTATTGGTTTCCCTTTTTCTGGTTCCTGAGATTTTTTTTTGTAATTCTTTTTCCATCCCACATATTTTCCTCAATTTCTGTTTCCAGTGAAAACATTATTGAATCTTATTTCAGCTTCCTGTGCCTATCAAAATACCAGCAGAGAAAAGCTCAAGTAAATTATAAGGGAAAAGAATTCTTTAAATAGTTGCAGCCACCATTTTTCCTCTTGGCATTTATTTTTCATTTTATTCTTCCTCCTGCTTTCATGACCCCTTCACCCTCCTTTGCTTCCTCTTTTACTTCCTTGGTTTTCTGAGACAGTGGCTTCAGCTCTTTTAAAAGACAAATCAATCTTCCAAAGGGGCAGGCGCTGCAAAATGCAGTCAAGGCTAAAGATGTTGGACATGCTCTCTCCTCTCTACTGTGTTCTTAATTGTTGATGTGAACAAAGCCTGCCCTCCGATGGCAATATTATATAAATTAATTCAATTTTCCTAATTCCATAATTCAATTTGGTTTCCATTTTTCATTCCCAAATGTTGTCTTTCTTTTCATTTTCATTAGCAAAGTACTCTGTTCCTATTTCATGTCTTTCACATTTTCATGATGCTGACAAAAGCTTCAAAAACCACTGAGAGCCCCAGAATGCTTTAGCTATATGGCTCAAAAGTTCAATTTTTAAAAAATTTTAATATTCCAGTCTGCTCCACTCCAATATATCATGTTTAGTGCCACCAATACCACCTCTTTTATCAAGGTATCCCCTTGTTCAAGAACCTAAAATGACTCCCTATTGCCCTTTTGTATCAAGTTCAAACTCCTCTGCCCTCATTTTAAGGCCCTCTGCAATTTGGGCTCCTGTTTATGTTTTTTTACATAATCATAGGACCTTATTGTTCATTGAACCATGGTTTGTTGTTTTATTAATTCAACATCCTGCTTTCCAGTGGCCTCAACCAAGACTAACTCCCAGCCCTACTAAATGCCAAAATTCTCTTATTCTAAGTTCTTATGCCTCCCTCCTTTGCCCTGGGAAAATAAGAGAGAATGCTCCACCCGTGTTGGAGTGCAAACAGAACATTCCCTGGAAAAGAGTGACACAGTGCAAGGGTCTGCACAAAAATACTGTTGCCCAATCTTTATTCCTCAACTAGCCAGAGGAGCTGTTCCTCCTGGCTGTGATCAAAAGGCCCACCCTCCTCCCCACATCCTACCCTGCACTAAGAAAGAGGTAGAAGGACTAAGATCAAGTCTTAGTCAGTTTCTAAAGGTGAGTAATCCTGTCCTAGGTTTCATAGCCTGTATCTGGATGGTGGTGGCAGGGGTGAGTGGGTGGGTACGATTATTAAGAGTACTGAAAGAGGCTGGCTGTTAACATTTGAAGGGTTTATTTACAGTAAGGGTGGAGGGTGTAAAGCCTAAAAAGACTCACTCTGGGGACTTCTTCCCTTCCTCCTCAACAGCCTACTTCCTTCTTTGGAGAAACCTCTGCCCTGAAGCCCCAGTATCTGGATTGGTGATTCTCTTGCCCCAACCAGTTTTTCAGGAAGGGCCTCATCCATACTTTGCCTCATTCGTACCTGGACTCATTCTCCAGCTTTCTTCTCCTCCTCTGCTACAGCTGCTTTTCCTTCTCTAGGATACCTTTCCCCCAGCCCCACTTTCCAACTCCCAGTTATACATTATCTTTCACATTAAAATGTAAGCTCCTTGAGGGCAATGACTATTATTTGTATAACCAGCTCTTAGCACAATGTGTGGTCCATAGTAAGTGCTTCATAAGTGATCTATCTATCCATCCTTCTGATTCATTACTCATATTCTTACGAACATATCAATTATAAACAACAAAGAGTCACCGTTTGTACTTTCTGTTCCCATTTGGCCAATCTCACTCTCCCCTGCACATGCCACATTCCTTTCTGCCATGCCTTTGTTTTTGCTTATATCATAACCATACCCTTCTGCCTATCCCAATTCCTCCCTCAAAACTCACCACAAGTGTCACCTTCTCCATGAAATCTTCTCTATTTCAACCCCATTTGATCTGTCTTTTCTCTGAATTCTTGCACTTACAGTGAGTAGCGTACTTATGTTTCCGAGCTGGGTTGTTTCATATGTTCATCTTCTCCCCATAAGTAGAGTGTATTCTCCTTGACACTATATACTTCTTTGTGGCCCAACAAAGCCAAGAAGCATAGAGGGCACAAAATGTGTGTTGATTATATTCTTTATGATTGATTTGCTTCCAGCTGCATGTGGTTCTCGTCTGTGAGTCAAGAATGGCTTTGATGTTGTCTTTTGAAATTTTCCCTTAGGAATCACAGATTAATAGAATGTGAGAGCAATAAGTGATCATTACATTACCTATTCTATCCCACTCCTATTTTAAAGTTGAGTTACCTGAAGCTGAAATAAAAAACTAGGAATATCCAAGGTATACATTTGGCTCTTCTCATTTCTTCCTTTTAAAAAATTGAAGCCCTGAACTCACTATCTTCTGAATATACAATCTGCAACTCCTTTCCTATAGACTAAGGTCTTCCAGCTGGAAGCTGAGCTAGGTTATTATTATTTTATTGTTCATTAAATTTGGTGTTCTATTATCTGAGTATTTCTATAGCACTGAATGTTCAAAGCTCTTTGCAATCATCTTTTTATTAGCTGTTCTTCCCAATAAGCCTATAAAATTGGTTGCCTCATAATATGGAGAAGAATTGATTGCTAGAGTCATGGAGTGAAATTTTGAAGGTCACACAAGAATGCTGTGGCTTTGTTGCTTTCTGACTATGGACCCATAGACTGTATAAGTCAGGCAACCTTTCAAAGCCTGTTTCCTCACTTCTAAAACTTGGATAATTATGTTTATACTAGACTGACTGTATGTAAGGAGGATTTGGTTATCTTTTTTAGAGTTCAGTTTCTCAAGATCCAGGGCCATGGCATGGTCTAGTTTCCAGTGTTAGATAATAATTCCCAGAATAGCCCCAAGGATACTAGATAGTAATTCCTAGAATCATAGTGACAGGCAGTCCTACTGAGTCTATGCCATGAGATGAGGGGTGACATAATGTGATATTTACTATGCTTGTGCAGAATGACAATATGGCTAAAGTTAACCTGTGAGCTTGATATTGGCAAGATGCCTTCTTTGTCTGTTGCCCTATAAAGCAAGTGGGCACTGATCAGTGATTGAGGAATCCATGGACAACCCATGGGGGAAACCATGGGTAATGCATAGAGGAATGCATGTACCCACCTCAGTCAGCTCCCATTGAGGCTTGAGGGGACTTAGGGGAGTACAGAAGCTGTGCCTGTCTCGATTGACCCCATTAAGAAGTGGTGTAGTTGCCCCCCCCCCATGCTGGCCCTTGCAAGAAGGGTTGTTGGGAAATGCTGTAGGAGCTTGTTCTCCCATTATCAGCAACCTTCTGAGAAGACTAGACTAGAATAAAATAAGATTATTAACCTCTCTGAAGCTGTCTGTCCTATCTGACCGGATCAAGAATGAACCTGTTAGAGGCTGGAATCTGAAAACTCCAGTGCCTCCTGTGTGTTATCTGTGAAACACTGACCCAGAGGGTGATTGTTAGGAAAGCAGTTGGTAAGCCTTAAAATGCTATTTTATGGAAAAATATTATTCTTGTGTATTTATATTTGAGGGTATATCATACCTGTCACAACTACTTTTTGGTAATGTGAATGAACTTGGCAACTTTACAATGTGAGTCTAATTCTTCTGCAAGAATTATCAGGTGAATCTCATAGAATTGCTATTACACACACACACACACACACACACACACACACACACACACATCCAAACAATAAGCATTTATTAAGCACCTACTATGTGCCAGGCATGGGTTAAGCACTGGCACTCCCCTAAGCTATATTTTCTAACATGGAGCAGTATTGTGTCCTGCCATTCTTTGAAGCTACACCCATACTCAGCCTTTGAATTCAGCCAGATTGTAACTCAGTTTTCCACAGCTGAAATTTTAAATCTGAGGAAAGGATGAAGATATTAAGAATGTATGGAAGACTTTCCAAATTCCTTTGCCAACCACAATGCCAGATCCATACCTTTGTGGGTCATTCTTCAGGCAATTGTCCTTCTGTCATTGTGGTGCCCTTGCAGTCTCATACAGGGTTCATAACCCTGATGGACTGCAGATATTTTCCTTGTACTTGTAAAACTCCTGAAAAACCAATTGAAACTCAGCACTCATTGGTAGATTACTAACTTTTACCACCATGCCAGAGTAAAACAAAGCAAACAAAAAAGCATGGTTAAAATATCCCTATAAGAATGTCCATGATTTATTCTCTCTCTCTCTCTCTCTCTCTCTCTCTCTCTCTCTCTCTCTCTCTCTCTGTCTGTCTACATATACATATATGTACATATATACACATACATATCTATCTGTCTATCTGTCTGTCTGTGTGTCTGTCTATCTCTCTGTCTATCTATGAATAGCCCCTGCTACTGGAATTTTTCCTCACCACCACTGCCTTTATTCTCAAAGAGGATCTAGGCTCAGGCGGTTTAAAGCTCAGACAAGCCCACATCATGTGTCAGAGGTTTTATTGGATGTTGAGGCTATTATTATTACTATTGTAGCTATATTGTGGACTAAGTGGGTTTTGCAGGTTGGGCTAGAGACTGAATGACCATTTATAATGTTGTTTATATTAGGAAATGTATTTCAATTTCCAAACAACCAATTTACAAATCATTTTTTGAACCTCATCCATTTGGAAGTTGGGAAGTATAACCACATCTTTATTCAGCAAATGAAATTGAGTTTTTCTTCTTGTAATATAAATAGATTAGTTCGATAACTAACTTAAAACACATAGCTTTTCTAGATGTTAGAGCTAAAAGAATCTTAGAGATCGTATAACCCAGTCCCCTCATACTACAAAAATGAAATCCAAAGCCCAGGGAGATGAAACATCTTGCCCATGGTGTCACAGGTTTTATATAGCCAAGCTGGCTTCAAGCCCAGGTCCCCTGACTGCAAATCCAGTATCCTTTCCCAAATCTTATACTGTATATTTGGGATTTTAGTAAGATCATACCCAAAATACTTCTCCATGGGTTTTTTTTTTTCAGAAAATAATCACACAAGCTACTCCTAGATGAATGATTATATATTAATTGCACTAGTAGATAATAAGTCAATTCTAAGTCAGGACTATGGAGAAATAATTAAAGAAAATTCAACACAGTAAAACCAATAATGGTGTTAGGGCATCTAAGTATAGTACATAAGTGTGGTGAAATAAGCTCACATTAGACTTTTTAAAGAATAGTGACTCACCTAGTGGAAAATGACTTAAATGAAAAAAAGTAAAACTTGAGAAAAACATGACCATTTTGGCAAGTGTTGAAGAAACAGCCACAAGAATAAGAAGGTTGTAAAACAATATTTATGTTGATGAAACTAGGAATTAAATTAGTGGTAAACTTGAGTATAAAATTTGCCTTATTTCAGATTACTCTAGAAGTTGCTTTTTTTCCTTCAGTTTAGCAGAAAATTGTTTGAGGCAGCTAGGTGGTACAGTGGATAAAGAGTGCTGGCCTTGGAGTCAGGGAATCCCAAGTCCAAATTCTGCCTCAGACACTTATTAGCTGTGTGACCCTGGGCAAGTCACTTAACCTCCCTCAGCCTCAGTTTCCTCATCGATTAAATGGGAGCTAATAATAGCACCTACTTCACAGGGTTATTGTGAAGTTCTTTTTTTTTATTTTTTTTATTTTTTTTTTCTTTATTTTTGACATGTTTGGTTTTCAGCATTGATTTTCACAGGCGTTTGAATTACAAATTTTCTCCCCATTTCCTCCCCCCCCCACTCCAAGATGGCGTACATTCTGGTTGCCCTGTTC
>CM053627.1:96594387-96656952 GCA_028646595.1 Phalanger gymnotis | reverse complement strand
CCCTCTGCCACTTTGTGGGTTCTGCAGCTCTAAAATTGGTTCAGAGCCATTGTTTTATAGGTTTTTGGAGGAACTTGGTGGGGAGCTCACGCCAGTCACTGCTTCCCGGCCGCCATCTTGGCTCCGCCCCCCTATTGTGAAGTTCTTAAGAGATAACATAGGTGAGGTGCTTTGCAAACGTTAAACCACTATTTAAATGTTAGCCATTATTTGAACAGCAAAATTAGCTGGCAGGAATAAATGTTTTTCTACAGGGCCAGGAAGAAGAGAGGCCCGTGTCAAGTATTTCTGTTTTCTGACCTTGTACAGCAAGTTCTTAAACACTGCCCCAGACCCCTGAGTTGGAAGATTATGTCTAAACAGTTGGATGACTAATTCATTTGCCTAAAATACATATACATGAGTGAATCAGCCATATCTAGTCTTGCAGATACTTAAGAGGCTTTAACCTCTGTAGTGACAAATCCATGGCAAGGCCAAGGGCAATTACCTATAATAGGAACTGGCTCATTGATTCCTTGGCACTACTTCACTTTATTTTAGTCTTCAGGGGTTCTTGAGATGAGTCTGCAATTAACTTGGTGATCATTATTCATATGAAGTCTACAAATGCAGTATTTTATTGTTAACAGTGTAGCGTTAGTTTGCTTGACTATTTCCATTCACATTAACTGCATGTGCTCTGTCTTCTGGCTTACCTAGGATTGTGAATTTCGTTGTGTTCTATAAAATTTGAGGTATAACTTAATTCAGTGGGTAAGATATCGATGTCTTACCCATTATATATATACATATGTGTGTGTGTGTATACATGCTATCTCATAGAACTGATTTCAAGTTTTGTTAATCTTATGCATGTGGTTGTTGTGTTCATTCATTTCAGTTATGTCTGACTCTTTGTGACCCCATTTTGGGTTTTCTTGCCAAAGATACTGTAGTGGTTTGCCATTTCCTTCTCCAGCTCATTTTACTGATGAGGAAATTGAATCAAATAGGGTTAAGTGACTTGCCCATGGTCACACAGCTAGTAAGCATCTGAGTTCAAATTTGAACTCAGGTCTTCCTGACTCCAGGCCCAGTGCTCTATCCACTGTGCCACCTAGCTGCCCCATACACGTGGAGGTCTGGCATCAGCAAAGTCCTTTGCAAAGTAAGTTGAAAAGATAGTTAGTTGCCTGTATGATGTGATTTGAATGGTGCCTCTAAGGGCCAAAATATCTCCCACACTAAATTACCATGCTTCAGTGCTCCATGAATCTGTGATCTTATCAACGGAGGCATTCTCTTTTTTGGTACAAGTTGTATCTCCCTGTTTCCAGTTTCTCCTCTCTCCAGTGCATCTTCCATACTGCTGTGTATTGAAGAAAAAACATTCTCTTTAAGGCACATATCATGCTTAAAAACCATCAGTGCTTCCTCATTGCTTCCTGGATAAAATACAAATTTAGCACACTGGAATTTAAAACTCTCCATATTCTGAATCCCATCTTCTCTTCCAGCCTTGTTTCACTTTACTCCCTTTCGTGGACAGTATGTTCCAACCAAACTACTAGCTCTTCCCAAACATAATTCTCCATCTCCTGCTTCGTGTCATCACATAAAGCTAAAATGCGCTTGCCCCTTCCCCTTATCAGAATCCTTGTTTTCTTCAAGATTCAGATCAGCTGATTTCTCTGATTCTGCCATTTGTCAATGCTTTCTCCTTAAAATTACTTATGTTATACTTATTTGCCAGTCCCTTACACATGGTAAACTCTTAACAAATGTTCGTTGAGTTAATCCAATTAATCTTGTGCATTCCTTTTCATCCTGTGCGATTCTTGCCAATACTTTTCCGTAGATATTCCACAGAGGATGTGATAGGACTTAGTCTAAATCTTTTCATATTTCATAGATACTAGCAGAGTATTCAGACTGGATTCTGTTATAACCTGCTCTCATTACATGTTGGTATACTTTCTTTTCACATCATACAATTCCTAGATGATATCCCATATGCCATCAGGCATAGATCATCATTGAAAATAGGCTACAGCTTGTGTCTGCTATACATCATTCAATTACCTTTGGATCATCCATGACTTTGATTATGGATTGTGGTGTTCCAAACTTCACAACTATACAGTCCCTCCCTGCTAAAAAAATATGTTAAAAAGATGCTTGTGATAAAGAGCAACTTGGAATTATACCAAGCACTTCACACTTTCCCAAATTCTGTGTAGCATGCTCTCTTCCTCCTATTGGTTTCTGGGCTCAAATTATTGTCTTTGTGTGACACCCACCCCAGGAATAAAATACTAACTTGATAAGCCAGAATTCCACATCTATTTCATAGTTTGGATAAATAGATTTCTAGTTTTACTACAAGGATGGTTACACTACACTCTTTTTAGTAACCATGGCTATCCCTGAGGAAGCCTTATATTGTCTTGGGACTTGCTGTGATCAGTAAAATGTCATTCACAAAGAACATCAAAAGAACCTCACCATTTATAGACTTTTTCTTCCATTTGAATCCCACACGGCATATTCTTCATGCTAATGGAGAAAGCCTTGGGCAAAACATTCCTCTTTTTGTTTTGCATCTCACTTCATTTCGAGGATAAAAGTACTTTTGAAGAGTTTTGTCCATGGCTTCATTTTTAAAGAATTTTGTATGATTGTCAACATAACAGATAGAAGACACATTATAGGAGGAGAGCCTTTAAAGCTACAGTTTGCTTCAACGAGTCAGGGTTTTTTTGGTAATCAACAAACAGTAAACACAGCCAGATCTTTCATTCTCTGCACTATTCCATCAATTTTGTGATGGTAAGGAGATGGTCTACTGTAGAAAACCGTTTTCAAGAGACTTCCTGTTCATTCTACATGTTTTCAATAAGGATACCCTCCATATGTGTGCAGATCATTCTTTCAAGGACTGAATGTAAGTCATTAGTAAGGATTCACTAAACTTCATTCAATAATAGGCACTTGAGGAATACAAAATAAGTAGAAGGCCTAGTGTCTCTTCCCATGGAGATTGAATATTTCACTAACTTTTAATTTTTTCTGAAATTATTGTGAATTTAACAAACAGAAATGTACTCATATAGAAAGAATAGAAAAAGAAGAATGTATATGAAAAATGAATATTACATAAACTTTTTAAAGTATACATTAAAATTAACATAGTAGCACCAACACTGCCCTACTCATCTGTATTTCCTTGTGGACTTCTTCTCTTCTCTACTTTCCTGAAGATTTTTGTAAAATTTGGAAAGTGGTCATATAGGATAGTAATTTTTTTTTAATTTAGTATATTACATTCCCTGAAATCTTTTATTACTCTGCCTTAATACTTTCATAATCAGGTTGCCTACAGATCTGTCTGATTTTGTTTTCTAAGTGCCCTTTCTACTACTTTATGTAACACTCTAGGGACTGAGGCGCATCACAGTTTCTCTCACTGGTGATGAAAATAGACTGTTGTATAAATGCCAACAGCTCAGTTTCATTTTGTCTGTTCATTTCCTCCTACCAGCTTCATCTCTGAATGCTCTGTGACCAAGATTTTTGTACACTTGTTTTTACCCCTATTTTTTTTGCACTTTTTAAGGCAATATTGTTAGTAATTTTCCTCTGTGGTGTTTGACAAGTGATTTTGCATTTTAAACCAGAGTTGCTGTTATCTACCATCTCCCTCTCTACAAGGCAAAGACGTTTTGAGATTCTTCTGGCCTCTTTATTGTATCAGATGAATTTTACAGAAAATGGGAACAATAAAGGTCAATTGCTTTTTTGCATTTTCCTTTTTATAACCTTTTGCAATAGATCAGATTGAGGCTACTGAGATTTTTTTACATCTTTTTGTCAATCTTGTCTTCTTTTTATGTTTATTTTTATCTTCACTCAGACTAATTAATGGTCTGATTATACTTACAGAGCGTGTATTCTTATTCAATTCTCAACATCAGTAACTAATCATATCCTGCCTGTTAAATAATAGTCTTAACACAAGCTAATCTAAAAATAAGTGCTGCAATGTTGTTCAGTACTCTTGATGCTTAGTACCTTCTGATAATCTTCTTGAACAACGTATTCACGATATACAGGATAAAGCTTCTGAGAAGTCCAATACTCTTGTCACTGCCTCTGCTAGTCCTGCTTTCCCGTTAAAATCACTGAGTATCAGGGTGTATAGTCACTTGATTTATAAAAATCTCACCAAGTTCTTCAAATAACTTTTCTACTTCATCACCATGTGTAGCAGATGTTGGCATACAAGCTACAATTATCTTCGGTGACTTTGCTTATTCTTCTCATCATCACTTTAAGACAAGATAGCCAGGTGTTCTAGGTAATGATACTCCTTATTGAGTCAGGGTGCATGAGAAAACCAACTCTTCTAACTCCTTTTCTGTTTATCCAAAGAGAACTCATAAACTAAATCTCTAGTAAACTACAACTTCCTTTTTTTTTGTCTGGTTTAATTTATTGAAAGATGCTCAGCTCTTAAAACAGAAGAGCAGTTCTTGGCATTAGGCAAAGATCTCCTATTTGGAGAATGAACGTTAGAAATTTATCACTTATGATACTTTTGAAAAATAAGATTATTGCTAGAGGAGTAACACATCAAACTAAAATACATTGAGGTGTTAGTGACTCATCAGTCACAGTTTCCTCCTAAGGATAAATTGGAGCAAGCCTGGGGCTTAATGAATGGTTCTTCCCTAAAAAGAAAGCAAACAACAAAGGCCAGAAGTTCTCAAGATAAACTTTAATTCATATTAATAAATGTTTTTCAAAATACCTTCATAGCCATTATTTCATTTGAACTTTATAATAGTACTTTCAGGTAGGTAGGATGAGCACTCTAATCCCCCTTTTTTCCTTTGAAGTACGGTGAAATGAAATGAAATTCATCATAGAAAAATGTGCTGTATTTCTCATACCCATAATTGTTTTTATTCATGCACTGAAATTGTAATTTCATTTTGTAGCCTGGATGAGTGCATGACACATTCACCTTAGAGATGAAGCAATACTTTGTTTTAAGGTTGACTGGACTCTGAATGTGCAAGGGGCTATAATTCCCACCCCTGCCCCCTCTCCCCGCAGTGATAGGGATCCCACCATGATTTCTTTCTTTTTGTACAATCATTGGGACATTAACAGGCTAGAACATCTTATAGTAGTAAATCCAAATCTGAAGGAGAAACACTTTCAAAAATAGACTGCATTTTTCTCATTGAAGTGACTGTAACTTTTCATGAAATCCTTGTGTTTTTTTCCGGTAGATTTGGAGGAGACCAGCCCGTGTACATCAATATCATTAGAGATCCTGTCAACCGATTTTTATCAAACTACTTTTTCCGTCGATTCGGCGACTGGAGAGGGGAACAGAACCATATGATCCGCACACCGAGCATGAGACAGGAAGAACGATATCTAGTAAGTGTTTTTACATATAATTGACATCATAAGCTCTCTACATTAAATTGTAAGCTTATATTTTACCATATTCTAAAAAAGGTGCTTTTTTTTTATTTGGCTTGCCTTCAGGATGTTTTAGGTTCAAAAGAGTATATAAGCCAACTATAGCAAATCCTAGTACAGGATTGCCATCTTCATGAAAATTTGACTTTCTTATGACTCAAGATTCTAGGCTAAAAGATTTGCTTTGATGTAGACTTTGTGGACAGCTGCACCATTGTATTAGCAAGGCAATAATCACAGTATAGACAATAATTGTCAAAATGCCTGTGTGATTCTGTATCATAAAATATAAGAAACTCTCCATGTAGAAATAGAACTAAACCATTTATTCAGACACCAGAGAACCAGATCCCAAAACCAATAAGCCCAATCCATCATAGCAGCAAAGAATTCAATACACAATATCACAGCAGAGAACCACTCCATCTCAAAGCCATCTGCCCCTCCACTGGGGCCTTGCCCCACTCACAGCACAGCCACCATTGTCTGCTCTCCCCTCAATTTTAATTGCTCTCTCTCTCTCTCTCTCTCTGAGCATTTCCTATGACACACTTTCCTTTTACTCACAGCAAGTTCCTCCCCGACATGTGATTTAGGCTTTCTGTCATGTAAGCAGGTCACATGGCCTATTAATGGGTAGGAAAGATCTTCAAATCTAAATCGTCATTACAACCGTGTAGTCTGTGCCTATTTCTGTAATTTGCCTTTACCCTAATCTTTACAAAGATACATTAATTAAAAGAAAGAGAACTAGTTGGATGTCTTAAAATTAGGTGTTCATAGAAATGAAATGGCTGGAGAAGAAAACAGCAAACCATTTTCCCAAGAAAATGCCAAAATGAGATCGTGAAGGATCAGATATAACTAAAAAAATGACCGAACAAAAGAAGTGAAGTGGAAAGGCATCGTATTCCTTCTCTTAGATTTTATTGATTTGTAAAAACAATGAGAATGCAACTTGTTAATTTAGTCGATTAGAATATAATCCTAATGAGACCAACACTACACGTCCAAGATGTGTATTTCACTCCTGTGCTTGGCCAGCAGTCAGTAGATCATGCTTGTTGATTAGAAGGAAAATCAAATGAGAGAATATAGCTCTAGCAATCCAAATCCACCATCATTGCTGAAAAAATAGCTAAAGCATGTATCCTATCAATTGTAATTAAGTAAGATGCATCATCTATGGGAAAATAACATTATTTTTAGTAAAATAAACATATTTTATTTACTATCTACACTAAACTTAATCTTAATAACACTTGAAACCAATATAACATTTTGTACCTTTCTAAATACTTTCATACACCACTGATCCTCACAACATCTTCCTGGGGCAGAGAGGGGTGGTCTTTTGTCTGTGGGTAGTTGGACAAGATGGCCATTGAGAATTTGTCCAATTCTCAAATTTTGTGATTTAGTGATTTTGTATTAAGATCAGAATTATGCAATATTAGAACTCCAAAGGTCTTTGAAAGTATAATTTTATAAACTAAGAAACTGGGACTTAAAAAGTTAGATGACTTGCCCAAAGGCACAAGCTGGTTAGTAAAAGAAGCAGCATGACACCCTTCTCTCATAACTATCTTGGGATTATATCTGAACAGTCTTATCTCAAGGTAGCAATCCTCCTCCTAAATCATTCTCAACTTAGTAAAGCTAAAACGAAGTGAAATGTGTCTAAAAGAAAGAAAAGATTGAATTATCCTGTCGTATTTTTAAGAAGGGATGAGTATCCTAATAAGTTCCACTAAGTCTCTAGTGTGTTCATAATTATACATTCAGTATGCATTTATTCTCTTTTTTATATCGAGTAATGAACAACATAACGTATTTCTGAAAAAAGTCTATATAGACACATTTGGGACCTTGAGTTAAACACACACACGCACACACTTTAAAAAAACTTTCAATGCATTCCATTTTCATAAGGCTTTCCTTAATCAAAATGTTTTGCTAAATTGCTGATTTAACCGTGGTATGATGTGAAATTCAAGTAAGGTCATGACAGTAACTGTACAAAAACTGAAGATTTGGTGTGAGTCTTATAAATAATATTTCTTTAAATATGAATAGAAACCAAGGGTTAGGGAGGGATTGACTTAGTTAGATTTTTTCATACTGTGGCAAGGTTTTTATTCCATGCTTATTTAATTTAACACAATCAATGGCATATTCACACAGACATAAAAATTATAAGTATGAGAAAAATAATCATACAGATGTGTTCAGAAACTAATAAACTTTTAGAAATTGAGTGCCAGAAAGGGTATACATCAACTGAGAAGTGGCTGAATACATTATGGTATATGAATGTAATTGAATACTATTGTGCTCTAAGAAATTATGAAGAGGATGGTTTTAGAGAAACCTGAAAAGATGTACACAAATCGGTGAAAAGTGAAGCAAGCAGAACTAGGAGAACAATGTAACAATTTATACAACAGCAACAACATTGTAAAGACAAACAACTTTGAAAGAGTAAGAACTCTGGTCAACCACAGTGACCAAGCATGTCTTCAGAAACATGCTACCCACTTCCTGATAAAGAGGTGATAGGCTCAGGGTACAGATTAAGACATCTAAGTTTTGGACGTGATCAGGGTAGGAATTTGTTTTGCTTGAGTATATTTATTGCAGAGATTTTCTTCTTCTTTTTTTCCTGTAGTGGGAGTGGTGGGAGAAAAAGAAAATATATTTTTTGTAATTAAAAAAAATTAATTAATTACATTTAAGAAAGAAAAACATGAAGGCCAACCCTACATATTGAAAGCTAAGACAACCACCTCTCTACATAGTGTGATCTGAGAAGCACAGGAAGGTTCTCTTCCTATAGGCCTACCAGTATCCAAGCTTTCAGCACTAGAGATTCATTTCTTTGGATTGAGCATTGCTGACTCTAGGTTCTTATTTTAAAAATGAAAATACTTTAACACCAAAGGGAAAAATATATTCAATTCCTGATGTGATATGAATAAATTTACCAGACCATTTTCCTGGGAGAAAGAAAATCAGTTTGGGAAACATGGACACCTAATTGGGGACAGAGTTGGATAATGGAGGAGGTCCTAAAGGTTCTCTGAAGATAAACTTTGCCTGTTTCACAATTTTGGCCATGCTTGGCTCTGTTGGCAACTCATTTTTCTTATTCAAAGAGGGACTTGTTTATTTAGAAAGGAGACAGTGAACTGCTCTTTTGGAAAATAGCTTTGAATTTTACTTTCGTCTCTCCAGTACTATTAAATGCTTGAAAATAAAATTGTCCCTTTTCAGGGCTTGTTCTCTCTTTGGCAAGCCTGGGTGGTCAGTTGCTTGACTGAAAAGAGGGTGGTTGTTTGCTTCTCAGTAGGATATAAGACAGCTGCTAGCAACATCCATTGTACACTAAGTCAGGCATTCTTAGGGGCAAATGTTCAACTCAAACCATGATACAGGGTGTGACTGTAACTTCCTCAGGCTGGCTTCCTATGGGCTTATCAAATCCGTGCCTTTAGAATTATACTTTGGATAGCTATGCTACAACATATGGTACATGTGTTGGATATGTTTGTATGACTTGTGTTTCATAAACTAGTGAAGTAGTTTATACCAATGCCCAAGCCTCCCTACTCATTAATTTTAGCTAGTCACCAAAATGAAACTTGTCTTGCTGCTGGTCCTGAGCCTAAAAGGAAACTGTTTAGCATATAGCTGAAAGGGTAAGTCTTCTCCAGGCCCTGTCTCGGTGGAGAAATATCCTGCTGTTGAGATGCCGAGATTCTGAGGAGAAATTATTCAAAGGCAAAAAATCATAGGTTTTTAATTGTTTTTCAGATGGGAGATTGGCACTGTACATGTAATTTTATTGGTGCGGGAAACTCCTGGGTGAGAAAACTCCCCAAAATATGATATTGGAGAGTATTGGTAAGTAAAGTGACTAGGCCAATGTCACACAGGCAGTATAAGGCGGGAAGAACTCAGGTCTTCCTAATTTTTAGGCCAGCTACTAGAAACAATCTTAAGGATGATCTAGCCCAAATCTCTCATTTTATAAAGGAAAATAAAAAGCTATCTAAAGAGATTAAGTGACTGACAAGACCTGGATGGATCAATAAAAACAGAAATAGGATTAAAAACAAAGGTTGCCTAACTTGTAGTTGACTACACTTCATTTTAAGTCAACAGTGTGACATGGCAGCCAAAAACCCCCCTAACCTAATGAGAACTTGAACTGCATTAAGAGAGGGGCATCACTTCCAGGAACAAGATGCTCATGGTCCAGTTATACTCTGCCCTGGTCATAACACCTAGAGTGTTGTGTTCAGTTCTAGATATCACATTTTAGGTAGAACATTGATAAGGGTAAGAGAAGCAGCCTATTATATTGGACAGAAAACTGTCTTCTAAACTAGAAAGACTTGGGTTCAAGCCCTATCTCCAATGTATACTGGTTGTATGAATAAGTCTCTTACTGCTTTAGGTAATAAGTCTTGTAGATTTTTAAGTTGAAGACCTATATTAGTAGAAGGAGTTTTCTCATCTGGGAAATGATGATTGCAAAACAACTATGCAAGATATGATTCTAAAGATACAGATCCTATAAGCCCCATAGGAAGCCAATCTGAGTAGGGTACAATCATACCCTGTATCATGGTTTAAATTGAACCATTTCTCCCACTAAAATGCCTGACCTAGAGTATAATGGATGTCACAGGCATCCTCTGTCCCATTGAAATCAGAGATCCAGATCCTATCCCCCAATGATAAATTAGAGACTGTCCAGGGGAAAGCAACCAAGATGGTGAAAGGCCTTGATATCCTGCCATATGAGGACCAGGAGAATATTAAGCTTCTGCAAGCAAGACCTTCAAGTCATTCTTTCCTTTGTTTCAATCAATCCACAGGCATTCATTAATCACCTGCTATGTGCCAGGCACTGTGCTAGGCACTGATTATACCAAGACTAAAAATGGAACAGTTCCTGATTTCAAGGAGAACACATTTTGTCAACACAAAGATGTTGTGTTCATACCAGTATGGTCAGAGCCATTTGTTTTCAGAGACAAAAATGGAAACCAAGCACACTTACCTGGCCCATCACATTACGTGAAGGATGCAGACTGCCAGTAGGTGATATGGTCCCTAATGAAACTTAAGACTTTCTAAATCACTACGCTTCCCAGAGATGGATTTCTCGTTTTGCCCTTTATACTCTGAAATGTGGGTTATTTGTTCTTGCTATCTCCCCCAAAGTTGACCTTAGAAACATGGTGGTGGGGTAGTAAGTCTACTTTCCATTTTCAGAGAATTTCAAGGAGCTGCTTAATCCTTAGGACATTCCTGTAAAGTGTTATCCCCATGTTTACTAGTGAAAAAAGAGTGAAAGTGGGAAAGAAAATCACCCAACAGGAAAATTTCTTCCATGATCCACTGCTTAGCTATATAATGTGAAAGGCAATGAATATTAAAAGGAAAAATTGTAATTTATAGCTCCCTAATTCATAAAGAACCCAATGAATCATATTGGCCCAGTTGGATCATAGAGAAAGAATGAAAATTAGCCAAAAATGTGCAAGAGTTTTCAGAAACCTATGCATTTTAATTAGCTCCAAAGCTCTGAACTCTGAAAGTCCTTTGGCTCTGGAATTTTACATACCAATACTGATGTGTGGAAATTTCCACTCTGCCCCAACCAGCTGAGATCTTCTTGTGAATTAAGATGCCTCGGGCTTTGGTAACCTCTCTTCCCAAAAATAATAATGACTTTCGCTAAAAAAGAGAGAAAAATATTGGAATCGTAGGCTTTTTAAGTATTTTAGTAAATATCTGTGTTTACAAAATTCTTCCTTTAAGGGCTCAGTGCCTGGCATTGTCCTTACAGGTGCAGTGAACTCCTTTCTGCTGATAGCCTGCCAGCAAACAGGCCCGTCTCTGGCTAACTACTTTTTCTGCAGAAAAGTAAAGCTTCCCACCTGTCAGTCACTCTCACTTGCTGTGGCAAATGGGAACGATGTCTTAGTACTGGGCAAGACATGAAGGGGAGAGCATTGAAACCACCAGGTCCCAGTCTGTTGAGATCTCAGGTTGTCTAATTAGACCCCATTCCCTTGGGGGGCATGAGCCTAGGGAAACCAGTTTTCTCTGTGAGCCTAACAGTCTAACAGCCAGGGAAAAGTTTTGATCCATGCTTTTTGGCATATGTCCTGTGTCTATTTACTTGGGAAACCAAACTAACCCAGGCTTTGAGTTGAAGCCTAATACAAGCAAACATACTCAACTCTTCAAGTAACAGAGAAGGTATCCTCAAAGAAAATGCCTCCAAGGGCCCAAATTTGCTTATGTAAGCAGTCTGAAAGTTCAGAAGATTTAAAAAAAAAAAGCACTCAGCCACCGTGAAATATGTTTGAAATGCCCAGTGAAATGAAGTGTGTCCAGAATGAGGGTCAACATCCCCTTCAGCCCTATATGCCACTTATAGGGTAAAATAGTGTCTCTGGGTATCATTGGGTGTCACACTGGAAGCAGATGGAAGGAGGAAATGGAATGGAAGAATAAGAGGAGAAATGAGAAATAGGAAACAGAAAAATAACTTTCTCTGGTGGGGATTGGTGAAATGCCATTGACTATTGACCCAGAGGCAGTTCAAAGGCATCAGTGCCTCAATCTATCTCAGATTTGGGAAAAAGTCAAAAGTCATAGATCATAGGATCATAGGAAGGGATCCCAGAGATGTTTTCCTCTGGTTCTACTTAGAGTTTCCTGAAGGTTAAGGTATTTTCTACCAACGAACTTCAGAGTTACTAAGAGAATGATACTATATCTTTAGGGTAACTTGAGGTCCTCTGATGAAAGCAAATTCTTTTATAGCTGAAACATATGATGTGGTCCCTGTTGATCAGAAAATGTCCCTGGTGATTTTTAGATCACAAAAGAAATGGGAATTAGTTGTAGTAATAATAAAAACATAGAAGTATGAAAGAGATTTTTTTTAAAAATATGGTTTCAACCAGAGGTGTCAGATTTCCAATGATTGGGCCCCCTAGTTCAGCTCAAACCAAATTAAAATGTATTTGGAATATGTTTAACAAAATAAGCAAAAATATAATACCACATAGATAATGATGTTAATTTGTGGTTTTCGAAGTCAGCATGCAGCCTGCAGGGATCACTTTCAATTTGTACCATCTTGGGATCTTGGGGTAAGAGGCTACATTTTTTTCTTTCAGATCATTAGCTAGGAACAATGTGTATACATGCATATGTACATACATACATACGTACATACATATGTACATCTACCCACGTATATATACACATGTCTCCACTGCTAAAACGTAAACTCTTTGAAAGCAGGAATTATTTCATTTCTTGTCTTTGGATCTCTAGAAACTCACATAATGCCTGGGACACAGTAAATACTTAATGAATATTTATTTATTAGTTGAATGGTATTGGGAATGCCTAAAGTAGTATTTAGAAGAAAAGCTGCATAGTACCATAGAAAGAGCCATAGTATAGGTCGAAAGACCTGGAGGAGTCTCACTCTGTTATTTGCTACCAGTATGACTACGGATGGTCAATTAGCTTCTCTGGGTTTCTATTTTATCACTTATAAAATTAGAGGGTTAGACTAGATTAGGTCATTTCTAGTTCTAAGTTTATTAATCTTCAATCCACTGACCATCAGCCACAAGTGCCCTCATAGAGATGGGAGATATAATCCAGGTACGTAAGAAGGTGGTCAATCAGAAGGTCCTTTCAAAAAAGGCACGTGGGAATTGTTCAAGAATGCAAAGTGGGTGGTAATATGATAAATCAGGGGAAACAGTTTCCATTCTATGAGGTATCATCAGTTCTCTCCATTATAAAGGACTTCCAAGGGCACCTAGTATATCCCATGCATGAACAGAAATACCTCCTATGATATCCTTGAGAAGCAATCATTTAATTTCTGCTTTAAGAAACTCAACAATGAGGAACCACTTCTCCCTGAGACTGCTAATTTTGCCTTTGGGTAGCTCTAGTTGTCCAAGACTAGTTTTTCATCATGTCAAGCTGAAATCTGCCTTTCCGAAGCTTCTGTCGACTGCTATTAGTTCCTCCTTCTGAGGCCAGCTACATAAAGGCTTATTTCTTTCCTACATGACAGTCCTTCAAATACTAAAATACAGATATTATACCACACCCTATCAAATGTCCTCTTATTCAGGTTCCTTCAACCGATCCTCCTGTCATGTGATATCAAAACCTTCAGCCATCCTGGTTGTGCTTCTCAGCAAGCTTTTACATTATAAATAGGAGAAAGGGACTAACTCTGTGTCTTTGAGAGAGGGAATTCACCCCAAATGGGGTCATGCAGAGTTGGACATGACTAAAATGACTCAACAACAATGAGATGAGATAATTTCTTCTACCAAGTGCAAGTCAATACCCTTTCTGCATTTAAAGTCTTAAAGAGTTGCCTAGAGCACTTAGTAGTTAAGTAACTAATCCAGGGTCACACAACCAGTATGTTTCAGAGATAGGGTTTGAACTCAGGTCTTTCTGGCTTTGAGGAGAGTTCTCTATCCACTATGATATGCCGCCTCTCTCACCATATCAATGTTCTACCTAAAGTATGGTACCCAGAGGTGAATACAATACTCCAAATATGTTATGACTACGGCATAGTACATTTGCATTTTCATTCCTGAAAGCTATGCCTCTCTCTTAAAGCAGTTCAGGTTTTCTTTGCTGTCATGTCACGCCGATGACTTACATTGAAAGTGGAGTCAGCTAAACTGCTTCCCTCCTCCATCATTAGACCCTTTTTTTCTTACAAGCTATTGCCCAGCCATGCTGCTTTCACCCTATGTGCATTCAGGGTTTTTTCCTTTTTTTAAATCTGTGTGTTGCATTTGGATCAAGGTTAAGCAACAGTAATTTTGGCAGACTAGGTTGAGGTGTCAGGGAGATCCAACCAGATCAGAGAAGCATGCTGATCCATGAGAAAGAAATGATCTTGGCAGCTGTGAGCACAGTCTTTTATGGATCAGTTGGTCTCTCCTCTTTCATGGCGCTTGGAATAGGCAACTTTATGAATTGCTACAATCAGACTCTCTGTGCTCTAGTTTACTTATATATTAAGATGAAGGGATTGGACTGAACTTTCTAAAGTTCTTTCAGCTGTAAGATTATGGTTCTAATCATGGTGCTGACCATAGACAAGATCTGGCTGCTGACCATGGTGCTGTTAGCCTTTTAGGCATTAAGATGACTTATAGCAGCAGAGAAACTCTATCCCCAATTAAACTAGTTCTGTTAAATACTGCATAGTACAGAAGTAAGGTCTCTAACTATTCCAAAAGGCACCTGTACATGAGAGCCATTGAGGGAGCCCAACCCACTGTTGGTTACTACCTTTCAAATTAGCCCAACTTCATAGCATCTCAGAATGGGGAGATGCTGGGAAATGTAGGAAATTGAGCCCCTGAAGAACCCTGCCCCATCATCAGCTGGTTTTCTGGCCCTCATACAATCATAAATTTAAAGCCGAAACTGACTTTAGAGACTATAAAATCCAAACCTGTGTTTAAAAGCTGAGGAAACTGAGGCCTGGAGAAGTTAGGCTTATAATTCTGAGGTAAAATTTATACCCAGGTCTTTATCCATTATATATAGTCTTATACTAGTATGTTGAGTTGAGTTTATTGCCCCTTATCAGGAGAAATTGTCACTGGTCTAGAGAAAGTCTTTTCTCTATCCAGTGTCCTGGAAAGTGGGAATTCCTCTTGGGCTGCCCGAGACTATATATTGTTAAGGGCCAGACAAGTCAAGGCCTGCTGTTGAGCTTGCTGAGATGACTGGATGTTGGATGAAACAACTGAGGAAAACTTGTTCCTAGTCTATCAATGCCTAGGCTCCTGTATAAGGTATAACATTTTGAAATTCCACGTTTACCAATAAGTAAAGGGAATATATCTTGGTTACAATACCAGTGATCCCAGTGCTCTCAAAGGCAATATGGGCTAATTGGGAAGACAAGCTGGAAACCTGCCAAAAAGAAGTTAAATAGCAATACAATAATAAAAAAGGTACCAAAAGATGGTTTAGTCTGCTAGGGTGTGACTATAGTGTAGGAACTGAAAGCAGAAAGACATAGGTTCAAATTTTGCCTTTGACACAGTAGTTATATGGTTTTGGGAAAGTGACTTAACCTTTCTAAACCTTAATTCCCTTATCTGCAAAATGAGCGTGATAGTGGTTATGAAAAGCAGCTAGGTGGCCTAGTGGATAGAGCACTAGGCCTGGAATCAGAAAGACTCATCTTCTGGGGTTCAAACCTGACCTCAGACACTTATAAGCTGTTGTGTCACCCTGGGCAGGTCACTTAATCTTTCTTTGCCTCAGTTTCCTCATCTGTAAAATGAGCTGGAAAAGGAAAGGACAAACCACTCCAGTATTTTTTGCCAAGAAAACCCCAAATGGGGTCATGAAAAATCAGGTACAAGTGAAATGACTCAGCAACAAAAGTGGTTGTGAAAAGGGGAACCCTTGGAGCTAGGTCTTTAAGGATTGTTAGGATCTGTAGGCTGGTACAGCTAGATGGCTCAGTGAGTAAAGCACTGGGCCTGAAGTCAGGAAGACCTGAGTTCAAATTTGGCCTCAGACACTTACCAGCTGTATGAACCAGCGCAAGTTACTTAATTTCTGTTTTTCTTAATCCGCTGGAGAAGGAAATGGCAAACCACTCCAGCCTCTTTGCCGAGAAAGCCATGAAGAGTCAAACATGACAGAACAAGAAGAAGAAGAAGGATTGTTATAAGCTAAGATGAGAAGGGGAAGGGCTTTCTATGAATGGTAACAAAGTAAGCAAAATCACAGAAAAACAGGCTAGCAAGGGGAGTAGTATGGACTGGGAGTAGATCAGTTTGGCTGGAGAGAAAATGAGTCATTTGAGTTTTTGAGCTGTCACCATGGAAGAGAAACAGTACTTCTACTGTGGACTGAATAGTCAGGTTTTCCTGTTACAAGTTCCTACTCGAAGTTCCCATTAGTAGCATCAATCACCATATCCAAATCTCAGCCAGGTGCATCTGTGGCTATGGCCACCTGTCAGCTGAACTCAGCTATTGAGTTTATCCCCTCCCTTTCTCTGATGAGCTAGCTAGCTTAATAGTCTGCAGCTGTCTCCTCTTACCCCCTGAAACTCTCCACTTATTGCTGTGTAGCTGGTGCTCATAGTTTTCTAAAAAGTCCACAAAATCTCCCCTTTGCATGTTTACATGGAAAGTTGTTTTTGTTTTTGTTTTATTTCATTCAGATGGCCTTCTGGCCTGAAACACCAATGTATCACTTTACTTCATCGTCCTTTGGAGAAAAAAAGAATGTCCCTTGGTTACAACAACAGTTACATTAGTTTTTATGGCTAGGATATAAGTGGTCTGAATCATTTAAATATCTGTTTACCAAGGTAGAGTGGTGGCATGGCCTAGCATAGGTTCCCAGAGTGGGCAATGCCACCTCTGGGAGGAGGGGACTGGAACAATCCAGGCGGGCTGTAGTAGATGCAAATTTAAAAAAAAAAAAACTTTAAAGGATTAAAGAAAGTAGATTTCCAGGGGGTGCTGAGTAAATTTTTTTAAAGGAGGTGGTAGGCCAAATAAGTTCGAAGACCTCTGGTAGAGGATAGAGAGCCATCCTCAAAGCCAAAAACACCTAGGTTCATTTCTCCTCTCTGCCATACACTAGCTATGTGACTTTGAGCAAGCCCCTTGAACTAGCTGTGTCACTGAAGGTGACAAACACATGGCCCTTGGCTGTGTGCAGTCAACAACATTCTTAAGTGCTACCCATATCAGATGAAAACATAGCTGAGAAAAACCTAACAAAATAAATAAAAACACAACAAAATAGACAACATTAATATGGGCATTTCTAAGTTCATACAAGGCCTATAAGGATCCTTAGGTACAATTTAGTGCTCTTCCTGCCCACCCCCACCTCTATTTGACTTTGACACCACTGCTCTAGGCATCTCTCTAAGATGATACATTTCAGAGATGATACCTAACAACCCTTCTCTTCACCAAAGTATCTACTGCCCCACCAAAGCAGGTTTCGATGAATTATTAGGGAAATTTGATGTTGTATCTTCCCTAGATATCAGCATTTTAGTGTGCTAATAGCGAGGATGTTTGATACCTATTGACTCCTAAGTACTTGAATAAACTGTCTTATACAGAAATGAAACAAGGATTTCATAATATAAATTTTAGAGTTACCTTTAAGCATCACTGCCTTGGGCCATAGGTCGACTATGAACTATCGGATGAGTAAAAGCATTATCTTGAGGCTGTTTTTATTATATTTTTTCTGAAAGGATAATAATGTCGTTTGAGTACATCACTATCTCACAAAGATATAGGCTGCAGATGTAGCTGCCTTTAACAATAGATGTATCCCTGAAAGGAATGAAGTTGACTTTTTATACGTTAAACCATACTTTAACTGTACTTATGGAGTTCATTATCTAAAGAGCAGGGAGGGAACCCTTTTGGAAAATGAAAACTCTATCCAATTTTTTATGTTTTGTTTTCCTACTCATGTGCTGCTCGGTGGAGCTGGAGAAAGCCATCCAACCCTGCTAACTTCTTGGTGTTCAGTTATTTCACTTGTGTCTGACTTTTCATGACCCTGTCTGGGATTTTCTTGGAAAAGATACTGGACTGGTTTGCCATTCCTTTCTCCAGCTCATTTTACAGATGAGGAAACTGAGGCAGACAGGGTTAAGTGACTTGCCCAGGGTCACACAGCGACTAAGTGTCTGAGGCCGATTTGAACTCAAGTCTTCCTGATTCTAGGGCCAGTTCTCTATCCATTATGCCACCTAGCTGCCCCTGCTAGGATGTTGTCTGATTTATGTTGTCTAAGATCAGCAGGGTCCTCCCTACCCCAAGGCAAAAAAAATTAAAATAAAAAAACCCTTTTACTCTTCCTTAATTCCCCTACAGAAGTTATTTCAAATGTTCTCTTTTCTTCTCAACTTACTATACCACCTTCTTTCCCTACCCTCTCAGCAGGACCTCCTTCACACTTTATTGAAAAAAAAAAAAGAGAGAGAGATAGAGGCCATTCATCAGAAGCTCTTTCTTCACCTGTACTCCAGGTCTCAATATCTATTAATATTACCCCCATTTTCTCCTCCTTTACTCTATCACCCAAACCAACCCCTCTGTTTATACTCTGTATCCCATCTGCTCTGGCAGATTGCCTCCACAATCCCTTGCCCAACTTCTAATATCTCCCTGTCTTCTGGCACCTTTCTTTTCATCTACAAACATGCTCAGGTTTCCCATATCTTAAAAGTAAAATTCACTGGGCCCTACCACTAAAGATCGAATTCTACATCTCTCCTGCATTTTACTGCCAAACTCCTTGGAAAAAAGTTCCACCTTCCTTGCTTCTATTTCCTCTCCTCTTACTGCTCAACCCTTGCATTCTTGACTGCCAGTCTCATCACACAGCTGACACTTCTCTCTTCAAGGTAACCAGTGATCTCTTAATTGACCAATCAGATATCCTTTTCTCAGTCTTTGTCATTTCTGTGAGATTTGAATAGTTGACCACCCTCTTTTCATGGCTTCTCCTTTCTCTGGAATCTCATGGCAACTGTTCTCACTTGGTTCTCTATCTGTGTGTGAATGACCATGTTCCTGAAGGTGTTAGTGTACCCATATTTTGAAAGGTGGCACTTGACTAAGGGGCAGGAGAAACTAGGCCACATGACATACTTAGATCCTTATTTCCTTCCTTCTTTCTTTCTTCCTTCCTTTTCTTCCTTCTTTCCATCTTTTCTTTATTCCTTTCTTTCTTTTTTCCTTTCTTTCCTTTTCTCTTCCTTCCATCTTTTCCTTCCTTCCTCTCTTCCTCTCCCCTCCTTCCTTCCTTCCTCTCTTCCTCTCCCCCTTTCTTTCTTTCTTTCTTTCTTTCTTTTTTTCTTTCTTTCTTTTCTTTCTTTCTTCCTTTCTCTGTCTTCATTCCTTCCTTCCTTATCTTTCCAGTCCACACTCCACACATTTGCTGAAGTAACATTCTTAAAGTATTAGTCTGAGTATGTACCCTGCTCAAGAAGCTTTAGTGAATCCCTATTATCTCTACAATAAAATACAAACTCCTCTATTTGGTATTTAAAGTCCTTCATAGTCTTTCTTCAGTCTCCCTCCCCAGACTGATTACACATCATTGCCTTCTTTGCACTCTATGGTCCAGTCAAATTGCTTTACTTACTGTTCCTCACACTGAACATTTCTTGGGTGCTTGTTCTGGCTGTCTCCCATCCATAGAGAGCATGCCAACCTCCTTACTTATTCACTGCCTCATACAATCTATTACTCCCTTCAAAGTTCAGCTTAAGAGCCATCTGCAACTTGAGGTCTTTCCCCATCCTCTCAGTAGCTAGTGCATCCCCACCCCAAAAATGACCATCTGTTTATTTTACATGTGTTGTATTTCACCTTGTATTTCTCCCCCAACAGATTATAAACTTCTGAAAAGAAGGAACTGTTTTGTTTTTGTCTCTATATTTCCAGTCAATCAATGAACATTTATTAAACATTTGCTGTGTGGCTAGGCAATGTATTAAATGATAGGTGGACAAAGAAAGTAAAAAACTGGCATAATGCCCAGCACACAGTAGGCAGTTAACAGGTACTTGCTTGCTTGCTTGTTTGATTGGTTGAAAATTTAGATTCTCACATATTATAAACAGTTCAGGAAATCTAAACATTGCCTTGTACATATTTTGAGACTTTCAGTATTTTTCCTCTGTCCCTGTTTTTTGCAGAGGCATAAGAGTTCTGAAAGTCTGAATGACCTCTACGCATGCCTGAAAGTTGCTTTTCGAGGATACTTTACTGAATAAAAAGCTAAATGAAAAAAAATGAGTCTAAAACATCTAAATGATTTATTGGAAGCTCAGTCGGAATTCTAAATGCTAGTGCTTGCAAAATAGAAATATTAACATGAAATAGCCAGTATTTTAAAAATAACCATCATTTAAATGAGAGAATCTATAATTGGGGGAAAAATAATTCTTTTTCTCAAGATAAGTCTTAAAGACTGCTGCAACAATCTTGTCCTCTTTTGGCTGAAATCTAAGAATGAGAACAAAATACTTGTCTTAGAAGTAGGATGACAAAAAGTAGAAGAATATAAGCATTGAGAAGCATTAGGAACGATCTATCTACGTGTAAATGGCCATGTTCCAGAAGGATGGTTCATGTTTCAGGTGTTAATGTGCACATATTTTAAAAGGTGGCACTTGACCAAGGGGCAGGAAGAACTGAGCCACATGACATACACAGGATACTCAGTTTTGCTAGATGATCATATGCAGGGAGAACTAAGCCAGGTTATAGGGACTTCAGCGCATTTGCATGAAATGAAGTTGAAAAGCCAGTCTTATGCTTGCTTATATTGACATACAAGTTGACAATTTACAAAGTACTTTCCTTGCAACACCGCTGTCAGGTAAATAGCGTAAATGTTAATATTCTCATCTAACAGATCAAGAAATTCAGGCACAAAGAAATTAAGACCCTTGCCTACATTCACATGGCCAGGAGGTCGGAAGAGTTAGAAATCAGACTCTAGGACTTCTGATTTCAATGCATTTCTACTTTATATATGATCTAACCTTGGAAATTAGTCATTAAATTCCAATCTCTGTGAAGACACTGGAACAATCCATCAAATTTATTAGTTAGTAACCACAAGGAATATTTGAAGGACAAATGTTGACCACAGGCATTGTTGACAAGGTGAAAATGACTGATTTGTGCCCAAAGGTGTACATAGCACATTTTCATCAAAGTGGGGATTTCATTAAAGTATGCTCAGGAGATTTTGTTGGGTTTTTTTTTAATGTGAATGAACATTTATAGGATACTCAGGCATAAAGTACATTATTTTTATTCATCAAACAAATTAAAGAAATTAAAACTTAATTTTCTTAAATTAACAATCTAATATTAGTGTCTTTCCTCTGTTGGTTATCTTCAATCTACCCTGTATATATCTTGTGTGCACTTAGTTGTTTGCCTCTTGTCTCACCCATTAGAATGTGAGCTCTTTGAAAACAGGGACTGTCTTTTGCCTTTCTTTGTATCCCATAGTATAGTGCCTGGCACATAGTAAGCACTTAATAAATGCTTACTTGTTGACTTGAGTAACAGCTAAACTTTGCCTTAAAAATATTTTAAAATTTAAAAATACCAATTACTTTGAGGCATTAGGGTATACCTAGGCACCCTCAGTATCCTCTATGCACATGTCTGTGCCTGCAGCTGGAATCTAGGGAGGATCTCGTTTCTTCACCACATGCTACTTTCATGTACTGTCCAGGAATAGTATTTATCCAGTACCCTCACCGATACTACCCTAAGTCAGGACTTCTTTACTACCTGCCTGACAGCCTTATTTCCCTTTATGCATGGCCTATTCATTTTCAGGGCAGCCAGGTGGCACAGAGGATAAAACCTGACTCATCTTCATGAGTTCAAATCTGGCCTCAGATATTATGTGTGACCCTGGGCAAGTCACTTAACACTATTTACCTCAGTTTTCCCATCTGTAAAAAGAGCTGGAAAAGGCAATGGCAAAAATACTTCAGTATCTTTGCCAAGAAAACCCCAAATGGCATTACGAAGAATTGGACATGACTGAACAAGAAAAACAACTTATTCTCAGAGTCTAAGTCTATAAATTTTCAGAGTTGAACTAAAGGCTTTTAATGAAAGCCTCCCTGAATCTGTAGCCTGAAAAGGGGAAGGGCATGTCAAAAGCAGACTCCTTTACACTTTACTTTATGATGTTGGAACTCTGAATTTATCATTATTTTCCTTCAAAAATAAATTATCTCTATTAAGCCAAATTTCTATAGTATTTATTTTCTCTTTGTCACTTGCCTTACTTTTGATGATGAAAAGAATGAACCTTTTTCCCATTTTGGCATGACTTTAAAACAGCTTCCCTTTAATTTTCAAATTAAATTCTTCTTTAGACTGCAACATCAACTGTGGGTGAAAAAACAGACTTTTCTTGTAACGAAACTCACTAGCAATAAAAGACAAAGGAAAAAAATTATAATGAAATGATTTAACTACCCAATGATCTCTTATCTCCAGCCCCCAAGCTCCCACATCCCCACCTGCTCTTAGCATATCTCTACCTGAATGTCCCACTGGCACCTCAAACTCCACAAATTGAAAACTAAACTCCTCTTTTCCTCTCAACTTCTTTTTCTTCTGACTTCACTATTTCAGTCTAGGGCACCACCATTCTTCTCGCTTCCCATGTTTGATTCCTCTGATCTCACCCCACTAACCTCAATCAGTTATCAAGTGCTATCTAATCCATCTCTATCACATCCCATCTTGACTACATCCTCTCCTATTTATGCCCACTGACACCATGCTAGTATAGACCTTCCTTACCACCAGCCTGGACTATTACTGCATTAGTCTCCTAATACATAGTTATGTTCTGTCTCCCTCCAATTCAATATATCCTTCATATAGCAGCCAGAACAATCTTTCTTACACAGATATCGTATCATGTCACTATGCTGCCCCCAAATCTTTAATGGATCCTTCCCAATAAAGCTAAAAGTCCTATAAAGGATTGAGTTGCAGGGCCCTTCATATCCCAGTACTACCCCAGCCTTATATCATATTTCCCCCCCTTCCTGAATTCTGACAACTCTCTGCTCTCTGAATATGCCGTGCACACTCCTATTTTTTTTCTTTTATTCAGGCTATCCCCTGTGTCTGCTCCCCATGCCACTTCCTTTTCATCCTTTCAAGCTTATTTCAAATGTTCCTTCCTCCATAAAAAAACCCCCTCTTTCCATGTGTTGATAACCGTATTCCTGAATCTGTCTCATGATTCCTGTTTTGTACCTGTCACGCAGTATTATGTATTCTAATTGCATTTCAGATTTCTTGAGGGTAGGAATTACATCTTGTCTAGACTTGCTATCTCCCCCAGTATCTTGTGTAGTGCAGTACACACAGCTGCTTAATAAATATTTGTTGTTATCTAAATATTTGCTCTGAGGCCACTCGTTAATGTTAACCTTGTAAGATAAAGAATGTCATTAATTGATTTGCTGTGCTAAGAATTTTAATCTTAACTAGCGACAATTCTTTTTTAAAATATTTTCCCCTATACACTTTTATACTCAGTGAACACTCTTATTTTTTCACTTATTGATAAGATTTTTTTTTATCATCCTACATAGCTTTATTTTAATTCTTCGGATGGCAGGAACTGTATTTAGTATTCCTTTTTTTTCTAAGTGTCTTATTTTAATTTTAGAAATAAATACACTTAAAAAAAGGAATTTGAAAATCCAGGTCTTCCTAGTTCTAATGCACTCTGCCACAAAAGCACTCTCATTCTAGTCATCCAGAAAGCAACCTTAGAATTATCCTTAACTATTTAGTTGCCTGTCTTTTTGGTAATCAGAAATACAGCTAGGAAAGGAAATAAGTGATCCTGAGAGACAGTAATTACCTTCTTAACAAGAAGCTTTCAAGTAAAAGCTGGACAACCACTTATGTGTTAGAGGGGTTTGTTGTTCAGCTATCAATTAAAAGGACCTCTAAAGACCTTCCAAGTCTGATAGGGAGAAAACTCAAAGGCATAAATAACTTGAAACAGAACTAAAAGTGGACACATTCATTTTCTATGCTTCATTTGTTCCTATTGCATTAAACACTAAGGGATAAATATGGTTCAGTGCTTTATTTTGTATTTTCACATAATTTGTTGATGGGTCAATAAGTTCACACTAAATTTTAATAACTAAGGATGACCTGTTTAATTATATATGCAGATTAGCATAGCATGTACAACAGGATTGGATCTTTGGGTGGGTAGATCAAATAGTTGTCCAAAATCCAGTAAAATGGTAGTCACTGATGGTCAGTGTAATCACTGAAGTGAGATCTGTAAATATAACTTAGTCCAACTCGATGAAGCCGATGTCTTTTGCATACTGCTGGAAGCAGTGGTGGCACATGTTCAGGCCGTACTTGCAGATCAGGCCGTGCTGGTTCAAACAGACGCAGCACAACTGAAACCCCTGGCTGAATTTGCAAGAGTGACTCCAGTAGAGCTGCTGGTGACCTATGGCGCCACTAGCAAACACCTGAGACAAAAAAAAAGCTAGTATTCCTTTTATACCCTCATAGCACCTCATACAATGTCCAGCTATATCTATTAATCAACAGTATTTGAGTTCCTCATATGTGCCCACTGCCATGCTTGATGCTCTAAATTCCTATTTACTTAAAGATCATGTGACTCAGAGGTTTCAGATACTGAATGTGGAATGGTTGCTATAGTTTTACTTTTAAAGAAATATGATTAGGTATGTATAATAAGTAAGTGTATGTCTACATATGTGTATCTATGTATATACACATACATGCATGTATATCTATGTAAACACACACATATGTATGTGTGTGTAGATGTGTACTATGTGAATACTAATACACAGATCAGATTCAAGTATTTCTCCCCACCCCACCCCCAGGAAAGCAATAAGCCAAGCAATGGTCATGAGCTGAGTTGTAAAATATTTTTCATACTGTGTGTAATTTGAGCTCTCCAGTCTTTTCAAAAGGCTTCAAAATCTCACCCCTGGTGCTCCTTGCTAATGTTCAAAAACAGTGTATTTGACTTCCAAATTCTTATTTTCAGACAGAAAACTGTAGAAGAAAGGCAACTACAGTAAGAAAAAAAAAGGAGAAGAAGAAGAAGCATTCAGTTGTCCATTTTTTGTTACTTTCAATGTTTTGCTATTGGATTTAAAGTTTTTTGGGGGGGGTTGTAAAATGTCAAGATTACAAAAGTTATTAGAGTATAAAAACTATGTGAATATTAATAATATAAATCTGTCTAGTGGCACTAGCAAAACTAAGGACTAGGCTTCAGGGATCAATTTAGCACAATGTTACAAAACCAAAAAGTGATTCATT
The DNA here is from genome assembly GCA_028646595.1 of Phalanger gymnotis. Taxonomy (NCBI): domain Eukaryota; kingdom Metazoa; phylum Chordata; class Mammalia; order Diprotodontia; family Phalangeridae; genus Phalanger; species Phalanger gymnotis. The sequence goes on along the minus strand of CM053627.1, from coordinate 96,631,468 downwards.
ACACAGTCTAATTACTTAATGAATTTGACATTTACCCTGGACATGCAAACGAGAAAGAGACCTAATGCTAGTTTTCAATTTTGGCATGTTTTGGATGGGGGTCATTTTTGTTGGGGTTCCAGACAGGATGATAGTTTATTTTGCTCTCATTGGCCTGACTTTCCTGACAATCACTTCCACAGAGGCCAGAATTTAACAAATTCTAATAAATATCAAGTGGTTTAGCATTCAGTTTTACTAAGCATAGGAGGGAAAAAAAAGTCAAGTCAACTGGAAGTCCAGGATGGCATAACTCAGAGAGAGCTGGGGAAACATTCAAATGTGTAAACGCTTCAGATTTAGATCCTTTACGACAATTTCCCCTTCCCTGTCCCTACTTTCCTACTTTAGCCTGGCTTCTCTTTAGAGGTATGAAAGTTGGTTGCTTTTAATTAAGACAACAACTTGAAATGCAAAGTTCCTGTTGAGTGTTGTCCTAGTGTTGACTGGTTCACCTTTGACACCAACATTCCAAAGATCCACACACACACACCCTTCTCCACCCCACCCACTCCTATTATGAAGCCTTCTTTGAAGTCCTGAAGCACTAGTGCGGAGGAACTTGAGAAACTTTTGAAGTGAACCAGTTGTAAGTCTAAATGTGTAAGATCATTATTTTACAAAGGCAAAAAACCTTTGCCTAAGAACTGAACTTGAAGAATATAAACTTTTCAAGTTGGCTATTTAGATATAAACTTAAAAGCAAATAATGCAAGATATTTCAAAGAAATGTTGACTGGAAAGGTTAGGTCAGGATCATGTTTCTGTCTGAAGTTCGACATTCAAGAAGAATCCTTGTGGTAAACTTCAAAGGCACATACCCACATCCTGCCATCCTCATTCTTCCTCCCCACCTGGCCACCAAGAGTTCCAGAAAACTGGCCTTTGTTAGTTTTTTTTTCCCCTTAATTTTCCCTTAGTTATTCAAATAGAAGATATTTTAATGTTTTATTTGATATATATCTGAGACTTTAACTTTGCATTTGGGGAGAGGGTCCAACTAATCTGACTAATCTTCAATGCAAACCCAGGTGTTAAATTATGAATTGTTTTATTTTTCGATAATAATATCCCTTCTTATTCTCCCTAGTCTGCTTGCTGTATACAAGACCCTGTGTTGGCTATTTCATCCAAGTTAAAATTTCAGTCTTCTCAATTCTGCAGTCCTTAACTCTCTGGATATTTATAATACTATTCAAAATGGTGCTCCTGCCATTCCCCCACAAGTTTTTCCTTTGTGTATAGAGGCAATCTGACATGGAAGATAAAACGGTGCACTTAGAATTAGAAAGTCCTGTGTTCGAACCTTACTGGCTACATGACTAAACGTCTCTACGTGCCTCAGACACCTTGGTAGGACCTATCTAAAATGGCACAGAGAAGTTTCGTGACAAGCTGAAGAATTCCCAATTCCGTCATATATTCATGCACTTTTGTATAGCCAATCAACCATTTTTCAAGCAAGGGGGGAAAAACTTGGGATCAGTTTTAGTTCTTCCCTTTCCTTCTATTAAATGCTGTTAGTTACCAGATCTGTCAATTCCTTTGAAGCAATTCTCAGATTCACCCCTTCATCTTCAGTTCCCCATGCTGGCGCGTTAGGGTCTGAATGTCCTCTTCATTTCACTGCTAGGTTATTGCAATGATATCCTAGTAGATTTCCCTGATTCCAGTTTTTTCCCCTCTTTCATCCACCCTGCATACAGCTGCCATATTGATACTCGCCAAGCACTCCTTTCACCATATCGCTATCCTATTCTAGAACGTACTCTCCCCATTCCCTAAACTCTTCTGGCTGCCTTTCAATGTCAATCATAGGTTAATAGTCATAAGATTTAGAGCTGGATGGAATCTAAGAGATTTTATAATCAATTTGCCTCATATTAAGGATGAAGAAACTAAGTCTTGAAGAAGGGAAATGACTTGACTAAGCTCAACAAGTCAGTTAGGATTGGAATTCAGGCTCACCGACTCCAAATCCAGTTTTATTTATCAACTTGTTCACTTGTTTTCAGACATGTCCCCTCATTTGGGATTTTCTTGGCAAAGATGCTGGAGAGATTTGCCTTTTCCTTCTCCAACTCATTTTATAGATAAGGAAACTGAGGCAAACAGTGACTTTCCCAAGGTCACATATCTAGTAAGTGTCTGAGGCTGGATTTGAACTCAGGAAGTGAGTCCTCCTGATTACAAGCCCAGTGCCACCTAGCTGCTCTGTTCTTATCAACTACACCATATCATTTGGCTACTCATCATAATTTGCCCACAACCTACCAAGGAAACTTTTATTTCTTTATTTACTTAACTCAAGTCCTTTAAACTAGTAGGGTTGCTCCTTATTAAATGTGCCCTCTCTAACCAGTGCCAAAATAGTGCCTTTCTTTTATGCTGCTAAGCTGAAAGGATTTCACCTACTTTGCCATTTTACCTAGAATAATTCCCACATGACTTGTGGACTTCCTCAATCTCTCATTACACACAACTGTACACCAACTACAGTAGCCCCTCTTGCCACAATAATGACCAACCACCATCTCTAATCTGCTGAGAAAAATGGGTGAAAGGTAAGGACAACCAAAAGCGTCAGAAGATATCAAGCACATCTTTGAGAGATTTCAGAATACTTATTAAACTGTCTGGGATACATCAATGTTGGGGACCAGAGAATCATTATTATTGAGTCAGAGCATTCACATTCAAGTCCTACAGCTGAATAGTGATTGTGTCAGCATGATTACAACTTACCAGCATGATCCTGGTATTCTGATAACCACTCCTGGGTCATACAACCCACCCCTCACATCACCCACATGTTAGCTGAGAGAAGTTATTGCAGACTGGGATTTCAATGTGATTCCATAACTCAGATGCTCACATAGACTCTGGGGTTCCTTCCTCACCTCGTATTTTTTTTATGTCTCTGAGACATCCTTTGGATAAAAACCTTAGTCAATTAACACAAGGTATAGTCTGTCCTTATTTTGCCAAGAAAGTAACTGAAATGTAACTGAAATTACTCTCACCAAAATTACCGATGGTCTTAACCGTTAACCCTGGGGGTGCCTTCTCAGTTGTTAAGCTTCACAACCCCCTCTGCAGTATATGACCCTGTTGATGATCCTCTCCTCCCGGAGACTCTTTCTCCTCTCTGGGTTTTCATGATATCGATGTCTCTTGGTTCTTTTTCTACCTTCGGGGCTTTTCCTCTTGGTCACTTTTAAGGGATCACCATCCATGCCATGCCCACTACTAACGGTATCCCTCTGTCTCTGTCCTCTGTCTTCTTTCTTTTTTTTCACTTTGAAGTTTGATTAATGTGTTTTGTTTTTCAATTACAAACGTTTACCTGTTACTCCCACTGTTAAGAGGGTTTTTTTCGTATTAACGTAAAACAGCTAACTCACAATAGAGTGACAGCATCTGAAAGTGCATGCAACATTTCAGACTTGTAATAACTATCACACTTCTCTATTTAAAAAAAAATAAATTTTTTCTCCCTCTCCCTACATGGAAAAGGAAAAGAAAATAATAATTTATTATAATATATGCATAGAAAGCAAAACAAATTCCTTTAATTACTATATATAAATACATATTTATACATATATTCATGGAGATAAACTATATTTGTATATCTACAAATATTTTTGTTCACGGAGACCTTTTCCTCCTTCTTTGATCTCTTTTGAGTATAGCCCTAGCAGTGATATAACTAGGTAAATGAGCATGTGCTTTTTAATAATTTTTCTGTTCATAATTCCAAACTGCTTTCCGTAGTGATTGTACTCACTCATAGGTCCATAAACAATGCATTAGAGCGCCTATTTTCCTATAGCCACTCCACCACTTTGCCACTTTGGTGGGTGTGAGGTAGAATCTCAGAATTGCTTTAATTTGCATTTCTCTAAGTAGTAGCAAATTGGAACATAGTTTGATATCACTATAAGTAGCCTGGGTTTCTCCCCTTGAGAATTACCTGTTCATGTCCATAGACCAATCATGAATTGGGGAATGGCTGCTACTCTTATAAATTTGAATCAGTTCTTTATATATCTTGGAAATGAAATCTTTATCAGAAAAACTTGTTTCAAAGTTTTTTTTCCCCAATTAAATGTTTTCCTTTTCATCTTAGCTTTATTAGATGTGTTTGTGCAAGAAGTTTTTAACTTTATATAATTAAAATCATCTATTTTATCTTCTGTGGCCTTTACTATTCCTTGTTTATTCGTGTACTTTTCTCCTGTTCATAGATCTAATAGGTAACTTTTTCCTGTTTCTCCAACTTGTTTATGGTATTTGGAGTTTATTTTTGTGTCAGAGATGTGTTGGTGAAAATCTAATTCCTTCTATACTGCTTTCCAATTTTCCAAGAAGTTTTCGTAAAAATAGAAAGTTCTCATCCCAGTAGCTAGAGCCTTTGTGTTTATTACATATTAGAATATTAGATTCATTTGTGTTTATTGCATACTATGGTAGTAGATACAAACATATATTGTGTGCCCAATTGGTGCCACCAATCAAATGCTCTATTTTTAAATAACTATTGAATTGTTTCAATAATTACTGTTTTGTTGTATAGTTGCTAGCATCGCTGGTCTTTCTTTGTTCCCATTTCCTTTTATTATTTCCCTTGAGATTCTTGACTTTTTCTCCACGTGAATTTCTTTTTTTCTAAATCTGTGAAGTAATCCTTTGGAAATTTGACAGATATGTCATTGAATAAGTAAATTAATTTAGGTGGTATTGTTATTTCTATTGTATTGGCTTACCCTACCCAAGAGCACCAAATTCTGTTTTGTCTCTATACTCTGTCACTTGGTGATCTCATACTCATAAGTTCAATTATCATCTTTCCATGATAACTTTATACATATGTGTGTGTATCTATATCTATCTGTCTATATATATATACATGCATGTATATATATGTGTGTGTGTATATATATACATGTATGTATATATATGTGTGTATATATATATATACATATATATCTCACTAGTACTATATCTCTTTATGTCCACTGGAAATTTCGAAGTGGATGTCTCATAGGCATCTCAAACCCAATAAATCTAAAGCAGAACCCATTTTCTTTTCCTCTGGACCCATCCTTTTTAAAAAACAAGACTCTCTTCCTGTTGAGGACACTAGTATTCTTTCAATGCTGCAGAGTCACAATTTCAACATCAGCTTTGACTCCTCACTCTCATTCACTGAACAAATAAAATCAGCTGCCAAATTTCATTTGTTCAGTCTCCATAACCTCTCTCATTCCCTTTTTTCCCTTACACAGCTCTCAATACTTCTCACCCGGCTTACTACAATAGCTTCCTTTTTGGTCTCCTTGACTTTGGTCTCTCCCCACTCTAACTCATTCTTTACCCAGTCATCAAAGTGATTTCCCTAAAGCATGTTTGTTAGGAAAACAACTACATTATTCTTCAACTCAATAAACTCCAGTAGTTCCCTACTGCCTCTAGGATCCAATATAAATTCCTCTGTCTGTTATTTAAAGTATTGCAGAACTTCGTCCCTTCTTACCTTTCTAGTCTCCCTACATTTTACTCCCCTTCATGAACTGCAGAGGAGTCATACTCACAGCCCACAGGCCTCAGGTAGCCTAAACCAGATTAAAATGTTGGAAAAATGTTTAATGAAATAAAAAATACAATTCAACATAGATAATGTCGAGCTGTGGTTTTCTAAATCAATATGATGCCTTTAGGGATCCATTTCTATTTGATTGTGATACCATTGATGCATTCATGGTATAGCTAAATCATCCTAATTGCTATTCCTCACATGCAAAATTTTATCTTTAGAAATTTGTCTTTATACAGGCAGTCTGAAATGTGCTTTCTTCTCACCTCTGCCCTCCAACTCAGCATAAGCACTATCTTCCATACAGAACTTTTCCTCTATTCTCATCTAATAGTATATCCACAAACTACTTTCTATTTATTTTGCATGTGTATTTATATGTCTACAAATTAGCTCTCCTGTTAGACTGTAAGTTTCTTGAGGGTAGGAACTGTTTCACTTAAGTCTTTGCATGCCCAGTGCTTGACATAACACCTAGTACATAGTAGATGTTTAATAAATGCTTGATCAGCTAGGTGGATAAATTTTATCAATAGGAAAACTAAGAAAGTTGAATGGGCTGCCTTGGTGGATGATGACCAATGAAGGCCTTCAATTAGTGACTAGATGACCGTTGGTTAATAGTGTTATATTCACAGGAGCCATATGTTTTTGGTTTTTGAGCCTGGGACTACCATACTCACCCAGGCTGAAAGAATAGCTGCTACTTTGAGACCTGATCCCAATACTGATCAGCACCGAAGCTCAAACCTGCTCCATTTTTCTGACCCCTCCTTAGAAGCCAGGTAGCCCTCCACTTCTGGGAGCTCCCTGTATTTATGCTGGACTTGGTGGACTCCCAGTTGGCTTTAGGGAGTTGGAAGGATGCCCTCTGAGGTAACTGGTGATTCTAAGTCTCTAGTTTGATTGGGATAGGGAAAGGGTTTAGCATCAAACAGAACTTTTAAATAAACAAAGATATCCATTGCCTGTTCCTAGGACAGTGTGAGAGTTGAAAAACATCCTTCACCCAAACTGAACCCTCTATTAATCTCCAGTTTCCCACTCCCTCCATTGAGCCAGTTGCTGAGTTACTCCTCTCTTTCTCTCTGCAGTGCCCATGACATGAAATATGCATGTTGACTGAAAGCTACTAGGTATGCTAGACTTTTCAGAGGGGCGAATTCTAGTCCAAATACGTTTTGCTTGCCAGGGCGTAAGAGTACAGCATCTGGGAAGAGCAACATGAGACAGGATATAATGAAAGGAAATGCCCCAAAGGCCCCTTGCATCTATAAAAACTGATGCATCCCCAGTGATCCACAGACGTCAAAAGACCTGGGTCCTGGGGTTAATAGAAACTGTGTACTCCATGAGCTACTAAAAAATACACTAACACATACAAAGGCTCCAGAAGATAGAGGCTTTTTTGTGTGCCTGGAAACAAGCATTTGGATGAAAAATTTGCTCTCGGGGGGGGGGGGGAACACCAACCAAGAAATTCAACCCCTTAAAGATTTTAACATTGCAACAGATAATCTATAAAATTATGAATCTCTTCAACTCCAACTTCAAAAGTGCTTCATGACTGTTTTCTCCCCTTGTCCCTTCATATGTATGCGTAAATGGACTCCCTGGCCGTAGAGTCATAGGGTTTCATAGCTGGAAGCTCCCTCAGAAATCCTGTAGTTCAATGGCTATGTGAAAAAAACAGCCTCAGAACACTTTGCTCTAGATGACCCGAGTAGCAGCCAAAATAGAACTAGAACCCTAGTTTACTGGTTTCCCTGTTCATGGTTCTTCTCTTATGAGAAGGAAAGTCTGTGCCAGAAATAGAGTAATCCAGTAGTAGGAAGTAAATTTAGAATACTTTAAAGTTTGTATTCAGAGAATCAAAGGACCACGAATTGAATTTAGGAGAAGGTGAAATTATCCCTGATTAGGAAAAAGATAGATAGTCACATGGGCTCATGTTACTTAGAAATAAATACCTGTGGTCTCCTTTTAACCATCCCCAAGTGGAAATAAAAAGTTCAGGGAGTTAGTTGCTCAAAGAATTGATAGGGATGCTGAAAAGGTAACCTGGGAGGAACAGAAAGCAGTCATAAATAGGATTTAGCTGTGTAGGACAGAGCCTTTTACACTCAGTAAAACCCCAAGCCAAGCCATGGAAATGCCAAAGAGTTTTGACATCAAGTCAAGTAAGGGAGAGCTGAGAAGCCAAAGAGACATTGTCCCTTTATAAAGGGTGCTAGCCAAGCAGGGTGAATAGATTTTGTGACTATAATGGAAGGAAGCCATTAGCAGCTCCAGGAAGGTTTTGGCTTTAAGAAATTCAGGGTAAGTTTAAAGCAAACTTCTTGGACCTGGAAGAAGATGTAGTTAGATCAGGCAGGGATAATAGGTTGAAGTTAGTGAGCAGGATGTCAAATTGTACCTAGGCACTTTTTTATCTTTCTTCATGAGTGTAATTTTTCTCTCAAAAATATAACAGTTACTAATACTTGGTGAGAGACAGAATTCTGTAATTGATAGCCAATTCAGAATCATGAAGAGCTGGGTTCGAGTCCCATTACTGTCACATATTAGTCACTGATACATGATACACACTCTCGCATGTCCCTGGGCAAGTAGCTTAACTTCTCAGTATTCCATGCAATCTTCTACAGCTGTAGGTTGTTGAATACTTGCTAATTGACTCTTATAAAAGGAGTTTCTTCACTGGCAGTTCCCTAAAACAATGAAATCACACTTTACCAGTTAATATTATTCTATTGAATGGTTCTCATTAAATGCTGTATTTTTTTAAAGCTAATGTAAGTGAAAAGTCATCACAATCCTCCCTCAGTTAGCCACTTCAACAATTCGATAAAACTGTGATCAGATGAATTGGTGGGTATTTTCTGTATTGATGCAAGTAGCAGGCTGTTTACACTTCCTCATGCTATGCTACTTTATCCAAGTTCTCCCATAAATCCTCCACAGAGGATCTACCCAATGAACTGAAAGTCTTCCTCTGCTTATTTTATACTTGTGAGTGCCAGTGCCACCCATGGGTTGTCCCTTTGCTATCCCTCACTCTTGCTTATAGGATCCACCTAGCTAATCCTATGATTCTTGGAGGACATCCCTTATGCCATCTAGTTCACCCAGAACTTTTATTTGTTGGAGATTATGGTATTCCAAGGCTCACAGTCATTGGTCATTTCTAGAAGAACACCTATGTATAAAAGATGGCTTTTTTTGTTTCAGGGAATATTTTGTGGTTTCTAAAAGAAATTGCAAGATGAAGGCATTTTTTAAAACATGGCCAATGATGGAATTTATTTTGCTTGACTATACATGTTTGAAACAAAGGTTTTGTTTTTATTTCTTTCTCAGTGGGAGAGAGAAGGCAGATTTTCATTAAATAAAAATAAAATTTACTTTAAAAAAGAAAATGCAATTTGCATTTGGAAAATTGCATAATTGACCACACTTGTAAATACAGAAGATGAGCCCATTACCAATGTGCTCTCAGTCACCTGATGGCAGTATGCTTAGGTTGCAGACAACAGCCAATTGAATGATGACCTTGCAAACTCAAAACTAATCACTGCTACAGTTTTTTAATTCCTTCATGATTATCTGTAATACTCTTCACCATTTGGTGCAGGGTGCTCTGGAAAAATGAGGAGAAATTAGATCGAAATTTATCACATGGCATCTGAACAAAAGCGATATTTTGCTCTATCATGGTACTTTCAGTCCCTGTGACTTGATCCCACCAGCTTCACCATCTCTTTGGGGCTTTATTTCATTCCCCATTCCAAAGCCCTAGGGAAGTCACCCTTGCCTATCAATGTTTATAATTTTTCTGTTACACTTCCTCCTTCATCACTTTGTTTCCAGCAGTTCATTGGCATAGCTGGTAACTAAAGTAACAGCTTAGAGCTATTGTGAAATCAACACGCTTTTCCTGTCCACATTTGAGTCCCCCTTTAGAAACAATGAGTAAGTCCTATCAGTGTGTTTTACTGCTTGCATCTGGTCTTTCAACATTTGCTATCCTGGAAATGTGGAAACCTCATCAAGCCAACAGTGTGTTAAAATGAGATAATAGATATGGAATAGCTGTAAAAATAAAAGCGCTCTATAAACGCAGAGTGGTGTCAGTTGTCACTCTTAGAGGTCTCTATACTTCTGAAAGGACTTGAAGCAAAGTAATTTGAATTCTACAGAATCTCCAAGGTAAGCACTGTGTTCAAAAGCCAGCAGCAATGGGGGAAGAAAGTGGCATTGGAGATAAAGCAGAAGAGTCCAAAGGAGTTGAGGAAGAGAAAGAAGACCTTGGAACTGAAGGCCAGATATCATAAGATGATGGATCTTAGAACTCATGTAGTCCAAAATCATCATATTACAGCCAAGACACATCAACAAGCAATTACTAAATACCTACTACATGCTAGGCACTGTGCTAAGTGCTGGAAATTCAGAGAAATACACACACACACACGGCAAACAGTCCCTGTTCTTAATGGAGGAGACAATATGCCAACAACTATGTATAAACAAGATATATTAGAGATAATCTTGGAAGATATTAAAATGAAAGAGTATTGGGATGAAGGACCTGAGGGCCAGAAAGGCTAAGTGATACATCTCAAAAGAAATTCATTTTTTTGCACCAAATGCAAAGTATTTTTTAGTCCTTGATATTCTTAAATGAATTAGGATGTTGGGCTCTTCTCAACAAATCTCATGAATGTCTGGTGCGTTTTATTTTTATTTTAAGTTTTGTAAAACCACAAATCACCCGTGAGACTGTTACCAAAATAAGAAGGGAAAACAAAAGTGATTGGCCTTTATCCTTGTTCTGATGAGCTGAAAACAACTTCAATTGCCTTACCAGGAGCATCTGTTCTATCCATAATATTAAAACACATAAGAACACATAAGAGGGCAAGTGAGTACCATCGATTGCTGAACAATAGCACATAGGGAGATGTAAATAAGACCTGATTATAACAGTAAATTCAGAAAAGGGTATCCTCAAAAACCAGGATTCCCCTTATTTCTTTTCTCTTTCTTCTCTAACGTTCAGAAACTGGCACCGCTCCCAAGAATAGTTTCTCATTCTGATATGAGATGCCAAAGGCCCTGTCTTTATGTGATAGTTTTTTTGTTGTTTCATGCTGTTCTTTGTGTTTGCCAAATAGATTGTGGGTGGCTGCCAGTTAATTTGGTAAAAAACTTTTCCCTGAGCTCTCCAATATTTGGACTGATTTCATATTATCTCCTTTATTTGATCCTTGTTTCCCCATCTCCACCTCCTCCACCATTTGGAAATTAAAGCCTCTAACAAAAACAAAAGCCCAACTCAAGAAACATTGGCCTTGGCACAAATAAGAAATTTCACATTCCGATAATTAGAAACATAGCAAATACAATGAATAAAGTAAAAAGGATTTTAGGCTTCTTCTCAAGAACATAGTAGACACTCAGCAAATATCCATTTGTTAAATTTAAGTGAATTTTGTACTGTCAACATAACATTTCATTTGGCATGTTTTATGACTGAATTAGTCTGGATAATTTCGTTTAAGAAAAATTTCTTCCACACGAACAAAAAAAATAGGCTTTTTTCCTGAACATTGAGCTCTGCTTTGCCTTTAAAGTATTTATTTGAATTTGTCCAAGAAGCAAGGGTAGATATTCAATGATGACCTAGACAGCAACTCACTTGATATTGGTGTGTTTTCATGAGTAAACAGACAGTCACACATATTTGAAGGCATAGTTTCCATTTAAGCCCTTAGAATCTTGTCTTCAGGAATGTTAAACCTTGCTTTGGAGGCTATTGCCATTTCTTGCTTGTTTGTGGGAGCCAAAATATCACCATAGTTAGCAATGGAGAATCTCTAGACTATTAGAGGCCAGTACTAAAAGAATCTATATTAATAGAAATGAGATGTCCCATTTAACACATGATGGATGGTGAAGTTGACAGTAATTATGGGACCTGCTTCAAATCCAAGAAGTAAGTAGAAGATTAAGGTCAACTACCTTTCTCTACCAGGTCACAATGTTAAGTATTTTTGTACTGGTTGCTGGGTAGCTTTTCGGAAATGGAAATAAATTTACATAACTAAGGAGGCTAATTGCTTGTAGAGGATGCCATCAAATGCTTTGTTGCTGTCATAAGAATTGACTGTCAAAGTTCCCAGAATATTAAATTGTATCTTTTTTTTAATTCTAACATTGGCATAATCTCTAAGTTAGCTAAATTCTTTATATGCATTATTTCATTTGACCCTCACAAAAACCCGGTATAAATTAACTATTATACATGTTAGCCTCTTTTTGGACAGCCAGGGGGCACAGTGGATAGTGCTTGGGCCAGGAATCAGGAAGATCTGAATTCACATCCAGCCTCAGATACTCAATAGCTGTGTGACCCCAGGCAAGTCACTTAACTTCTGTTTGCCTCAGTTTCCTCATCTGTAAAATGGGGATAATAGTAGTGCCTACCTCCCAGGGTTGTAGTGAGGATCAAATGAAATAATAATTGTAAATTATTGGCTTGGCACACTGCCTGGCACACAGTAAGTGTTCAATAAAAATTATTATTATTGTTATTAGAGCACTTAGCACAGCATCTGACGTACAGTAAAGGGCTATAGAAATGTTAACTATCATCATCATCATTTTTTTTAAAGATGAGGAAACTGAGGCCCTACGGCAAAGTGACTCAGCCCATGGTCCTACAGTTACACTAGTACGTGCTGGAGGAAGGAGAGAGAATTCGAAGTTGAAGCTCTGTTGATCCCAAATACAACACTTTTTTTTTTTCAGTATACCACACTAAGTTTGTCCTAACCTCTTCCTGACCAAAAGGAAATCTGTGGAATGAATTGTAGAATGGGAAGATTAGATCTGGTGGCCTGTGAGAGTCTATCCAGTTCTAATTCTTTGATCCTAAGAAAGCCGATGTAAGGCAGCACTGCAACAGGGCAGCTGATGAGAAGCCTGAGACAGATGGACTGGAGGCATGTTCTAAGGCCGGCTAATGACTGTCAGCAGCAGGATCTGAACACTGGGCTTTCGAGCTCCAAATCTAGTACTTTATAGACCACTTCATGTCTCCTTTTCCCACCTCTTGTTTACAATAATCAAATCAATATTACCAATGCTTCTGGAAACAAAATGATGATGGATTATGCTATGGCTCCCCTCACTATTCTTGTGATTGTCCTGGTCAGACTTCCTTTCCCTGGTCACCGTTCTTTTATTAGAATGGAAGCCCCTTGAAGGCAGAGGCTGACTCGATTTTGTATTTGTTTTCTGGCCATTTAGCACAGTGGCTGCAATTAATAAATACTTTTTTATTCACACAGCCATACTGCCTCTAGGAAATCCAAAGCATTATACAGTTGGGTTGATTATTTCCCCTGAGTTATCAGATTTGCATTTTGATAAACAATTTGTTCATAGTAAAAAAGAGTAAGCAGGAAGAACCACCCTCTTGCCTCTTTTTTTTAAAAAGTTTTTATTTATTTTATTCTGAATTTAAGAAATAAACAAGCATTTTGAACATAGTGGGTGGGGTGATTGTACATGAAAATGCAAATCTATTATGTACAACTTGGTATTTTATATATAGTAATCATGTAAATATACATAAATATATAGTAATCATGTAAATTTCTTAAATTTTATATATACAGTAATCATGTAAATTTCTTTTTTTCTCTATTTCTTCCTCCCCTACCCTAGAGATGGCTACCATTAGAAATGTGTGCGTGTGCGTAAAATCATTCTATGCATACTTCTATATATCAGTTCTTTCTCTGGATGCGAATAGCCTCTTCCTTCATAGGCCCTTTGTAGTTAATTTGGATATTTATAATAGTCAAAATAACTTAGTTGCTCAAAGTTGTTCTTAAAACAATATTGCTGTTACTGTATACAGTGTTCTTTGGATTCTGCTCATTTTACCTTCATTATTTTGTGCAAGCCTGTTCATGTTTTTCTGAGATCCTTGAGCTCATCATTTCTTATAACGCAGTGGTATTCCATCATGATATACCACCATATACCACAACCTGTTCAGCCATTCCATAATCGATGGGCATTCCCACAACTTCCAGTTCTTTGCTACCACAAGAGAGCTGCTGTAAATATTTTAGAACAGATAGTTTCTCTTCCTTTTTCTCTAATCATCTTTGGAAATAGACCTCAACATAAAATGAGTATAGTAACCTCTTACCTCTTTTAACCAGGTTCAGTTTTTAAAAAATTCCTCTGAGAGAGTTACTTCTTCTATAGATGATTTTATTTTTACTTGTATATCCAAAAGATAAATTTGATCATAGGAAGCATTCTCTCAATAGAAAGCATGTAGTAGCAGGAGAAGGCATTAGGAATTAGGGTCCTGGGAAATGTATAAACGTACAAGTTGAATCCTGAATGCCTTGTTGTGTAACTAGGTCAGGGACCATGGTCACTGTAATATTTGTGTTGAATCTTTTAGGTGGACTTCGGTGTGTTGGTTTTGAGGGTTTGGGACTTTGGGGAGGCAAAGAAAAAACAGCTTATGAACCTCTTCAGCTGAATAGGCAAATACATCAGCATTCTGTGAACTGGAGGACCTGGGTTCTGTGATCTTCAGTAGCTTTAACAACCTCATGGAGCCCAGGGGGGTTATAAATAATTTTTATAGGGAAAAACCCTTAAAGGAGGTATATGGTTTTCCACAAATTCCTGCTGTTTATAAACTCTCAAAGTTCCATGTTGGTCAGGAAGATCTGTTTGGATTAGTATTTCCCCACTCAGTTCTGTTTCCAAGAAATATTAAAGCTATGTTAGGACCCTGGTCCACTTCTCATGATTCTTTTTACAGGTGGAGAGAAAAATTTTTTCAGTGAATAACTCATTTCTCTCCACATTGTAAATCACTACTTGGTGAAAACCATGGTAGCTGCCATCACTCTTCTGATCTCCACCTTATATTTTACTCAGTGCCCTTTTCTCCTGTTCAGGTTTTGTGCGAAGGGTTTGTCCAAAAGAAAACATGTTTCTGTGGCTGTGATGGCACAAAGGTTGTAACACTACTTAGGGTCATAGAATTGTAAGCTCTGCTAGAAATTTATGCAAAAGCTCCCACTTCTCTGGCAAGGCCCCCATATCACATCAAACTCCAGACCAAACTGAAAGTCAACACAGTGGTGCCAGTGTCCAGCTTTCCTTGGGGCCAAGTGACTTACCATCTATGGACCTCACATCCAAGTTCCGCAAACAGCTTCATCAACAACCCTTATGATCCCAATTCAGTATGAACTGGCAAGACAGTCACCAACAAACCAATAGTAAACTTCAGAAATAGAGTCAACCAGCCCTGGATAAAAGCTTGTAAACACAGCTGCAGTGTCCTGCAAATAACGGAAAATGAGGGACAGTACAACACCATTAGCAAGTACAATCCAGGTAGAAGTTAAGAAGCCTTTTTCGAAACACAGTGTTAGCTTCAAATGACATGGCCTAGGTACAGGTTGCCGAGACATAGATGTGGCAGCCAGACCAGCTGGTGTGGAGCAGTCACTAATGGGGTACTTCTTCTTGAGCAAAGGTGGCCTGGAAGAGCTTAAATCTAAGAGGTAGAGTAGCAAATGGAATCGTTAGTCTCTGCACATAGACTCTGCAGCTGTCAAAAATGTAGAAAGTGGGATTTACTATGAATCATGCTATCTGCAGCTTTTAGGATGGCTAGAGGATTCTATCAGTAGAGTACATGTCAAATGTATAAGTCTGTCAGTGTTAAAAGGGACCTTAGAGATCATCTGATCCAACTGCTCATGTGACAGAAGAAGAAAATGAAGCCAGGGGTGAGAAAAAGAAGATATGGGCATTGTAACACAGCAAATTAGGAGTGGTGTCAGAATTAGAACCCAGGTGTCTTGATTTTTACACCAGTGCTCTTTCCACTATTATATGTTGAAATTAGCCTCAATCTGCTTTTATGTATGTGTGTATATACAGAGAAAGAAAGAGAAATATATGTGTTATACATAATACATATATGTTATGTTATTTAAGATGCAAAGAGAGACAGCAAGAGGAGAAAGTGGAGAAAGAGGAAAGGGAGAAGAAAGAGAGAAATAAGGAGAGGGAGGAAGAGAGGGAGGAGAGACAGAGAGGTGAGGGAGAAGAAAGAGAGGGGAGAAAGAGAGAGGAGAAGGGAGAGAGAGAGAAAGAGAGAGAGAGAGAGAGAGAGAGAGAGAGAGAGAGAGAGAGAGAGAGAGATTCATAGAAACCCTAGCATCTAGAACTGGACGCTTTAACAATTGGAAAAGAGGGCCACAGAGGAGTAATGACCTATCGAAGTTAGTTACAAAAGTACTTTAAAAAAGCAAGATTGGAACCCACAATCCTTAATGCTAAATTCATTTTTTTCTACTACACCGCACAATCACCTGTGGTATTTTGCATCTATACACATCTCACTTCTGGATTTCACTCTGGGGGTTAGTAATTTGACGGAGTGCTACCATCCAGAACCTTGTATTAAAAGAACCCAAACCAGTTAAAATGTCATTATCTTCAAAGAGCTCTGATCTAGTGACTGCCTTGGGATTAGGCAACAGGATACAATTAGGATCTTAGATCTAAAGCTTAGGGGAACCTCAGAAGCCATCTCATCCAAACACCTCATTTTACAGAGGGAACTGAGGCCCAGAGAGATTGTGTCACACAGAAAGTAAGTGGAAGACATGGAATTTGAACCCAGGTCCTCTGACTCCAAAACTAATGTCTTCTACCAACTCAAAGTCTGACTCCTAGAAGTTTAAAATCTACCCCACATATAAAGATGCACTGATATTACATATAGATATGACTGTATTTGTATAAATCACAAATTTAAGGATGCAGAAGTTCATCAGTTGCTTTGAATAAATTAATCAAGCAATCAACAAACGTTTATTAAGGGTCTGCCAGACACTGTACTATGCTTAGGGGATGTGAAGATTAAAAAAAAAAAAACAACCAGTTCCTGCCCTCAAGGAGCTTACATTCTATTGAAGGAGACTATGCACAATATATAAGCTCATACAAAACACATCCAAAGTAGACACAACATAAACTTGGATGGGACGGCACTGTGAGGCCGGAGGTACTAGGAAAAGCCTTCTACAGAAAATAGTGCTTGAGCTGAGTCTCGAAAGAAGCCTGAGGTTCTAAAATATGAAGGTGAAAAAACATTACCTTTGCTTTATCAAAGCTATTATAATAATTCTGTGCACTAAAAATGCAACAGAAAAATTCCTCCATTACACCCAGCTGAAAGGCTAAAATGAGAATACAGGTGAATTTTATCCTATTTTGTATCATTTTCCATCAACTGTAGTAAAGGGATATAATCATAAGTAGTTTTTTTAAAACTAATTTGAAGTCAATTTCTTGAAGGAATTATAAAAATCAATCCCCTTATCTCATCACTAGGTATATACCCCAAGAAAGTCAAAGACAAAAAAAAATACCAAAATATTCATTGAAGTATCTCTTGTGGTAGGTAGCAAGAAACTGCATGTAAAGTAAATGCCCGTCAGTTAGGAAACAGATAAACAAGTTGTGGTACATGAATGTTGTAACTATAAACATGTAACTATTGTTTCATATAGAATAAGACATGAATATGAAGAATTCAGAAAAGCATGGAAGATATATTAAATCAATGCAGAATGAAGTAAGCACAATTAGGAAAATGTATAGTGACTACTGCAATGTAAATGGAATGAATGAATCCTGTGGGATTAAAATGATCACACTTTATCCTGGGGAAGAGTTGAGAAAATGCATTTCACTTTATTCATTACAATAATGGGGGATAATGGACATAGAGTATTTCAAATATTGTCAGATGTATGTGTTGGTTGGTTTTGCTTAACTGCCAATTTTCTCTTTGTTAAATGGTTGGGGGATATTTGGAAATGAATGTGATATGAATAAAAATAAAATATTTTAAAAGAGCGAGAAATCATCAGCACAATTTAAGAATTCATAACATCAGTTTAAATCCTGCCTCTGAAACAT
This sequence comes from Phalanger gymnotis, assembly GCA_028646595.1. Classification (NCBI taxonomy): domain Eukaryota; kingdom Metazoa; phylum Chordata; class Mammalia; order Diprotodontia; family Phalangeridae; genus Phalanger; species Phalanger gymnotis. Next base: position 96,613,782 of record CM053627.1, on the reverse strand, counting down.
ATTGGCTTCTGACCCTGAGCAAATCATGTAACCTCTCAGTTCCTCCAGGCAATTCTGTATAAGGCTAAATTGCAGAACCTTTCCTGATCTGCATTGATAAATGGAGTTTCTTCACTGAGAGTTACCCAAGCCAAGGAAATCACAGTCCTGCCCCCCTCCCAAAAAATAAACAAACAGTTGCCTAAGTCACCACTTGGTAAAATATCCCATTTAAAACCAGTAAAATCCACCGAATAGATTTCACATGTGACTTCTCTATCGACAGCCTCCAAACATTCACACTTCATCCACTTAAGTAACCTCTGTGTATAAAATATTCCAGAAGGTTATCTGTGGAGGTAGGAAAAATTGAGGTGGGTTAACCAATAAAACTATAATTATGAGAAATGGTGAATGATAATATATTTAACTTTCACCTTGGAAATGTTTGTCCAAACCTAGGCTAGGTCTGGTGGTTTTCACTCTAGTCTCTAGTAGACATTCATCCACCTAAAAAAATAACCACATAATCTGGCAGAATTCTGCACAATTGGCAGTCCTCCCTGCCCTGGAGACTGGAACAGCATTGGATACTGTAAGCTTGGCTTTCAAAAGGTTAGATGGGCTGGATTTAGAGAACCTTGCCCAGCAGCCCACCTGTGTGCAACCTACCTTACTGAATACAGTATTAGTATCCCTAACTTTTTATAGGTTTTCAAAAGGCCTCTATTCATCCAAAATGCATAGTGGAAACTAAAATAATGGGCAGACCTCATATTCCTTGGCTCTGGTATGCTTAATGTGCATACTTTTAACTATTTCAATAGTTCAAGGCTCTGTTATGTTGGTTGATGTATGTGTTCTCTCTCCAAACAGAGACTACTTACCCATCTATAGCTTCCTATACAACTTCAAAAAAGTCTGCAGTTGAAAATTTTACTAGTCTATGATCACACTGGTGATGACCCCTGTAAATTTAACCATTATTGTTTTAGGCATAACAGTAAGAGATTGGCAGAATGAAGTAAAATGGTTAATTCTGATTACTTTAAATTAAAAAGTGTTTGTGCAAATAAAACAAATGTAGACAACATCAGAAGGAAAACAGAAAATTGGAAGGGAAATTCTCAGATAAAGGTCTCATATCTCAAATATATTAAGAACTTTGTCAAATCTGTAAGAATACAAGTCATTCGCAATTGATAAGGATATGAACAGGCAGTTTTCCAATGAAGAAATCAAAACAGTTTATAGTCATATAAAAATGCTCTAAATCATTATTGATTAGAGAAATGAAAATTAAAACAAATTTGAGATATTTTATCAGATTAGTTAAAGATTGGTTTAAAATGTCAGATTGGTTAAAATGACTGAAGGGGAAAACAACAAATGTTGGAGGAAATGTAGAAAAATGGGAACTAATTCATTGTTGGTGGAATTGTGAACCGATCCAACCATTTTGTAGCGCAATCTGGAATTATGCCCAAAGAGTTATTAAACTGCTTATACCCATTTACCCAATAATACTACTACTAGATCTATTTCCAAAGGAAAAGAAACTATGTATTCTAAAATGTTTATGGCAGCTCTCTTTGTGATGGCAAAGAATTGGAAATTGAGGGGATGCCCATCAACTGGGGAATGATTGAACAAGTTGTGGTGTGTGATCATGATGGAATGCTGCTGTGCAATAAGAAATGATGATCTTAGAAAAACATGGATAGATTGCAAGAGATAATGAAGAGCAAAATGAGCAGAACCAAGAGAACACTGTATACAGTAACAGTGATATTGTTTTAAGAACAACTTCAATCAACTAAGTCGTTTTGACTATTACAAATACCCAAATTAACTACAAAGTACCAATGAACCAAGAGGCTACTTCATCTAAAGAAAGAATTGATAAATAGAAGTACATATAGAATGATTTTGTATACACATATATACATATTTGTATCTAATGGTAGCCATCTCTAGGGTGTGGGGGAAGGGAAGAAAAAAGAAAAACATTACATAATACTTTTATTATATATCTAAAAGGAATAGCAAGTTGTACCTAATAAATTTCCACTTTCATGTGTAGTCATCTTTTATTAATTATACTATGTTGTGGAAATGCTTGTTTTATTCCATAAATTAAAAATAAAATTTTTAAAAAAGATTACATTCAAAGAAAAAAAAAACAACAGTATGTCATTGGGCCCACATGCAAAGCCTTTCTAGCTTGGCAGGACCTACTAGACCTCAGGTCAACTTGGCCATTGAAAAACCAGGTGTATCTCATGCCAAAATGAGGCCTCAGGGTAGAACTCTAAGCTTCTAATAATTTGTTTTCATTAAGAGAGGAATGACATTTAAAATCAATTAATAAACATTTACATTAAGTGCTTACTAGGTGCCAGGCACTGTGTTAAGTACTAAGAACACAAAGGAAAAATCAGGGTTGGGGAGATGATGTCCCTGCCCTCAAGGAGCTTATTATATTCTATCTGGAGGAGATATACATGGACTGGAAAGATGGAAAAGGGCTTAAATATGAATAATAAATGCCAAACAGAGGACTTTATGTTTGTTCCTAGAGAAAACAGGAAGTAAATTGGTGTTTAAAGTTGGGTGTGGGAAGGGAGAGGTGTGATGCAGTCAGACCAGCACAACAACAAAATCTCTTTGGCAGCAAAGTGGAGGATGGATTGAAATACAGAGAGAACTGAAGTGTGAGGTCCAATTAGAAGGCAGTTGAAATAATCCAGACAAGCTATGCAATAAAAGCTCACTTTTACTAACCAGCCCAAAGTTTCTTATACCATCTTTTTTGGAGGAAAGAGTTGAAAGGATAAGGGAAGAGACTTAGTTCCTGGGAAGGTGACATATTTTCAAACTTACTGTTTCACATGTGGTCAAGATAGCATATAAGGGCAGGCAGCTAGGAGATGTAGCAACATGTTGGACCTAGGGTCACATTTGAATTCAAACTCTGCCTCAGAGAATTATTGTGTGATCTTTATTCTTCATCTGTAAAATGGGGAAAATAATAGAACTTAACTCATAGGACTATTGTGAAGATCAAATGATATTGCATTTTGCAAACCTTAAAACATTATAGAAATGTTAGCTATTATGATTGTTGGAGCAGCACTCTGTTGAAATCACACCTCAGGCACTTACTAGCTGTGTAACCGTGGGCAAGTCACTTAATTACTTAGCACAGTTGGTTCCTTCCTTCCTTCCTCCCTCCCTCTCCCTCTCTTCTCCTTTCTCCCTTCTCTTCCTCTCCCTCTCTCCCTCTCCCTCTCCCTCTCCCTCTCCCTCTCTCTCTCTCCTTCTCCCTCTTTTGCTCTCTCTCTCTCTCTCTCTCTCTCTTGCTCTCGCTCTCGCTCTCGCTCACTCGCTCTCGCTCACTCGCTCTCGCTCACTCGCTCTCGCTCACTCGCTCTCGCTCACTCGCTCTCGCTCTCCCTCTTGTCTCTCTCTCTCGCCCTCTCTTCCTCTCTCCCTCTCTCCCTCTCCCCCTGTCCCCCTCTTCTCCCCCTCTCTTCCCCCTTTCTTCTTTCCTGCTTTCTTATTTAGCCTCTCTTTGTCTCAGTTTTCCCATATGTAAAGATAATAATGGCCCCTACCTCCCAGAGTTGTTATAAGGATAAAATGAGATAGTATTTTTTAAAGTGCTTTGTAAACTTTAAAGCCCTATATAAACATAAAGTATTATGGTTAGCTTTTCTTATTATTAAGCTCCTTGAGGCTATGAATCATTTCATTTCTTTGTCTTGGCATATAGCAGGAATTGAATAAATGTTTGTTGGATTAAATTTTTGAGGACCACTAGTAACAGAGATGTCTGTGACTCTGGTAAATGTAGCTCCATATTTACTTCCTCTAGTGGGGCAGGTAGGAGCTGATGAAACTCTAGGTTCACTTATGTACCTACTCTCCTCATTTGGAGAACACGCACTCTCACGTGCTTTGCCCTTCATTGTAACAGCAAGTTCTAGTGGCTACAACTGTACAGAGAACTTGGCTTCAGCAACATATATGAGTTTGTTTATTTCTTGCCCTGGACTCCTATCTATCTATCTATCTATCTATCTATCTATCTATCTATCTATCTATCGATTGATCGATCTATTGATATATCTCTCTATCATCTTTCTACAGTGACTATGTCATTATGTATGTGTGCGCATATATATGTACATGCATATACATGCATATGTATACATATGTGTACATGTGTACATGTATAGTATTTGAAAGTTACTAAAAAAAATTCATCTCATCGAGGTTAATGGACTTGCCCCAAAGTAAATAAGAGACAGACTCATGACTCAATTGAAGATCTTCTAACTTCATGTCCAGTCTACCCACTATGGGTCACATCCTCTCACTTAAAAGCTCACACTTATATGGCACTTTATGGTTACAAAACACTTTTCAGTCCTTATCTTGTTTTGAGCCCACTCACCCCCCCCCAAAAAAAACCAATGCTGTGAAATGAGGTCCTGCAATAGATCACAGTATTTAGAACTACAGGGACCACAGAGATCATTTAATTGAATCCCCTTGTTTTTGATGAGGAAAATGAGGTTCAGAGAAGGTTTAATATCATCAACCCTTCCCTTTCTAAAAATTCACTATTGTATAGCTTGCAGACTTCATTCTCTTTCATTTTTTGAAAATGGAGACATTTGCCCTAATCTAGTCCTGCTATGACTCTCCTATTCTCCATGATTTTTTTTTTTTTTGGAGATCATTGTTTAGCAAAGCAACTGCCAGTTTTTCCCCCGTATACAATGAAGAAGTTTTCTGGGCCAAAAGATCCAAACCTATTAAGGTTAGCTGGGTTATCTCTTTACTATCTTTGTTTTTAACTCTCTATTTGCCATCTTTTCTCACCTTTCCAGTCCTAACATCATTCTCGTGGACAGAAAAAAAAAAACCTAGGTGAAATAAGAGTTGTACAAGTCTGCCTTTCCTGTGTTGAGGATCTCTCATTCATCCTGGGTGTGGAGGGGTCCCATGCCTTCACTACTGCTAAGTCAGCATTCTATCTCTTGCCTTTGTGCTTTAGCTCAGATTTTGAAAGTTACAAAGGAAAGCTTGTCTCATAGAAATTAAGGGACTTAGTCCCAAAGCAAATAAGAGACAGGCTTATGACTCAATTCCAGGATTTCTAATTTCCAATCCAGTCTATCCACTACATGACACATCCCCTCACTTAAAAGCTCATGCCTGGAAAATGTACTCACTCCTCAGTTCAGCCTTTAGTATCCTTAGCTTCCTTCAGAGTTGCTCAGGTGACATCTCCTCCACAAAGCCTTTCTGATTCCCCTGTTAGTTTTCTTCCTCCTCACATTATCCTGTGTTCACTTATCTCTGAAGACAGAGAAACTCATATTTTTAAGAAAAATTGTAATCCTCTTTATTACCTAGCACGATGCCTTACACATAACATATTTTAATATGTGTTTGTTTAATTGAATTATAACCGTAGAACTCTACACTATTCGAACTGATATTCCTAAAGCAAATATCTTATCATGTCACTTCCCTCCTCAAAAAGTTCCAGTGGCTCCCATTCTATTACATTTCCATTTCATATTTAAAGCCCTTTAGAATAGTGATCAATCTGTTCTTCCAGATGTTTTACTCATTATTCCCTTTTGTGCATCCCATGTTCAATCAAAACTGGATCTTGTAGTTTTTCACACACAATATTCCATCTCCCATTGATCTCTATGCCTTTTCATAGGCTGTCTCATCTCCCAGAAATGCACTCCCTCCTCACCTCCACCTCTTAAAAATCTCTAACTTTCTTCATCTCCTTCAATACAAGCCCCTTACCCTTACCCCAGGTGGCTAGTATGCTCCCAGATAACTTGATATTTTCTTTGTAACAGTTTGTGTTTATATAAGTATACATATGTACATATATATACATGTATGTATACATAGACATAGACATAGACATAGACATAGACATAGACATAGACATAGACAGATACATATGTTCCCCAATAGAACATAAGCTCCTTAAGGCTTGTTTTAGTGGGGCTTGGGACTTGTTTGTCCATACATCTCCAGCACTTAGTACAGGGCCTGGCCCCTGGTAGGTGCTTAATAAATGACTGCTGAATGAATGAGATATTAGACAATCCAACCACCACATTTTACAGGCTAGGAATATGGGGCCCAAAGAGCAGCTTAGCCCAAGGTCAATCCATAACAAAATCAGGACTCAAACCCACGTCTTCTGACTCTACACGATGCTGTCTCTCCTCATTTTAAATCTCATGCCTTAGAGAAGGAGTGGATTCTTTCTGGCAAATGGAATGAGAGCTCATGAGGTTTGGCTGCTACCGCAAGGTGACAGCCAATTTGATGCATTTAAAAACATTCCTCTGGTATTTAAAACCCATGTTTAAAGTGGTCAGGAGAGCATTCCAAGGTTTCTCCTTTGAGCTCGGTGAGATTTTGCTTGGCTGTCAGTGATAAATGCCGTACTGTACTTCAACATTGACTGCAGCCCTGTGGGAACGGCGACCTGAGCAACAAGACTACCTGGGCTCACATAGTGCTTCTCCACATTATTTTATTTCATTTCCTCTTTAAAGTTATATTTATAGTTAGTATCATTTATTTAGTCTACTGAATCCTATGTTACCTTCACATACAGACTTTCATTTCAGATCTGACTCCTTGACTCCTTTAGGAGATAACATAAATCTGTTTGAGCAAAAAGATCTTCAGGATGAGGTTGGGTGGTGAGCTGTGGTTGATGAATTGGTTTATTGGCGAGAGGAGATTTTCATGCATGGGTTTGTTGCAGACTTGTACAAGAAAGGGAAAGAAAAACCCCATGAAGACAGACATTTACATCACAAGAAAGAAAACATAGTTAATATTTATAAAGTTTTTGAAATATTAAAATGTTAAATCAATATTTGGACAGAAACACAAGAATTCACAAAGAAATGAAGTCATGTTGGATAAGGACTTCTGAAGTCAGACAGCTTGGCCAATGAGCTTTCAGTGATTTCATGTCTCTCAGTTTCTTCATCTGCAAATTTGTAAAAATGCTTGTCCTCAGAGAGCTGAGGGGATTAGCCTTCATCTCTTGGCCAAGTTACTCACATCAGAATTCTGTTATTGCCATTTTTATTCAGCTCCCTGTTTTCCGGGTCCTTTGTGGTTTATTTGAAGTCACTACTCCTATGTATCTGATTACAGCTTATTAGAAGAGAACAACTTATCATTCTCCATATCCATATACCCACCAATTTGCATTACACTCATGCTTAGCCCCAAAGAAGGACATCATAGTAACTCTTTTCTCTTTGCTAGACATGGGTCTTGAAAAACAGTTGGCCATTTGAACTTAAAAATACTAATTTTAATTAAAAATGGAAAAACTACATATACTTAACTACCTGAAATAACTTACATATGGAGGCTATTATTTTCCTTGCTTGGGAGATTATTTGATATTCAAAACTTGCTTCTGCAATATAGGCTTGGCTGAAAATTATACTTAGTGGACTAAGATCTGGAAAATCAAACTAAATAAACAGATAGTACACATATAAACATGAAACAACACACATGTAAATATGAAATTGGAGGTACCTGGATTGTGAGATGGATAGAATTCTGAACTTTTGAGTTAAGAAGTTGTGAAGTCAGATTCCCCCCACAGAAACTTAGTAGATGTCTGACTCTAGGCAAGTCACTTATCCTCTCATTCTCAGTTTCCTCATCTGTAAAATGGGAATGATAAAAGCACCTACCTTACAACGTTGTTGAAAGAATTAAGTAAGATAACATATATGAAACACTCCAGACTTTAAGGTGCTATATAAATTCTACTCATTGTTATTAATATTTAGAGATCACTTATTTTCATTTAGTTGAATGCAATAAAATCTAGACATTGACAGTTGTAAAGATATAGAGCAGATCATAGATTTAGAGGTAGAAATTACTTTAAAGGTCGTCTAGTCCAAATTCCTCCTTGTTCAAGTGAGGAAATGAAAATGTAAAAATGAAAGACTGCCAGAATTGTTGCATAGTAGTACTTTATACAGAGTAGTAATTCAAAAGATTTTTGCAAAACAAATGAATTGATGATGATACCAATGACATATTTATATTATTTTATTTTTACTGACTTGTCCAGATTCAAGATGACTAGTCAAGTCAGTTCAATAATGTGCGCTGACTTGACTAGTTTCAAGATCGTCAGCATCAGAAAAGATTCTAATGCTAAGTTATGCAGCCCTTCATCTGGGCTCACTATCTCAACTGGCACAGGATCCTCAGAGGGTAGATCACTACTCCACTATGGAATTTAGGGGAAAACCACAGAAGCTGTGGTTGCAGGACACAATTACCCATCTGATGTATTTCTTCCAATATTGATTTACCTTTTTAAAGGAACACTTACCTAAGATTTTATCTAATATTTATCTAAGAAAGTATAATGAATAAAGAAGTACAAAAGCAGCCCCCTAAAAAAATGGGCACACAATCTTGCCTGGGATGAAGTGGTTCAGGCTTAAAATGTTTGGTACCCAATACACCTCCAACCCACAAGGGCACTCTCCCTTTTGCACACACATAGGTTCCCTGGGGAGAATGAGTGTGAACTCTACGCAAAAAGTTACTGAAAGATTTATGTAGGAGCATGTTGGGACCACATTGCCATTCCTGGCAGAAACCAAGTTTTCTTCTAAGTGTGCCATAGTGATGAATCACTCTCTTACTCAGCTGGGCTAGCTCCTTTCAGGACACAATGTTTTGTCTGACGAGCCTGGGTCAAGCAGATTATTCCCAGAGGCTGGCTACTCAATGAACTGAGATGCTATTCTTTCAAGTTCTATAGATTCTAGTTGCTGAGGGTACCTCTGATGTTTCACCTTTCCTTTCAAAGCTCACTAGGTCATAACCTGGTCTGGTCAATCTCCAGATACTTCTTCATCAAAGTTCAGGAAACAGCCAACCAAAAACACTCAGAGGATGCTATCATGCATATTCAGAGGCAGGTTCACCAAACTTCCATGCATTGGATAAGAGCCAAGTCAGGGATATGGTGCATGCTCTAAGGACTGGGCCCTTACCCATTACCTTAAAGGCTAAAAAGTCTTTCTTTAATTACTGCTAGTGGGATGCATCCACCCTCAATGAATGGCTGAGCTCTTCGCATCCATGCTTGAGCCTTGTACTCCCTCCAACATATTTTATACTTTTATGTCACTGTAGGGGAATGGTCTCCCCCACTGCTTGTAGCTACCCTATTCCTGTTATATAGGTCATCATCTGCTTGATCAAAGCTCCTCCTTCAATAGCGCAAATTCCGGCACTGGAGGCTCATATTCTCCATACTGTGTTTGGGCCAGGAAATGGTCTCCCTGTTGCTTTAGAACCTTCTGCAAATTGTGCCCACACAAGAGCAAGTGCTCTTCTCTCACCTGTACCAAATATGGAACCTAAATGCATCTGTTCTTTGGGGCTTCTCTATTTGGCCACTCTAATGTGCTCTTCACACAGCTACTAAACTGATTTTCCTGTAGTGCAAATCTGACCAGGCCACTCCCCTACTCAATAAACTCACCTCCCAATTACCCCCAGAAGCAAATGGAGACTCCTCTGATCAGCATTTAAAACCTTTCCTTCCTTATTCCACATTTCCTCTCCCTTTTTCATGCTGTGGCCTGGCCAATTTAGCCTTCTTGCTATTGACCATACACAACAGTCTTTTCTCCCGCATCCAGACCGTTGCAATGGTACCCCTTTGGCTAGAACTACACCCCCTCTTCACAACCATCCTCAAGATCTCTAGTTTCCTTCAAGTGCCACCTTCCACATGAAGCCTTTCCTGAGTCTTCTGAATTAGGAGATCCTGCCTTCTCCCCAATATCACCTTGAATCAATTTTGAATAAACCTATGCATATACATGTTGTCTTGCCCAGCTAGACTGGAAACTCCATAAGGGCAGGAATTGTTTTCACTTTTGTCTTTGTATCTCTAGATCTAGCCCAATATTTTACATATGGTAGGTACTTAATAAATAACGATTGGTTGGTTAATTGGAATTGAAAAGGTCTAGAACTTGTCAGTCCAGCCTTTTGGAAGAATCATTAGTGCCAACGTTGAAGGCACTGAGGTTAACTCAGAGGAAGATAGTGAAACTGGTACTAAATAATGAAGGAAGTTGATAAACTGTCTTTAACACAGATGTTTTAAAGATGAAAAGAGGATAGTATAAGCAGATGACACGGATATCAGAAGATAAGAGGCTGTTGAGAGATGATAGCAGAATAGTGGTCAAAGAGTAAAGGATACTCCAAGTCCTATGCTTGCCGCAAAAGTTGAGGGCAGTAGACTCCTCTGAAGGAAGTAGCCAGGGAAGTGGTGATATCACATGAAAGCCAGGTTTCAGTTAATTTGAAAAGGCAGAAGATGTGCTTGTAGAAAGCGTGGAGGATTTAGAAGATTTTGGTCATAATAGGATGGGACCTATATAGGCAACAGGCATGGTGGACAGAGCACTGGGCTTGGAATCAGGAAGACTCATCTTCCTGAGTTCAAATCTGGCCTCAGACACTTACTAGCTGTGTGACCCTGGGAAAGTCACTTCAACCTGTCTGTTTCTGTTCCTCATCTTAAAATGAGCTAGAAAAGGAAATGGCAAACCACTCCAGTATCTTTGCCAAAAAAAAAAAAATAGGATTAGATACAACAGGAATGACAGGACAATAACAAAGATATATAGGCCACAGTGGAGGGGGGTAGTAGAAGGACAGAGCTTCAGCAGGGTTAAAGCTGAGCTTCATAGAGATGAAAGTACAAGAGAAGGCAGGATGACAAGAGAGTTAGTTATACCTAAGATAAAAACTGTAGGTAACAACATGAAAATTTCCCATTTATATATAACAAAAGTTTATAATGATCTTCTGAGGTGGGTAGCACAATTATTCCTTCCTCCATTTTCCAGATGAAGAAACTTAGATTCAGAGAGTTTATGTGGTTTGCCTAAGGTCATATACTTAATAAATGCCAGGACTAGGCTGAAGTCTTCTGAATCCAAAACCCAGTGTTCTTTCCAGAGCACTGACAAGGATGAAGAAGCCAGGGATAGGGAGACAGCATTCTACAGCAGACGGAGTGATGAACTTGGAGTTACGGGACCTACATTCAAATCCTGACTCTGCCACTTATTAATGGAGGAACCTTGGGCAAATTCACCTCACTTTTCTAGGCCAGAGTGTCCTCATCTGTGAAGTGAAGGTGCTAGACTAGATAACCTCTAAGATGCCTTCTGGCTCTTCATCCACGATCCTAAGATCCTATGGTTCATTTTAAAGATTGCTTTTTTCTTTTCTTTTTGTTTTTCTCAGATGTGATGGTGAAGGAGAGAGGAAGAAAGAAAAAAAATGCTCGTAATTGAAAAAAATAATTAAAAATTTAAAGGTTAAAAAAAATGAGTCTATGGTTAAGAGAGAAGGGATTTTGATTAAGCTATGTTCTTATTGCTACGTGGTTCCCCCAAGCCCCGATTAGAATGTTGATAGCTTTGTTGATGTCAGCAATACTTCCTCCCTCAGTTTTTATTATTCATTAGTTTTTCAGTCATGTCTAACTCTTTATGACCTCATTTGGAATTTTCTTGGCAGAAATACTGGAGTAGTTTGCCATTTCCTTCTCCAGCTCATTTTACAGATGAGGAAACTGAGGCAAACAGGGTTAAGTGACTTGCCCAGGATCACACAGCTATTAAGTATCTGAGACTTGATTTGAACTCTGGAAGATGAGTCTTCCTCACTCCAGACCCAGTGCTTTATCCACTGTGCCATCTAGCTTAACAGGATAGGAATATGGGCTTATTTCTCCTTCCCAGTTAAGATAACTTCTGGTGACCTAATAAACTGTCTGCTCCCCCATCTGATGTGCCCACATTGTATGGACAAACTGTAGGAATTAAAGTTTTAATGGTGATACCCAGAACAAGTGACCATTTCTCCCTTTATTGCTTCCTCTTTAACACTTCACTGATTTCTAATACTTATGTTCTTTAGACTATGAAGATTGGTTACCAAATCAGCTTAAAATTCTATTTATTTTTTAAAAAAAAAATCATGATAGAGTGTTACATTATTTCATGAACATAGCAGGCTGCTAAAAGGTATTTTTTTTTGTCCTGCTTCTGCATGCTCCTAATTTTTCTACCAAATTGTACTGTCAACTTGACTTAGGATTCCTACCACGTTCTTTATTTCCATTTTTCTCTTCCCTCCCTAGATCCTTCATGCTTTAACTGAAGTAATGGGCCTTACTATAAAACCACATTAGAGCTGCCAGTAACCATGCTAACAAAATGTGTTAAAGGAAAATGAGTTGCAGACACAAGATACAGGAAAGGAGGTACATTGCTATGATTTGGGTTGTAAAAGAGAGACTCAGAAAATAAATGCATTTATTGATAATTTGGGGTATTAAAAATCAGCCAATCAACAAGCATTTATTAAGCACCTACTATGTGTCAGATAGTGGTATTTTTGGGCAGATGGGCATATATTAAGCACCTACTATGTGTCAGATAGTGGTATTTTTTTAGGCAGATGGGCATATAACTTCAAGTTTCCTAGATCTTCTCTAAGATAAGGGAGTATGGTAGGCCATGGAAACACAAATACAACAAAATAAAATAATCTCGAAGAGCTTGTTTTCTAGTAGAGATGAAAACAAGAATATATTATAAGTATATATAGAATAAATACAAATAAACATGAGGTAGTCATTTACCTGGAAGTGAGAGGAGAGCATCCGCTCTTGAAGGTATCAGGAAAGACAGAAGGTGAAGCTTGAGCTACATTTTGAAGGAAGGATACATTCCAGGGATGGGAGGTGGCCAATGCAAGGGAATGATACTGGAGATAAAAGGTCTGTGTGAAATGGAAAGAAGGCTAGCTTGGTTGAGCTATTGAGTGTGGAAGGGGGAGTAATGTACAATGGAGTGATAAAGTAGGTTGAGAAAAAGTCGCAAAGGACTTTAAAAGCTAAACAGAGGAAATTATTTCTAATTCTAAAGGCAATAGGAAGCCACTGGAGTTTATTGAGTAGAGGAGTAACATGGTCAGCTCTGTACATCAGGAAAATTGCTTTGGTAGTTTGGAGTATGTACTGAAGAGAAGAGGGATTTGAGTCAATAAGGAAGGGAAAGGAACAAGCATTTACTAAGCACATACTATGTGCCAGGCACTATGCTAAGCACTTTACAAATACTGTCTTCTTTTGGAAAACATTCTAGGCAAAAGGTAATTACGGCCTGAATTAAGATGGAAACTATATGTGTAAAAATGAGTTAGATGTGAGAGATGTTGAGGAGGAAAAAATTTAGTAAATGATTGAATATATAGGATGAGAGAAAGTGAGAAGTGGAAAATAACACCAAGGCTATGACCCCGGGAGACTGTAAGAATGGTGGTGGCTTTGATAGAAAAGGGGAAGTTGTGGGGTGGGGGGAGGGGGTAGTTAGAGGAGTAAATTTGCAGGGAAAAATAATGAGTTTTAGTTTTGACATTTTGAATTTGAGATGTCTCCACTACACCATTTTAAAACATCAAATAGGCAATTGGTGATTCAGGATTGAAGTCAGATAAGAGACTGAGGCAGTGTATAAAGATCTGGGAGTTGAGGGCATAGAGATAACAATTAAACACATTGGAGGTAATGAGGTAACCAAGAGAGAGCATAGAGAGAGACTTGTAGGGCATCTAAGATGGAACATTGGTGGACACACTTGTGGGTCAAGATCTAGATGATAAATGAGCAAAAGAGACTAAAATGGAGTGTTTGTGAAGATAGAAGGAAAACCTAGTGTCAGAAAAGCCGAGAGAGAAGAGAATATTCAGAAGGAGAAGGTAGTCAGCAATATCAAACACAATCAATGGGTAGAGAAGGATGAGGACTTAGAAGAGTCTGTTAGATTTACCAATTAAGAGAAAAAGTAACAATCTTTCTAAATTCTTAATCTCATAAGATATTCTTGTTACTAGCTATATAATAGATTAGATCCATCTACTTTTAAAAGAGTGAAACAAAATCTAAGCTATAAAGGAGCTTAAGGTTTATCTAGAAAAGCCTGTCAGATTTACCAATTAAGAAGAAAATAACAATCTTTCTAAATTCTTAATCTTACAAGATATTCTTGTTACTAGCTATATAATAGATGACATCAATCTAATCTACTTTTAAAAGAAGGAAATGAAATCTAAGCTATAAAGGAGTTTAAAGTTTATCTAGAAAAGCCCTTGAGCATTAGGCACAAAAAGGTTAAGTGACTTGTCCACGGTTATATGGCTAATTAGTGGCAGAACTGGGACTAGAACTCAGGTCTTCTGTGTCCTAGTACCATGTCCTTCCCTTAACTTGAGATTTACTACTTCCAACTCTTCCCAAAAGACCCTAAAAATCCTATTAATTCTATGCATCAGAGATAAAGACCACTTGGGTAGAATTGCTTCTTATGTGAGTAACAATAACACATTCTGATCACGATTTTTAAAATTAAATTTAAGAATTAATGTTATGATACAATGCATTAAATAGTGACATACAAATGCTTATCTTTTGTAATTCAATTCAGTTCTTATTGATGACTACCTACTATGTGCAAAGCAGTACATTGGGGGCTGAAGAAATAAGGGCCAAAACAAATCAATTCCTGATCTTAAGGACTTTGCATTCTACTGAATAGTCTTTCTGGTTAAATTACTATTAACTGAACCTAGAATTTTAATTTTTACTTTTAAATAGAAATCAGTAATGAGAAAGGAAGTAGTGGATCTCTTATTTAGGTACATTGTCTTTAAAAGATAGTGAGAGGACAGAACTGAGACCTATGAGAGTATAATCTCCCTCTTCTTAAATAGCTTCCATAGGTTTAATTATGTCTATCATGATGACTCCCAGACATACATACACAGGCGTGTATGTGTATATACATATGCATGCATATGTATATACATGTTCATATGTGCATAGACATATATGCATGTATATTCACAGGAATATATTCCTTTCATTTGCATGTATACATGTATTTGCATGTATAAATGTGTATATGCATGCATATATGTGTGTGTATGTACATATGTGTGTATGACCCTAGTCTCTCTCTGAAGCACCAGTCCTACATTACCAATTGCATATTGGATGTTTTGAACTGAGTATCTCATAGACATCTAAAATTCAACATGTCTAAAACAGAATTCGCTAACTTTTCACCCAGAATCACCTTTCTTCTGAATTTTCCCTCATTCTGTAGCAGGTACCACCCTTCTTCCAGTCACCCAGGTTCACAACTTTTTTGTCCTCTTTGATGTGTCACTCTCCCCTCATATCTGATCAGTTGCGAGAACCCATCTCTTTCCCTCCATTCACATAGCCACCCCACTCAGTCCAAGCCCTCATACCCTCTTGTTTTACTCTGCCTAATTAGTTTCCCTGTCTCAAGTTCCTCCCCACTTCAACCTACTCTCCACATAACCAGCAAAGTGATTTTTCCAAATCACAAATCTGACCCCATTTCGATAAACTCCATTAGCTCCCTATTACCTCTGGGATCGAATATAAAGTGTTTGAATTTTAAAATCCTTTATGATCTGTCCACATCCTACCTTTCAAATGTTATTACACATTCCTCTCCTTCATGTACCCTAGCGTCCCGCCAAACTGGCCTTCTGGCTATTCCTCCCACATGATCCTCCATCTCACATTTTCTTGCCTTTGGCACAGGCTGTCCCACATGCTTTAGACTTCTTCCCTACTGCTCCCTCTTGGAATCCTGGCTTCCTATAAATTGCAACCATCTTCATGAAACTTTTCCAAGTCCCCCAGCTACTAGTACTTTGCCTTCCAAGTTTATTTTGTATCTGCTTTGCATTTACCTATGCTCTCCTGCCCATTAAAATATAAACTCCTTGATGGTAGTGGCTGTTTGACTTCTGTCTTTGTATTTCTAGAGCCTAGAACAGTACCTAGCATGTAGTATGCATTTAGTAAATGCTTGTTGACTGGACCAGTGTCTTATTCCTTGTATTTCTTGGAGAGTGTGAATTACTGGCAGCAGCTGACTGCTCTGTATTTGCTTCCATGGGGCCAGGAGGATTAGGAAGTGAGTCTGGGGCTGATCATGTTACCAGAGTAGTGCCTACTGATAAGAAATGATCTCATGTTAGATGGAATAAGTTCATGTTTGAAAGTGGTTCTGAGACCCCCACAATCAATCCAGTCAACAAGCAGAAGATATTGCTTTGAGAATAATTACCTGACAAAACCAAGAAGCAACTAGGTCAAGAATACTCATCATGAGAGAGCCCTCCAGGCTGGGTTTCATAGTAATGACTTCACAGCTGCTTCTGGCTAGAGAAGCAACTCCCTGTAGCCTGTGGTTGCAACTCATAAGCTCTAGTGTTCCATCCTGAAGCAGCAAAGTTTCTGTCCCACGGCAGCTAGCCAGTTGCAATATCATCAAATTGCTGTGAAAACCCACATAAATTGGGTATGGGGGGCAGAGCCAAGATGGTGGATTAGAGGCAGCAACCAAACCAAACTCTTCCAACATTCCTTTCCACACAATTTTAAAATAACTTCTTAAATCAAAATTTGTAGTGACAGAGCCAACGAAAGATCAGAGTGAGCCATTTTTCTAGCCTAAGACAAACTTAGCAGGTCAGCAGGAGAGGTCTATGACACCAGAGTGGAAGTCTGTCCAGAACCCATGCATAAAGCAGCTACATAAATGGTGGACCTTAGAAGGAGCAGCAACAGCAACTTCAGGAGCTCTCAGCCCAGAGATGGTAAGGGAGTCAGACTGGTCAAAGATTACAAGGTTCCCTCTACTGGCACTGATTGGCAACTCTATTGCCCATCAGTAGTTCTTGGTCACAGTTCCAGGGTGGAGAGGAATACTTGTGTTCTATAACAAGGAAGCAAGGGCCCTGATCACAGTCCCAAGGAAGAGAAGGGCACTAGTACTTGTGACTACAGGAGACCAGCTATAGTTCCAGAGCCAAGAGGATGTATTAGCATTTGTGGTTGCAAGGGAACAGGGGCATTGCCTGGGTAAAGACCAGAGTACCGACCAGGAGAGAAGTGACCACATCTCTCCCCAGATCCCACCACTTTGGACATACCAAAAAATGTACATACCCCCAGAAGTAGCTCTGAAGACAGCAGCACAAAAAAAGCCAAAAGCTTGGAACAATGCCTCCCCACTCCCAGGTGAGCAGAGCCGAGCTCTAACATGAAGTTAAAGTCAAGAAATAGGCTGAAAAAATGAAAATGCAACATTAAAAGAATTTGACCATAAAAAATTACCGTGGTGTCAGGCAACACCAAGACACATTCTCAAAAGAGGACATCAATATAAAAACAGCTACAAGCAAAGCCTCAAACAAAAATGTTAATTGGACCCAAGCCCAACAAGCATCTTTGGAAGAGTTAAAGAAAGATAAGAGTGGTAGAGGAAAAATTGGGAATATAAATGAGAGTAATACAAAAAAAAATTGTGGAAAGAGAATTAACAGCTTGGTTAAAAAAAAAAGGAAGGCACAAAAAAATTCACTGAAGAAAAGAACTTAAAAAATAGAACTAGCCAAATGGAAAAAGAGATACAAGGCTCACTGAAGAAAATAATTCCTTAAAAAATAGAATTGGCTAAGTGGAAGCTAATGATTCCATGAGACATCAAGAAATAATAAAACAAAGTCAAAAGAATGAAAACATAGAAGAAAATGTGAAATGTCTCATCAGGAAAACAGCTCAACTGGAAAACAGATCAAGAAAAGATCATTTAAGAATTATTGGACAACTTAAAGTCATGATCAAAAAAAAGAGCCTACACATCATATTTCAAGAAACTATCAAGGAAAACAGCCCTGGTAGCCTAAAACCAGAAGGTAAAATAGAAATTGAAAGAAGCTACTGATCACCCCCAAAAGAGATCTCCAAATGAAAACTCCCAGGAATATTATAGCTAAATTGCAGAACTCCTGTGTCAAGAAGAAAATATTGCAAATAGCCAGGGGAAAAAAATTCAGATATCGGAGAGCCACAGGCAGGATCACACAAGATTTAGCAACTTTCACATTAAAGGAATGGAGGGATTGGAATATGATATTCCAGAAAGCAAAGGAGTTAGATTACAACCAAGAATAACTTCCTCAACAAAACTGAGTATAATCCTTCAGGAGAAAAAAAACGCACATTTATGAAATAGATGATTTTCATGTGTTTCTCATGAAAAAAACTAGCTGAATAGAAAATTTGACATTCAAACACAAGACTCAAGAGAAGCATAAAAAGATAAACATGAAAGAGTAATCATAAGGGACTCAATAAAGTCAAACTTTTTACGTTCCTATATGGGAAGATGACACATGTAACTTCTCCTGTTTTGTCTTGGTTTTTTTTTTTTGGAGGGGGAAGGGAGGGCAATTGGGGTTAAGTGACTTGCCCAAGGTCACACAGATAGTAAGTGTGTCAAGTGTCTGAGGCCAGATTTGAGCTCAGGTCCTCCTGACTCCAGGGGCGGTGCTCTACTCACTGTGCCACCTAGCTGCCCCAATACATGCAACTCCTAAGACCATTATTGGGGAAATTAGAAGATGTCTTCATAGACAGAGGACATCCATATGAGTCAGTTATGTTGAGATAATATAAAAAAAAATTTAAGGGAGAAAGAGGAAAAAAGAGGTATGCAAGGAAGAGGCTTTCCTCAAGGGTGTGCTGGTAAGTGTTTAACAACCAGTTCTTGGGGAGAGGGGGTGGAGAAATACACTTATGAAATACTTTTAAGTTTAATTTGCACTATCAACATTTTTTCCATGGCTTTCTTAAGTCTAGACAACCAATAAAACAATAAATCAAACTCTGATTTGTAGCATTTGCCCGTTTCCAAAGTGTAAAAGCTGATGTTGAAAATTTAACAATTAGGTTATATAGGGGGCGGAGCCAAGGTGGCCGCATGAAAACAGCGTCTTATTAGAGCTCTCTCACAAGTTCTGTCAGATTCCTATAAAAAAGTGAATTTGAGCAGATTTGAGAAAGTTAGAAACTGCGAGAAGTCTGAGTGGGGCAAATTTTCCATCCAGGAGAGTCTGAAAGGCTAGAGGAATGAATCTGTAGGCTAGGAGAGCACTCGGCATGCAGAGCTGCTCCAGAGGGGACCAAAGCAGAAGCAGCTGGCCGGGAAACCCAGGTGGGAGACAGGCTGGAAGAAAGCCAGGTGCCCAAAACCAGCGGAGATCCCCAGGCCTCCCAACACAGGACGGCACTCTGTGGAAGCGATGACAGGCAGCACAACGCCACCAACCGTGAGATACCAACTCCTGAGGCTTGCAGCCCAAAGGTTTGAAATG
>CM053627.1:96578476-96593887 GCA_028646595.1 Phalanger gymnotis | reverse complement strand
GATGATACAGACTTCATAACAACCTGGAAGAACCTACACGACATAATGCTGAGTGAGCAGAGCAGAGCCAGGAGAACATTATACACAACCACAGATATACGGATTCTGTGATGACTAACCCTGACAGACTTTGCTCTTCTCAGCAACACAATATGCAGAGACAGCCCCAAAGGACTCATGATGGAGAGTGCTATCTACATCCAGAGAAAGAATATGAAGTATGAATGCAGATCGAGGCACACTTCGTGCTCGCCTTTTTCTCCCTCCCACCTTTTTTTTCTCTCTTTTGTATTTGTTGTTGGGTTGTGTTTTTGGTTTTATTTTTGGGTCTGTTTCTTCCTTCTCATGATTCATTCCATTGGTCATAATTCTTCTCTACAACTTGACTAGTGTGTAAATTAATTCAATGCCAAGTTATACGTGGAAGTTATATGGGATTCCATGCCGTCTTGGGGAGGCAGGAGGGGAGGGAGGGAAGAAAATCTGGAACTCAAAATTATGTAGAATTGTGTGTTGCAAACTAAAAATAAAAATTACAAAAAAAGAAAATTTAACAATTAGCTCCTGTGAGCTTGGGTTGACTGCCTCCAGCACACCCCTGGCTCTAACTACTTGTTACTTTTGTGACCCTAAAATAGGTAACTTCTCTCTGGCCCTTAGTTTTCTCTTCTTTCAAATGAGTATGCTAGACTAGTCTATCTTTGATCCCTTTCCATTCTAGAACTTTCATAACTACAAAGCTGGAAGGGTCCTCAGAAGCAATTTAATCTAACCCCCTAATTTTACAGATGACAAATTGGGGTCTAAGAGGATAAGTAACTTGCCTGAGGTGACATGGGTAGCGATCATCTATCCCAGGATTTGAACTCTGGTCTTCTTTCACTCTGAGTGTTCTTTCCACTGTAGCACCCTACCTCCGCATAATACTATGTTCCTCAAATTTAGTCCACAGTTGTAGAATTAAAGATAGTTGTGTCAATCAACTTCATTTAGAGAAAATTCTAAAACATACTTTAAGAAAAAGAAGTTAAACAACTGATTCATTTGAAAAATCCATAGATAATAAAAACTTAGCTATGAAATTTGATCCTTTAGGTGGAGATTTGGGTACTCATCCCACTAATTCAGATTATGACCTCTCTACAAGTTAGGAGATTATCTTCTAAAGTTGTGGTGGCTAAAATATTCATTACCCTCCAACCAATCTGGTGGTAAACCTCCACAGCTAGACTGGTTTTCAGGTGACAAATATAAAGTCCATCCCTAGGAGCGTTCTCAAAGTCTTTCTAGTTTGGAAGAACTTGGCAAAACTTGAACTCTACTGAGATAGTTGTCAAGAACCCAAACCTTCACAACACCACAGAGAGGCCATAGGTCTATATGCATAAGAGCTGTGTAAGAACTAAGAAACACCTGCAAGAATTAAGGAAATTAGCATACATTAGTTCAATTTCTACTGTCGGCTGAGCACCAGACTAAGTACATATTGAGGATTAGCATACAAAAGCCCACAAAAAAAAAATGGTCCCTTCCCTCAAAGAGTCTATTGTCTAATTAAGATGAACAGACCTAAACATAAACATCTTGGGGTAAGTTTCAAGTAATGGTTGTAAAGTACATGGATCAGTATTCAGTTGCCCATTGAGCAGACTTGTATGTATTTCAGCCTTCCAATACAGAATTGGTAGTACAGAAGCAAATGAAAAAAAAAATCTAAGGTGGGGGATTATGGGTGTTGAACACTGGACATACTATCAGACACAATGGATATGTTGGTTTTGCTTAGCTGATTCTTTTTAAAATTTTTATTACAAAGAATGGCTCAATGGGGAAAGGAAAAAGGAGAGATATATTAAGAAATGAAGAGGTATAAAAAAAGGTATTTTTAGAAAAATTTACAAATTGAAAAAGAAGGAAAGAAGTAGAGGAGAGGAGAAGAGAGATGAGCACAGGACAGGAGAAGACAAAAGAGGAGGAAAAAAGAGACCATGAACAACAAATAGTGGTCACAAATCACTTGTGCTTTCACATTGAACTCAGCTGATAGCCCACATAAATATACACAAGGAAAGACAGTATCAAGGGAGACACACTGATAAAGATGAGAAGCCATTTTAACAGCAAAAGGAGAAAACAAAAGAACTCTAAAAAGTAAATTAGTTCTTGTATCTGATGTCAAGTTCTTCAGACTCTGGGGGCATTTTGTATAGGAGTGAGCTGCCCTCTATACCTCAGTACCTTGAATTTTGGAATCAATTGCATGTCATGGGAGATGCTAGCAAAGGATTACCCATCATGGCATGCCTGCCTCAAAGAAGGGACTGTGCTCTATGAGGGAAGCAGAATTGCTATAACTCAGAAGAAACATGAGATGTGCAAATTTCAAGACATCTCCACCCCGAATGTTCATGTGGACAATTTGTGCCTGACCTGTGATGGAGCCATCTGAGCTCTTATTGGTTTGATCAGTCACAGTTGGACACACTACACCTTGACTCCAACATAGTGATGTCATTTTGGTCCTCTTCAAGAACAAAGGACAATAACAAACCAACCATCCCCTTGAGGATACCACTGTATAGTACAAAAACTGATGTACATAATAGTGACTCTGAGCCATTAAGGAAAAATAATTTATATTCAATGTAATTTATCTACAAAATTAGAAAGGATGGAAATTCCAAAGAAGGAAATTTAGAGTTGATGTAAAAAAATCTTAATGATTTAAGCTGTCCAAAAGTAGATTGGGCTTCTTCAACAGGCATTGGGCTCCACCTTCCCCTTCTTGGAGGTCTTAAAACAAAGCCTAAATTATTGTCAGATGTCACATGAGGGAATCCATAAGGATGTGAGCTGTATTAGGTGGCCACTGAGTCCCTAATTCTGTAATTTTGTGTTGATGCATTTTAGGAAGATTTCTATCAAAAAGGTTTAAAAGGTTTAAAATTTTTTCAAAGGAGTGAAAATGGCATAAGGCAAGACCCAAAGGAAAGAATTAGCAAGTCACAAGAAGTAGATGGTAAATACATTGGTTTGATTGCAGTGGCAGGAGCCATGGAGGAAAGTAAAGATGTAGAAGGGGAAGTTTTCAAAGAACTTAACTTGTCACAAAAGTAAAGAAACAATCTAAGCCCAAAAGTTTTCTATGCAGGGAAAGGATAAAAATGCATTACCCTTTAAAAATTGTTAAATGACAGAAATAGCTTGACAAGTACAAAAAAAAAACCTGAAATACATTGTCAAGATAAAATAACTAAGACTAGATTCAACCACTCAGATCAGGTGAAACTAGGACATTAACAATAGAAAATGAAGAGCTTGACAGGCTTGGATTACTTATATAGTTATCTGGGTTCAGAGTTTTCCCATTTGGGAAATTGTAATTTTCTCACTAGGTTTTCACTTTTCCAATGAGAGTTGAATCAGTAAACAACCAAAAGTGTTTGTCTTTCTGAAAATTCCCTAAGGTGTCCTCATCTTTCAGCTTTGAGTGAAGCCGGTTAATACTCAAGAGATTTGCAACTAAATAAGTATGTCTTCATAACATATTTTCTTCTTCAGCTTGATCTTAGAGCTAAACCATCATTTATTTATGTACAACGACATTATCTAGGATTGATTGTGTTGAAGATTCTTTAGTTTTATTAATGGCCAAAGGTTTAAAAGAAAATCTTTGAACTCATCCTTTTGATGGTAACTAATATGGATGAAAGAGGGATTTTTTTAAAAAAATGTAAATGCAGTTTTTAATTTGAAAATTTGAATATGTTTCCTTCTCCTCCAATGGACCTTGAAAGTCTGTTTTTCAATATTCTAATAAAGTAGCATAAATTGTTCCCACTCCCACTATCATTTTGGTTCATTCCTTTGGTAAGTGTTTATTGTATGTCTGCTGTGTATTAGCTGCTTAGCAATGGTCTGGGTGCAGAGGGGAAAACAAAGATGTTATACTTTGGTTACGCTAAAGAAGTAACTAACATGTCTATACCTTTTGATTCAGAGATTTCACTGTGAGGCATTTACCCTAAAGAGATCAAAAATAGACAGACCCCCAAATACACCAAAATATTCGTAGCAGAATTTTTTGTGGCAGCAAATAACTGAAATCAAAATAGAGGTTCATTAATTGGGGAATAGCTAAACAAATTGTAGTATGCAAAAGTAATGGAATATTATTTGCTCTAAGAAACAATGGAAAATATACCAGTAGCATGGAAATTTTCTATGAACTGATGCATAATAAAGGATAACCAAGAAAACATATAAAAATGACTACAAACCATATAATTGGAAAGAACATACTAAATACAAAACTAAATTGTAATGATCAAATTTGTCCCCAAAGAGTAATAGAAAATGCAGCTCCCTCCCTTCTTTGTAGAGGTTGAGGATTATGGGTATAGAGGATTCTCAGACTCAGGTGTTATGTGTTTGGTTTAGCTTAATTGCTTTTTTTTTCTTTCTCTCCTTTTTTTCTTTGTTACAGAGGATGGAGGGAAATGTTTTTTTTTTCCAGAATGAAAAGGTGGCTAAGTAAAAAGATATATTTCAGAACTTTAAAATGTTTTATCCATTTATCAAACATTTTTTCTTCTTCCCACCTCCCCTCCGCCACCACCACTGAAAAGGAAGGAAGAAAGCCTATATCAAATAAACATAGTCAACCAATAAAGATTTCTATAGTCCAGCAATAAAAATTTCTGCATAGGTCACCTTCGAAAATGTGTTTCTTGTTCTGCTTGTTAGTCATCACCTGTCATGAAGTGGACAGTTTCCTTTTTTGTCAGTCAGTTCACTGCAGTCATGGTTAATCTTTTGGTTGGTCAGAGTTCTTACATCTTTGAGAACATTGATGCTAGAACATAAATTGTTCTTCTGGTCCTTCTTATGTCACTCTAAATCAATTCATACAAGTCTCATATCTCTTTGAAATTTTTTTTTCTTTTCTTTCAGCACCATGATATCCCATTACATTCTCATGCCACAGTTGGATCAGCCATTCCCCATTTAGTACAAGAACCTTTTCAAAAAGAATGAATGATACAAAAAGGGTACATGATTTAGACATAATGGGTGATACCAAAAGCAAATTAGGAGAGCAAGGAATAGTTTACCTGTCAGATCTACGGAGAAAGGAAGAATTTATGACCAAACAAGAGACAGAGAACATTATGAAATTCAAAATATATAATTTTGATTACATTAAATTAAAAGAATTGCACAAAGCCAATGTAGAAGTAAATCAGAAAGCTGGGAAACAATTTTTATAGCCATCATCTCTGATAAAGGCCACATTTCTAAAATATATAGAGAACTGAGTCAAATTTTTAAGAATATAAATCATTCCCCAATTGATAAAATGGTCAAAGGATATGAACAGGCAGTTTTCAGATGAAGAAATTAAAGCCATCTATAGTCGTAAAAAAAAAATTATCTAAATCACTATTGATTAGAGAAATGCAAATTAAAACAACCTCACCCCTATCAGATTGGCTAAATGACAAAAAAGGAAAATGATAAATGGTGGAGAAAATGTGGGAAAATTGGAACACTAATGCATTGTTGATGGAGTTGTGAACTGATCCAACAACTCTAAAGAGCAATTTGGAACTATAACCAAAGGGCTATGAAACCTTTGATCCATAACCTTTGATCCAGTGATATCACTACTAGATCTATATCCCAAAAAGATCATAAAAAGGACCCACATATACAAAAATATTTACAGCAGTTCTTTTTGTGGTGGCAAAGAATTGGAAATCAAGGGGATGCCCATCAACTGGGGAATGGCTAAAAAAGTTGTGGTATATGAATGCAATGGAATACTATTGTGCTAGGAGAAATGATGAGCAAGCAGATTTCAGAAAAACCTGGAAAGACTTACAGGAACTGATGCTGAGTGAAGTGAGCAGAACCAGGAGAACATTGTACAGAGTAACAGCAACACTGTGCAATGACCAATTTTGATAGACTCAGCTCTTCCCAGCAATGCAATAATCTAAGACAATTCCAAAAGACTCATGATGAAAAATGCTATCCACAAGCAGAGAAAGAACTATGGAGTCTGAATGCAGATCAAAGCAGTCTATTTTTTCTCTCTTTTTTTTAAAAATTTCTCATGGTTTTTCCCTTTTGTTCTGATTCTTCTTTTACAACACGACTAATGTAGAAATATGTTTAAATAAATAATAAGAAAGAATGGTGGAGGTGATTTTCCTTGTGTTTCTATCTTATAACTTCCTGTTCTGTGGTAGCAGGGTCAGTATAGACAGCCTTATAGGTTCATAAAGTGAAATAGCACTATGGTTCTACTTCCAACTCTACCATTATACGACCTTAAACATATCACTTAGCTCTCTGGGCCTTGGTCTCTCCTGGAAAATGATGAGAAGCAAGATTTTAACTGGATGATTTGAAGTCCTATCCATCTTGAAAATTATATGATTCTAACAGATTTCTGAATCCTTCAAAAGGTTTGTAATGGTTAGCATTGGACTACCTCTACAAAGTCGACATGGAAATTCTGTTGGTACAAAGCCACGTGTGTATGTTTTCATTCACTCATTTGATAAATATTTACTGAGTAACTTTTGCTTTCAAAGGTCTATACAAATTGTTAGGGGATTACAAAGAAATATAAAACATATCCTCTGCCTTCAAATTGCCAAGAATCTAGAAATGTATTAGAATATTGTTTTTCCATCTTCACTCTGGAAATGTACAAAATTCATTCCTATAACAAATGTCCAAGTACCCTCCAGAGTGATTGAATGGTTAGTGCACAGGAACAAAGATATGCTTGAACCGAGATAGTCAGCTATGACAGTCAGTCACAATAAAAAGAGAATATTAAACATCATTCCATGAATCATGTTTCATCATTCCTATTTATTTGAATTATTTCTACTGAACTTAAAATAATATGGAATATGACATGACCCAGAGGCTAGATTTTAATCTGCTGTGTTTTCTTTCATAGGATATCAATGAGTGCATTCTTGAAAACTATCCTGAATGTTCAAACCCAAGATTATTTTACATCATACCATATTTCTGTGGACAACATCCAAGATGCAGGTAAAGACTAATATGTACATGTATATATGTGTGTGTATGTGTGTGTACATACATATATATGTATATATATGAGACAATATAACAAAATATTGAAATTGAAATACAACCTTGTGTATTGAAAGCACACTGGCCTAAGACCTTTTATTTAGCAATTCCATCCATGGCGCCCCACATTTCTGGCATTTAATTAATATGAAGTTTTAAGTACTAAAGGTAGGACAGATAGCCTAGAGAATAGGGGCAACACCTGTGATTTCATGCATATGGGGATCTTCCAGATGAAGAAATTCACTCCGCCAATGCATATTAGCACCTTCTTGCAACTTAGAGTCTTAGGGAGTTTTCCTAGATTACCGATGTCACACTTAAACAGAAATGGCTCCTTGTCTGCATGTTAACTTAGAAACAACAAATTAACATTATCTATGTTATATTGCATTTTTACTTATTTTGCTAAGTATTTCCAAGTTACATTTTAATCTGCTTCAGACCTTGGGAATTTGAGGGGCTGCCCCACTTGCCATAAGTTTGACACCTTTAGCTAGATTATTGACAGATTAAGTGATTTTCCACATAACGTTTTTATATCTTTACAAGATTCTGAATCCATTATTTCAATCCACAAGTATTTGTCGATAATAAAATTTAGGAGTGTCAGGAATCTTAGAGGTCACCCAGTTCCCTTATTTTATAGATCAGGAAACCAAAGCCCAAGAAGTTAATTGACTTGTCCAAGGTCACACAGGTTACAAGTTGCAAAGTTGAAATTTGAATACAGGTCCTCTGACTCCAAATCCAGTCCCCTTTTTATTTTATCATGCCTTTCTATTTTATCGTGCTGCTTTTCTAGGATTCACAACCTTTCCCTCATTTACTTGCTTCTCCTAAGAGATCCCATCCCTCACTCAATCTAGTTACCTAAACTTTAAAATTTTAATTTTAAAAATTTAAATTAAAAACTTTAAATTTAAACAATTAAATTTAAAAGGATCTTTTGTTTGAAAATACAATATTTTGTTTGTTCATTTTTAACACAGAACAAGACATTTCAGAACATAGTGTTTATTGATCACTCACTGTAAGGAATCCTGCTAACAGCTATGGAAGATATATGAGAAGAATAAAATTCATGCCTTGCCTTTAGAAATATTACTTTTCAGACCTATAGGCACATGGCTACAACTGGGGAGGATGGGATTCCCTCGTATTCTGCTACCCCAAAAAAGGCCCTGTTTCCAGTTGATGTGTTACTTGAGACCAACTGTCCATCACCAATGTTTTCTGTTTCCTTTCTTCTTTGATGTTTCCTTGACCTTCCTCTATGCATACACTTTCACTTCTCCCCTCCCCCTTCCTTTAGATCTTTTTTTTTTATTATTATTATTTTCAAACTTAGTTCACTATTTTATACCTAGTGTTTGTGAACTCTTGGCTTTGATCTTAACCTGGTTCTCTGTTTGTCTGCTTTTCTCTAGCCTTGAACAATGCCTTCCTTCATTCTCCAAGCCTATTAATTGTTGTTAATTTCAGCATACATTGACCACACTTACCCCTCACTTTTGAACTGCCTTCAGCTCAATAGGAGACAAGACCAACAATCTTATTTAACACAAAAACCAAAAATAACTCCTCCACCCCACAGTTCAGACAGCGAGAGAACTGTTTTCTACTCTCTTGGCTTGTCTTTGAGCCACTAGAAGTGCAATCCCAGAACATTGAACTCCAGTAACAGTTGGGCCAGACCACAAAAGAACTGGCTACACTCTGGGGAACCCTTGAGGCCTTGCAGGAAGTGAAGAAATGAAACAAGAAGGACAAGAGACCATGGTACAAGATGCCAGCTCCTTAACAAGAAGTTGAAGTAGGACACACCTGCCTGGACTGATCAACTTTTAGAAAATTTTATGATGAGTAGAGAAAGCCATCACCCAACTGCACTCTTCAAAAAAAAAGCAAACAACTTTTATTTTCAACTTATTTACAAATCTTTTGGCCTTCATAGGATTCTGTCTCTCGCTAGTTACAAGGTTTCTGTGAGTTTTGAAGCCTCTTTGTGTCCTTGTGGTACACTGGAGAGTTTATGCACCTTGAAGAAACCCAGCATGACTCTAACCTACTGTTATAGTCCTCAGTACAGCCAAGGAGCAAAGCTGTCATTCAGTTCCACAAGCGAGTCGGTTTCAGAAGAGTTCCACTCGTTCCCAGGCTGACCAAATGCTAATAGCATCCCCAGCAGTCCATCTAACTTTGACTGAACTTCTTAGCCAGCTGGCATTATGGACCCCATCTTAGATAGGCTCTGGGGCCTCGGGAAATTTTGTGGACTAGGTCCTCGTTCGGCAAAAACAAGTGCTACAATCGATACTAAGATCCTCACAAACAATTTATCAGAGACTGATCCATCTATTCTTTTTTGAGGGGGGAGGGGAGGCAATTGGGGTAAAATGTCTTGCCCAAGATCACATGGCTAATAAGTGTCTGAGGCCAGATTTGGACCCAGGTCCTCCTGACTGAAGGGCCAGTGCTCTATCTACTACCCTACCTAGTTGCCCCGATCTGTCTATTCTTGCAATGTGTTTTAGCTGATCTCTCACAGAGTGTGCTATTCTCTCCCATTCTGCAGCCCTACGTTTAGCTCTTCTGTAAGTTAAACTCAATTGAGCAAAACTGCACCAGACGGAAAGCCTAACTACATATACTAAAAAGCCAGTTAGAAGTCAGATGATACCATCCGAGGGAGCAAGGAGCCCATCCTCATCCGTAAGAACCTGGGATACCTTTGGATGTCTCATGAGCCTCAGCTCCGCATACAAATACATGCAGAGATATTTTTAGAAAGTTTGACTTTCCTATATCTTATGTTCTGAAACCAGTTGGTCCTACAGCTGGCACAAGAAATTTACACACAAGTCCTAGGTCTATACTACAAGTTGGCACGACTTCCATAGCCCAAGGAAGACAAGCCTCTATTAGGCACGTGAATCTTTACTCTTGACAGTATACCATCCAAGAGAGGCCCAATCAGCAATACTTGTCCTCTGCCACTACAGCCTGATGGTAGGCCACAAGAGCCTACTCAAAACCTTGTATGTCATCAACCAGGAACAGGTGTTGGTCTACTGGTTGGCTTCCTGAAACCTGCATGCCAATGGATACCACAGGAAACTAATGTGTGGTTGTGTGGCTTGTCCTTCATGCTCTAAGAGGACTATGACATCAGGGAAGTGATGACATGACCTGCAATTGACTTTGATTTGAGTGAAGGAGGGCTATGCAAAGTCACCAGCCTCACTTTCTCCTCTAGAGCCATCTGGGTCCCCTGGCCAGATATCAATCAAGATGATTGGAGATGGCCTAGGATGCAGCTCAAGACCTTGGCCCTTTTAAGCTAAAGTCTTTTCAAGTGCTCACTTTGATTGAGGCAATGCCCATTCATTGAATTGTGAATCAAGGGATGGCCCCCTCAATAAAAAAAAAAATCAAACTAGGAGGGGAAGACCCTAATGAACCAAGATATCGTCTCCTTCCCAATTATGCAGGTCCCGTGGCTTATGAGTTAGCAGTTATGATTACCATTTGTATGATACATCTACTCTACTTTCCGCCAATCATTTCAGCATGTTCATCTGGACACAAAACTACAGCCCTTGTCCATCTCTAACTGCGAACATACAATAAGAATATATAATCTAAGTCATCTTGAACTCAGGCAATGGGATCTCCTCCAGTATATAGTAGATTAGGAAGTTCTGAATCTGAAGAGAAAAAAGTAAAAAATGGCATGCAGATTATGTGCCCTGGTGTCAGTGGAAGTCTTCCCATCCAAAGATAGCCTTGAACTCTGGGGAAACAGTGTATGAGGAGAGAAGATGTTCAGATCAACAACAATGACGCTACATCTAAGGGAGGAGAGACATGGCTGGCCCATTGCTATTCAATGCTGTCTCTTGCTGAAACAAACCATCATTTACCAATGCTCCACCGTCTTCCCTTTCCATGCTGTTAATTGACTTTACGCCCTGTGAACCTCCCATTGACTTCCAACCTTTTTGCTCTCAGATTTACTTCATAATTTTCTGTCCATCCCTCTGGAGCAGTTACCCTTACTAACTCTGATCTTGGCCCTGCTTCCTGTTCATCCAGTTTGTTCTCAATTTGGACCATACTCTAGTCCCTCCTCCAGGCATTAGTCTCTCACTCCAGGACTAATGGTTGCTGCTAATATTTATTATATGTTGGCCCCCTCATCCCTCATTCACTCCCCATTTATTCTGCCATTTGGGGGCCAAGAGACAACATTTATAGTCTACTAGGGTAGAATTGATGTTTTAAAATTAAGAAATCTGGATGTAATGCAGGGAATAGAGGAGACTGACTCAGGGAGGGTGGAGTACCTTGAACTTTAACACCTTCCCTACAACTAAAAATAGCTCAGAGAGTCAAAAGATGATTTTTTTAAGGTGCCCTCAATGGTGAGAAAGTGGTTCAAACAGGTCTGAAGTATGTCTTCAAGTATTTTATGTTCCCATCACTTTATTCGCAGCTTTATGATTCCAGCAAATCAATGTATTGAAAGAAGGGATTCCTAGTGTTTTCAGCTGAATGCTCCCAAGAGGTCTTAGACACATGTAGAGACCATAGATTTGGAGCTGGAAAGGATATCATAGGCCATTTTGTTCAACCTGCCCATTTTATAGTTGAGGAAACTGAATCCCAAGCAAGTTAAGTGATTGGCCCAAGGTTATACAGGTAATAAATGACACAGGTAGAATTTGAACCTGGGTCCTCTGACTGAATCCATTGCCTTCTCCACTGTACCATGCTGCTTTCTTCCTGATATCTTCCTAAGGAACCTACTTCCCAGCAATATTAATGAACAGTCATCAAGGAGAGATATTACAGTCTAAAGAAAAAGTGATGGTAGCAACCTAGAATCCTCTTTGTCTGGCAGAAAATATACCTTTTGATTGAGAGATTAGTTTCCCCCAGAGGTAAACTTTGGCTAGAGTTGGGATTCCTTCTGGATGTGGGTTGCAGTAGATGTCCTCTGAGGTTCCTTTTCATCCTTGTACTCTGTGACCCATTCTGTGATGAAGCATTTACAGGAACACTAGCAAGTTCAGATTCTTCTTGATTTCATTTCTTTTCTTACTTCCCATTTCGTGTTCTCTTAACCAAAGGCTTCTTTAGGGTAAGAACTCTGGTGGGAATATGGCTGACCACCCTCCACCTCATCATAAATACATTTCTTTGAAGACTGAGTCATTTTTTTTAGTAGTCAATGTCAGCTTCCTGAGAGCACAATCTGTTTTGATTTATGTTTCCATTTCTAACTCCTAATACAGGGCCTAGTACATGGCACTGTACCATAGTACCACAGCATTTACTAAATGTTTATTGAAAGACTGATTGATTTCACAGGATAATCCCATGATAGCAGGATCTTGGACTAGAGAAACTATTACAGTAAACTGATTAAGAAGATCTGTATTTCTGTGCTTTTTATGGCTTCATAAAAGACATCCCAAAAGTTTAATTCAAACTTTAGTAGCTTAAAACTGCTCCAAGACTTTTGAGATATGCTGGATAGCTTTTAGCATCAGTTATGTGTTTTTATATTTTTATTATGTTATATTTTTATATTATTTATATTGTATTATATTTTATAGTTAGACTTATATTATATATTTGTTAGATTATAGTTAGATTTATATCATATTATATTTTTTATACTTAGAAGGACTTCACAGGCCATCTAATCCAAGATCTCCGCTTAATAGATGAGGAAACTCAGGTCCATGCAGAAGTGACTTGCCCAAGATCACATAGATAGTGTTAGAGGCAGGATTTGAACCCAGATCTTCCCATTGCAGAGCTGTCACTCATTTCACTATACTATGCTGACTCAAAAGTGTGAGACTTTCCAGAGTTGACCAGATGTACTTTCCATTAACCAGGGTATTATTTGTTAGTAACTTCCACTAGTTACTTAAATCCCTTTATAAAAAAAAACTATTCAGACTATTACTTGGGTAGCCAATTACAGTAGCAATGATGTAAATGGAAAAAGCAACAATAATAAAATTGAAACTGAACACTGTCGAATTCTAATGACCAATCTTGGTGCCAAAGAATAGATATAAGAAAATATTCATCCACTCTACTACTTTACAGAGTGGGAGACTATAGGTGTTAAATACTGTGTGTAATATCAGACTTTTTCAAAATGTTTGGTTAATTTTGCTGAGCTCTTTCTTCCTCTTTTTTTTTTAACTATTTGTGATAAAGGATGTATCTCTAAAAGGGGGTGGGGGAGGTTTATGTTGAAAAGTGCAGATGATGTAAAAACCAAATAGAACAAAACAAATTTTTAAAATCAGAAAACAAAGAAATTTGCAGGGGAAATGTTGCCGTCACACTTACCTGCTAACAGAAGTAATATTGGAAGTGATTTTCAGAATGCTGTTCCCGCATTCCTAGACAGAATCTTTTTACTTAAACATAATGTCTCTCTCCACAAAGGGAGCCTGGTGAATGGGCCCTTGAAAGAGCAAAACTGAACGTGAATGAACATTTCCTACTTGTGGGGATCCTTGAAGAGCTGGAAGATGTGCTGCTTTTACTCGAAAGATTTTTACCTCATTACTTCAAGGATGTGCTCAGTATCTACAAAAACCCAGGTGAGGTCTTTTGGATGGGTTTTCACTTTTGATAGGCAATTGTCAGAGAGTGTTCTGGGGCCAAGGATCACATAGGCTAATTGGGAAGAACTTCAGGTCAAGAAGGGAAATTGTTCCATTAATAAAAGAAATTCCTTCAAGCTTGAGCAGTGGTGCCTGGAATATGAAATTGAGGGTTCAGGTTCAGATACTGTAACAATCTTACAGTAAGATACATATAGTATCTACACTCTGTTTCTGTTTCCCTATTTCTCAAAGGAGCTTGAATAAAAATACAATTGACATACATTTTAAGGACACTGGGGTGGAGCAGGAGTGGGAGGAAGAAAGGTTCATCAACCATGGTGTCTAAGACTTTTTCAATCCATAAATGAAAAACCATTTCATACGGGATCAATCTCAGCTCTAACACTTAGCTGCTGTGGAACCTTGGACAAATCACTTAATCTCCTGAAACCCAGTTTTCTTTCTTTCTTTTTTTTTTGAAGGAGGGAAGGCAGGGAAATTGGGTTTAAGTGGCTTGCCCAAGGTCACACAGCTAGTAAGTGATGAAACTCAGTTTTCTTATCTGTAAAATAGGCATAATGAAAATAATAATGTTCTGCTTAGCTCATGGAGTCGTTGTGATCATGATAGTAGCTAACATTGTGATCACATACTTCTGGTCCTACTTCTGTTGGTCAGAAACATCCTGATGTGTTCATTCCTTGCTACTGATCTAGGAACAAAGTAAAAAGGAAGCTGGGTTACATGTAAATGCCATGCTGGCAAATTGAGTTGTTTCCAGACAGATCAAGAGAAACAATATGATATGACAAGGATTGTAAAAAAAAACAACCAGATTTTAACACTTTCTAGAGCCTATAAAGCTTAAATTGTCCTTTACAGAATTAATTTATCTTTCTTATTATCTTTTTCATACACAGAAAGAGATAAACATCCTTTCCTACTCTCTTTAATCTCTTTCCATCCTAGCAAACCTTTTACACTGACATATATATGTATGGGTGTGTAGAAAAAAATATACATATATAGTGTATAGGTATGTATATATACATATGGATAGAGAGAGATAGGGAGGGAAGAGAGGAGGAGAGACAGAGACAAAGACAGAGACAGGAGAGAAACAGAGAATCTCTGTGAAAACAAGGAACTAGTGAAAAAAACAGAGCAGTATTGTTATCTCTGTGTGTGTGTGTGTGTGTGTGTGTGTGTGTATGTGTGTGTGAAGTAGGAAGGCCAAATTTATAATCTCAAATATAATCATGTATATGTTTGAATGGTTCGAAATCGCAAGGTATGAGAGATTCTCTAAGTAGAATGCAATAAAACATTTATTTAGGCTCCACAGAAACAGATTCACGAACCAGCCTCCCCATTTCGACACTTTGATCACAAGCTTCCAGGCCCAATAAGTCTGCCTCACAAGAGTAACCAGGAGGTCACAGAAAAACAAGATAATATTTATCCAAATCATATTTACTGGCCTCAAGTCCTTGCTCGCACTCCTGGGTCTACACACGGGTCAGCTCTACTTTCAGGTCGGCTGTGCTTCCGCAGCTCCTGCTTCAGCTTTGGCTTTCTCTTCAGCTTCGGCCGCTTCTGCCACACTCTCCAAGCTGTATTCCAGCTAGCTGACTGCTTCCTCTCTCCT
>CM053627.1:96541566-96577976 GCA_028646595.1 Phalanger gymnotis | reverse complement strand
GCTCACATCCACATAGGTTCCACACCCAACAGGGCTCTGGGCCTGGGGCTTAACACTTAGCAAGGCTCAAGGAAATACACTGAATTACTCAAAGAAAACAAAGACCATTTTGCTTGTCAGCACAGTGTGTGTGTGTGTGTGTGTGTGTGTGTGTGTGTGTGTGTGCGTGTGTGTGTGATGTTTCCCCTAATAGAGAGGAAGTGTGATGTAGTAAAGAACACTGTACTCAAAAGTCAGAAGATGCATGCATTTAAATCCCAGCTGTAACAGTTTACCTGCTGTGGGACCCTAGGCACAGCACTAAACCTCTCTGAAACTCAGTCTTCTTATCTGCGTAATAGACATAATGATAATAATAATGTTCTACTTACCTCATGGATTTGTTATGATCATGATAGCTTTTCAAAGTACTTTGTAAATATTAGGTCATTTTGTCCTCACAACTCTAGGATGTAGGTGTTATTACCGTGGCAAACAGAAGTTAAGTTACTTGCCTATGTTCACCCAACTGAGTGTCTGAGGCTGATTTGAACTCAGGTCTTCCTGACTCTGGGTACAGTGCTCCATCTACCTAGGCACCTTACTTGGGTGTGAGAAATGTACTTTGTAAACCTCAAGCTATGGAAATATATACATACATACATACACACACACTTGTGGGTATATGTACATATTACAGAATATCATAGAGGACATAGAAGTGTCCTAATACAAATGTCTTGAGAACAGTTAAAAATTTTTTATCTTTCTAACCCAAGTAGCTAATAGAGTGCCATATGCAACAGTATATCGCAAAAGAGCTATTAGGAAACTGTTAAGCATTATTAAGTTTGAATTCAACATCCTTAAATTTCTTTCAGGACAATTTCAAATATCACATTTTTCAGAAAGCATTTTTATTAAGGGCTCTTAGTTGAGCCTGAACACTTCAGTTGAGAATAATGCAAGGGATCTACAATCTTCAGTCTCTTTGTTATTCATTTTTTTATGATGTTCACCTTTTTGTTGTCGTTCCATCATTTTTCAACTATGTCCAACTCCCTATGACCCCATTAGGGATTTCCTTGGCAAAGATACTAGAGTGTTTTGCATTTACTTCTCCAGCTCATTTTACAGATGAGGAAACTGAAGGAAACAGGATTAAGTGACTTACCCAGGGTCACACAGCTAGAAAGCATCTGAGGCCCAGGTTTGAACTCAGGAAGGTGAGTCTTCCTGATTCCAGGCCCAACACTCTATCTACTGTACCACCTAACTGCTCATGTTCATAGTTTACTTAACCTTTAAAAAATTAGCAATTGAAGACCAAAGATTTTAAGAGATAATTCACAGCCATTCAACAAGACATGGAAATGTGTACTAGAATGCCCCTTTTACTGGAAGAGTTCCTACCTACCTTCAAAGCCCAACTTAAATTCCACCTCTTCCAATAAAGCTTTTCCCTGATCTCATTTGCCATTGATGAGCTCACCCTAACTCCCAACAGCTGGAGAGAGTGTCAACTTGTCATTCAACAAACCACGTCTCCAGTGCAAAGGACAAATCAGAAACCGGTAAGATGATGGCTTAGCCCAAGAACTGGATATCACCACTACCTAGATAGAAAACTGTAACATCTAAAATAAAAATATGGCTAATATGGCATGAAGCAGTTGTTAAGCTTAAGGAAAAGGTTCACACTTTTGCCATTATCAATAATAATGCCATTATAATTGCCTTTAGCAATAATAATGCCATTATAATTGCCTTTAGCAAAAATAATAAAGAACCACACTTTGGGGTTGTGCTTCAGGACTACAAAGTACCTTAAGTGCATTTTCTTTCTAGATCCTTATAACACCCTTTGCAAGGTAGGTAATTGGAGAATTATTATCTTCATTTTTCACATAAGGAAACACGGGCCCAGGAAGTGAAATGAAGGATTTAACTTCAAAGCCTTCCTGTAGCAAAAATGGAATTCCTCAAAATTGGATCCCTTGCATCCAGGGACCTGAAAACTTCCTTCATCACTTGAATGGATCTTTTTAGCAATGGGTCTGGATCTTCTTAGTAATGTTAGTAATGGGTCAATGTTAGGAAGCCCTCCATGGGTACAAATCCAAATCTTTCCATGCCTTCTTATCCTGTGCAGTTTTTTCATCAGTCTTTCAAGTTTGGTAATTTCTTTCAGAGCTTCCATCCATCCCCTAAGAACACATTACTTTGTTTCAAATTACTATAGTGCCTCTGTCATACAATTGCCCCCATGTCTGACTCTTGGTAAAGATACTGGAGTGGTTTGCCCTTTCCTTCTCCGGCTCATTTTACATATGAGCAAACTGAGATAAACAATGTTAAGTGATTTGCTCAAGGTCTTACAGCTAGTAAGTGTCTGAGGTCAGATTTAAACTCAGGTCTTCCTGACTCCAGGTCCAGCACTCTATCGACTGCACTACCCAGCTGCCCCAATTAAATTCATAGGAGCATAGATTATAGGTTATGGGTTTAGTACTCTTCCTACCAAGGACTAATGGGTTAAGTTGGAAGACAGGATATCTGCAAGTTGGGGGAAGGGACAGTGGCAGTAAACTAAGACCAAAATCCCTATGCCTTGAACTAACAAAGGAAAGTAAATATCATGAGGGAGATGTAGGGAACGGAGATAGATAGATAGATAAATGTTTTTCAGTAAAGTCATGTCTAACACTTCATGACCCCATTTTCTTGGCAAAGATACTGGTGTGGTTTGCCATTCCCTTCTCCAGCTCATTTTACAGATGAGGAAACTGAGACAAAAAGTTATTTATTTAACCAAATAACTTGCCCAGGGTCATACTAGTAAATGTCTGATATGATATTTGAACTCAGGAAGATGAGTCTTTCTGACTCCAAGCCCAGTGCTCCATCCATGGCACCACCTAGCTGCCCCCAAGATGAATGGATGGATGGATGGATGGATGGACAGATGGATATAGATATATAGATGTGTGTGTGTGTGTGTGTGTGTGTGTTATAACTCCATAAGCACCAGCATTCACCACGAATCAAGACAGTTCGTTGTCTTAGTGGTTAGAATGTGGGACTTGGAGTCAGGTAAACCAAGTTTCAATACTGTCTCAGGCATTTATTATATGTGTGACAAGCCACATAACCTCTCTGAGCCCCACTGTTCTCATCTGTAAATGAGGCTAATAATCGTACATATAGTACAGGGTTGTAATGAGGAAGAAGTGAGATAACTCATTCAGTGCTATGCAAGTCTTAAAGCACTACATAAATGCTTGTTGTTATTATTTAATTGGATAATAATTTATTAATTATCTCCTCTATTTCAATTTCTAGCTGTATCTCTTTCAACTCTTTTCATTGCTAAGGAACGGTATTTAAGCTACATTATAGGTTTTGTCCCTACATTGTAGGTACAAAATAGGCTTTTGCAGCCTGGTCAGTGAAGTTAATCACTAGTTTTAACACTGATACTGTGGAAAAATGTGTCCTGCATTCCAAACAGTTGTCTAAGGATTGTTCCTAAATACCCTTTGGGGTAAAACCTGTCTGTAAACTAGGGACTTGTTTTTAAAGGACTATTACTTTTTAAATGCTTTAGTAAAACAGGGATGATAAATAGAGACCAGGTATAAATATTGTCTTCTTTTTATTTTGAAGGAATGATAATTGAGCTCCAGATTTACAAGTGTATTCATCCACTTTCTGGGGGCATCTGCATGCCAAAATACACAAATCTGGAGGTTATAAAAACAGTGACAAATATGCAGTACAAGAAATTTCAGCATCCAATTCCTGCAGGAAAATTAAAGTTTTCGTGATCAATAAAAATGTCATATTGAGCTACTCCATGCACAACAGACTTAAAGCCTGACATTTTATAGTCAATGGTGATGTGTTTTAATCTTTTTGAAGGACAGAATTTCAGAAGCAGTATGGTATAGGAGAAAACACTGAACTGAGCCGGGCTGGCACTGGTTCTGCCCCAGGTTGGCTGTTTGACATTGGGCAAGACTAACCTCGATGAGATTCAGTTTCCTGGGATGTAAAATGGTGGGGTTGGACTAAATATGTACTGATCTTTTCCAGCTTATCCTATTTCATTTTTTAAAAATATGCACCAAGCTAGCAGTTAGAATATTGATGTCCTAGTACCAGTTCTCTCACTATCAGTGTGACATCGTACAACTATCAGAACCTCAGTTTCTTAATCTTTAAAATGAGAATGATATCTGTCCTTCCACCTTCACAAGATTGTTGCAAGGGTCAAATGAGATAAAGGATATAAATGTTCATTCTTAAATCTAAAGTTTAGAATATAAAGTATTAGTAGCAAAATAATAATATATTTCTACCTGGTAGAATGGCTTTAATATGGACATACAGGAAGGAAGGAAGGAAGGAAGGAAGGAAGGAAGGAAGGAAGGAAGGAAGGAAGGAAGGAAGGGAAGGAAGGAAGGAAGAGAGGAAGGAAGGAAGGAAGGAAGAAGGAAGGGAGGGAGGAAAAAAGAGGAAAGGAGGGAGGGAGGAAAAAAAGAGGAAAGGAGGGAGGGAAGGTGGAAGGAAGAAGAAAGATGAGACAGAGAGACAGACAGACAGACAGACAGACAGACACGGAGAGAGACAAAGACAAAGAAAAGATGTCAAAATATTTGCTGGATGATCCTGAAATTGGTCCATAATAGTTTCTACTTAATAGGGAAGCTCTCCATAGTTATTGTTCATTCAGTTTGGGAAGTTATTAATTAATGTCATAATTCTGAACCACATGCTCCAAGTGTACCTTTTTCTCCTGTTTCTGATGACCTTTCATTTTTTCAACACCAAAGTTCTCACTCCAAGGCCACCTCCAACTCTGCTCTCATTTGGTTATTCTGTGCCCTCAGTTCTTCATTCTCATCCACTTTCATCACAGAATTGACATAGTCCCTGCCTACAGGACACTGATATCTTGTTTCTTTGTCGGGGGAAAAGAAGGTAGGACAAGTCTTTTAGCCAGCTGAAGAGATACATAGGTCACATAGTTGATATAGCCCTGGACTTAGAGTCAGCAAGACATGAGTCCAAATCTGGCCTTAGACATTTACTAGCTCTGTGACCCTGGACAAGTTACTTAACCTCTGTCTCAGTTTCCTCAATTATAAAATGGGGATAATAATAGCACCTACCTTCTAGGGTTATTGTGAGGATCAAATGAGATAATATTTGTAAAGGGCTTAGCACAGTACCTGGTACATAACTACTTGTTAAATCTTTAATCACCTGGGCTAAATCGATCCCAGGCTTATTTCATCAACTACAAACCTGTGAAATAGAATATCTCTGCAGATGCTCAGGATAATTATAGAAGCCTCCCTCTTTCCGAATGATGTCAGGGTTAGACTTGTCTTTTATTCAATGACCTCTTCACAAACCAACCACAATTCCCAGAAAAGGTCACAGGCTGATCATCGGGACTGAGGTTCTCACATCTCCATTTTTATGCTTTTTATTCATTAGTAAAATGATACTGACTAGAAAGGTTATCAAAATGGTATTCTCAATGACTGGTGAGAATTCACAATCCAAGTAAAAACTGCATTTCTGACAGAGGAATTTTTGCCCTAGACTTTATTAAGAGTATGTATAATAAAGGATTTATCTAAGGTCATCATAAAATGAAATCTTTCAATGGGTTGTTGCTAAAAAAGCAATTACCCCCTAATGGATATTCTTAAATTTCTTTTTTCTGGAAGACTATTAAATTCCTACTATTTCCGATAAGTAGATTTTGGCCAGCTGCCAGCAGTTTTAATAGACTTTTATTTTAAATAAGGAATTTCAGTTGTAGTCCTTTAAAAAGAGCTTTACTGGTTTCCTTTACAGTACTATGTGTTACATAAAATGAAGTTAATGAATTAGTAAAGTTTGTCCAGAAGGTGGCATCATCTCTCCATTTTTTTCAGAAATGTCAGAAACTGTAATTTGCAATAGAGAGCCCAGATACACAGTGTCTGAACAAACAGAAGTATCTTGTAACTCATTTCCACAAGAAAACAAATCTGAATCCCAAGAGATTCAGTTTGAATCTACCAGAGCTTCCATTCTTTCATCATCAAGGACCCAGATTCAATCCAAGATGTTTGAGGGGAGTTTTCATTTTATTGGGGTTTTTTGCAATTAGATTAGGTTTTCACACCAGTTCCAAAAAAAAATTTTTTTAACTTGAAAGCTAAAAAAAGTCTTGAGTTCACAAAACTTGAATTAACCAGCGCTATCCTTTTACTACATCCATCTCTTCCTATTCTCCCCCTATTTTATTCAGCTAAGAAATATAGCAGAACTCAGCTCTATAACTACTGCCTGTAAAAAGGAATTAATATATATATTCTTACTGCACTAACACAACTTTGCTTAAGCAGTGAGTGGTCACCTTTTCTAAGCGAGGTATAAACAGACCTCAGATTTATGATTTTGACATGTCTTCTGTGTTGTATGTCGTCAACATCTATTATCTACTAATGTTGATGAGTCCCTCCCTGGAGGAGTACTTTTGTTAGGTGCAATCTTTACTGATCAGATAGGTTACCAGATACAGGAGGTATTCATGTTCAAAAAACTAAACTCTTAGTCCTTCATTTCTCAGTTTAAGACATTCTATTTTCAGGTCATAAAGCTATACTTAGCATATATATATATATATATATATATATCATTCTGTTGATGAACTTTTTACTTCTGGAGATATTTTATTTAATAATTATTATGTGGTATATTTCATTTAATAAAATATATTCTTATTATATTTACATATATTATAAATACTAATATGAGAGACATTATGGTATGCCAAGTCACCTAACCTCTTTAGTATCTGAAGGCAACTCAGTAAGTTATGAAGATGTTGCCAATCTGCATAGGTAGAGGAAGTTTCCATATAAGGAGTTACCTGTGCTGAAGTCATCATATGTCTAGACCAAAAAAAAACATATAAAATGTTACATCTATTTAATCAAGCCGTAAGTTAATTTTGATCAAGTGTCTTTGTTGTTGCCCAGTCATATCAGTCATGTCTGACTCTTTGTGACACCAGTTGGGATTTTCTTGGCAAAAAAGCTGGAGAGGTTTACCATTTCATTCTCCAGCTCATTTTAAAGATGAAGAACTGAGGCAAACTTGCCCAGGGTCACACACCTTATAAGTATCCGAGGCCAAATTTGAACTCAGGGAAATGAGTCTTCCTGACTCCAGGCCTGGCCAGCCCTCTATCCTCTATGCCACATAGCTGCCCATGATTTAGGGATAGAGATAGGAATATAGGCAGAAGGATAGGGATAGAGATATACAGATTTAGGAACAGGCATATCCAAACAGGGACAGGGATTGGGTCTGTGACTTCATTGATATAGAGAACTCCTGAGTAAGGAAATACTCTCCACTAGGAAAAATTATTCATTTGGCAAAAATCCACTCCACAGCCAGCTCTTAAAGAGGATAGCCATTTCATAATGTGAAGTATCCTCGTATGATAGCTAAGATTTGAGAATACTATAAAACAATGAGTCCTTTCTTCTCTTTTGGGATTCATTTCTACAAAATGAAAACTTAGCATAAAAATACTTCCATCCTGAATGGCGTAGTAAGAATATGTTCTATTTGGAGATCACTTTCTCCGACTTCTGAATTCAGTCAGTTCCTATTTCACAGAGTTTTTAGTTGAGCTTGACAGTAATATGACCACAAGCTATGCATTGAGTACACTGGGACAAAATTAGTCATTGCAAATTTCAGTTCATTGACTTTCCCGATAACATGGCAAAACTGTTCTATTTTTAAAGCATGGAAGAAGCAAATAGAAGCAGTAATATAAATTTGATGGCTTACTGGTTCATATAAAGACCAAGTGGTCATTGTCATCTCATGAACCAACATACTCTTGACCTCCTTTGGACCCCAATGACACAGTTATGTTCTAGGACTATGGTAAGAGGACATATTCTGTCTCAAGCTTGCATTGGGGAAAATTCTATTTTGAGTCAGTTACAATACTACTTAACTATACACCCTTTTGGGGCCATATCATGGTATATCTTTAACATGTTATTCAAGAGATTTTCACTGACAAAAAATTTAATATTTTGTTCATGATTTTAGGCATGCTTATATCTCTATAAATGAAGTTAAATTGGGCAATGTTGCAATAAATACCTAGACATGTATGCTTGCAAGTAGATGCCCTTATATTTCATCCTTTCTATGGTTCCTTACATATGATGATATCCTGTGCTCTCATTTTGTTATCCGCAATCCCACAGTGGAATCCAACATGATTTCCCATTGATGAGAACAGGAAGGTGATGGTTGCATAGTAGCAGTCTTCTACTGTCTGAAAGTCCCAACCACCCGATTTTGTGAGAGAGTTTGTGTGTGGCTTCATAACCTTTTCATATCATGGGACCAACCAAATTGGGTTTTTTTTAGTGACAGTATATAGTTACATTTGGTCTTTTGTTTTGTAGCTGCATCTCCTTTTAAATGAACCTCTTATTGTGGACCATTGCGATCTATATTAATTGGCTCTGATATTTGGCCCATGGTTCAGCCTCTCTGTAACGCTGACTGGTTTCAGAGTCTACACCATAAAACTACCTTATAAGTGAATTAATTAATCTCCTAGGATCATTGATCTAGTTCAGGAAGTGGTCTTATAGGTCATCAATCCCACTTCGTCATTTTATAGATAAAAAAGCTGAGTCTCAGAGAGGTTAGGTGAATTATCCAATGTCATGCAGGTAGGGAGCAGCAGGCCAGGATTTGAACACAGTTCCTAGGATTCCAAGTTCAGTGCTCTTCTACTATACCATGCTGCCTTATTTGTCCAAGTCCCTTTGGTTCTTTAGTAATTAAGCCTCCTTGGGCGGAGTCCCAGTGGACTTGCATCTTAATGAATTCTGTTTTAACATCAATCATGTTTTGATAAAATGTCCAAGTCCTATCTTTAAAAGCGTACCTAGAAAAGAAATCAGAACACAAGGAACTTTCTTGAAGAGGGAAGAATGTGAATCGCAGGGATGGAGAAACACAGCTCAACATTCCCAGCAGATGCTATTTGACATTACTGAAAAGGTTTCCGCATCACATGGAATTTTGGAGGAATATATCTTCCAGCCCCACCAAGGATAGTCAGAATAGCATCAAAGACAGGGAGTGTTAATTCTTCCTGTGGATCCCAAGTCCTGTTCGTCAGCTCTCTAGACCAGGGAACAAGAAACCATTGAGCTGGTTTCTCTAGGGCAGCTGCTGCTCTAACAGCAGCTCATATAACAAATGTTTCATGACGAATGAGAACAAAAGCC
This sequence comes from Phalanger gymnotis, assembly GCA_028646595.1. NCBI lineage: Eukaryota > Metazoa > Chordata > Mammalia > Diprotodontia > Phalangeridae > Phalanger > Phalanger gymnotis. The sequence continues at coordinate 96,568,656 of CM053627.1, read as the reverse complement.
AGCTCTGAAATTCCAGCCATGCTATGTACAAAAGCCAGTTCAAAATAATATAACCACGCAGTTCAAGCTTTCTCTCCTCTCTAAATACATTCCATATGAGCAATGGTGTTGGGTCCACTGGGATCTCCTGGGCTCCTCCAGAAAAATGTTTTTTAAAGCCCAGGCTACAAGGAAAGCAAGTCAATGGGAAAACAAGCTCAAAGAAAATGCTGAATTGCAGATGTGTGAGGTGTGTTTCTTTTCTAGAACCAAGCATGTCCCCATTCTCTTCCTTCTCCCCCCACCCCCAAACAAATGTCATGAATTAAAACTAAAGCTAAAGGCTGTGAAGCAGTTAATGATCCCTTTTCAAAGAGACCCAGTGAAATGGGTCTATGACACGTGAATGTGGTCATATTTCTACAGGGAGCATGTGACTGGTGGGTTTGAATACTTTAGGCACAAATTATGCTCCAAACTATAGGTTGTCATAGGTCATAGAATCCAAAAGTTGGAAGGATCCTTAGGCAGGGCTGCTCCTAAACCATCTCCAGGTGATTGGGAGCTGATCCTTCCATGTATTTGTTTTTCCTATTAGACTTAAACTGCCAGGATTTGGGGCTTTTACATGTGACAATGGGCAAGTAGGTGACATAGAGGATAGAGGACTGGCCAAGCCTGGAGTCAGAAAGACTTATCTTCATGAATTCAAATCTGTCCTTACACTTCCTAGCTGTGTGACCCTGAGAAGTCACTTAACCCTGTTTGCTTCAGTTTCCTCATCTGTAAAATGAGCTGGAGAAGGAAATGACAAGCCACTCCAGTACCTTTGCCAAGAAAACCCCAAATGGGGTCACAAAGAGTCAGATACAACTAAAAATGGCTGAAACATATAATGATATCTTGCTAAACCAAGTGCTCTTAACCTGGAATCCATCTGTAAACTTAGGTTTTTTAATATTTTGACAATTTTAAATATAAATTTTCTTTGTCATCCTATGTATTTAATTTTATACATTTAAAAGCATTATTTTGAGAAAAGATATATAGGCTTCACCTAGCTGCCAAAGGGGTTCCATGACACATAAAAGGTTAAGAACGCCTACCTGGACTTGGCATCTCATCTTTAACACTTAATGATCTTTGATTTCATTATTGGAAGTCCACCGTCAACCTACACAGATAACAAAATTTATACGATTTAGTAGATTATCGGATCATATGATCACAGATTTTAAAGTGGACAGGGAGATCAGAGGTCATCTAGTCCAACATGCAATTTTAGTGAGGAGGAAACTGAAGTCCAGGGAGATTAAGTGATTTGACAAAGGCCATATAGGTATAAGATGATCTGTAAAAACTGTTGTAGCCATACACAAAAATGTTACCCAAAGGGCAGCATAGTAATCCTTCTCCTAAATGAGTTGGGCAGGTCCTTCTTAGATACCAGACTCAGTCCTTCATCAGAATCAGAACCAAAGCCAGTCCAGCTTGATAGAATGAGTTCAACTTTGCCTTTGAGAATTAAGGGTCACTTTCCCACCACCACAAAGAATCAAAGGAGAACTATACTGAAGGCCAATATTTGGTATGGACTCAAATCACAAATGACAGAAAGTATACCGTTGACCTCATGCTGTGCGGCTGGAGCTGCATAGCCAATAAAGCCTGATTTTTTAGGATTTTTTGGAATGGAACTTTGACAATCCATTGATTTATAGATTTAGACCTAGAAAGAATCTTCCTTATCCCTTTCATAAGACCCACAAAGTTAAAGTGACCTGCCCAAAATCATACAACTAGTGTGTGGCAAACCCAACATTTTCAGCTTTACGATTCAGTTCCTTTTCTAGTCATATTAGAAAATTACAGAGATTTCCATCAACATGAAAGATTTTACATTAAGGAAACGAGATTGCCCTCAAGCATCTTCTCATCTGAGAATCAATATGATTGAAATCTTTCATGACCTAACTCACACACCTCCGCGCACACACACACACACACACACACACACACACACACACAAATATTAGAATGTTATATCCTATTTACCCGCTCAATAAAAGGGCAAATAATTTTTCTTTTCTGAGCCCAGATTAAGTTGTAACCTTGTGTCTGGTAGCATTTACATAAACCATAGCTGTGGTATCATAACATTATAACAAAGAGTAGTGCATGGGAGTTAACTCTAGGCCCCAGACCTGGAGGACTGATTAACTTATTTTCTGAAATCTAGAGTCAGCTGCTGTGGCCATCAAAAAAGACCACACAAACCTTGGCACATACGCGAGTAGATATTATAACCATATATGTTATTAAACTTCATCTTAGTGTATGGTGTTATCAATTTTGCCTTAGCTGACCATGGCTTCATCACATTCTTAAGGTAGAGTTTAATGGTCTTTAAGTTCCTTAGCTATATCCTTCTAAAGATGTGTTTACAAAAAAAAAGAATGTTATATCTCAAATACATTCTTTGGTGGAATCTTTGCCTTTAACAATCCAGAGTCAAAAACTGTAACTTAATTCCTTGTAAAATTGAAATCATTTTCGTAAGCGCTCTGCTAAACAGTTCCCTCTGCTCTGCTTGAGACATCTCCTAGTCCTTCATCTTCAAGAAATATCAGCAGCGCCTTTTAAAATGTCAACCTTTTTCTTAAAAATATTTCGATGGCAGGATCTGATTTCTGTTGACATACAGTAGCTTATTTGTGGCTTTATATGTGGTTATATTTCTTCCTTTACCCTCCCTCCTTTTTTTCCTTGGTACCAAAATGAGGGAAAAACATTGTACAGATCTGAGCTCAGTCCACTTCTAAGTGTCCAGAAACTTCTCTTGGTTTCTTGAGCTCTCATAAAACTTTTTTTTTGGGGGGGGGCAATGGAGGAACTGGGATAAAGGAGGTTGGTACTCATATATTCCCATCTATCAGCATACTTTCATATTAAATAAGACTGATACAATCTAAATCTCATTCAACCATGGGATTTAGTGGTGAAATGGAGTCTGCTACATGCCTGTGGCTCCAGCATAATACCACCAGAGACAGGAATGCTGGGCCCAGCTGTAAGTAAAGCATCTGGAGGGTTCTTTTAAGAGATCCGAGTCATTTTCAACTTTGGTTAATAATGCTCCCAGTAGTCAAAGTCTTTCAGTATGAACAGCCAAAGCCTCTCCCAGTTACACGTGCTCTGGATATCAAATTCATTTGGACTGGGAAACAACTACAAAAAGAAATATGGAAATAAAGAAATGTTGAAAGAGGAGGAAGGAGGGAGAAAGGAAGAAAGGAAAGAAGGACGGAAGGAGGGAAAGAAGGAAGGAAGGGGAAAGGAGAAGGAAGGAAGGAAGGAAGGAAGGAAGGAAGGAAGGAAGGAAGGAAGGAAGGAAGGAAGGAAGGAAGGAAGGAAGGAAGGAAGGAAGGAAGGAAGGAAGGAAAGACCATAATGAAAGGGAGCCCAGTATTAAAGTCCTATATTGCTATATGTCAAAAATAGGAAAAACTTTTTCAGTGGACCATTAATAGTACTCGATGATTGGGTAGATATAGGCGACTGAAATGTTGTCTCCCTGATTGGATCGAAAGTTCCTTGAGGGCAAAGACTGTCTTTTGACTCTTTTTGTATCCCCAGTGCTTAGCACAGTGCCTGACACATAGTATGCACTTAATAAATGCTTATAGATTGAGCGATTGAAATGACCCTAATCAATAGTTTGTTCTCTTCTATATGTGGGATAAGACTTCCCTTCAGATTTGTAGTTGGTGCTTTTTTTCATTTGGAAAAAGATTATGTTCAAACTTGTTGTTTCTGTTTACCTGACCCATATATAAGAACGGGACTTGTGCTGGTAAATGTTTAATAACCAGGATGAAAATACATGACACCCTTCTAAGTTTAATCAGCATTATTAACATTTTGTCTATCACTTTCTTAAAACTTTTTGTGAATTGTTGTTTGATTGTGTCCAACTCTTCATGACCCCAGTTGGGGTTTTCTTGGCAAAGATACTAGAATGGTTTGCCATTTTCTTCTCCAGCTTGTTTTACAGATAAGGAAACTGAGGCAAACAAGGTGCCCAGGGTCACAGCTTATAGGTGTCTGAAGCCACATTTGAACTCAGGTCTTCCTGACCCCAGACCCATTACTCTAGCCACTGTACCACCTAGCTGGCCCTCTCTTATGACTAGAAATCAATAAAATCAAGCCCTGATTCATAGCACTTACTGATTTCTGAGATGTAAATGATCACACTGAAAATTTAACAATTGGCTCCAGCATAGCCATGTAAAGGACTATAGACATGATGTGGTTTAACCCTGCTTACTTTATAGCTGAGACTCAGTTTACAAATTAAGGCCCAGATGTGGTAAAACATGTCCAAATTTAAACAATTGCTTAATGCTGTTGGATTCTTAGTCCAGTGTTGTCTCCCAAACTTGGCATTCTATCCCTTAATTCCATCCCTTTGCAAAGAGTGTCCTTCATGCCTTCACCTTGTAACTCTTGGAATCCTTTGACTTTCTGCAAGGCCTAGCTCATGAGGTATTTCCTATAGGAAACCTTTCCTGATCCTCCAGGAGGAGTGATTAGTAGCACTTGTTAACCCTGGGAGAAACTCCTTGAGGGTAGGAATAGTTTCATTTTTGTCTGTTTCCACAATGTCTCATAGTGCCCTTAGACATGATGTATAAATGTCTGTTGTATTAAATGAGACAAGATTGGATTGGATTAGGTATACTGAATCCTAGTTCAGTGTTCTCCCAAAACACTACCCATTCCCAAAAAAATATAATATGTGAGCCAGTTGTTGAGGTGAAAGATCAGTCCCTTAGAGGAGAGGTGTAAATTCCGTGTGTGTGTGTGTGTGTGTGTGTGCAATTTCACAACTGCCTTCCAAACTGGTTTCCTCTATACGCTAGTCATTAGTCAGACCCTTTCATAACAGTGGAATAACTCCTTGGCACCTTTCTTGGTCCCTCCTCTTGGGTAGTTCTAGCCTATTGATCCTTTGAGACTGCTTCTGCTTTTCTTGGACTCATTCTTTGGCTCTGATCTCTAGCTTGGATACCAAATCTTGACCTTGACCACATTAGTGCCCCAACTCTTGGCTTGGAAAACCCACCCTAACTCCAGACCACAGATTCAGTACAGCTCCATTTGGTCTTGAGTCTTACTTCCTGTCCTGATGCCTAGTTCCTTGACTTTGGCTCAAATGCTAGCTCATGGGACTCTGCCTCAGATTCTACTATGGTCTTGACCTTTGACACCCTGCTTCAGGTTCATGGCTGACCCCAGACCATTTAAGCAAATAACTATTTTGGTTAGTTTGGTTTGTAGGACTAAGGAGGAAGTAGCTGCAGCTATTGAGCTGTATGCATTGGGAAAAGTCTTGGCCTTAGAATCAAAAGACTCACCATTTGCAGGCTGTGTGACTTTGGTGAATCACTTATATTCTCAGAAAAGTGGTTTCAACATCTAGAAAATATAGATAATTCTTTTACTACTGACCTCAGGGTTGTTGCAATGATTAAATTGAAAGATGGATATAAATATAGATGTAGATATGTTGTAGATAACAAAACTGCTCCTTTGAGAGAATAGGTGAAATTATATATGTGTATGTGTTTTGTGTGTGTGTGTGTGTGTGTGTGTGTGTGTGTGTGTGTGTGTATGTGTGAGAGAGCCATGAAGTGCTATACGAATCCAAGCTGTCATTATGTACTTCCCCTACCCCCTGGTAGGTCACCGTTTCCTAAGAGTCTTGCAGAATTCCACAACAGGAAAAGTTGCAGAGGATCCTAGGGAAGCTCTTTTCTCCAAAAAATTCTGTTTGGTGAGCTTGTTGAAGGCAAGGACCATATTTTTTAGCTTCCTTTGCATCCCAAGCACTTAGCAGAGTGCCTGACAGAGTAACCACTCTAATAAATGCTTGATGATTGTGGTAGCACCTTAAGAATCTGCCTCAGTAGGTAAAGAAACCCTAACCAAGTGCACAGTCCCTTGCCTGCCACACACAAGGATTCTGTGACTACCTCTGTTGTTCCCAGCAGGACGTGTTTTTGTATAAAAGAGGCATAAGCCAAGAAAAACTTAGTGGTGAAATCATAAGTAACTTGCATCTTAAATCCACACACGACTGCTCACTTACCAAAATTAGATGTTTTAAATGTCCCAGGGTACATAAAATCCTCCTCTCCCCCCATTTCTGGAGGCTAGTTGCCACTTTTAGCCAATCTATAAGAACCACTAAGAAGCTACCCTGGATGTGGGACTACTCGGGCAGTTTCATAAAAATAGGCCACGGGATATCTTCTACATTAGGATGCCCAGGTCACACTAGGCCTCCTCTACAGGTCAATCATAAAAACCAGTGTCATCTCCCAAGAGACTTCTGGACATGGGACAGCCCGGGGCCTGTGCTTTAGCAGGACGTTTGTCTGCCTCTATTTGCCATCCTGTGTGCTCAACATTTGATGGAGGAAGTAAAATCCACGCCCCTTCACGAATAGTTTCTTGTTGTCCTCCAGCCAGTCCTGTCTCTTTGTTTCAAATACGAGACCAACATAATAATTCCACAGCCTATTTGTCCGAATGCTGAGTTTCAGAATTCCCTGGCACGATATCACAGTGGTATATGGAATGAGAGCTTTGCTGGCTCCCACTCGTTTCGTGGTTATGGAAAAGCCCATATAGAGCCTCCTGCTCTGGGCAGCCTTGACTCCTTGGAAGTTGTTTGTGTTTGCAGTTACTGACAAGTTATTTTCCTTGGTACTTATTGTAAGAAGAGCCCTTGAAGTCCAGGGTTAGAGTTCCTTTCTAATGCAAATGTTTAGTTCATAGAAGACATGTGTTAGTTCTATAAACCACATACTATGGCACATCTCACTTGTTCATCAAATTTGTTTCTCATATAAATCAAAAGAATAAAATTGCATGCGTACCTCATCCCTGCTACTAATTGAAGCCTGATTTTTCTCCTATCAGTGAACAATTGTGAATTAGCTCATAGGGGAAAAAGATACATAATACTTTGGTGCGTTTTATTAGATGCTTTTAATACTAAGTGGACACTTAAATTTTAAGTGAGGTGTAGAATGATGCTGTGATCATGGCATAACTTTTTAATGGAACAGCGTAATAAATTTTAACTCAGTCTTAATAGTAAAGGTCAAATTAAATATATTCTCATAATCATGCATGAAGCATTTAAAAGTTGCAAAATATATCTATTTTGCCATTTTACATTATAATAGCCCTCTTGAGTTCCTGAAATCTATACACCACAAATAACACACCATCTTTCTGTTACCCCACTAGATCATCTTTAGAGTGCGTTGAATGAGCTGAGAATAATATCAGTTGGTTCTGTCCATTGAAATGTTTCCAAAAGTTTCTGTTCTTTTATAAGTATAGGTCACAGATTAAAAATACAAGAAATACACTAGTTAGCAAGATTATGGGGCACCTAGGTGACACAGTAGATAGACCGCTGGGCCTGGAGTCAGGAAAACCTGATTTCAAATCTGATCTCAGACACTAGCTGTGTGACCGTGGGCAAGTCACTTAACTCTGCCTCAGTTTCCCCATCTGTCAAATGAGTTAGAGAAGGAGATGGCAAACCACTCCAGTATCCTTACCAAGAAAACTCCAAATGAGGTCACAAAGAGTCAGACATAATTAAAATGACTAAAAAAAAAAAACCAGGAATATCATATATGGAGAATAGCGAGTATGTTGATTTGACTGGAATGTAGCATATATTAAGGGAAGTAATGTGAATAAGTCAGGAAAGATAAGTTGGAGCCAAACTGTGAAACTGTTTTTTAAACAAAAGAATTTGTATTTTCTCTAGAGGCAATGAGAAGATATCAAAGCTTCTTTTATGGAAAAGTAACAGCAAGACGTGTTTCAGGAATATAATTTTGTGAAGGGGAGAGATTTGAAGGGGGGAGGACAATTAGGAGCCGGTTACAATCATATAGATGAGAGATGAGGAGGGCCTGAAAAAAGCCAGGTGAGTGGAGAGAAGGTGCCAGATGAACGAGACTTTGAGAAGATAGAATCAAGATTTGTCAACTGCTTGAATAGGGGATGTGAGGGACAGTGAAGGGAGAGTGAAGAATGGAGCATATTGTAAACCTGGGTGGTTAGAAGGATAGTAGAACCCTCCACATAAATAGAGAAGTGGGAATCAGGCATTGTTTTAGGGGGAAAATTAATGAGATCCCTTTGAGTTCTTTTGTTTGAGAGGCCTATTAATAGAGATTTCCACTAGGCTCTTAGTAGGTAGGGGGCAGGAAGGAGAGCTCAGGAGAAAAATAAAGGCTGGAGAGCTAGATCCAGGAGTCATCTGTATAAAGATGCTGAGAGAACCTGTGGGTGCTGGTGAGACACAGAGATAATAGACAGGGCAAAGAGAAGAGGGTTCAGGACAGAGCCCTGGGTTATACCCATTCTCGGGTCATGGGTGATATTACAGCAAAGGAGACTGAGAAAAAGTAGTCAGAGTGGTAGGAGAAAAATGAGAGGGCATTGTCAAGGATATTGGAGAGGGTGTTCAATATTGTTGAATGCTGCTGAGAAGCCAAGAAGGGTGAGAAGTAAGATCACTGGATTTAGAAATTGAGATCAATGGAAACCTGGAAGAGAACATTTTTTAGTGAATTGATAGGGACTGAAGTCAAATTACAGGGGTTTGAGAAATGAGGGGAAAGTGAAAAGAATAGGAAAAGGAAAGATAGCTCTTTCAAAGGCAATTGGTTGTAAAAGGACAATAGCTAAAATCAGGTGGCAAAGTCAAGTGAAGGGGTTTTTTAAGGATAGGTGACATTGGGCATGTTTGTAGGCAACAGAGGATGAAGTATTAAAAAAGATTAGGGGGCAGAGATAGGGGAGCAAGAGGGGAAAAAAGAGAGGATGGGGGGAGACAGAAAAGACAGAGAGAGGATAAACAGACAGACAATGACAGAGAGGGAGAGGGAAGAGGGGAGAGAGAGAGAGAGAGAGAGAGAGAGAGAGAGAATGAGAATTGATTGAGCAAGATGCCTTGGAGGAGACAGAAGGACCAGAATAAAGTAGAAGAGTATGAAGAAAGCATTACTTAGCACAAGTATCATTAAGGAGTATATTTTAGGCTTTGCTGATTTCTTCCAGGAAAATTTCCTTTAGAACTAAGGTACAGGAAAAAGAAATAAAGGATTTTTTACTAAATACATAATAAGCAAAATCATCATCACCACAGAATTTTAAAGTTTGAGGGGACATGAGAGATTATCTCTTTCAGTGGACATCTATTTCTTACTGCTCCCTCCATACACCCACACATGTTTACACACACACAGACTCTGTATAGCGTCATACTAGGTAAAACTGCAGGGTTTTTAATAGCTATCTACAGATTCTGAGAGCTTACCTCTCTACAAATCAAAGCTGGCATATAGAAATGTGCATATTTTTAGCACATGTCTTTTCACTTCCTCTGGATTACAACTTGGCCTTTGGACTATAGTTTGCTAATGCAAAGGAAATATTTTTGGTGAATATCAGACAGCAGCATTAGGGACTTGTAGACAACCAAGTGATAGAATCAGTAGTCCCCAGTTATTGGTATTATCATGATCTGTGTAGGCTCAGGACCTGGCATAGGGCACTCCCCCAGGGAGGAAACTCTCTCTATCAGTGCAGGTGAGTGCTTTCTCTGCAAATCATAGTCTTAGAGAGCTCCCTAAAGCACTCAATTTACCTATAGTTAGATGACTTGTCTTGGTTCAAACAGCCAACACGTGTCAAAGGTAGGTCTTCTTGGTGATGAAGCCGGGTTGACATCCACAATGCCAGGCTATCTTTCTTTAAATATGGCAGAACATTCAGTTGGGGAAGTTTTATAACCTTTTTTGGGCATTTATCTTTATTCATCTTATATTGAAAGAAATAAGAATAGTAACTAGCATTTATATAGCTCCTTAAGATATGCAAAGCATTTAATAAATATTATCTCATTTTATTCTCAGAAGAACCGTAGAATAGTGGTGGTATTATTTTCCCCATTTTACAAGTGAGAAAATGCAGTCAGACGGCAGTTAAGTGACTTACTCAGAGTCACACAACTAGTGAGTATCTGAGGCAGGATTGGAACTTAGGTCTTCTTCACTCTAAGACCAGAGCCCCATCCGCTGTGTCCCCTAGCCACCTAAAGGGAACAAAAAACAAAATCAGGAGCCCCAAGACCTAGGAGAGGACTGGATCTTGTATTCAGGTCCTGCCTTAAACATTGACTGTCGTGCTTTGTGCATCTAACCCCTCAGAGTCTTATTTTTCCCATCTGTAAAATGGGAATGATAACAGCTACCTTATATGGTTGTCGTGAGGTTCAAATGAGATAATGTATATAAAGGGCTTTGGAAAGCTTAAAATACTATATAAATGTCACCTATCATTATTATTATAGTAAAATATAAAATTCGAAGCTTTGGTTTGCCAAGTGCACACAGACCAGGATTGTCCAAGAAGGTGATTGGTTCTAGTTGTGGTTTTGAGTTCACTTTATTTCTTGTAGGTGGCTTGCTTTGTTCTCTTATTTTCTGGGGGTAGAGAAGGAGAAAATTGAATCCAGTAGCTGAGTTGACTGAAATTGGCCTCTTCATTAAAAAGTGCTTGCAAAGATTCCATTTGGTTAACAGTCAAGACTTTTGCTTCAGTTATGTCAACAACATGGGGTTTCATGAAGACTTTCGTGAATGAAGGGGAAAGAATTTAAGAAAGCAAACAATTTAAAGGGAAATTATTTATTTTAGTAAAAATGGTGAAGCATAAGCGGGAACCCTCTCCAGCCTAATGGATACAAGCTTCTGTGTTAGAAGCTACATTTTACTCTACCAAAACTTGTTTAAAAGCATTTCTTTAAGCTTTTTTTTTTAATCACATCACGGTTCCTTTAATGTTGGGGTAGGCAAGGTGTGTTGCCCAGTCCTCAAATCCACAGAAATTTTTGAGTTTCCATACTTAAACATATTCCATCATAAACCACTGCAGTCCTATACTTGGCGGAACATAAATATATCTTACACAGTATCCATTTCAGAATTGGGGCAATCTGATACTTAAAAACATTTATTTAAAAAGCTATTATCAAAATAAGAATTGTGCTAGAAATAAACACAGCCACCAATTGGTAAAAATCTATGTTAAACAAATTCAGAATTTCTGATAGGATATAAAAAGAAATTTTAACTGGGTTAACATTTTCATTAGGCTTTTATTTATTAGCCACTGAATTGGGAAGTAGTTCGTTATAGTGGGTAGACCATTCAATAGGGAAGGGTAAACATAACCTCTGGGTTCTGTGCTGCTAACAGCTAGCTGTATACAGCATAGGGGACAGCTAGATGACTCAGTGGATAGAATGCCAGGCCTGGAAATAGGAAGACCTGAGTTCAAATCTGGTCTCAGACTCTTACTAGCTATGTGACCCTGGGCAAGCCCTGTTTGCCTCAGTTTCCTCATCTGTAAAATGAGCTGGAGAAGGAAAAGGCAAACCACTCTAGTATCTTTGCCAAGAAAACCCCAAATGGGGTCACAACTGAAATGACTGAACAGCATTTACCAACCTGAGTTCCTGAGAATCAAATGACATAATACATGTACAGTCTTTTGTAACTGTAAAATGCTATATAAATGGCATTTATTATGATGACCTTGAAAGTCTCACTTATAATTCTAACATCATATGAGTTTAAAGATGAACCTAAGAACAGTTAAGATCAGGAACCTTGAAAAAGTTCTGTTAATCAGTGCTCTGGGTCATATTCTTAAGTCTATTAAAATTCTTATTTGCTGCTATCTGATTTCTTCCAGGCCTAGATAGATTTCTTTTATTTCTTTGTGTTTGTGCACCTTTGGCAATTTGCATATTTTCCCCTTATGTCAGATACCATATTAGTATAAAGGCCCCAGTATCATTTGGAGGTACTCTCTTGACTCTATTCTCCATTCACAAATCTGGGACATAGTTATCTTAACTGGGAGGCAGGATGAGTGTGAAGATGGGCCATATTCCGCCCTTCCCACAGTAGGTAATCCTGAGTCTTGTCTCCAGCTCAACTGCATGAAACTTACTAATGGGCAACACTCCACCTTTTTATTTTAATTTATTTTTATTTTTAATTTACAACACTCAGTTCCATAAGTTTTGAGTTCCAAATTTTCTCCTTCTCCCTCTCCTTCCCCCCCCCCCACAAGATGGCATGTAATCCGATATAGGTTCTACATATACCTTCACACTAAACTTATTTTCACAATAGTCAAGTTGTAAAGCAGAATTATAACCAATGGAATGAACCGTGAGAAAGAAGAAACAAAACCAAAAAGAGAGAGAGAGCAAATAGTTTGCCTCAATCTGCATTCAGACTCCGTAATTCTTTCTCCAGATGTGCATAGCTTTTTCCATCATGAGTCTTTTGGAGCTTTCTTAGAACCTTGCATTGCTGAGAAGAGCCAAGTCTATCAAAGTTAGTCATCACAGACATGGTGTGTCTGTAATCGTGTACAATGTTCTCCTGGTTCTGCTCCCCTCACTCAGCATCAGTTCATGTAAGTCATTTCAGGTTATAATGAAGTGTGCCTGCTCCTCCTTTCTTATAGTACAATAGTATTCCATTACATTCATACACCACAACTTGTTTAGCCATTCCCCAATTTATGGGCATCCCATCAATTTCCAATTCTTTGTCACCACAAAAAGAACTGCTGTAAATATTTTTGTATATATGGGTCCTTTTCCCACTTGTACGATCTCTTTGTGTTATAGTCCTAGAAGTGGTATTGCTGGGTCAAGGGTATGCACATTTTTATAGCCCTTTGGGCATAATTCCAAATTGCTCTCTGGAATGGCTGGATCAGTTCACAACTCCACCAACAATGCAGTATTTTTCCAATTTTCCCACATCTTCTCCAGCATTTATCATTTTCCTGTTTTGTCATGTTAGCCAATCTGATAGGAGAGATGTGGTACCTAGAAGTTGTTTTGATTTGCATTTCTCTAATCAATAGTCATTTAGAGCATTTTTTCATATGACTATAGATAGCTTTAATTTCTTCCTCTGAAAAGTGACTGTTCATTTCCTTTGACCATTTATCAGTTGGGGAATGCCTTGTAAATACTCACCTTCTTTCAGGCCTATGCAAGTTCTTAGTCTTTCCCTTTCTGCTCCCCATCTCCACCCCTCCCTTCTGTGAGCCACTCAGTGGGTATGCTTTCCACAAGCACCCAGACCAGCTCTCTGCGAATCATTGCACACCCATCCTCTGCCACCCTGATCACCTCATGGCTGCATCAGAAATGTTTAGCTAGCTTTGCACTGCCTAGCTGTCTCTGTGCTCCCAATCCCCACCCCCACCCGTTCACTTTCAATAAGGCAGAGTAAGTCTCACAGGGTGAGTGGGTATTTGAGTAGGGTTGGGATCCGTGTCAGAGATCTCGTTACACTGTTGTTGTTCAGTCATTTCAGTCATGTCCAATTCCCTGTGTCCCTGTGAACTATACTATCCATGTAGTTTTCTTGGCAAAGATACTGGAATGGTTTACCATTTCCTTCTCCGGGGGCAAACAAAGGTTAAGTGACTTACCCAAGGTCACACAGCTAGGAAGTTTCTGAGGCCTGGATATGAACTCAGATGTCCCTACTCCAAGCCCAGTATTCTATCCACTGTGCCACTTAGCTGCCCCTTCTCTCCAAACCTTACCCGTCTTCCCTATTAACTTCCCTATTATTATCTAACATACCACCACGCTTCCATTCATCCAGGTTCACTTAACTATAACCTTTGACTCTTCATTCTCACTTACCCTAATATCCAGTTAGTTGCCCATCTTATTGTTTCCACCTCCATAACATCTCTCACATCTGCCCCTTCTGTCACACAGCCACCACCCTGATTCAGTCTTTTATCACCTCGTACCTGAATTATTGCAGTAGCCTTAATCGTTCAATGGACAAATATGTATTAAACACTACTATGTATATTTCAAAGAATGAAATAATCCCTGCTCCCAAGGAGCTTACATTATTTTATTTATTTTACTACATTCTAACCCGTAGCTGTAAGACCAATAATCCCTATGAAGAGATACTCAGCATAAATATAAAGTTAACCAATGCATATGTTCTTGTACACAAAGTAGTTAATTCAGGATAATTTGACAGGGAGGGCCCTAGCAGTTGGGGGAGCAAGTCCCTCTGGCTGAAGCCCTCTGTAAATCTGACCTTCACCTGTTCTCTGTCTTGGTAGCTTTGAGCTGTGCCTCTCTACAGTCTTCCTGTTCCTCTCTGATGGCACCACACCTTGCTCCCTGCTTCCCCAAGCTCTTAGCTCCAGAATTTGCTCCCAACCATTTTCTGAAGTTCCCAGCTAGCATTGCTCTCCTGCTCTACCTTTGGGGTTTTTCTTTTGACACAATCTTTGTTGGAATGCTAAAGAGAAAAAGAAAAAAAAAAACTCGCTTGTTTTTCTTGCCTGGAGGAGGTCACACCTGATTTCCAGAAGTTACACTCTAGTAATACAGAACAAGGGATTCACTCTTTTTGAAGCTAGCTCTCTTTCCCACAATCCCTCCCCATCTCGATGTATACAGAGACTTAAACCTTGCTCCAGCAACAAAACCTAGAGCTGTGATCCAGATCCATAGGCATTCCTATTACAAACTCTATATTTTGTTAAAGTGACCCAAAGTCAACACAGGACATTCATTGTTCTCCCTGTTCTTCTCCCTTAGGCTTTTTAGTAGAGTTATTTAAATCACCTAAGGCTTTGGGGTAGATCTTCTAGGTCAGTCACTAAATATTTATTAAGCACCTTCTATGTGTCAGGCACTGTGCTAATTGCTGAGGATATAAAGAAAAGCAAAAGATAGTCCATACTACCAAAGAGCTTACAGTCTAATGCAGAAAACAACACACAAACAAACATGTACAAACAGGATATTTACGTGATAAATTGTAGATAATCTCATAGAGAGAAGGAACTGGAATGAAGGGAGATTAGGAAGGGTTTCCTATAGAAGGGGGGATTTTAGTTGGAGCACGAAGGAAGCCAGGAAAACCAGAAAGTGGAGATGAGGAGGAGACACAGCATGCCAGGCATGGTGGACAGCCGGTAAAAATGCCCAGACTTGGGAGAGAGAATGTCTTATTTGAGGAACAGGAAGGAGAGCAGGACCTCTGGATAACAGGGTATGTAGGGCTGTTTAAGGTCTAAGAAGACTGGAGGGGTTGTGGAGGGGAGGAGGGAAACCAAATTATATAAAACTTTTGAATGTCAAACCACAGATTTTCTCTCTGGGGTGATAGGGAGCCACGGAAGTTTATTGAGTAAGGGGATGACATGGTCAGACTTGTGCTTTAGTTGGGGAGGTCACTTTGATAGATGTGTGGAAGGTGGACTGGAGTGAGGAGAGACTTGTGGCAGGTAGAACAGCCCGCAGGCTAAATCAGTAGTCCAGGCCTAAAGTGATGAGGGCCTTTAGGAGGGTGGTGATAGTGTCAGAGTAGTTGAGAGATGTTATAAAGGTAAAATCAACAAGATTTGGCAACAGACTGGAAATGGGGTTGGGGAGCAAGGGAAGAGTCAAGAACAACATCTAGGTTGCAAGCCTTGGGGACTGGAAGGATAGTGGTACCCTCAACAGTAAGGGGGAGAAGGACTGGGGAAAAGATAATGAGTTCAAATTCTGACATGTTGAATTTGAGGTATCTACAGGACATTCAGGTTCAGATGTCCAAAAGGCAGTTGGAAATGTGAGATTGGAAGTCAACAGAAAGGTTAAGGATGGATAAGCAGATTTGAGAACCATCAGCACAGAGATAATAATTGAATTCATGACAGCTGATGAGATCACTAAGTGAAATAGTATAGAGAGAGAAGAGGAGAGGGCCCAAGACAGCGGCTTGTGGGATGCCCCTAGTTAGAGGGTGCAGCCTGGATGAGGATCCAGAAAAGAAGCCATCAAATAGTTAAGAGGAGAATCGGCAGACTTGTGTTATGAAAACCTAGAGAGAAGAGAGAATCAAGGAGAAAAGAGTGTTATCAGCAGCATCGGAGACTTCAGAGAGGTTAAAAAGGATGGCCGAGAAAAGTCCATTTGATTTGGCAATTAGGAGATCAGTAGTGACTTTGGAGAAAGTTACAAAAGCAGAGAGGAAAGACAAAACCTAGCACCATCTACAAAGAGTTTTGCCAAAAGAGTTATTTTAAACAAGAATTTTTCATATTTCTGGAAATGATACAGTTGAATGTACTTATTCATAAGTATAAACTTGGAATCTTGCCGATTCCAACAATACGCATCTACTCTAGTCAGAAAGAATAGTTACTTATGTATGTAAATCCTAAATAATTGTTCTAAATGGAACCCATATATAAAGCAAACTTTGAACTAATTCCATTATAACCACTTTAAGGCTGCATAAATAATTACATACATAAATTTAACCATTAACACATAGAGGAAGGATGCACCATAGGGAAATGAAAAATATAAATGACTTAGATGAACAGAAGGCAGAAATAAAAGCCATCAAAAATCTTCAGTGTGTGATTTATTTAAGGCATATCCTTGGTGCCAGGAGGACTTGGGGGAGGGGCGAAAGCAGAATGGAAAGATCTTATGAGCCTACAACTCCGTGCTCTCAACCTGTCCATGACTTTCCTTCATCTGACCTGATCACACACCTTTCCTTCCCATGCATCAAGGAGACATTACTGCCTTTGTAAAATTCTCCCAGATTCTTCCCCTACTTATTAATTCTGTCTCCCTTTTTAAAGAACTTTTTAGTTTAATCACCTGTGTGTTATATTAGTTTAGTTAATTACCTGCAGTATTTTATTGTCCCAATAGAATAGTTCTTTGAAGGCAAAAGATACTTAATTTTTGCCTTTATCCTCAGCACCTAGCACAGGGGCTTATATATGGTACATAGCTTGATAATATTCATTGGATGAATGAATGGGTGGCTGGGTAGATGGATGGATGGATAGATGGATGGTTGGGTAGATTCTTTGGACTTGGTAGAGACAAACAAGAAAAAAAAAAGAAAATGAAAATACTCCGGTGTCTTTTGAAGCTGCTTAGAAATTTGAGGAAATTAAATTTATCCAAAAGAGAAACACAGTGCTTTTCCTTCTCATCTCAAACTCATCCTAATAGTACCTTTGATTCAATTTATGGAACACCTACCATGTACATATATTGTGTTAAGCACTTGATAGTATAAGATGATTAAAATAATTGTTGCTGCCAAGAAGCTCATATTCAAACATGAGGTAAAGGAGAGGCAAATAAAAAAAAATTATAATGTAAAGCAAAATATGATGTGTGGAATACCTACCCAATCAAGGAAATCAGGAAAGGTCATGAAGGATCTGATTATTTAAGATACACTTTGAAGGGTAGATAGGATTCTGGCAGATCAGATGGAGGGCCCAGAGGTGGAGGAGATGGAAGTCATTCCAAGAAGAGCATGAACAAAGATTTTGCAGTAGGAAAGAACAGGTACTATTCAGAAAATAATGAATGTAGTATAATTTGACTACTGTGTAGGATATGTATAGTAGGGCAATAGGTGATTGTAACTACTAGAAGGATATGTGACTTTTTGACACAGATTAGATATAACCATTCTCGCACTTAGTAAATAAGTTCTAAAGCAAGGGTTCTTGACTTGAGGTCCTTGAGTTTTTATAAGTTAGATGGAAAAATAAATATAAAACTATATTCGATAAAATTGATTTCTCTTGTAATCCTATGTATTCCATATTACCCATTTAAAAACATTATTCTGAGGAGTCCACAGACTTCATCAGACCAATGAAGTGATCCATGACTCAAGAAAGGTTAAAACCTCCATCACAGGGAAATCTTCATTGGGGGGTTCTTCATAGGCCTGATGTATAGATGGCTAAGTTGGTAGGTACCACATATCAAGTTTGAAATAATTTCATTTTCATGAAATAAATTCATTTCCCCCATTAGAATGAAAGCTCTTTGAGGTCAGGAACTAATTTTTGAGTGTGTTTGTATGCCCAGTCACTGGCACAGTGCCCAGCATACATTAGGGGATAAATTTAATAAATCGGACCTGAAGTCATGAGACAATTGGGATTGAATCACAATTCTAGCTGTGCAACCCAGGAAAAGTCACTTAACTCTGAGTCTTGTGTCTTTCTCTCTAAACTGAAGAGCCATTTGTAGTAACAACTTCACAGGGTGGTCATGAAGTTCAAATGCAATAATAACATATGTGTGCTTGGCAGTCCTTTAAATGCGATCTCAGTGGCAACTATTACTATGCAGAAAGTTTTGAAATGATGGTATAGAGTGTCACCATTTTACATTAAGCTTCAAGTCACAAAGGGTTAAGTGACTCACTGTATCGCATTGGAGAAAGTTCCTTGCTCATGGTAGCTGCTCCATAACTGTTTGTTGAATTGAATTGAATTAGGGCGGGACAGTGAAAAACGGTATTTAACATTCATTATTCCCTAGCCCCGTGATCGAAAAATCCCCCCCCCCCCCAGTGAAACCAAAGAGGCCTGCACATATTGATGCATAAATATAGGCTTTAATTCTCTGAGCTGCAATGACCACAGACAGTCCAGATACCAAACCAGCCCAGCATGGGCGAAAAGTAAATCATTTGGTGAAAGCACCTGAGGGGCAAAGGTTATTAGAAAGTCATAAATCAAAGAGCATATTTATATTCAGTTACGCTATCCCAAATGTGAGAAATGTAGGGAAAAGGTAATGTCTCTGAAAAGTGATTCATCAATTATTCAGACATTTGACATATTTATAATATTTGAAAAAGAAAACTGTATAGTACAGAATACTATATGGCAGTTAATTCATGTAATTCGAAATTGGTAAAACTGATATATTTGTGTATCCCATGATATTTAGCCAGTTGACTTGCTCAATCAAATACTTTTAAGATATGGTGGTAGTGTGTGTATCTACATATGTTTATATGAAAATTCATCTCTTGCTTAAATTTGGAGAAACTCGAGCTTTTCAGTTTAATGCTATCATTTATTTCTTCTCCCCTTCCCAAACATCTGTGAATGTCTGTCTTCTGAGCACATTTTGAATAGGATTATGACTGTTACTTCCCCATACTCATTCCTCCTCCCCACTTGTCCCCCAGGGAATTTAATTATTTGTAAAGTTAAAGATCTCAGTAGTCAGTTCCACCACCAGAGATTTTACTGGGAGACCTTTGTCAACACTTAGATAGATTTCTTAATTCTACTTTGATATTTTCATATTCCAAAACTGTGATTATGTGCAGAGAACTCTCTTCTGATCTCTGCAAAAGGAGACATATAAGATGTTGTCCCCCACAGGAAATGGTTTACGCTGTTTCATTTTGGTAGCCTCATATCTTTTGATTTTTTTTTTGGCCCCTCTACTTGAGTTCCTTCATAATGGTTCTGATCTCTCTCCAATTCTTGAGCATTTAGCTAGTCTAGCTGCACTAAATTACTCTGTGCTTATTAATACAATTCTATAAATGTTCTTACGTCATATGTGTGCACATGTTTTAATGTGTTAAGTTCTAAGGACAGTGAACAGGTATTTTTTTCATTTCTTCACTATTAAACCCCTGGTCCCACAGCGCCATTTGGTGTTCCACTCATGTAAATGCTTTTTAAAAAGTTTCTTATTTTTGTTGAACAGCAAATATCCTCTAATTACCATGCAACGTTTACCATCTTATTTATATTTTGATTTGCAGTTTCAGTACTTGCAATCAAGGTCCTTTTTTTTTCATGGTAGAGGAAGAATCGTGATTGTGCCCCTCTTTTATTAAATAATTTCTCTCCAGTATGAGTAGGCTGTCACAAAGCATTTATTAATGGCCTACTATGTACCAGGTGCTGTGCTAGGCTATGGGATAAAAATACCTAGAATGAGCTATGAGGTTTTCCAGTGCTTTTGCTCTTTTAAAAATAATTCTTTATCAAAATAGATAAACAGAAACAATACGAAAAGTTATATTTACTTATCCGTGTTGCATCCACTTAGTAAGTATATAGTCCCTTTGAGGACAAAGATTGCTTAGTGTTTTGTTTTGTTTATCTTTGTATCCACAGGGTTTAGTACAATACCGTACCTACATATGTATATACATATATACTTACGACTCAGAGCATTTTTTGTTTCAAGAAATGAGAACCTACTTCCTGTTATGTCAGTTTCGTAAAATGTTGATCTTATTTCCAAAATTTTGTTAGATGTCTACTTTATAACTTATCCTGACCTTATCTTAGAGAAAAAGCATTTAGAATGGGTTAATAGCGCCAGCTTAGCATACAAAGCCATTCTGACAGCTTTTCCTCAACCTTCCCATTGCTTGGTGTCAGAGCATTCTTTCACCTTCTCACAGCTGCTGGCAATCTGTCACTCAGCTTAAAGAATCATCCATGTGACTGTCCTTCAGTAGTCTGACACCAAAATAATTTTCCACAGGTTTCTGTGCCCTCAGTCTACCATTTTTTCTCCTTTCCATGTGCCATATGGTGCTGTGATCTAGAAGCAACCCGTCTTCGCTTTTTTTTTCTTATCAGAAGGAAGAAAGTTTCTTCTCTACTCTCAAAAAGAGAGAGAAATACTGCCCTCCCCCCAACTATTTCTAGAAATAATTCAATGACAATACTTGTTTCAACAATTCCCAAGTAACTTCAACTTTGATGACTTGACTTCTTTAACACAGCTCCAATTGTGTCAGAATAGTTTCTAGGCAGACAATCTTCAAGCTCTTTTTTTTTTATCATTCCACATTTTTAAAAAAATTGGGTCTCTTATACCACTTAAACTTCCATGAACTTAAAAATCCAAAGCGTGCTATCTTTAGCAAGTCTTAATAGCAAGCATCAACACCTTTCTCTCTGGTAGAAGCTGTGGTGTCCTGGTATTTCCTCTCCATATCATTTTGATGACACTTGCATTATCTAGTTGAATGTAAACTTTTCTGTAAATAAACGAATTGCTAGACCCCTCTTTGCATGATTATATTCCCATGCGAAGAAGTTCTTTTTTAGAGGTCACTTTGCAAAAGCATCCCCAACTTGCTCTCAGATACACAAAAATATGTTTTGGAGCATCCCTTTGAAAAGCTTCTATTAGGTTTCTGATAGGGGGAAGAGGAAGGATTCGTGGTGGGCAAGCTTGCATTCACTTTCAACCAAGTGCAATCTAGTGTTTGCACAACAACTTCGTAATGTTCTGCATGATCACCTTGGTGATATAGGTTTCATTTTAAAGTTGCATTGCAAAATATTCCTGTAGGACCGACAGCATTCTTGGAACTTCATCTCATGCTTTTCCTGATAGAGAATGGGTTATTTTGAGTAGCACCTCTCACTAAACTTCATTCCTTAATGCCTAGACAAGACTTTAAATATCTCACTTATCTTCACGTCTAGGTCTCCATAACAGCTACTTCATCCAAAGCCTCTGAGGAGTTTATCAAAATTTCACCATGCTTGGCATTCCATAGAGAGTATACGGATTATTAGTTTTGATGACTGACAATCATCTGTTCTGTTCGTTTGGCAATAAAATACACATTCAACAAATATAACAAAGGCACAAGAACAATGGGCCTTGTTCAGGCAACTGACATTAAGAGTGACCGCTACTTATAAGACCTCAACAAAAAGTCCACACACCAAAACACATTTCATTGCCATCACTATTATCAAAAAGTATCACTTGTTAGGCACTTTCACTGATGTGTGTCCTTAAATATCATGCTCATTGAGTTGAATGAATTGGTCAGCCAGGTTTCAGTCCATGTTTCTTAATCAGTTTGCTACAAGGAGAGTGTCAGGGAAAGGAGGTGGTTATTTCAGAGCTTTCTGAGAAGAAGCAAATCAGAATTAAAGCTACCCCAAGTCTAACCTGAATATCAGTTCCCCTGCTATGCCCTCAAGCACTCATGTTCAGATGTTTTTAAAAACATGTGGCTTCATCAACCTGGTGACATTCCTAAAGGGTGTCAATACCTATGGTCATTACAAGAACTGCAGGTTGACTGCTCCATCCCATAGCCATCAGACATCCCTCTCCTTTTAGCGTGCCCTTTCAGACAACTGCACAAAGAAAGGCCGTGATAAACTCGATCCAGTGAAAGAAGTATTTATTGTCTACTGTATGTTAGGCACTGTGATAGGTGCTGGGTATACAAAGACAAAAATGAAACTGATTCTGCCCTCTAAGAACTCGTATTCTACTTGAATAATATTTGTGTTCTCTTACATTAAGAGATCCCAGGCACTTTCTAACATGCAATCAATCAGTGAACCAGCATTGATTAAGTGCCTTTTATATGTCAGGAACTGTGCTGTGCACAGGGGATGCAAAGAATGAGACAATCCTCACTCTTAAGGAGCTAACATTCTAACAAGCACCAAAACAAATAGAAACTAACAAATCTACTCCACATCACGTAGAAGTAACCAGCAAAGAAAAGGTTCATTTTGCAATTCAAAGAGCTATAGTCCCAATTTATTTTTTCAATAAGTTCACTTATTTATTTTTTTGCAATTATTTATATTTTTCCGCTCCACAAAAATGACTGTAGAAACTTCTGTTTACTTTACCAGACCTCAGTACTGGGTCTGCCATGAAGCCTTTTTTGTTCCTTCTCCGTTCTAATTGGGGTACCTCTGCAAATCTGGGCTTAGCATCCCATCGATCATTTGAGTGACATATCAAACGAGGGCCCTTCTCAACCCGTACATCACTGAAAACCACAGTGACACATATTTGCTTCCGTTGGATGCAGCTGCAGGGGAGTCGGCACACACTGTAGCTATATTTCATGGGTTTGAACTGTGTGGCCTCCCTCTGTAATTCAGGAAATGAATTTACTCAATCTGTGACAAGCATCATGTTCACACAGTTTCAGGACAGCCCAGCGTGGTGTGGGGTTTTATGGGATCAGCAACCATTTGGCCAGCCTTCAGACGTGTGTGGACGCTGCTTTCTTTCTATCACACAAATGTTCCAGCTATAGCCAGGCTGACCTTGACTTTCATCACAGCTATTTCAAAGAGAAAAGTCAGTATTATCCCCTTTCTTAGACATTTCTTAAAATTTGCTTGACCCAAACACATAGGGCCACACTTTTTCATTTTACTTTACCTAAAATATTAGTTTGTTTTTTCCCCAATTGCATGTCAATACAATTTTAGCATTCATTTTTATGAGATTTTGAGTTACAAATTTTTTTTCCTCCCTTCCTCTACCATCTTCTAAAAATGGTAGTCAATTTGATATAGGTTATACATGTACTATCATGTAGAATATATTTCCATACTAGTCACAGTTATGAAAGAAGAAACAGATCAAAAGAAAAAAACACAAAAAAGAATAAAGTAGGTGAAAACAATATGTTTTGATCTGCATTCAGAGTCCATTAGTTCTTTATCTGAGTGCGGATAGCATTTTCCTTCATGAGTCCTTTGTACACTTGTCCTGGATCATTGTATTGCTGAAAACAGTTGAGTCATTCATAGTTGATTATCACACAATGTTGCTAATAGGGTGTACAACATTTTCCTGGTTCTGCTCATTTCACTTTGCATCAGTTCATACAAGTCGTTCTGGGTTTCTCTGAAACTTGCCTCTTCATCATTTCTTATTGCGCAATAGTATTCCATTACATTCATATGCCACAGCTTGTTCAGCCATTCCTCAATTGATGGGCATCCTCTCAATTTCCAATTCTTGGCCACCACAAAAAGCTGCTATAAATATTTTTGTACATGTAGATCCTTTTCCTATTTTGAGGATCTCTTTGAGATACACACCTACAAGTGGTATTGCTGCGTCAAAGGGTATGCACAGTTTGGTTGCCCTTTGGGCATAGTTCCAAATTACTCTCCAGAGTGATTGGGTCAGTTCACAACTCCACCAACAGTGCCTTAGTGTCCCAACTTTCCCACATCCTCTCCAACATTTATCATTTTCCTTTTTCGTCATATTAGCCATATTCGTCTGATAGGTATGAAGTGGTACCTCAGAGTTATTTTAATTTGAACGTCTCTAATCAAAAGTGACTTAGAACACTTCTTCATATGTGAATAGATAGCTTGGGTC
Source organism: Phalanger gymnotis (assembly GCA_028646595.1). Classification (NCBI taxonomy): domain Eukaryota; kingdom Metazoa; phylum Chordata; class Mammalia; order Diprotodontia; family Phalangeridae; genus Phalanger; species Phalanger gymnotis. Next base: position 96,544,514 of record CM053627.1, on the reverse strand, counting down.
ACAATTTTTTAGACAAGTACAATATAGAAAAGTCATGTTTGGAGGCTTCCCACTTCCCTTCCTGTGAAGAGTTTACATTTGAAAATAGTGGTAACGATGATGATGGTGATGATGATGATGATGATGGTGACGATAGCTAACATTTCTATAGCACTTACCATGTGCCAGGCACTGTGCTCAAAGCAGTTAACAAGTATCATCTCATTTGATCCTCACAATAATCCAGGGAGATAGGTGGTGATATTATCCTCAATTTACGGTTGAAGAAGCCAAATGATTTGACCAGGGTCACCCAGATAATAAGTATCTGAGGCCAGATTTGAACTTCAGCCTTTCTGACTCCAAGCCTTGCACTCTATCCACTGCCCCGCTGCCATATGATGTTTCTGTTCCTTACCCACAATAAAATTTGGTTATGTTCTTAGTTATGAAACTCATACTTATTCTAGGCAAGTAATCTCCATCAAACCAGGTTAAGATAAGCTTGAAATGTAGGAAAACGGAGGCCTTCCCCTAGAGATTTTGGTCAGTTTCAGGTATGTACATTAGGGAGTAATTAAAGGAATGCTTATTATAGAACTCACAGAATTTTAAAAATATAATAAAAGTGAGTGGCAAAGTTCTGTGATTTTGCATATGGCTAACCATCTTGAAGGTCATAAAAATGGGGCCCCATCCTCTGGTGCAACAGCTGGGTTTACATAGCATTTCCAAAGTGTTTACTCTGGCATAGAGCCAGGCCTACATCATTTTTCCATTATGCTTGTTTGACAGATGAAGAGAGGTGGTAAGGGTGACTTCAAGGAGCAGTTCTGTGATTTCCCTTTTATTTACATTAAAAGACCTTTTAAGAGCACTGAAGATTATGAACTAGTCCAAACATAATGTCACTGCAGCCTAGGAGAGGACCATTTCTTTTGCAAAAATGCCCAAGCTCTGGGCAAGAAAGCAAAGATTGCTTCTGGCCTTGGCTTAAGTCTATTTTTAAAAGAATCCTGATCATTATCCACCTTTAGGCAAGCAGGTTACTAATTAATAGTTTTAGTTGTTTACAGTCAAAAGAAATCTTTCCAAGATTTGCTTAACGTGACATGTGCACAACCTCAAAATTCCCCACCCAGATCATGAACAGCCCACTGACTATCTGGTTAATCTACCAGTTGGCAAACACTCCACTGGCAAATTCAGGGGCAGAAGCTAGAAGCTTACTTGAACTGGCTAGTCAAAGCTGTCCTTGAGGAAAAGGGACCTCAGGCACCAGCCATCTGGGTGTAAGGCTAATAGCCCGGCCTTCCTCTCAAATCAGATATGTATATTATCACTCAGTTTGACGGCTGGTGAAAAATCCATAGTTTCAATTACAAGCAAGGCAGGCTCGTTTGCCACTGGGTCAATATTTGCTTTCTAAATGAAGCATTTTATTTTTGCTAATGGGAACATAGAATTCAAAAGCATTGAAAAATGAGGGCAAAATGTTCAGTAAATGAACCACATTATTGTAACAGAGTTTGATTGTGCACACAGATGTTTTTGCTTTAATAGAATTGGCATTTGTATTGAATGAATGCAGTCAGTGATTCACACCTGGAGCAGGGTCATTGTCTGAAAGGAGGTGCATACATTTTTATGTGTTATCATAGAAGATTGTGGTACCTTTATCACGCTTTTGCTTCTTGAGCATCAGTTGCTAACATTGTTCAGTCGTTTCAGTCACGTCCAACTCTTTGTGGCCCCATTTGGAGTTTTCTTGGCAAAGAAAGTAGAGTGGTTTGCCACTTCCTTCTCATCTTTCATATGAGGAAACTGAGGCAAAGAGGGTTAAATGACTTGCTCAGTGTCACATAGTTAGTAAATGTCTGAGACTGGATTTGAACTCCGGTCTTCTTGACTCCAGACCCACCACTCTGTTGACTGCACCACTTAGCTTCCTTAAGCATTAGTAGCTCTGCCTGGGCTTTCTGATACCATAATGCAGTGTTTTTTCAGAAAGGCTAAAGACGGAGTGAAGGAAAGTTAACAGTACCACACCCCCACTCCCACCCCCACCTTCCCACCTCATCCAGAGGGCGTCCATATGAACCTGGCCTATTCCTAAAATGTGTGAACTGGAGTGAACTTGATTTCTCAAAACAGAAAGTTTTACCGGGCAGTTACCCTCAACCAAGCAGGCTAATAACACACTCAAAATTATTCTTGTGTTAATCGAACCTCAATATGCAAGTGGCAAAAAAAAAAGCTCCCAGCATTTCAAATATTTTCCCCTAAATTATAAAAAGTTTTTCCCAATCTCTCTTAGACTTTTCTTTTTAGCCTGGGTCTCCCTCCCCCACCTAGGCTAGAAGTATAGCAGCCACTTGTGGACCTGATCCTGTTGCTGACTGGCTTCTGGTCCAATTCACCAGTCCTTAGGCAACATGGTGGCCCTCTACTCTCAGGGACTCACCATATAGGTGCAAGACTTAGCGTGGACACCCAACTGACTTAGCCCACTACAGCTCAGAACTCTTGAGCTTAAGCAATCCACTAGCCTCAGCTTCCCTAATAACAGAGATTACAGGTGTGTGTCACCATGCCTAGCCCCTTTGCAAATTTTACCAAAGGCTTCTCCAGGTCTCAAGACAAAAAAGAATGCAAGTGTGAACACTTCAAAGCCAGAACGTATAATGTGAAAAAAAAAAGTAGTTGGTTTTGAATTGGCCATTGAAACTAATCCTAGTCCCTGCTCTCCCACTCCATCACTCATTGTATGACACTGGAGAAGTCATTTAGCCTCAGTGGACCTCATTTTCCCCATTTGTAACATGGAGAAATTGGATTAGGTGTTTAAGTTTCCTTTCACCTCTAAATCCTCTGATATTAACTGACTTGCCTATCTCCTAGGGCTACTGTAAAGATCAAATTAGAAAATATATGGCTCAGTGGATAGTGCGACTAACCCTGTAATCAGG
>CM053627.1:96519206-96541466 GCA_028646595.1 Phalanger gymnotis | reverse complement strand
GAGAGAGAGAGAGAGAGAGAGAGAGAGAGAGAGAGAGAGAGAGAGAGAGAGAGAGAGAGAGAAAGGGAGGAAGGAAGAAAGAATGAAAGAGAAAGAAAAGGAGGAAGAAAAAGAAAGGAAAGAAGAAAAAAGAAAGACAGAAAGAAAGAAAAGAAGGAAGGAAAAGAAAGGAAGGAAGGAAGGAAGAAAGAAGGAAAGAAAAAGAAAGAAAAGAAGGAAGGAAGGAAGAGAAAGGAAAAAAGAGAAAGAAAAGGAAGAAAGAAAGAAAGAAAGAAAGAAAGAAAGAAAGAAAGAAAGAAAGAAAGAAAGAAAGAAAGAAAGAAAGAAAGAAAGAAAGAAAGAAAGAAAGAAGGGAGGGAGGGAGGGAGGGAGGGAGGGAAGGAAGGAAGGAAGGAAGGAAGGAAGGAAGGAAGGAAGGAAGGAAGGAAGGAAGGAAGGAAGGAAGGAAGGAAGGAAGGAAAGAAGGAAGGAGGGAGGGAGGGAGGGAGGGAGGAAGAAAAAGAGGAAGGAAGAGAAAGGAGGGAAGGGAAGGAGAGAGGGAGGGAGGGAGGAAATGTGATCGTGTTTACAATTTTTTTTTTACCTATACATACATATATATGGATATGATCTCATATACATTCCTCAGTGTGGGTGTAGGTATGGATGTGTGTTTTGCACTTCCCAGTGAGAAACTTCTTCAACTAATTCAGGTTGGAACTTTTTCTGTAATTTATAGTCCTGAAGAGTTACCTGGGTTATTGTGCGGTTAATTGATTTGCCCAAGGTCACACAACCAAATATGTGAATAAAGTAGGATTTGAACCCAGGTCTTTCTCAATCCAAGGCCAGCCCCATCGCCACAATTAATATTATTACTTGTGTTCTATTTAATGACAAAAGAAATGTTTTTAAAACCTATTAGCAAGGTTAGAGAAATAAAAAGATAACTTTTTGTGAATTTTCAGCCATGAAGGTTAAAAGTCTACTACCTCCCTGTACATCCTTATTTATGGAGCCGTCTACAAAGCCACCAGTAAAGATCCACAGAGTGGAGAAAATGACCCTATACATACACCACAGTATATTAACAATAATAATTGTGAGGGATGTGGAGTGATCAAAGGTGTCCATTTCCATGTAGCTCCTACTCCAGACCGTTCATTCATTCATAATTCCAATGTCAATTCCCAATCTACACTGTATCTGTGACTTTCAAGAGCACGTAAGAATGACTATAGTAGTAAATCTACCCTTTAGGTAAAAAGAAAAAGAGAGCAATGGAGAATTACTTGATGCCACAGATTCTCTTTATCCATAGTATTCTCAGAGGGGAAAAAAAGCTAAAAAACAGGGGAAGGGATACAACATAGCCAGTGCCTTCATTCTCAGAGAACAATGAAGCCACAAGCTAAGCATTGGAGTATACAGCATGTCCCAAAAGTCTTAGTGCAGTTTTAAGCTTTAATAGCTATTAATGTTGGCTACCCCCCTCAGATTTTAGCAATAAGTATATTTCCTAAAGAATTAAATTTGATTTAAGCTATTAAAGTTTATAATTGCACAAAAAATTTTGCAATACCCTGTATAGATACCAGTGGAAGCCACAAAATCTCAGATGTTGGAATAGAGTATGTCCTGCTAAAAAGGCAAGGCACTTTTAAAAGGGTTTTTTTTAGGAAAACATATTCCAAAATGAAATCATTTGTCCTTCTAAGACTGTGTCTACATTGTGTGAAGACAATTATCAATTCTATTTTTTTTTAAATTCACCTTAATGATTCCATTGTATCAAGGGAAGCGTTGAATTCTCCAGTAGATATATTTAGGTCAAAAGCCAAGGGAGGCATTCTATTTCCTGTGTAACCTCCAGGAAAGTCATCAACAAGTGAATGGATCATATCTTCTGTTTTCCCTCACCATTAAATAGTACAATGAGAGGTGCATGCCCAAGGTGAATTTCAACACATTCTCCAAGCATCAGTTCAGTGCACTGTCACCTCTATGGCGCAGAAACCACAAGCACCTTATCATGCACATTGGCATAAAGGAGGGTATTTCGTATTATACATGTTACAGATAAATAATATCGTTGAAAATATGAAGATTTGGTGTGGCCATTAATTCCCTTTCACATGCACTAGTTACCAATTCCACACAGTACTGTACAAAACAGATTCATCAGCTGTGGTCCATCCCATCAAGGTAGTCTGTCATCACCTGTTTCTCAGCAACGCTCTTTTGAAACTGTCTTTACCATCTGTGGCATAGTCTTTGAACTCTTCCCAATGACGACAAATCTCAAGATGTGCCGTATTATATAGACTTTAAACTTCAAGTCTGGAGATATAAGATTCCAGTATGACATTTTACTAGGTAATCATGGATAACTTCTCAGTTTCTGCCTCTATCAAATGAGGGTAATAATATCTGTCTTGCTTTTTTCACAGGTTTGTTGGGAGAAAATCTCCTTGCAAAACTTTAAAGGCTATAAAAATGTGATTATTAAAAAAATTAATCTTTGTCTTTTGTAGCTAGATTTGAACCTCAGTGGGGTTTGCCATTTAAAATAGTTAACACTGCAGACTTTTTTTAAAAAGAAAAATGGAAATTCTATCCATACGATGGTTAGAAGAGCAGTTATTATTACTGAAAAAGATTTTCCATGGTATCTGGGAACTACATGGATCACATGAATGGGGTGTAACAGAAGCCTTAATATTGATTCCTAGTAGTTGCCTATTAATAGGGAAGTCTTTTATGACACTAAGTTTCAGAATCCTTAAGAAAATAGCTTTCTTACTTATTTTAGTGCTTATATACAAATGAGAGACAGACATCAGCCATTAAAAAAAAGCTTTATGCTACAAAGGCATAATTTGTTTTACTATTTCCATCTCCAACCCTCCCCCAACAAGAGTTAAACAATGTCTTCTCTTCTTCTCTGTCCCAAGATAATGAGGATATAAGTTCATAATGGGGCTATTTACAGTCACTTCTAAGTTCTTCCTATATTTTAAAAGAAACTCCTTAGATCATAGAATTATAGATTTGGAACTCGAAGGCCATCTAATCCAACCCTTTCATTTTATGGATGAGGAAACTGAGTCCCAGTGAAGTTAAATGACTTTCCCAGAGTCAGAGTTAATACACACCAGGAGCGGGATCTCAACCCAGGTCCTCTCTCTCTGTAGGGACAGTGCTCTTTCCACTAAGCCACACTGGGTTTGAGTTTCTTCATTTCATGGTTTTTGTTTTTAAATTGCTCATCTTCATTTAGGAATAGTGCTTCATTCCCACTCCCCATCCTGCCACTCCCCTTCCAGCTCCACAAAAAAAAAAATAATTTTAGGCAAAAGTATATTTCCTAAAGAAGGCTTGTTTTATGAATTGAACAGAATAGTCTCCACCCTAAAGGCCTAATACCTTCCTTTAGAGCCATTTATGGAACTCAGGCCAGAGTTGGATCCTGCCTCAAATAACTAAGCTGGTAACTTACTCAGATCTATGTTATGTTTGGAGGGAAACCCTGGGGTTTTCCTAAAATCTGGAGTACATAGCAATGGACTGACTCACCTGTCACACTGACAGCACAGAAGGCATACACGGACAAGCTTCTACTGCAGTGTTGTTTTGGGTTGTCAGGTTTTTTTTTTTTAAGAATTCTTTATTAAGCATGACTCATTGACTTTTAGTCCACCAGAAATACCAGGTCTTTTTTACATTAATTATTGTCTAGCCACACCTTCCTAATCCTGTGCTTGTGGAGTTGATAGTTTAAAAGAATAAAACCCAACTGCAGAATTTTATATTTATCCATGTTACATTTTATCTTATTAGTTTGAACCCATTGTTCTAAGCTTTCATGATCTGGAGAGATCCCAATTTTGTCATTCAACTTCTTAGCTATCCCTCCCAGGTTTGTGTCATCAAGAAATTCAGTAAGGAGGCCAGCTACCAGGTTCCTTCCCACCCACAGAAAAGCACTGGAAAAACCATCTGCCAGGTAGTAGGAAGACTGTATGGGTGGAAGGAGTAGCAGTGTTGGTGAAATAAAGATTTTTTGACATATTAAGCACAGAAGTTCATCTACCAGACTGTCAATGGAAAAATCAGTGACTTTATGTGGATTTACATAAGCTCCATAGGCCCTGATGTCTTCCTAATCTTAGTTTACAGTTAAATGGCACTTGGGATTTCATCAGTATTTGGGACTCTCATGGAGGAAAAGCTCCCTGACAGTAGAGGTCACCATGTTCTATAACATGTTTTCTTGCCTATTATCACCTTACTAAACATATTGCTAATGAGAAGTGATGTAAGTGACAGGGTTTTACAGAGCTTGGAGAATCTACTGAATTTCTGATTCCAGAAAATTATACCCCTTCTTCTGAATAAGAGATAGGTTTTTAAAGTATTGGCAATATCAATGAAATTTAGTCATTAGACCCTATAAAATGACTGCTCTATAGTAGGTCATGAGTGGGAAAAATCAGCAATGGTTCCATAGAAACTGTTGCTTTTTCTGCTTCTCTCTCTCTCTCTCTCTCTCTCGAGCCAGGAGGACTTGAGTTCAAATCCAGCCTCATACACTTGACACTTACTACCTATGTGACCCTGGGTAAGTCCCTTTACCCTGACTGCCTCCCCCCAAAATATGTCCTGATGCAAATTTTTGTCATGAGGTCCATTATCCATATCTCTCCTTTATAATGCAAGAAACACCCAGCCTGTTTGAGAGGCAATATGGGACAGAAGCAAGTATGGTGGTTTGGAAGTCAGAAGGCCCAAGGTCATCCCTACCTCTGAAGCTGACTGTTTGGGTGACCTTGAGCATCATGAAGCACAGCAATCAGGGTAAAGTGACTTTCCCAGGGTCACACAGCTAGTGAGTGACAAGTGTCTCAGGCTAGATTTGAACTCAGATCCTCCCGACTCCAGGGCTGGTGCTCTATCCATGTACCACCTATCTGGCCCCTTCTACCCATTTCAAATAGCACATTGTTATATTAGAGGATAAAGAGCTAGCCTTGAAGCCAGGAGGACCTGGGTTTGTCTCACCTTTGACACATATTGGCTTTGTGGTTCTGGACAAGTCACTTAACTTTTCAATGCTATTGGCGGCTTTCTAAGACTATAAGTTGCAGAGGTATCATTGACTTACGTTGATAGAGCAATTTGCTCACCATTCCCCATCCCAGTATTTATGTATGACTCTTTCCTTTTTCTCTCTCACCGTACTTTCATCATTTGTCTTTCTTCCTTTTTCTTTTTGATTCCTTCCTGTTTTTTTCCGCCACCCATACCAACTGATTTTTGTTTCTGATAAGCTGAAATGACCTCAGAGCAGATCACGGTTAGTAAGAATAATAGGTAGCATTTATCTAGTACTTAAAACTTTGCAAAGAACTTGATGTGCTCTTTTATCCCCATTACAGATGAAGAAACTGAGGTTGAGAAAGTTTAAATCAATCAATAAACATTTAGTAAGCACCTGTTCTGTACCAGGTACTGTGCTAAGTGCTATCTTGCCTAGGGTCACTCACCTAACAAATGTTAGAGACAAAATTCAAATTCAGGTAGTTTTAATACTCATCACCTACAGCATAGTGCTAAACAGAGTTAATCATGCAAGGGGTAGGAGAGAATTATCCCATTTGGAAATACTTAAGACCTAGAAGGAAACCCTCGACTGGGAAGAGGGAGAGGGCAAGGGGGAGAGGGAAGGGAAGGGAAGGAAGGAGGGAGGGAGAGAGACAGAGACAGAGACAGACAGACAGACAGAGGAGGAGAGGAGAGAAGGCAGAGAGACAGAACACAGAGGTGACAATAGAGATAAACAGAGAGTCAGAGAGATGAGCAGGAGGGAGGGAGAGAGAGGGAGAGGCAGAGAGAGAGATGAGATAGAGAAGGAGAGATGAGGGACAGAGGGAGAGGGGGAGAAAGGGAAGGAGGGAAAGGGAAAAAGAGAGATAAAAATGAGAATAAACAGAAAAAAGGCAAAACAACATTGTAAGGAGTTTAGTAAGGTAGCATACCATATTTGCATCCTGAGCTTCTTAGCCAGCACCTTCTTATATTTTATCAGAGGAAGGACGACTACAGAGGAAAACTCATCTAAAGTCCTCCTGTGTTTCTCCACCCTCTGTCACTGGCTCTGTACAATAACCAATTTAAACTGCCACTGGCTGGTTTTTTGCAGATTGATGCCGCCACCAGTCAGTTGTTTTGGTAGAAGGGGAGCTGGGGGGGGGGGGGGCTCATAGTCTTCTTAAATTTGTATGTTCGCTAGAGGTCTTTCTAAAGCTTCAGTATACAATTCCTGTAACAAAAATACTCCTATACAGGAAGAGTTAACACATAGATTCGTTGTCTGTCCACACAAAACAAAGCAGATAATTGAGGGAATTATTTCTATAATTGCAGGCCCCAAATAAAAATTCTTTTTCCTAAAATTATCTAGATAATGTTCTTATCTCATCACTATACTTTCAACATATAAACAGCCTGTGGTGTGAATAAGTTGCATTTTGCATCATTTGATAATAGCTGCTTCCGCTACTGAGCCGAAAGTATTTTATTATAAGCAAGGCTGATAATTCAGGTGCGGGGAAATTGTGTAGATATAGCAAGATATTTAAAATAATTCCTAAAATCCTGGCATATTGAAAGAGTGGAATTCACATCCATATTTAAGTCTAAACTTTATGTAGGAATCAAAGAATCACAGAACCTCAGAGTTTGAAGGGTCCATGGAGGCCATCGGACAGCCAAGTGGCAGAGTAGATAGAGTGGCAGGCCTGGAGTCAGGAAGACCTGAGTTCAAATCCAGCCTCAGACACGTACCAGCTGTGTGATCCTGGGCAAGTCACTTAACCCTGTTTGCCTCAGTTTCCTCTTCTGTGAAATGAGCCAGAGAAGAAAATGGCAAACCAATCCAGTATCTTTGCTAAGAAAACCCCATAGGGGCTCACGAAAAGTCAGACGTGACTGAACGGTAAACAAAGGCCATCAAGCCCTACCCATATATGATCAAGAAGCCCCTTTTTACATCTATTTTTAAAAAAATCAGTGTATAAAAAGATGTGGCCAATTAGAACTTATGTAGAGGAAACTAGGTGGCACAGTGAATAGAGACAGAACCAAAAAGGAATTGAAAGGGAGTGTGCCCAGTCAGTCTACATCCCGAGCCTCCGCGTCCACATGGTGTGAAAAGCACAGAAAGGCTTTTCCCTAGGCTAGTCACTGAAGTTCATTCAGCTTCAATTTCCTCATCTGTAAAATGAAAATAATGAAAACAGTACCAACCTCATTGGTGTTGCTGCAAGAATCAAATGAGAGAACATATGTAAAGCCCTTTGCAAATCTTCAGCGGTTATATGAATATTACCTGTAATTCTGTCGTATTGAATTCTGAAAACAGAGGACTTAATAGTAGCTATTCTTCTATTATACTAGATTCTGGAAACAAAACAGTAGGGGACTTAACAGACAGAAATGGAAGCCTGTAGCCGTGCCATTCTGATGGTTCAGTTGTGATTTCTGGATACCTTATTCCCTTCTGCCCTGCCCACTCCCCGTTACTGTCTTGCATAATTCAGGTGGCTATGCATAGAATCCTCGTTCTAGAGTGAGAAGGAACCTCAGATGCCTGGTCATCTGACTCCCTTTTACAGGGAAGAAAAAAGTTAAGAGGCATCATGATGTTCAAGGTCGCCCAGTCAGCTTCAGAGGCTGGGATGAACTTGGACCTTCTGGCTTCCAAACCACCATACTTGTTCCTGTCCCATATTGCCTCTCAAACAGGCTGGGTGTTTCTTGTATTATAAAGGAGAGATATGGATAATGGAACTCATACAAAAATTTGCATCAGTACATATTTTGGGAGGAGCCAATCAGGGTTAAGGGATTTACTTGGGGTCACACAGGTATGAGGCCAGATTTGAACTCAAGTCCTCCTGACTCCAGGGCTGGTGCTCCATCCACTGCACTACCCAGCTGCCCCTACATCAGGACATTTTTAATCCTCAACTGACTCACTTTGTGACCTGCACGAGTGATTTGTTGTTTCTGGGAGTCAGATTCCTCATTTTGAAGATGAAAGTGTTGGATAAAGTGGTCTAGTGTGCCATAATTCTGAGTTCCAATTTCCTTTTAAAAAGCTGGGCTTTTAATTTTAAAAAAGTCTCTCTGGCACAGGGGCCTCCCTCTGCAGAATGGCATTTTCATTAGACATGTAAGCTGCTTAAAGGCAGGGAGTATCTTTTGCCACTTTTTGTATCCGCAGCATTTAGCACAGTGCCTGGTACAAAGTATACCGCTTAATAAATGGTTATTGATTGATTGGTTGGTGTGGAGATGACAAGTACTCACTCACGCCCCAGGTTCCATCACTATTCCCCCCTTGAGTCTTCCTCCCATCCTAAGGAAGAAAGGGCGGTGCGCCAGTCCGTCCATGTCCTGAGCTTCTGTGTCCACCTAGTGGAAAGCACAGAAACCACAAAACTGTTCTTGAAAGGGAAGCCCACTTCTTTATGAATTAACCTTGCAAAACATTGGCAAGGTTGAAAGGATTAACCCGGATTAGATTCAGTACATTCTTAGAAATCCTTGGGCCTTCATTCTGCTGTGGCAAAGAGGGGAACCATTAAATTATGCAAGAACCTTAAGGGAGAGGGCCTGGTATCTAGCGAGTGGCTCAGATAAGAAACCACAAATTCCTGAGTTTTATCTTTCTCCCACTCCTTATTTAACTATAAGCAAATTGCACAAACATGTACCAATGAACCTATTTTTGAATATTGTGTAATGCAAATGTATGACATATTGAAATAATTATAAAGGCTTAGATTTTTTTTTAAATAAAATACTAGAACATACACATCCCAATGAATGATAACCTTCAGAGTGGTCAATATGCTTATACCAGTCCTATCAATATTTTTAAAACTTTTTTTAAATCTTTAGAAATTGTATCCCAGCCTAATCTTTATCTGCAAATAGATTCAATTTTTGTTTCAAGCCAATTATTCAGATAGCTCAGAGCAATTATATATATGGTGGTTTTTTAAGCTGGGTGAAATCCATTTTAGGTCACAACAGGGTATGACTTTAAAATGTGGGGGTGGAGGTGGGAAGAGGATATATATGGATATAGTTCATCAACCAGCTCTGAAGAGAAATAGCATTAGAATTACTTCAGGAATAGGAAAAAATTTAAAGCACCCCTTTAAAAAAATTAAAGCGCTTCCATTTTTTTCTCAACCTGCATGCATTGATTCACTTATTGGCAAATGACATGTCAGAAGTTGCATATCTACCAGTGTATTGTATGTCAGGCAGTAAACATTTGTTAAGTACCTACTATGTGCCTGGTACTGTGCTAAGCACTGCGTATTTCAATACTAAAAATTAAGGAACTCTCTAAAGGAAACTAAAAAAACAGGAGGAAAGGAGAAGGAAGGTTCCCAGCACTGGGACATGGTAGAGTCTAGTTCAAAGGAATGCAGCCAATAGGAAACTAAGAGACAGCTGACCTACAAGCCCTTTTTAATGGAGAATTTGGGAGTTCTTTGTCCTACCCTCCAATGGGAGGGACATAGGGTACTAAGAGCACTGAGAAGGTGTGAGTACCAAGGTTGACACAATCTCACTCAATGATGAGTTCCCTGATGATAAAGTTCCTGAGGGCACCCATGGGATCCAGTCCAAAGGCATGCAGCTAGGTGGAAAATGAAGGTAGAGCTAGCCTAGGAGCTTTCCTTAAAATTGTATGTTTAAGCCCTTAAGACTAAAATTAAGGCTGAAGCGTGGACACGCACAATCTCTGAGTTGGGATGAACCCCAGATGCTGTCTAATTCCATTCATACTTGAATAGCAATGCCTTCCATAATTTCTCTGACAAGTGGGCATCTTTCTTTGGCTCTGTTTAAAAAAAAAGTTTCCTTATATCAAATCTAATTCTACTTTTCCACAACCTCCCCCACCACTCCTATGTCAGTTCTCTGGGGGCAAACATACTAAATCTAATAATTCCCCATTCACATGTCCACGTTTCAATACTTAAAGACAACTATCATATGGAAGATGGGTTTGTTTTTTTCTTTTCATGGCCAAACATCTTCAGATGATTTTTGTAGGGCATAGCCCTCAGTCTGCCCATCCTGTAGAACTCTTACCAACATTTTCTTATAAGTCAGCCAGCAGCATCCCACCTAACATGCTAGATGTCTTTCCTTGCTTTCTCCTTACATCATAAAGATACCAGGGAAGCATTTTGGCTACCTACTTGTCATCCCTCATATTTTTCTTGTTGTCTTTGGCTGTCAAGATCATCTGAAATAAAATATTTCAAGAATTTCAAAACTGCTGATTTTATATATTTATTGAGAAACATGTTCTTAAATGGAAAAGCACTGAATATCATATATGTTATGATTAAAAACTGACATTTAGAATGCCTGTTATGCATGGTATGTTTAACCAGCTACTGTCAATATCAACCATGAGACCAATATCAGTATTTTCTAGGTCATGTTAAGAGCAGACCTTTCCCTCTTGTTTCTTTGTCTCTTAGCTACTTATTTCAGTTGTCACTAATAATATAGAATTCTAGATTTTCTTATCCAGATAAAGTTGATTAATGAGTTTGGGCATTACATACATGTATATGTGTGTGCATATATACATATACATATGTATATATTTTTGTTCAATCATTTCAGTCACATCTTGACTGTTCGTGACCCCATTTAGGTTTTTCTTGGCATTTCCTTCTCCAGCTCATTTTACAGATGAGGGACTGAGGTAAATGGTTCAGTGACTTCCCTAGGGTCACACAACTATTAAGTGTCTGAGGCCAGATTTGAACTCACAAAGATGAATCTTTCTGACTCCAGCCCAGTACTCTATCTACTGTGCCTATATGTATATGTGTGTGTGTGCAGGCATATATGTATATGCATGTGCATATATGATATCATACTATCTGAGTCTGGTGGATACTGATAAGTTTCTGGTTTCTTTCTTTTTTAGAACATAGGAAACTTGGGAACATGACTGTGACAGTAAAAAAGACCGTCCCTTCTCCTGAGGCCATTCAAATTCTCTACCAACGCATGAGATATGAGTATGAATTCTACTACTTTGTGAAAGAGCAGTTCCACCTGCTCAAGCGCAAATTTGGACTCAAGTCTCACATCAGCAAGCCACCTGTGAGGCCACAGTTCTTTATTCCTACTCCACTGGAAACTGAGGAACCAATAGATGATGAGGAGCAAGATGATGAAAAGTGGTTGGAAGACATCTACAAGAGGTGATGCAAGCACCATGCCAACCTCCAATGGACTCATCCCTCTTTCTTGAGAGCTTTTTTGTTTGTCTCAAAAAGAATCCTTAAGGGACTAAATTAATGCACAGTTGCATTAAAAAAAAAAACATTCCCACATGATGCGGTGAATGGAAGATACCCGGTTTTGCGGGTTTTATTTGTTTAATTTTATTGTATGTTTTTCTTGGCTCCCTAGGATCCTTTCTAGGACACCCTAGATGGCTCCAACTCAAAACATCTCATCATAAAATAGCTTTCCTCAGTGTGTTTGGGAAGGACATTCCACCTTCAAACAGCCTGCCATTTGCAAAATAATTTGTGCAAAATATTCATTGCCTCCATGGTGATAGAGGCATCTCAGTCCATCTCAATAAGAATACAAGTCAGTTTTCACAAAGTCCAGGGGAATTTAAGAATCATGTAATTGTCCAAGTCACAAAGTAAATAGGATAGCCAGCTTAAGTCACAAGAGCTTATAAATAGGAAGCATTTCCCAGAGTGAATTGGGCCTATTAGTATGGATGGAACTTTGGCCTTGGAAGCCTCAAGAACTTCAATTGGTAAATGGAATTAAATTGTCTTGTCAGTACCTTTGCTCTTGGGAGTGAGCACCGAACAATAGCATCAGCATAAGTCTCTATGGGCAGTTTGTGCTGGACAACCAACCAGTTTCGTGTTTTGCACTACTTTGAAATACATGCCAAGCTCCATTGAGATAGCTAATTCTTAAGACTATTACTCATGGGTGATAGAGTGACATGGATGAGAAAAGAAGTCACTGGGGGATCCAGCTGAACATCTGGAGTCCATATGAATAGTTAGGAGAAAGACTTAGTAATGAAGTTTCAGGGCTTCAGGGTTCATTAGGAAATGGCCATAATCTTGAACTATTTCTAGCCACTATAAGCATCCTTCCTCTTAGTATTGCTTTGAGATGAAATCCTGAGTCACCACGTTAGGGACAACAGCACTTCAGCTTTTCTGAAGATGTCCTACCACTAAGGACAAAGTCTAGTCACGGTAACCATATCTAATTCAGCTAATAAAAGGCAAACAACAGAGGGTGAAGCTTCTTTAAAAGATAAAAGGGTTATAAATCCCATGAGACACTCTTGAACCAACTTAACATCATAGGATTACATAAGTAGAGCTAGAAAAGGCGTTGAAGGTCTACCTAATCCAGGGGTTCTTAAGCCTTGATGTGTTATACACCCCTTTGGCAGCCTAGTGAAACCAATGGGCCCCTTCTCAGAGTATTAATTTTAAATGCATAAAATGAAATACATAGGAAACCAATTATATTGAAATACACATACGAAAGTATTTTTTTTTTAAATTCCATAAACCTCAGCTTAAGGACCCCTGATCTAATCCAACCCTTTCATTTTATGGATGAGAAAACCGAGGCTCAAAGGCTGGCCCAAAATTACACATGAATTTAGTGGCAGAGTAAGAATTCAAACTCAGGTGCTCTAGCTCCAAAACCAGGACTTTCCACTCAACCCTCAATACTAATTATGTTTTTGTCTCTATTCCCTCAGTAAGCAGCTACATTCATAGACAAGGGTGATGAACTCAGTGCAGGTAACAGCAGGACCACAGTGCTGCCCCTGGCAAAAGACCAGCCTTGTATCGATCACCTCCCCCAACTAGCTTTACCAACAGAAAGCTGCCATTACAAGTGTGCATGATTTCTGTAGTATTAGTTGAGACCCCAGGGTTAAAATATTCTTTCCACTGACTTGATTTCCGATATTACACAATGTGAGATGTATTCCTTTGGATTAAAATACACATACCCCTAGAAAAGGTTAAATCTTAGTGAAGATTACTTCCAAACAAGGAAAAAGGTGGGAGAAGGGAGCGCACCGACCAACTTTGCTGACTTCACAGTTTGACTTACCAGCAGGCCTGCAGGTAACGGCAGCAGCATATTGGTGGGGTCTCGTTTACACTAAATCAGACTTTGGGCTTTTTACAAGCCACATATTTTGATCTTCTTCAAACATATATAAATTGTTCATGGTCCCCCAGCCCCTCTTTATATTGGACAGTAGTCAAGCTCTAAAACAAGTCATTTGACAATAGGCAAGTCCTCCCCAAAGCTACTTTATCATGAGATGTATTAAGAAGTCTCCACACCCACAGGAAATCAGCTTGGCCTTGGACCAGCCCGACTGCATGAGTGGTACTTGGCATCCTTGCGGGTGTGCGTTTCCATCCAAAGAGGGGTGTAGTTAAGAAGAGCTGTAGTGTTCAAGTAAGATAAACATTTAGAAGAAATGTTCCTAAAAGAGAAGTGTCCTTCATACTCATTTGAAGGATTTATGCCGTACCATTAAGGTACCCTAACAGAAAGTGGCCTGGCTAACAGCCAGCGTTGGGACACGAAATGAGAATCTGCTGCCTTGTGGACTTTAAGTGGTTTCTATGAAATTATATGTAAAGAAGAATTAGTTTACACACTGTGGAACCTTGTAATCAAATGAGAAAAACCATATCCTCACCTTTAACATGAGCAAAGGTGATTTAAATCATGCCGTAGTCAGAGCAGTAGAGCAGCAGGTCACCGAATACATTTGGCTCCTTTGTGGCACTTGCTTGGAGTTTAATTCCAATCCGTTAGTCGGCTTCTCCTATCGATTCAAAGGCATTTCTATCTTGACCACTTTATAACAAAAAAGCAAAAACTGTTGACTGATTTACTTGCTGGGCCTTAATGTTATTTTTACCTAACAAACTGCCTCTAAGTTGTGCCTCTTTCTCCCTCAAAGGCAAGGTACTCCGTAAATTTATTTGGCACTTAAGGAAAAGTCTTTCTGGCTCTGGGCCCACACACGGTTTGTACATCATGAAATATATTGTACATTTTACATAGTTTAATTTAAAAGAAAATACATGTTAAGCTGGTTAATCTTTGACTGCCTTATTTATTATAACTTTTCAGCACATTCCAAGGTTTTAGTTACTCAGGAAGGAGTTAATTAAAATGATTTTATTTTAGTCTGCTGGATGTTTTTTAAAAAGCAAAAGTCACTATTATGAGCCTTTAGCCTACTTTGTGTTGAGTGCGGTGTAAGTGCTTGTAAATCGTTTTGGTTTTTTTTTTAAGAAGAAGAAGGAAAAAAAAAGTTTGGTGTTTGACATTAATGAAAATAAGAAAATATATAAGGAACCAAAACATTAGCTTAACTGAAATGAAAGCAATCTGTGTTTGGGATGAAATGTTTTTTAACTTATTCAGTACCCACATTAAGGGTAAAGGAATATAAATAAGTTGGCCTTTTTTTCCAGTCTGTTGATAGCTGAAAATAAAACCTTGCAATTCCACACACACAGCCCTTCAGCTTCCTTGGGCGGCCAGGCATTTCTTCTCCTAATGCGATATTAAAATGAGACCCTACTTAGTAAGTTTTCACACAGACATGGGAAAGAATTGGTTGAACACCTGGTTTTTTGACTATTGGAACAATTGGTTTAAATGCTGTTTCCACTGAATCAGCAGGTCATTCCAGTGTCAGGAAGCCTCAGCCCAAATCACAATATTTTATGTCCATCAGGTGAATAACTTCCAAGTAATACAAGTAATAATGTGATAAAAGGCGAGACATTTCTAGCCTCCAATTGACCACTTCGAGCCCTTCCCTTTAGAGGGACAGAAACTTAGAGGTTTGTCACTTCCTGAGCTAAACAGTAATGATGGCACAATTGCACTGGCTGGAAAGCTATATATCTAGGATCTATTGGAACTTTGACAAAAAAATAAAATGGCTCTACATGCTTCCTAGGCACTGTAGACATGACAGTTCAATGATACATTATTTGAGCAATGTAATGTCCACTTTTTACCAGGGAAACAATCTGCCGTACATTGACACTAACTTGAAGAATAAGTTATTGTTCATCAGAGAATGCTTTGTGATGAGAGAAAATAAATTAGTCGAGTCTCCAATGATGAGTATTAAGTAGTGGCCTTTCCTTGCTTTTGAATGTTGTTCTGTGGCCTAGGACAATAATGTAAGGACCTGAGGGGACTTTCAATGGACTCCTTAACAATGAAGCAACCCAACAAGCAGTAACTGCAATGAAAGAAACTCTGGGTGCTTGAAATGAGGGCTATGTGGGGAATGATTTGATTTGTCCATTGGCTTTGTAATCAATCAAGCCAGCATTTATTAAGTAACTAGTGTCAGATACTGCTCTTACAAGTACTGGGGATACAAGTCCTGCCCTTGAGGAAATCACATTCTGATGGGGGAGACAGCATGTACAAATATAGGGTTAGGGACTGGGCCTTTAACTTTGTTGCATAGAAAACTTCAAGATAAGGACATTCCCTCTATGAATGCAGATCAACAATTTTTCTTCAATTTAGAGTGTTTTCTTAGAGTCGCCTAAAATACTAAGACGATAAGTGATTCGTCAAATCTAACACGTCAAACTAAGACGTGTCTGAGGAAGGATGTGAACTCAGGTCTTCCTCACTTCAACGCCTTCTATCTACCATGTATGTATAGAGACAGAGATGTATTGAGATAAATACACACACACACACACACACAAACATATATAACTTAAAGTAAACTTGAAGAGGAAGACCACAGCAGCTGGGGAAATCAGGAAAAGTCTCACATAACTTAAGGTAAGTCTTGAAGAAAAGTGGGAATTCCAAGATGAGGAAATAAGGGTAAGGAGAGAGAACATTCTGGGAATAAGAGATGGCCAGCGCAAAGTCAAGGAATCAAGAGATAGATTGTCTTATGTGAGGAAAAGCAAGCGGGCCAGTATGGCAGAACCAGAGAGGAAATGGAAGAAAGCAGTATGTCGGAAGGTGGGACAGGCAGGATGGGGCCTGGCTGTAAGGATTTTCAAACACAGTAGCTTATTTGATCCTAGAGATAATAGGGAGCCAATGGAATTTACTGAGTAGGGATGAGGTAAGTGGACATGGTCAGACTTGAGCTTTGGAAAATCACTGTGACGTCCATAATGCCCTCATTGCATGGCAGAGCTTTTCCTGGGGGATTCTTTGGGGATGAATTGCTCTGGTTTTACTATACTATGTGGTAAGTGACAACACGAAGAAATTAAACAGGATGAACATTTGTGACCATTCAGAAGAAAAAGAGGAGGGAAAGAGTAGAGTCAATTCTACTAAAAGACCACCTTCTTTTTCTGATACTTGGAGAGGCATTTCCTATATAGCCTTCCAAAGAGGAACCTATTTGGAACTAAAATCTTAGAAAGCATGAGAAAAGGCCCACCAAAAATACCATCAGGGTAAAACAGGGTCACTGTGGTCCGACATAGAGTAAAATAGAAAACACATAAAGAGGAAGAATTAAACACTGCAGAAAGGAAAGTAAATCTGCAATGATATGGTCATAGATTTTAGATCTTGGAAACATCATAGAGAAGGAAAATGCCCAGTCCTTCTTTAGAAGATGAGAAATTGAGGACCAAAAAAAATTAAATGACTTGCCCATGATCACAAAAATACAAAATACAGAACTAGCTTTTTCACTAAAGATCTCCTTAAACTTCAACCAATCAATCAATTAATGAGAATGTATTAGGCACCTGGTACATGTCAGTCACTGTGCAACATGGCGGGGATTCAAAAACAAAAGCAAAACTCTCCACCCTCAACAATTTACATTCTACTAGGGGAAATACATAATGTTCATATGTGGGGTGTGTGTGTGTGTGTGTAACCTGCACTTACTTATCTGTGAATATATATAAAATATGTATTGTTATATATATATCGTGTGCTATTCCATATTACATATAATAATACTCTGGACTCTTTTAGAATGAAGCTTTCTCTATCCGCCCTCAGGGCTTTTAGGGTACTCCCTGAGGAGTTGGGGTGACTTTTCTCTATTGCTGTCATCTCTATCCTCTATTCCAGTATGTTCCCCACTGTCGGCCATCAGTGATTAGTGTCCTAGTTCAATTGACCTAATTAATACCAATAACCTTTACAAAGAGACATTTAGTGAAAAGATATATTGAGGACAGAAAGATCAGCATACACCGCCCCCCAACACCTTGATCTCTGTAGACAGTGGGATCAAGTTTCAACCAGCTTCTACACAGGATTCTCCAAACGAGTTCACTTCCAAATGCAATATGGCCAATGGTGGATGAGTCTGCATCTTTGCTGTTGCTTGACTAGCCTGACTAGGTCACTAGAGGCCTTACCCCTCCATGTCTGTCTTCCAGAAAATTCCCAGCATAGACTCTAGGTCTTGGATTCTGATGGCTTGCTTTCCTGTCCTTTGAACCTTACAAGGTTATAGCCATCTCTAATCTTCTTCACCTAAAACAGAAAAGAATAAATGCAAAGAGTCAAAGAAAGGAAGCCCATATTTGTGGGCTGCATGTCAGCCTTGAAGAAGGAAGACCTAAGGCCTCTTTTACAGCATTGTCTAGAAGATTGAAATCAGTTATAGAATGTCCATGTCTCTCCAACTCTGGGAGTGGGGCCCATCCTTTACCTAGCATTCTGGAAGCAGATTCTCCAGTCTTTTCCACATGGGGAATGCATCAGTCCCATCCAGTTATGCACAAAATGTTCAGTAATAAGTCACGGCACTGGCAAATGAAGGGATCAGGAAAGAACCCTTGAAGGATAGATATTAAGCTGAGCCTTAAAGGGCACTATGGTTTCTGATAGGTGGAGGTAACAAGGGAGAGCATTCCAAGAATATAAAAAAGTAATGGTGGTAGATGACAGAATGCCATGCATAGGGACCCACAAGTAGGTTAGTCTGGCTGACACTGGAGTAGAGTCAGGGAAAGTAACGAGTGATGAGCCCCCAAAGATAAGCTGGAGCCAAATTGTAAAGGGTTTTAAATGACAAGCAGCAATTTTTACCATGCCTTAAAGGAAATAGAGAACCCTGAATGCTTCTTGCATAGGGGAATGACAGAGCAGGGAGAATTTTTTTCTGCATATACCCAGATGCTACTTTTAGGTCCACCTGTAGAGCCAAATGATAATCCTTCAAGAAGGATTCTAGAATGGAAGTATATAGGTGGCATTTAAGCATTTCTAGCAAAATACAACACACTGGAACCTTGCTTAAGTTGTTTCTGGGATCTATGGGACCTCTTTTAAAGCAGCTAAGGCCCTTACAGGATGCTAAGATGGTTCATTCAAAAAATGTTACTATACAGGGAAGATGATAAAAATGTTGCTATGTACTTGTGAACAGAATTTTATGCTGGCCATATCTTCACATTTCAGTGTGTTGTTTTTTGAAGGAATGTTGCTGAATCATGGATGACCATGTCTAAGTCATTTTAGATCTAAATCTAAATTTGGAAATTTATCTAATTCTAAATTTGCAAAGTACAATTAAAATTTTGCCTTTAGGAGTAGATAAGAGATGACTGCAGATCTGCTTTTAAAAAACATGAATGTTTATAGCATGTTCTGAGCTCTTTCCAGACTCTGTGTCACTTAAGAATTCTTTTCTACATGTGGCAGGCTTGGCTGGTGATGCGACTCCCAAGGATCACCCAATACCACAGTAGGTCACTGGTCGTGGAATGAGGACTGGCCACTTGTGTCTTGTGGGTTCCAACTTATAAACAAAGGGATTCCCTTATAATACACATATAAACACATACAAACACACACCATATAATGGGAAAAATATGGCCTAGATTTTTATTTTCTAAACCTTGGTGCTTGATGAATTGAATAATCTCAAATCTAGGAAAGAAACCGTTATGTCTTTCATCATGCACTGTATTCTGTGGGCAGGCATTGAGCAATCTCCCCCACATTGTTCTGCCAAAACATCTCAAGCCTGACCTGGAACATGCCTCTTATTCCCAATCATGAGTCTCCCAAAGCAGAGACAGCCTGGAGGAGTAGGTTGTGCCAGACAGAACACTGGTTGTGTGATGCAACTAAATAGAGAGTAGGATAAAACCAGGAAGCAATGTGGTTGATAGATTACAGCAAAGGGCTGAGAACCAGAGAAGTCCTTGAGTTCAAATCCCAGCTGATTTGTTTCACTGTGAGCTTCAGCAAGTCACTTGACCTCCTTATGCCTAAAGTCAACCCAGCTGGAAAGCATTAGAAAAAATGGGACTTTGTTGAAAACTGAGTACTCCATCTGAGGTGAACCATATTTTCCCCCCAATATACTTAAGAGCTACAAGTCCTTTTAGGCTGAAGGAACTTTTAATAAAGTGTTGGGGGTTTTTCCCCACAAAATGGCAGCCTCTGCTAGTAAGAGGGCATAGAATTACTTATAATTTCTAGGCCTTGTTGATGCCTTTACTCCTTCATGTCTGCAGATGTTGCTGCCCAGAATCCTGGTGAGTCCCTGTCATGGAAAAGATGAGTGCTGCAGTACAGATAGGATAGATAGGGAAATGCACATCCTAATGAAAATGCATTAGAGAAAATACAGCAAAAGCCTAGCCTCAAGGATTCTCCACATGCAACTTCTTGGTTTTGATTCTGGAACTCTATTTCCTATGTCATCAATCATCCAAACAAAAGCTGAAATAGGTGAGCTATTTTTTTTCACTAACACTCTTAACAGTAGAGGTTTCTCTCACTCCAAACTATGGGAATTATATCCATTTAACAGGTTTCCTTATGTACCTTCTTCTTATGACTCCTCTAAAGTACCATATGTCTCTAGGAGCCTGTTAATGATGGTAGTAACTGTCTCCAGCCAACAAACTAGCAAAGGCCGTGGGCAAATAAAAGCTTCCACAGATAGGGAAAACCTATTTCATCAGGAGGTGCTATACTCCAGTAGGCTCTTTATCTTTTCCCCTCTTCCCCTCTCCTCTCTCCCTTTCCTTCTCCCACCCACAATATCATGGAGAACATCTGCCTATGATTTTATGGGCTAGCTTGTTTTGTTTATTTTTTTTTCAGTATGGCTTTTTTCCTGGTCCCAGTAGAATGTAAACTCCTTGAGGGTAGGGACTATTTTTTTTGTCTTTGTATCCCCAGAGCCTAGAACCTTTACTTACATATTTTTCCATTTCTAGTGCCTCTTTCCCTCCTGTCCTGTATCTTTAGCGTCTGAAGGAAAATGAGAGCTCTGGATAAAGCAGCTAAGACCTTGTATGTCCACCCACCTTGTTTTACAGGTAAAACTGGAAACTACAGAGGTTGAGGGACTTAGCCAAATTCACACAGCTTCACATCCAATTTGAGGGAAAAAAAAATCTTCCTGGAGCAGGGACAAAATTATGCTTTAATCAGAAATGGAAAACTAATTAGCAGGTGGTTGTTTCAGAGCACTTCATTTTTGCTTTGTTCTTTTATAATGCTGCAAAATCATGGATGACCATGGCTGAATCATTTTAGAGCTAACTAAATATAAATTGAAAAACATCTAATTCGAACTGACCCATACAGGAGACCTAAGCAAAGAAAATATGTAAAGTCTGAGACTATTTTCTGAGATCTGAGCCCCTTTACTAATACCAAGACTAAGCAATGCAATCCAATCTTGCAAAGGAAAAATGTCGACTTGGCCTCTCTCCCGATTTCTCCTGATGTTTGATTACTTGATTAGGACATCTGTTCCAAGGATATTTCCTAACCCGCCCCCATCGTGTGATGATAAGGGAAGGGGTTTTGGGAGGGGGAGATAGATTGTGAAAGCCAAAACCTCAGATTAGCTAGGGAGCAAGCCTGTGGTTGGAAGGCAGAAAAGTTGGTAACTGATAAAAAGTTGTCAGTTTCAAGCTGTCTCCAAGATGTCACTGCACCACTTGGAGCACAAGGGGGCGCTGCATCCATAGTGATTTCTCTAAGAAATCTGAAGGACTTTTCCAGTAAGTTTCACTGCACCTGTTAATTTCCACGTAACAATTTAGCTGAGCCTGGGGCGTTCCAGTTCTGTGCATCTGAACCCCGGGGCCCGTCAGGATTAGAGGGGGGCTTTCATGTCTCAGAGAAGTGGGATGACTGTTCTGTTCCCCGCCCCCCCAGTCTTTCTGACGGGATGTGGATTCTGGGCTGGGCTTCTCAGGATGACTCTGGGGACCAAGAGGAAGCTGATGTCAGGACCAGAACATCCCAAACCACCGGTGGGGAACCCCAAGACCCTCCCAGCATGGCTTCTGCCTGCCAGGAAAACACAAACCACCAGTCTAATTCAACTCAATTTATTAAGTGCCTGCTTCAGACATTGTACTAGGCTCTGGGAGCACAAAAGGCAAAGATAAAAATAGGTCTTGTCCTCAAGGAACTTACATTCTACTGAGGAGAGGGAGTTACAACATGTATCCGAATAAGTCCAGTTCAAGGAAAATTGTGGAAAGAAAGCACTGACAAGAGGAAGGATCAGAGAAGGCTCCCTGAGCATTGGAGAAAGGTAAAGACATGAAGAGGTGGAGATGAAGAGGGGAGTGTCTTTTTTTAGAGGAAAGAAGAACAGCTTGTGGAAATGCTTGGAAGCTGGAGATGGACTCTTGAGTTCAGGTATTTAGTTTGAATTGAATGTAAAGCTCATCAAGAAGGACAGTATGAGTTAAAGCTGGAATGATAGATGGGAGCCAAACTGGGTTGGGCCCTTAAATTCCAGGCTGAGTAAGGATAGATGATGGGAAGATAGCATCAGCCATTTCTTGGCCACAAGCTCAACATTGTTTAAATGCCTACTATGTGAAGAATATTGCTCTAGGTGTTGGGGATACAAGGAGAGATGCAAGGAAGACTTTTCTTTCAAGAATCTATCTGATATTGCAATCTGATGGGAAAGACAAGTATATCAAAATAAACATTAGACAAGGGATAGTATGAGAAGTGGAAATGAGAGATCTTGGTGTAGCAGGAAGGCCGAATTTATGATCTCAAAAAGGATCATATAAATATCAGAATGGTTCGAAATCGATGGGTACACAGAATTCTCCAAGCAGAAGGCATCCAAAAATTTATTCAGGGCCCAGAGCAACAAAT
>CM053627.1:96467017-96518706 GCA_028646595.1 Phalanger gymnotis | reverse complement strand
GCCCACAGGGGTTTCACACCTGATAGGGCTTTGGGCCTGGGGCTTAGCGTTTAACAGGTGAAAGTACTTTCACCATAAACAAAAGCCAAACTCCTTAAGCACACCCATTAAACTAAGCCCATTTTGCCTTACTGGCACACTTGGCCAGAGAAATGTGCCCAGCTTTAGTGCGCTGTCATGAAATGAGTGTTCTAGAGTATACCGTCAAGAAAACTTTCCTATTTCTCACTCAGTATTATTGACTAAATTTCCATAACTAGTGACTTCCTCCTCCGTCTGTACCTGCTTTTCTCTCTAGTGTTATGTTCTGTAGGTGAGGTGGGATACAGAGTCCTTAAAGGCCTGTATTTTTAGTTCCTGTCCTTGTGTCTGCAGAGCTTGGCAGGGCCTTTCTTGCTTAAAATAAATAAACAAATGAAATAAGTAGAATTAAATAAAAGTGACAGAAAAGCCCTAAAACATAGACAAATCCCCACCCCCAAATGGGGTAGCCTAGATCCAAGAAAGATAATACTATATACAAAGTCAGAAAATCCAGGTTCAGATTCCAGTTCTAATGTTTACTATCTGTGTTAACCTTGCATAAGTCATTTAAATTCTACTTCATCCATAAAATGAGTAACTTAAACTGAATGATCCTTATAGTTCTTTCCAACTCTGAAGCCCATGATTCTGATAGTCTAGAGTCTAAAGTCTAGACAGCTTGAGTGGAGCCATGGCAGAGGTTGCTCCTGCTTATCTCTAGGATGTTTCAAGTCTCCAACAGCCCTGACTCCCCATATTTGGCCTAACATCTGGATTAGCCTCTTGGCTAAGAATTCTGAGCATGGACATCCAAACTGTGGATAGATTTCAGGGGGTCTGTAAACTTGGATGGGGATAAAAAAAAATCTATCCTTATTTTCATGAGCCTCTAAATGAAATTTATCATTTCTTACAACCTCGAGTTAAAAAAAAAATTCTGAGGAAAGGAGGAGGGGTTGTGGTGTTACAGGCTTTACCAGAGGGCTCCCGAAACAGAAAAATTAAGGACACCTTCTCCAGGGGTTCTAGTTCCCCTGCTTCTCTTATCTGAGGTGTGGACAAACCTTTCTCTATTTAGCTCAGCTGAGATAAAGTCAGGATTAGTGAAGCATAAGGGGCCTCCAGGCTCCATTTCTATTCTGCCCAACAAGATGATCTTTTTCCAGCCTTTGGTCCATGCCACACCCCCACTTTCCTCTTCAGAAAGTGGAACTAGAGTTGGGTTCATTTGAGAATTGAGCTGAGTCTTCCTCTATGAAAGAGAATGGATACTGAAGGACAGTCACCAGCTGCCACAAAGCAACATTCAGTAGCAGCGCGAGTTATCACTCTGAAGCTCATGAACAGGTCCCTGCCCAAACTCCACCTCACTGCCGCATTTTGGGCCCTCCTGGCTTAGAGTGAATGTCAATGGTAACTGTTTCTCTTTGGAACAGTGACCCTGAGGGTCTTCCCCTCCCAATTTGATTTTTTTTCTAATTAAAGGGGGCATCCCTTGACTCACTTCTTAAAGAGGCCTATTCACTGAATGGGCGTTACCTCACTCTAAATGAGTACATGAAAAGGCCTTAGCCTAAAAGGGCCAGGGTCTCCCATTGCATCCTGGGTCATCTCCAGTCATCCTGGTGAATATCAGAATACTGGACCCAGATGGCTCTGGAGGAGAAAGTGAGGCTGGTGACCTTGCACAGCCCTCCTTCACTCAAATCAAAGTCTACTGCAAGTCATGTCATCATTTCGCCGATATCATGGTCCTCTTCGAAAATGAAGGACAAACACAATAACATCGTCCAAACGAAGAGGAAACAAGGTTATTTCACAAGACGTGGACATTGAGTCACTGAGACTATGGAGTAAAGACTGGGACTGTGTGGACAAGGTATTGTGAAAAGAGCTCTGGGCTTGGAGTCAAGAGACCTGGATTTGTATTTTGGCACCAGCTATGTGACTGGACAAAATCAGAGTCCCAGTTTCTTCATCTGTAAAATGAGGACAACAATACTTGTGTTACCTTCCTCAGAAGGAGGTTGTGAGGAATATGCTTCAACAAATCCTAAATCACTTTAGAAATATGAGCTATTGTGATTCTTTGATCATTCCAAAAGTGCTCAGTAAGCATTTGCTCTATACCAAGCACTTCATCCTAAGATAAATTTATACGTCTGCCATCTGAGGCCGTGCACACTTAGCTACTTTTCCAAGCAGGGCTGGAATAAAGCATGTTTGCAACTACCAGTTGATTCTAGTCCAATCCAAGAAACACTTATTAATATCTGCTATGTGAAAGACTCTGTGCTTAGTGCTAGGGATACAAAGACAAAATTAAGAATAGCACTTATCCTCAAGAAAGTTTTCTCTACTAAACTAAGCAGAATGTGAAATTATGGCCTCTTACACTTGAAAATTGCCCTCCTCTCTTATTGTCTACTCATTTTTTTTATACTTTGTAACACATTTCATTTATCACTCATTAAATATCTTATTGCTATTAGGAGTGGAATTTTCTAGCTTTTGAAACATGTACATTTACTTTTTAAGTAATATTTTAAAAGTTCCTCGTTATATTCCTCAAATGTATTGTAGCTCAGGGGACTGCCTACTTTGCATACCCCTATTTCAGGCCTAGGTTCAAGTAGTAGGAATACATTTGAACTGATTCATTCATGTATTTACTGAGTCCTTTTAATGGCCAATAAATGGGATGAATGGCTGAGATTAGAGGTATAGTCTATATCTGGAACCAAGCAAAGGTACTAGACCCATCAACCTTGGTTTCAAGAGCAGCTAACTGAAATCAAGTAATCAGCTACAGAATAAGAAATATAGGGATAAGTATAGGGATCACAAATTAGAATGTACTTTCATAATGAATTATAGCCCACCTGTCCATTTGTAGCCTGTTCTTTAGTTTTCTCTGGGGAAACGTTTAAGAGATGAAATGGAGTTTTATAATACAAAAAAACAAAAACCAACCTTAAGTAGTAATTTAAGTTCAATTAACATGACTTTTGCTATATGATATACTAATAATGCACATTCCCATGAAAATATAATACGTAAGCTTTATCTAAAAGGTCTATCTTGTAAATTACAATATTGGAATTTTGATTTGTTTTGGTCCAATGTCTTGATTTTATTGGTATTCAGGTGTGGAAATTCTTTCCACAGAAGCTCACTTAAACATAACATCATCTGAAGATCTCCTGGCAAAAAGGCAAGTGAGGTTACATTAGTTGCCCAGGACAGCAAAATCTGCATGTGTAGAAGCAGGGCTTGAGCCCAAGAGACCAAGTCTGGCCTCCTGGAATTTGTTTCTTAAAAATACAAAAAGAAACCCACTCCCTGGAAAGTCAAAAAGGTCTCATATTCCTATGATGTTAGAGCTGAACTTAGCTGATCATACCAAATTTATGTAAAAAAGATCATTCTCACTGACAATACATGCATCTATCATTTCACAGTTTTCTAAAGTTTATTCATATAAATGATTTCAATTCACTAAATCACAGATGCACAATTCCCCAGGTCTAACTGACCATCTGACCCAACTCTCTCTACTTCTACTGGATGGAAAGATGAGAAGATTGTGGCCTAGGAAGCTTGAAATGGGCTCCATAGGTCCACAGCACTAGCCAGTGGCAGCAATGGAACTGGAATCCAAGTCTCCTTACTCATAGACCTGAACTTTAGCCATCACTATGTACTATTCTGTTTGGAAATCAGTGTGGACAGGATAGAACAAGAGCATTTCAAGAACAATTTTCATGTCCCAAAAGGGACATGAGACAAACGATACCTCCAAGTCAAATCAGCAAGTATATATTGGAAACCTAAAATAATATTAGCACATTCATGTAGTATATTATAAGCATACAGCTGTATGTAATGGAGAGCCTGGATTTGGAGTCAAATCCCAACTCTTGTTCATTTGAAAGCTGTGTGACTTTTGTCAGACTAGATGACCTCCAAAGATTCTTTAAGGCCTATGATTCAATAAAATAAGCACTTTTCTCATAAAAGACTTGTGAGTCAGGTTAGTGGAAATTATATCCCCATTTTACAGATGGGAAACATGATGTGGCAAATAGAATATTGGCCTTGGTGTTAGATGACCTGAATATGACTACCCCTCTAGAATCTTACCAGCTTTGTAACACTGGGAAAGTCACTCCTTTCCAAGACTTGCTTTTCTAGCTGAAAAGTGCAATTCTATTCAATAAATAAACATTTATTAAGCACATATTGAGTGAAGGAAATTGGGCCAGGCACTGGGGTGGCTAAAAACATGAAAATGACATAGTTCTGACCCTCAAGGAGCTTATAATCTAAAATAAGAAGGCAGGCATGTATATGGTCATTATATTGGAAGACATGACAGGACCAATCAAAGGAATTAGAGATGTCTCTAAGGTCTTGAGCATGGGAGACTGTAGTCTGGCAGATAGAACTTTG
Organism: Phalanger gymnotis; assembly: GCA_028646595.1. Taxonomy (NCBI): domain Eukaryota; kingdom Metazoa; phylum Chordata; class Mammalia; order Diprotodontia; family Phalangeridae; genus Phalanger; species Phalanger gymnotis. The sequence goes on along the minus strand of CM053627.1, from coordinate 96,514,230 downwards.
CTCTCATTAGTAGACATAAAGTTGCCTCAAGCAATGAAGTATAAATTCCTTGATGATAGGGACTTGAATTTTTGTTGTGTTCCCAGCACCTATTATGATGCTTGGCATATCATGGGGCCTCAATAAAATTTTTGAATAACTGGTAAATTGGTTGATATCAGAGTGAGGAGCAAGTTATGGGGGAAAGATGATGAGTTTGGAGAGTTGTACGGAAAGGACTTTTGTGGAGAAGTATTGTTTTATTCAGGGCAACTAGGTGGTACAGTACATACAGTGCTGGGCCTGGAGTCAGGAAAACTCATCTTCATGAGTTCAAATCTGGCCTCAGACACTTACTAGCTGTGTGACCCTAGGCAAGTCACTTAACTCTGTTTGCCTCATTTTCTCATCTGTAAAATGATCCAGAGAAGGAAATGGAAAACACTCCAATATCTTTGCCAAGAAAACTCCAAAGGGGTCACAAAGAGTCAGACGTAACTAAAGCAACTGAACAACAATTGTTTTATTCATAATCATACCTTACATACAGATATGAACATATGTGAATGTATCAAATGTTTGCTTGGATTCATCTCCTGTATGCAGAGGAAGTAGTCTTGCTCTTTTTCCTAGCCCAGAAAAAAATATTGAAGAAATGTCACATGATTTTGGCCTGGAATTGTTGGTATTACACAACCCAGAGGAGAATTTAAACTGGTCTGGAGAAACAGCACAAGGGGGCCAGGAGTGAACATGAAGAGAGAAATTAAAGAAAATGCCACCTAAGAGCCCCTCTGCATTCCTTCTTCTCCTCCACCCATTGAACACACTGAGAAATCTAGGCTATTTTTTCCCTCATGCAGTTCCTTCCCCTCATATTTAGAGGAGCCAATTGTGGTACAGGCACAACTGAATTAATACGCTGATCCAGGACACACATGGAAGTAGGATCTTCATACTACCTACTTAACCCATGCCACCCTTAAGAATGAGGTAGAGATCATAGGACACACTGAGTTCCCAAGTCACTTCTGAGAGCTGGACATTGACCTTTTAAGAGGTTTTCTTCCTTCCTTCTTTCATTCTCCCTCTCTCTTTCTCTCTCTCTTTCTTTCTCTTTTCCAACCCCCCTCGCCTACTAGCTCCCTGAAGGAACAGCTGGAGGAGGACGACTGAGCTCTTGGGGTTTTGGCTTGTCTGCAAAGGCTTGTTGCTGCAGGGCCTGCAAAGGATTTGTGGGCTTCCAAATTTCACTGGTTGCTTTGATGCATTTGGCTTTATTCATTTATAATGGCATGATTAAAGAACCGTATACAGTTTATACCATTGCATATGACTTCAATTGATATGCAGCTGAGACAGGACAAAAGAATTTTCCTTATTGATTAGGGCCATGGACTGAGAATTTGATTGGGTAAATTCACACTAAACCTTTAGTCTAAGGAGAATTGAGCCTTTAAGACTGCATTTTGCTCTATGAATCACAGCCATTTAATCTAACCTATACATAAAAGGAATTTCCTCCCCAACAATGATTTTTTAGTCAACAAATAAAAAGCAAAGGAATTCATATTCCCTACATCTTATAGACAAGTGTGCAACCATGAAGATGTTGTACAAAAAAAAAATTATAAAAGCCTTGCTATTTCTTTCTCATTTCTATTTAAACTATATGTTGTTGCTTCATTCTTTTATTAGATGACCCTGCTCATTATCTTCTACCATTCTTCTCTATGATATTTTGCAAAAGAGTTTAGATTCTAAATCAGTGTTGCCTTTCACTGCCAAGTCTCATTGGTCAGCAAGAAAATCAAGTTTTTTTCTGACTGGGATGGTCTCTGAGCTCCTTTGGATTCTTGGGAGTGGCTTTTGCTTTACTTCAGTCAAAAATAGCGATAGTCTGTGTTACCATCTTTTTCATTATCCAGTTCCTATTTTTCACTGTTAATAGCTTATTTGAATAAGTCAGGTTGGAGCCCTTATAATTACAAATTTTCATCTTCTCATCTTTATCCAATCTTCTCATTCAATATCGATATTGATCTTTGGACTAAAAAGTCAATGATCTGCACACAACTGATTTGGAAATGACATCCCCATCAGTAAGCAGTCATTTCCTGTCTATTAAGATATATTCAGTTTCATTTTTTGTATTGTTTTTCAGTGTTCACCATTCCTGGAGGCCTTCAGTTCATTTCTCAAAGAAAGTATGCATGAGGCTTATGAATAAGTCGGCAAACATTTGACCTCTTCATTCCTTAATCCTGAAGCATATTTCCAAATATATTTGTTGCTAACCTGCCCCATCCCAATCCCTACCTCTCCATTAAAGTCATTGAGTATCAATGTTTATATTTGCTTGATATGGAGGATTTTGTTAAATTCTTCACAGGATTTCTCTAATTCTTTACCCCCTCAATTAGATGTTGAAGCATAAACTAGGATTTCTGTGGTTTTTTTCTTCTTATTTTTGCATAAGTTCCCCATCAGTAGAACAAAGCAAAATGGATGAACATCTAAATGAACTAGGGGATATGATAGTAGTGATATGAGAAATGATGATCTTAAAGAAACATTGATAGACTTGCACAAAATAATGAAGAGCAAAATAAGACCCAAGAGAATGTTATACACAGTAATAACAATATTGTTTTAAGAACAACTTTGAGCAACTGAGTCATTTTGACAGTTATAAATAGCTAAATTAACTATAAAGGTCCTACAAAAGAAGATTCAATCTGCATCCAGAGAAAGGACTGATAAACAGAAGTATGTATAGAATGATTTTACATATACTTATAAACCTATTTGTGTCTAATGGTAGCCATCTTTAAAGCTGTGGCGAGGGAAGGAGGAAAGAAAAAAAAGAAATTCACATGATAACTTTATTATATATTTAAAGGAATAGCAAGGTGGACATTACGGATTTGCAGTTTCATGTACAATCATCTTTTTATTATACTATGTTATGGAAATGCTTGTTTTATTCCATAAATTAAAAATAAATTTAAAAATTTTAAAAGACTGTGGAGAATAGAAAAGGTGTCACAAGGGCAAATGTAACCACAATTTTCAAAAAAGACAAGAAAATGGAGTCTGCAAACTGTAGCACATAAACTCAACCTTGATTCCTGATGAAATTCTAGATTGTTTTATTAAAGGGATGGTTAGTAAACATCTAGAAAAGAAAGATCACAAAGGCTTCAAGAATCACTCACGCTACATTGAAAGCCACGAAACTCAGGTCAAATACAACAGACTATGTTGGTACCATACTGTCAAAGCCAAAGCACACCTCCTTCCTTTTGGTTAACAATGGATTAGCTACAAATATGCAAAGTGGCATGTACTAGAAGTCTTACCGTACTTTTTCCAAGGACTATGCTTTATTCAGGGTGGTGTTTGGGAATTGGAGAGGGGTCTATTACATTCAATTTATATTCATCAAATTTATTATTTATCAACAAATGTTATACCTTCTAGCCTTTGTTTGAAGACCTCCATTATCTCCAAAAGCAGCCCTATCCCACTTTAGGATAGCCTAATCAAAATATGTCAATTGAAAAAATCCAAACATGCCAGAAGAAGCTCATTTCCTAGGTTGCTAGACTGGTATAGCAAAAGAATATTTTGAGATAGGGACAGAACACTTGTCTTGGAGTCAGGAAGACCTGGGTTCAAATTCTGCCTCATATGCTTACTAGCTATAAGACCTTGGGCAAGTCACTTAAACTTTTCTGAATGTTTACCTTGCAGAATCATTCTGAGAATCTAGTGAGATATTGTCTCTAACACATGCTACAAACCTTATGGCATTACATAAATGTGAGCTATTATTACCTAGATTTCAATAAAATATTCAGTGAAGTTTCAAGCCATTCTTACGGATGAGCTAAAGAGATGGGGGTCTATATTACATGATAAGGCAGGCAGGTACCTTCAGAATCAGCTGAATGGCCAGATCCAAAGAACCCTTAGATCAGTTTGAATGCAGGGTCAAAACCCTGTGCTATTAATATTTTTTATCAGTGACTTGAAAAAAGGCGTATACAGCATGCTTGTCATTTACAGATAATGCAAAGCTAGATGCAATAACTCATATGCTGGATAACAAGATCCAAAAAGACCTCAACAAACTAGGGCATTGGGCCAAATGTAATAAGATGAAATGTAAAACATGCACATCTGAGGAACATAAAGTCTTGCTCTGGGTTCAAGGAATCAAATTAGAGGAAGACATGGCTAAATCACAATTTACCCAAAAAAGATCTAGGGGTCTTAGTAAACTGCAAGCTCAGTATGATTCATTAGGATAATATAGAAAACAAAAAAAAGTAAGTTGAATATTAGTCTGCATTAAGACAGTGATACTATTCAGGACCAGGGAGTTCTACTTTACTATGCCCTGGTCTGACAAGAACTGGAATATTCAACTGATAAGCTAGAAAGTATCCAGATAAAGGCAAATGGGATAGTGAAAAGCTTGGACACCATGACATATGAGGACTGGTTGAACAACCTGGGAATGGCTAGCCTAGGGCACAGAAGAGTCGATATGATTTGACACCTACTGCCTTCAAGGAGTCTGCTTGGGCCAGAAAGCAGAACTAGGAACAATGGATAGAAGCTGCTAAGAAGCATATTTAGGTTTGATGTAAGGAAAAACTTTCTTCAGGCTATCCTGAAGTGGGATAGGGCTGCTTTTGGAGATAACGGAGGTCTTCAAACAAAGGCTAGAAGGTAAAACATTTGTTGTTCGGTCATATTAAATTCTTCGTGAACCCATTTGGGGTTTTCTTGGCAAAGATACTGGAGCGGTTTGCCATTTCCTTCTCCAACTTATTTTACAGATGAGGAAACTGAGGCAAACAGGGTTAAGTGATTTGAGACTAGATTTGAACTCGGGCCTTCCTGACTCCAAGACCAGTGCTTTATCCACTGTAGACCTAGCTACCACTGAGATGAAGAAGGACTGGAACAAAAAGTAAAATTTTAGCTGAGGCTTGAAAAAGCAAAGGAAGCCAAGAGATGGGGATAAGGAGGGAAAGCATGGCAGGATTGTGGGGAGGGGCATAGATGATAAAAAACACTCTGAGTCAGGAGATGGCATGTTGGCATGCAAGAAACACCAAGGAGGTAAGTGTTGCTGCAGCCACAGAATACCTGAGGAGAGGGCAGAGTCCATCCAGAGAGAAGAGTCTGATTGTGCAGTCTTCCCTCCTACATCTACCCCTCGTCTCACCTTCCCCATTTCTATTGATGGCTCCACCAGTCACCTAGGCCACCAGGCTCAAAACCACAGGTCAGTCTTGACCCAGCCCTCTCCCCCACATCTAAGCGGTGATCAAACTCTATCTATTCAACCTCCAAAGTAACAGCAGCTCTGCAGGATCACAGATATGAGTTGCCTTTTCATGTATTTTTCCTGGCCATGCATATTTCATACTCATAAGCAACTCCACAAACGTGCCCTTAAAAATTTGTCATCTATGTACTACTATCAATCAACCAATGACCATCTAATAAGCAATTATATAGTAGGCACTGTCCTAAGCAAAACAGTACAGAGATGGGCAAGAACACAAAAATAGGCCTTGCCCTCTAGGAATTTATATGCGAATGGGGGAGACAACATGTAAATAAATAGGCACATACAAGGCACCTCCAAGAAGGAAGGCAACCTTAGAGATAAAGGCACAGGTGGATGGAAAGTTCAGAAAGGCCTCTTTCAGCAGATGTCATTTTAGCCAAGTCTGGAGAAAAGCCTGGGAATCTAGGAAGTACAAATGAAGAGGGAAGGCACTGCAGGCATGGGAGCTAAGGCAAAAGTCACAGATATGGGAATGGTGTGTCATGTAAAAGTGACTTGAAATGGGCTAGTATTTTAGAGTGAAAGGAGGGGAATAAAGTGTGAGATAATTAGAGTGCCAGGCCTGGAGTCAGGAAGACTCATCTTCCTGAGTCCAAATCTGGCCTAAGATAGTAGTTGTGTGACTTTGAACAAGTCACTTAACCCTGTTTCCTCAGTTTCCTCATCTGTCAAATGAGCTGGAAAAGGAAATGGCAAACCACTCCAGTATCTCTGCCACGAAAACCCCAACAAAGTTTGAGAAGGATAGAAAGGCAGAAGGCAGATTGTAAAGAGCCTTGGATTCCAATCATTATGAAGGTAACATATCAGAGTTTATTGAGAAAGGGAGTGACGTGATCAGACTTATGCTGTAGGAAAATCACTTTGTTTTCTTCAGTATACTTTTCAGTATTTTTTTGAGTCTCTTTTGGCAGTCATTGACTCGTTTTTCATGGTTTTCTCGCATCCTTCTCATTTCCCTTCCCAATTTTTCCTCTACTTCTCTAACTTGCTTTTCTAAATCCTTTTTGAGCTCTTCCATGGCCTGAGACCAGTTCATGTTTTTCTTGGAGGTTTTTGTTGTAGGCTCTATGACTTTGTTAACTTCTTCTGACTGTATATTTTGGTCTTCTTTGTCACCAGTCTGAGACTGAATCTGGGTGTGTTTTCGACGCCTGGCCATGTTCCCAGCTAACTTACTTGACCCTTGAGTTTTTCAGTGGGGTATGACTGCTTGTAGACTAACGAGTTCTATGTTCCACGCTTGGGCGTGCCTCACTAGCTGCCTCACTAGCACTCCTCCTTCCCCAAGAACCCCTTACCTGGAGTGAGCTTAAATCTTCAGCAGGCTCTTCACTCCTGCTCTGATCCACCACTTAATTCCTCCCACCAGGTGGGCCTGGGGCCAGAAGCAACTGCAGCTGTAGTTCTAAAGCTGCCCCACCTCTGCTGCCCCAAGGGCGGTGACCGAACTGCAAACTCAGTCCCGCAGCTTTTCCCACTAACCTTCTCTGTTGTCTTGCTGTTTGTGGGTTGTGAGGTCTGGTACATGCCACAGCTCAGTAATTCAGGATGCTAGGGCACTCTCCGCTTGGCTCATGGTCTGGTCGGTCCACGCCGCGCATGCTGGGCTCTGCTTGGCTCAGCTCCACTCCCCTCAGCTGGGAGCTGGGAGCTCCGTGTTGGACAGACCTTACCCAGAGACCATCCAGGCTGTCCTGGGCTGGAGCCCTGCTTCCCTCTGCCACTTTGTGGGTTCTGCAGCTCTAGAATTGGTTCAGAGCCACTTTTTTTTATAGATTTTTGGAGGGACTTGGTGGGAAGCTCACGCCAGTCACTGCTTTCCAGCCGCCATCTTGGCTCCGCCCCCAGGAAAATCACTTTGGCTGCTATGTGATGAGAAGGATAGATGGGAGTGAAGAGAGACTTGAGGGAGGGAGGCCAATTAGAAGTCTATTGAAACAATCCAGGTAAGAGTTCTTGAGCAAGGGTAGTTGCAGCTATATAAGTGGAGATAAAGGGAAACATATGCAAGGTATCACAAAGGTAGAAATGACAAGATTTGGCTATTTCTTGGATTTGTTGAGTGAATAAGAAAAAGGGATTGATAACACAAAAGTACCAAACCTAGGTGACTGGGAGGATGGTGGTACTCTCAGTAGTGTTAGGAAAGAAGAAAGAAGGATCGGCTGGAGCTCTGTTCTGCTCATGTTGATTTTGAGATGCCTACCAGACGCCCTCTATGAAATGTCAAATGTGTAGTTGGATATATGGCTGGGAACTAGAGCGCAAAAGAAAGACCAAGGCTGGTGTTACAGATCTGAGAATAAGCTGCATAGAGATGACAATAGAATCAACAGGAGCTGGTGAGATCACCAAATGGGATTGTGTAGAGAAAAAAAATAGAAGAGGGCCCAAGATAGAGCCTTCAGGAGCATGACAAGGATGAAGATCCAGAAAAGCAGATTGAGGAGGAGGAGATAGGTAAGAATAGAACAAAAGTAGAGCAGTGATATGAAAATCCAGAGAAGAGAGAGTATTCAGGAGAAAGTGCACAAAGGTGTGAAAAGGTATGAAATGTTTTAAAGGGTCAAGAAGGACATGTCCCCTAGCCATATGTGTTACCTATATGTCTACTCTTCTCATTGATGGGGCATAATTGTGGAAGAATGTAACCTGGGTTTATGGGGTAATTGCTTTAGTGCTACTTTTCTTAACACGTTATTTCGTTGTTGTTTATCCTTCATTTTCAAAGAGGACCAGTGATGCCACAGAGTAACATCTTGATGATTTGCATGTGAAATGATTAAGTGAGACAGAATTGCACGAAGTCATCTGCCTCATTCTCTCTCACAGACTCATCAAAGTCCAGTGGCAAGACATAAGTCAGGATGACTGGCCATGGCCAGGGAGGTAGCAGATCTTGGCATCTTTGATTGTCTGACCAAACTCTAAGTGCTCCACGTCACCAGCATCAGCCGCCTTCTTGGCCCTTAGAACAGATTATTCTCGTCTACCCATTCTGCCAGGGGAAATTTTTACATGCCTGGGGGAGACATCTCCCTAACTCACTGGTAGGTTTGAGGCCTGTCAGTTGCCCTCAACCTGGTTTAGCCTGCCGAGAAAGTTTAACTGGGGTGTGCCTGCTGCCTATACTACAGCTTTTTGGAGCCACAAGTGAGAGGTGAGTTAAGGTGGATGAGCAGCCCTGAAAATTAGTACCTCATAGAAGAGGTACTAATCCTTCCTGAACACCTCATAATCCCCTGTTATTATTTCATTAAATATCTTTGCTTTGACCTGAATAGTAAAGGGAAGAGTTGAGAATGACTCTCAGATTGTGAACCTAGTTTAAATGCAAGAACAAGGGGACTTTGAGCCAAAACAAGAGAGTTTAGAGGAAGGGTGGCTTCAGGTAGTGGGCCTCTGGGGAAGATAATGAGTTTGGTGTTAGACATACTGAGTTTGGTACCCAGGAGAGATCCAGGTGGAAATGTCACTCCTTCGTTGGTGATATGGGACTGGAGCTTAGCAGAAATTAGGGTTAGGTCAGGGGTTGGGGAACCTGCAGCCTCAAGGCTACATGTAGCCTTCTAGGTCCTTGAGTGTGGTCTTTTGACTGAAAACAAGTTTTACAGAATAAATCCTTTTATTGAGGGAATTTGTTCTGTGAAGTTTGGATTTAGTCAAAAGGCCGCACTGGGGGACCTAGAGCGCCACATGTGGCCTCCAGGCCACAGGTTCCCCACCCCGGGTTAGATACCTAGATCTGGGAGTCATCTGCATAAAGAGCATAATTGCACCCATGGGGGGTTGGGAAGCTCTTAGAAACAAAGGATATAGAGAAGGGGACACAGGACAAAGCCTTGGAGAAATCTTATGTTTAGAAGCAACTAAGCCGTGATTAGTGGATCTTGTAGCCAGTTTGGCAGGCCTATCCCAACCAAATTCCTTTGATGGTAGCCAACTTTAATTTGTGTTTCTACTATAGAGACCCAGCTGAAGCTATACTATTATATTTACCTTCTTTCCCAAGATAGTCCTTCCTAATCCTGTATCTAATGGTATAACCAGGTTTTTCTCTATACTTCTGGTAACAATTTTTCATCTTAATCTAATTTGTGTCTTTGGTTTCCAACTCACATTTATATTTCAATAGGTCTCCTGAACTCCTATCCTTTTCAACTTTACCCCAAGTTGAAGTTACAGATCAGGAAAGGGGGATTTTATTTATTTATTTTTAAAGAAATCTAAAGGAAAATTTGAAACTTGTCTTGAGTCTGCAGATTGTTTGCAGATCCAAGCCTCAGGCTCTTTTCCTGACTCCTGCAGAATAAGCTAAAGCCTACGGGGTGAAGTGGGGAGCAAACCAACTGGATTGTTCTAGAAATGTGTTCTCTAGATGCTCTCCAATACAACCAGTCATTCAGAAAACATTTATTAAGCACCAACTCTATCCAGACACTATCTTGGCCCCAGTGGAGGATTCAGAAATGAATGGGGGCCTCTTAAGACAAAATCTATTCCCTCAAGTAGCTTATATTCAGATGAGATCAGACAGGGAGAAAATAACTAAATTACAAGGTAGAATGTGATGAATTTCATAATGACAGCATAAAGTACTCTGGGAGTGTAAAGGAGAGAGAATACACCTGCAGCTTTGGGGAGAGATGGATTCTTCCTAGAGTATATGGCATTTGAAGTAGGCCTTGATGTATGGGTAGGATTTCAGCTGGGGATGGGAGAGGGAAGCATTCCAGATAGTGCAAAAGAAATAATCAAAGGCAGGAAAGAACAAGGTGTTTAAGAGAATGGAGAATAGGTGTTTGGCGGAAATACAAGATGGATAAAGAGGAGAAGTGATAGAAAAGGCTAAGAAGATCTCAAAACCACAGTTCCTTCCACACATCCTCATGCCACACATCTTCTAGTGCCTTTACTATCCTACATGCCCTTGATAGTTACCTTCCATTTAGTCATTGCCCTGCCAAAAATGTGTGTCTAGAACTGAACACGATATTCCAGATAGGGCATAGGACAACAGGACTGTCATCTCCCTTGTTCTGGACAAATGCATCCTAAGTTTACCCTAGCTTTTTGAGTGGCCACATCACACCGTTGGCTCTTATTAAAACCCATTAAAACCCCCAGATCTTTGGAACAGTTGACCAGCCACACCTCCAGCATCCTATATTTAGACAATATTTTTCAACACAAGTGTAGGATTTTATGTTTGTCTCTATTAAATTTCATCTGATTAGATTCAGCCCAGTAATCTAGCCTATTGCAATCTTTTTTGGGTCCTGATTCTGTGATCCAGTGGGTAAAGTATCCCTCTCAGCTTTATATCACCCAGAAATTCTTAGGTAGGATAGGAAATTTAGCCTGACATTCAAGATCCTCCACAGACTGGTTCCATGTTTGTTTATTTCACACTGTTGCTTTTCACACACTTAATGTTCTAGTTGAACCAGACTGCTATGAGTTTATCCTGTCATTTCCCACCTCTGCTTTGTCAGACTGTCACCTACATTAGAAGACATTCCCTCCTCATTTCTGCTTGTTTACGGTTCAACTCAGATCCTACTTCCCCAATGAAACCTTCCCTGATCCCTCCAGTTAGGAGCATAATGGATGTCCATTAATTGGGGAATGGCTGAACAAATTGTGGTATATTAATGTAACGGAGTATCACCGTGGTGTAAAAAATAATAAATGTGAAGAATTCAGAGAAACGCTAAGTGAACCTATACACAATGAAACAGGAGAACAATATATGCAATGACTACATTACTGTAACGGAAGCCAAATTCTGAGTAATCATAATGGGCAATCTTGGTTCCAGAAAGCGGATGATGAAACACATTTCCTTTCCTAACAGTCCTCTCATAGGAGAGGTGGGGGACTATGATACAGACTGTTGCATATACCATTAGCTATAGTTTCTGAATTAGTTTTGCTTAATAGTTTCTCTTTGTTACAAGGAAGGTTTAATTTTGCATCCGGGGGAAAAAGTGATATAAAAGCTAAAGCTATCAATAATTTTTTAAAAGAAATTAAACTGGAAGATAGACAATAGATGCAAAATGGAACAGATTCACTAGCTTCCTTTAGCAATACTGGGATTCATCAGTGACAGTGGAACTACCACATTTGGACGCTGAAACCTTAATATTCGAACTATATGAAGAAAAAAAGATACTAAATAGTGATGTTTGACACAGTAAACTATTGTTGAACCATAAAAATGGCAAATATGAAGAATTTAGAAAAATTTAGAAGACTTGTATGAACTGATTCAAAGAAAACTAAACAGAACCAGCAAAATAATTCACACCAAAAAATAATCTTAACCAAGAGTGACTTCAGAGGACTGATGGTAAAACATGTTTTCCTCTTCTCTGTAAAGAAATAATATACTACAGATGAAGAATAAGGCATATGTTGTCACAAACAACCCTTGTGTCAATTTGTTTTGTTTGTTGCTACAAGGGAGCATTCTATGAATGAGAGGGAGTCTTTGGGAAGTGACAAAAATGAAAAGAAGAAAAGAACATTAGTAGTTTTTTTTTTTAAAAAAAAGAAATGTCACTTTAAAACATAAAGTCAGGAAGGGTGGTTGGACCTGATAACTCAGAAGAAATCCTTTCTGGAGGCAACATAACTCTGAAGTCTTTGAAGATTCGATTTTTGAGATTTTTCAAAAAGAGAAGATGACCAAGAAGACACCAGCAACTGCATATCCTATATTTACTTTCTCATCTCTATGAAAATGGTCTGTGTAGGTACTGCCCGTTTCTTATATGGTTCTTATACTGAAATGTCTAGAAGAAAAAAAGAGAGACATTTGTGCAAGAAGCACAAAGGAAAAAAAGCAGCATAAAGACACACAGAAGCTTCTGAAAGGGCCTAAGAGAAAGCATCAAGTTCCTCAGAGGTAAAAGATGGTTTCCATACGTTGTTTCCCAGGAGCTCATTTACATAACTCTTTTTGGAACACTGAGGTTTATGGAAAGGAAATTGAATCAATGAAAGGTTTGGTAACTATGGGACAATATTGTGTTGCCTATTTACATCATATGTTACAGAAAGGTCAATTTTGGGTTTCTCTGCCCTGACTAGTATTTCTGTGACAGACAGTTGACCTCCCTAATTAATTCCCAATGTCTTCATATAAAAAATGGCCACTTAACTTCCTACCATCTAAGGTGGTTGTGGTTTAAAATCTTTAAAGTGCTAGATCAGTGTAAGTTCTTGTTAAATTTTTAAGGTTAAATCACATTTTACTCATCCCTTATGGAGCTCCAGATAATGCATGTGATATACAGCTTAGTTTTTTCTCTAAAGGTAATTGGAGTGTACTGATAAAATAAGTGTCTTGAAGTTCTTAAATATCAAATGTTAGCTATTATTTAAAACAGAAGAAATGAAATGGAAAGAATCAAAAGGCATAAGATCTGGGTCCTAGTTCAAAAGCCCCCTTAATTTCTTATCTGTTCTTATGAGTCTTGGTTTTCTTGTTGTTTGTCCTTTGTTTTTAAAGAGGACCAATGACATCAGGAGATGACATCTTGACTTGCATGTGAATTAGATTTAAGTGAGGCAGAGCTGTGTAAATTCATCAGCCTCACTCTGTCTTCCAGTCATCCAAGTCCAGTGGCAAGAAAAAAGTCAGAATGACATTTGATGGCCCAGAATATAATGGCTGACCTTGGCACCTTCAGTGTCTGACCAAGCTCTAAGGGCTCCACGGCTCCTCCTTCAACAGCCTTCATGGCCATTGGAACAAATTGTTCTCATCTGCCCATTCTTCTGGGGGGAAGTGTTCACTTGCTTAGGGTAGACATCCCTCTAACTCACTGACTGGTTTGAAGCCTGTCAGTTACCCTCAACCTGGTTCAACCTGTATGCTGAAACATTCACTATGGCCGCTGTTCATGGTACAGCTTCTTGGAGCTACCGGTGAGAGAGCTGGGTGACAAGTGGACACCAAAGGAGCAGCCCTGAAAAGGCTTGGCAAGCCTTCACACCAGAGGTACACCCTCACTGGTTTTCCTACTGTTAAGTGGAATGATATTCACCTCCCTTTTTCAGAATGTTGAAAGCTTTTGTGATGAATTCATAAAATCCTACTGGTGAAGTGCTTTCAGTCAGGCAGTCAATAAACATTTATTAAGTGTCTACTATGTACCAGGCACTGTGCAAAGTCCTAGGGATACATAAAAGGTAAAAGACAGTCCCTGCCCTCAAAGAACTCACGATCCAATGGGGAAGACCACAAAATATGTACAAAGAATGTACAGCGGGGCTGTCCAAAATGCAGCCCACACTGCCATTTATGCAGCCAGCCTACAAGCATAGAAATTTACATAAATTCTTTAGTAAAGGAAGCCTACTGCGGAGTTGTCACAAAAATGGCAAATCAAAATTATTGTTTCAATAAAAACCTAAGGTTGGACAGCCCTGATGTATAGGATAAACAGGAAATAGTTGAGAGAGAAAAGCACTGGAGTTAAGAGTGTTTGGGAAAGACTTTCTGTAGAAGGTGAGATTTTAATTGACACTTAAAGAAAACTAGGAAAGGCAGTAAGCAGAGATGAGGAGGGAGAGCATTCCAGGTGTAGGAGACAGCCAGTGAAAATACCCAGATCCAAGAGATGGAGGGTTTTGTTCATGGAACAGCAAAGGAGGCTGATTTCCCTAGACCATCGAATAGTACTTAGCAGGGAATAAGATAGGAGAGAACTAATGCTTTTTAACACCAAAGCATTTTGTATTTGATCCTGGAAGTGAGAGGGAGTCACTGGAATTTATCAGGTAAGGAGGGTGACATGATAGAACCTTCATTTTAGGAAAATCACTGATGATTTATTTATTTATTTGTGTGTGTGTGTGTGTGTGTGTGTGTGTGTGTGTGTGTGATTTAATGGCTTCATGGAGCCTGGATCAGAGTGGGGATAGACTCTGAGGCAGGCAGATTTACCAACAGACTTTTACAACAGCCATAAAGTGATGAGGGCCTCCACCAAGCGGTGGCAATGCTTTGTCCTTTATGGGAAAAGGGAGTAATCTAAATACCACTGACTACCATTGTATGGCTAAAGAATTAATTATCCTTTCTTTAATGTCAGTGCTTTCCCTCTGATACTATTCCCAATTAACCTGTATATATCTTGTTCGTACCCAGTTGTTTGCATGTTGTCTCCTCCATTAGACCGGGACCTTCTTACTTTTGCCTTTCTTTTTATCATGCCTGGCACCTAATAAATGCTTATTGACTGACTAGTATTAATTTATTGCAGGGACTATTGCTTATGTTTCACCGCATTCCTTCCAGCTTTAATAAATAATCCCTGAATAAAGAAGACTCTAAGAAAGTAACAAATTCAGCAACCACCTCTATAAAGTGGTGAAATTCCTTTAATTACTTACATCAAATCAATTTCCCTTTCTCTACCCCATAACTCCTGGTTTACTTTACTTGTCTGTCCTCTCTTGATGAACTATTATAAAGGATTTAAAATGTGGAGAGCGGTGGTGATGTTTATACAATGGTTTGGCAACAGATTCTTTTTGCGTTTCTTACTAAAATATGTGCTCAGCAAGTCACAAAAGGCAAGCAGCCACATTTGGGTGTCAAGTTACAATTGAAGTTCTCCGTTTCTCAAGTCATGCCAAGTAAAACAGGAAGCTTGGGGACTGTAGGTATCAGATCTCCTCTGATCTTGTCAGCCCTTTACTATAATTGTAGTAAATTCATGTGACAAAGGGAAAAATTGCATGGTCAGAAATACTAAACATCTTCACCTCGCCCTAATCTGCCTGAATGAAGTCTTGACCTGCCCCGCCCCTCCCCATCTTCCTTCTCTGCGTGACTTATTTTTTCTTTTGCCATATTGTTGTGTGCATTCAGCAAAATCTCCATCCACAACAGTAAACAAACACCACTGGCAAGCAAACATCTTCCTCTTTCATTCATGCCTTGTTTGATTGAAATAGAGAGGCTGGTTTTTTGTGGGGGAGGGGGCTCCCCTTTGGGACCAAGGAGAGACCAGGCTTCAAGTCATGATTCTCATCAACCTTGACTGTGTGACCCTGTGCAAATTGCTTAAACTCTCAATAATCTAGGAAATTCCAGTAACAGCTAATGTTTGTATAGGGCTTTTAAGGTTTACAAAGTGCTTTACAGACATTATGTCCTTTTATTCTCTCAGTAACTCTGGGGGATAGGTACTATTTTTATTCCCCATTTTATAGCCAAGGAAACTGAGGCAGACTGAAGTTAAGTGACTTGTTTAGAGTCACGCAGCTAAGAAGTATCTGAAGCTAGATTTGAACTCCAGCTTTCCTGACTCCAGGTCTCGGAGCGGTCCACTGTGCCTCTGTACCAGTAACCCACTAAAATTATAAATTGCAGAGAAGGTGCTAACTTGTGTTGGTACATAGAGTCCTCTCATCCAGGGTGTCCAAGTACCAACGAAATCTCAGGTCCAGTTCCTATCACTAACCCATTCCTTATCAGAAGATGGTTGAATAAGACCATTCTTTGATGGCACCCAAGCACTCATAGGAGACATCCCATTGACTTTGAAGGCTACTGCTCTAACAACTCATTTTTTTTTTTGTAATCGAGAAGCCATACAGTGTCTTTGCTGAAATCTTTCAGTCAATTAGAAGATTGTAAAGATGTGCCATGCTGTAAAAACTTATCCTACAAAGCCTTCAATTCTTTTCTCAGATTTCTAACAAAGATACCCTCAATTGGATCCAATTCAATTTAAAAAAGCATCTATTATATACATCAGCTAGGAGTCAGGCACTGTGCTAAGTTCTGGAGAGAAAAAGACCAAAGTGAAACCATCCCTGCCCTCAAGAATCTTTTATCCTTAATATACAGAATCTGAAATGGAAAATGAATTCCCCATGAATTGTGAGGCCCTACATATATTCATGCTTATAGACGACATTGCCCTGATTATATCAGGCCCCAAAATACTACATGAGCTTCTACATGCCATGAAAGTGTCATACTGTAAGACCACTTCTTTAATGTGATGCTCGGCTACTCAAGAGAGATTAGTTTGTCCATTTGCATCAGAAAAAAAAAATCAAGCGGAAGAATGCACATTGTCCAGATCATGATATGAAGTTGGATGACAGGCCTATTGAGAGCCCACGAATATCTTTTATATAGCGTTGACGACAGACAATTGTAAGTGGACTATAATCCAGGCCCAGAATTTAATAGGAGTAAGAGAGCAGGCTGGATTGCATTTAGGAAACTGTGTAATGCTTTCAATGATCCCAAGATGCTCTTGGCACAAAAGGTCACCCCATTAACAATAATATTCTCCCAGTGGTACTACATGGCTGCAAATCACATAGAACCACAATCTCTCAAGAATCAAAATGGATGTGATAGAAGGAACAATAGAGAGATGCATGGTGGGTGCAAGTGGGCTGCAGCCTATTATGAACAATGACTTACATGTAAAATATCCCTAAAAGATGTCATTTGGGAAACGTGTCATTGGAAAGAGAGGAAGTATTATGTAGTGAATGGAAAGTCAGGCCTGGAAGCCAGGAAAACTTCTATTCAAGTCCCATCTCTGGCATATGTTGACTATACGGCCCAAAAGCAAGACATTGAATGTCTCGGTGCTCTAGGCCATTCTCTTAAGTTATAGTTTGCAGAGCAGGTGGTTATCTGATTTAGCAGAGGGAGTTTCTTCACCTCTGAGTTCCCTAAACCAGAAATCTCAGGTCCAATCCCTGTCTCTATCTTTATGATTGGAAAAGGTATGTGGGTCTTATATCCAGAGTGAGAGATGACTGATATACAGCCTGAGTACCTTGAGGCTGCTTTGATACCCATACCTTCAAGAAATACATCTGTAGAAGTCTAGTTAGGGTAGTACCTAATAAATTAGATGAAAGCTGAGCGATGGCTTCAGTGCTCTCAAGCGAGCACCAAGAGCCGGTTGCACACCCTCCCTAGGAAGACAGTCCCAAAGCGTCACACACACACACACACACCCTCACACCCTTTGACCTCATCAAGTTGATCAAGTACCATTTGGATTGACCTTGTATATTCTTCTTCCACAGTTAAAATTTTGTGGTTCCTGAAAATCACACCAGGATACCTTCAGGCATATGCTTTACAACCTGAATTCTAGATATCTCTCTGGGAGCCTTGAAACTTGTCAGCCTACTAACACTTCAATGAGGTTGAGTCTTTCTATCACAAGATGATTTCGTTGGCTCAGGTTACTGCAGCCGGGAGACACCACTTTGTATTGGATCTCATCAAGTTGAGAAGGTACTACCTTAATTAAGTTCTTGCTGAGGAGGAAGCTGATGGTCTTTCCCACCAAAGGTCATGCCATTAACATTCTCCCAGTGGTACTAGCTTGCTGCAAATCATAGAGCACCATAATCTCTCAAGAATCAAAAGAGGATCCAATAGAAAGGATAATAGAGAGGTGCATGGTGGGTGCATCTTTTAAGATAGGGTCAGAGACTTGGCCCGTGATTTCGTTCCTATAGGAAACTTCCTCTACCAATGCAAGTCTCCAGATCCTTTGCAAAGCATCATCTCAGACCTCCAAAAGGTTAACTAACTTGCCCACAGTTGCACAGCCAGTTAGTTGCTCATCCTTAGCTCTGGAAGAGGATCACTGATGTCAAGAGGGTGATGTTTTGACTTTCAAGTGAGTTGAGCCAGTAACTGTCAGAAGATGGATTTGAATCCAAGTCTTCTTGGCTCTGAGACCAGCTCTCTGCCTCTGACACTCTGCTGCCTTTGTTCAGATAACTAGAGAAAACTGTGACAAGTCAAAGAGAGCTATTTAGGGGAACAGCCCCTCCCAAGCTCAAACTTGGTCCATGTAAACCAGAGCTTGGGGTGCTAGGCCAGGGGTTACACCATTTAAGAAGTCATTTTTAATCCGCCTATTCTATTTTAATCAGTTTTGATTTTTTTTTTGTAACCTAGAAATTCGAAATTCAAAGACTATACTCTGAAAGTATTTTCTTTTGTTTCCAGCAAGGTCTTCTCTCTGTTTCTCCAACTACAAAATAATGCATTGCAATCATAAGAGCAGACTAAAGTTATATTCAAATGCATATTTCAGGTAACACAGTGAAGGTGGATTTCAGGTGAAATTATATTAACTAGTTACAATAAGCAAAAAATAATACTCTAGAAATATTAGCTTTTTTCTATCTGAGTGATCAAGGGCATCAGTATTAAAGTCTATATGTTTTTCTTAAATAACAAAAATATAAATCTCATGACCAGGACCAAACTACCTCAGAGGGCAAATCAGCATTTATTTCAAGGCTGTTGATGAGTTAAACTGCATCTTTTTTTTTGGAGGGAGGGAAATAAAAGAAAGAAAGAGAAGGAGGAGAAAACATTCAGAGGTAGCAAGCCTCGCACCACTTGAAAACTCTAGCTAGTGGCCTGGCCTCATTGGAATTTGCCTAGTCTGCTTTTTAGAGGTCATATGAAAGAATTTGTTTCAAAATTAAGCATATTGAACGAAAATAAGCAAAACCAAAAGGGGAAAATCATTCCATATTGGAGTCTTACTTTGGCATCACCGCACAGGTAGGTCCAATGAATCAGACTTGGTCTGCACTCATCAGTGAGTGGAATGATTTATGGCATCCATAAAGGAAATTAAAAGACTTGAAGGTCTGAGATACTCCTGAGGCTCAGAGCCCTGGGATGGGTTAGGCTACAGGGTTGTTTTGGAGTTCTGTGACACTAAAGGGAAGGAAAGCTTGCAGCTGTTTTGAGTACACGGGTGAGGGAGTTCAAAAGAATAAAAGAATTATCAGCAGCTCTTTCACATGGCTGATTAGTGCAATGGAATGTGAAATTTAGCAAGGAAAGGTTGCTTATCAAGAGGCAGATTTATCAAATCGGTTCCAGATTTGCGTTGCTCCAGTCAAGTTTAACGGCGCTGTACTTTTTAATATGGCCTGTAGCAATTTAATGCTCTATGGTACAAATCATTGGAAAATGTAAAATAGAAAAATATGTCAAGGCTTAATCACTCATCGAAACTAACTATGGGTAGAAAAAAAATGAGGATAAAAGTGGTTGCAGAAGAATGTTAGCTAATGTCTTAGGGTAGTATATTGATTCATGAAGAGAAGTGCTTTAAAAATTTAAGAGAAAATTGAAATTTTATAAGGGAAGGTTTATAAGCATGTGCCTAGTTACACAAAGGAAGGGATGACTATCTGGAGAAAAGATCCTCTTTAAAGCTGATCATCAGAAATAACCCACATGTACATTTTAAGAATTACATGATTTCATTTTGATCTAAGCATTACAAATTTGGAGCTTGAAGGGGTCCTAGCAATCACCTACTACTACCTTCTAACTAAGGCTGGCTGACTAAGTAAATTAATCAAATTATTTCATTGGCCTAGAATAAGTGATAAAAATGCCATTGCCTGATACTTTAGCCACGTATGAACAGGTCTCCATTGAATTAAATCAATCAAAGGCATTCCAACTACACGTGAAAGGTTCTTGATTGACTTAGATGTCTCAGATGAGAAAGACTGGGAAAATTTGTACTAACTGATGCAAAATGAAGCAAGCAAAATTAGCAGAACAATTTATACAATAAAAGCAATATTGTGAAGAGAATTGACTTTGAAAGACAGTAACCTTAATAACAAAATAACTAACCACAATTCCAAAACAGTCATGATAAAGCATGCCATCATCTCCAGATAGAGGACTAAGGGACTCAGAGTGCAAACTGAAGCATATTTTCTTCTCTTTCTTGATTTTTCAATATTTGGGGGTGGGGGATATACCTAATGTAGGAATTTGTTTTTAATGATTATTCATGTAGGTAAGGGGTTTTGTTTTTCTCTCCTCAGTGAATGAGGGAAGAGAAGAAGGAAGTGAGAGAATTCAGAACTGTAAATAAAATTGAACTTAGATATCTCTGGTGAGACCCTAGATGAACTGGAAGTGACATTACATAGGAAGAATGTTCATTCAGAACCTCATTATACCTTTGGGTCCATCTATAAAAAGCAATATAATTCAAGCTCAATAAAAAAAAAAATTGGAATCAAGAAGCAACTGGGAGCTGAGAGAGAGCCACCTCTGAGAAGGAATCATTTGTAGAAGGAGAAAGAGGAGAGAGCCTCACTTCCTTTGCCCCTGCCACAGTCAAAGAAGGACCGTGCAACCTCAGAAATCTGGAGAACTTCCATTCTTCCCATTTGTGTGCTGGCTGCCTCCGTGGAACAGCTGAAGGCAGTTTTTGCATCCAGACCCAAGTACAAAACAGATATAGGTTAACTTCTCTACAAAGATCATAGCAAAAAATTGTACTACTTTTAAGAGAAACATCTCGAAGGCTCCAGCAAAGAGATTTCCAGTAGATAGAATTCCTTCTTTAACACTCGTACTCTCTTATCTTGAGATGACTTTCCCCTAGACTCTGTATGTACTGATGAGAGTGTTTTCAGGGCACATTTTGTGTCAGAAGTTTTCACCGTGCCACCTTAGTAAATATACCTAATTGAGTCTGGCCAACTACTTGAAAATCAACCTATTATCATAGTGGGAAACACACTCGGGGTGGAGGGGGGCTTGTAAGCTAAATAGTATTAAAAACAGACCTCCACCCCCTCATCAGACCCACTAGAGCTCCTACCCAGGGGATGTAGTAAGCATGCTCTGGGGAACCAACTTGTCAGTGCAAAAAGGAATTAATGTGGTATTATAGTATTAATATAGTTAATACAGTAATGTCATATAGTATAATGTAGTATGGAGTAACAAAGCCTGGAGGCTGCAGGTTCCCCACCCCTGGTATACAGTATGTGCTCCATACATTGGGAAATCGAGCGCTAGTGAGGTGAAGAGATCTGTCCAAGGTCACCAAGGTGGCAGGTAATAGAAATGAGGTTCCAACACAGGTCCTCTGGCTCCAAATTCCACTTACATCATGCTACCTCTCATAAAATTCCTATCTCAAATTCTCTGTACAATTACAGAGACCTTTAGGCTAGAAATACATCCCCAGAAAACAAAGGTCTATTGCCGAGCTTCTCTACTTCTCCTCCCTATCCCTTACCTGGTTCCTGGGACAGTGACTTCAGTAAGGCTAACAGGTTGGGAAGAAGAGGTGTATCCTCCAGCTAGTGCTTTAAAAGAGTGGAAACTCACATATCCTATCATCTTTCCTTCTCTCCCCAACCAAGGCGAAATACTGGGGATTTCTGCCACTACCACCCGCCCGCCATCCTCTTTCCACACAGTGCTTCAGGCTGTTGTTCTTTTTATGAATTATTTTCCTCTTCTGGGTTTCCCTTGATGTCCATTTATACCTGATTCCATCTCAATAAAAAATGTATGTGTGTTTGGAGAGAGAGGGAAAGAGGGGGTGGGAGGAGGGACATACAGAGTGATTTGGCCCAGGTCCTGAACCCTCTAGGGATGGCCCTGCTAGATACCTCCTGATTTTGATTTAGAATGAAATTGATGTGTTTGTCTACCATAAAGACAGATGAGGGGAACGCTGCCAAAAATAGAGGATTTGGTTGTGACTAGTTCTTGAAGTATAGGCCTTTTTTATCTCTTAGATTTATATCTTCTTGAAGCCAGCAGCCATAAAATGTAAACAAAGTTAAGTTTGATCACACTTCTTCCTACCTCCCCCTCTCAGACAAATGTCATGCAGATTTAACGAGGATGAACTAGAACTTTGGGTTTCTGAGTCATATGCTAATTCACAAAATCATTTACCCTCCCAATTACAATATCACCATATCCTGTGCTGTTGTTCTGGATAGCATGTGCCTTGAATGGGAGATTAAACCCTGGGGCTACTTCAGTGAACTCGAGCTAGCCTGACAAAGGCCCCCTAGAATGCAAGATGTCTATTTTCAATGTGATTTAATGGAAATCCAAGTAAAGAAATATTTATTGAACCATCTACTATGTATAAGACATAGAGACAGAAGGGACATAAGTGAACAATCAACCAACAATCTTTTTTCTTGTTTGTTTTTGTTTTTTTGAGGGAGGAAGGCAGGGCAATTGGGGTTAAATGACTTGCCCAAGGTCACACAGCTAGTAAGTATGTCAAGTGTCTGAGGCCAGATTTGAACTCAGGCCCTCCTGACTCCAGGGCCAGTGCTCTACTCACTGCTCCACCTAGCTGCCCCAACCAACAATCTTTTATTAAGAATCTACAATGTGCCAGGCACTGTGTTAGGCTGAGGCAAAAAGACAGTCGCTCTGTCAACCAGTATTTATTAAATGCCTATTGTGTACTAGGCACTAAGCTATTCCCTAGAGATAAAAATAAAGGTAAGAGACAGTCCCAGTTCTTAAAGAACTCAGAGTGTAAGGGAGAAGACACTATGCAAACTTTCATGTAAAAATGATATGTATGTATAGGTAAATTGGCACAGTGGATAGAGCACCAGGCCTAAAGTCAATAAGACTCATCTTCATGAGTTCAAATCTGATCTCAGACACTTATTAGCTGCATGACCCTAGCAGAGTCACTTAACCCTGTTTACCTCAGTTTCCTCATCTGTCAAATGAGCTGGAGAAGGAAATGGCAAACCACCCCCATAGTTTTTCCAAAAAAACCCCAGATGGAGTCGTGAAGTCACAAATGACTGAAAAACGCCTGAACGACAAAGGGAAAGCACTAGCTTTTAGGGGGATGTGGAAAGGGTTCTTGTAGAAAGCAAGGCTTTAGCTGAGAACAAAGCCAGGAAAGCTAGGGAGAGCACACCAGTCAGTGGAAGTGCCTAGTCAGGAGACTAGAGTATCCCATTTAAAGAACATCAAGGAGACGATCAGAGTACATGGGGGTGAGTAGAAAGGAGCCAGGGCTATGGCTTTAAAAGCCATACAGAGGATTCT
This sequence comes from Phalanger gymnotis, assembly GCA_028646595.1. Classification (NCBI taxonomy): domain Eukaryota; kingdom Metazoa; phylum Chordata; class Mammalia; order Diprotodontia; family Phalangeridae; genus Phalanger; species Phalanger gymnotis. The sequence goes on along the minus strand of CM053627.1, from coordinate 96,490,975 downwards.
GTGTTTGATTCTGGAGCCAGTAGGGAGCTGGCTGAATAAGACAAGGTCAAGTTTGACTTCGAGGGAGGTCACTTTAACAGCTGAGTGGTTCATGGGTGAGATAATGAGGGCTTGCACCAGGGTGGTGGCAGCGTCAGAGGAGAGAAGAGGGATTACATGACAGATAGGAAGAAGGTAGGAATGGCAGAATTTGACAATTGATTGGATATGAGGGGATGAGAGAGAGGAGTTGAGGATGATACCTGGGTTGGAAGCCTGGATGACTAGGAAATGGTGGTACCATTCCCAGCAGAGGGAAGTTAGGAAGGGGGGGGGGGTAGAGAAAAAGCTTTCCTGCTTCTCCTCCCTATCCCTTACCTGGTTCCTGGGGCAGTGACTTGGGTAAGACTAGAGAGAAGAAGGGGAAATAGTTTGGGAAAGAAGAGGTATCTTCCAGCTAACACTTTTAAAGAGTTGAAACTCATACATACATACACACACACACATCTTTCCTTCTCTCCCCAGCCAAGGTGGCATGTTGCTTGAGACACGTTGAGTTTAAGACGTGTTTGAGACAAAGACAAATGTGGCATAGTCCCTTACATTCTGGGTCCCAAATTTAGAGATTGTCTAGCCCACTCACCTTATTTCACAGATACCAACTTCCAAAAATATCAAAACCCATATTCTTCGCTTATAAAAAAGAATTCCTCAGGCCCTTACTCATAATAAATTTGTCCTAACTTTAGTCACAGCCCTAAGACACTTGGATACCTGTTTTCCCATCTTTTAATCTATTAGATACAGTAAATTAGAAAGAAGATGCTGCAGGCAGTCACAATGACCGCTTCAAGGAGTAACCAGCAAACCGGAAAAAAAAAAAACCCAAAGATACAAGAAGTCATAAGTATTGAAGCCTAGGGCCATTTAGCATAGAGAGAAAACAGGTTTACCACACACCTCATTAGTCCCTGAGGCTATCGATGTACTAATAAAGAATACTCATATTCAGAAGCCTGAGTCATCCAGAAAAGGTTAAATAATGTTCAGTATGTGCTGGCAGATGAGGGGCAGTGTGACTTAGTGGTTAAAGAGCCAGCCTCAGAGCCAAGAATACCTAGATTCAAATCCATCCTCTGACGCATGTGACTCTGGACAAGTAAATAACCTATCAGTTCTCTAAGCAACATTCTGAGACTGGAAGTTGCAGAGATAGTGCTGCCTGCATTGAGAAAAGGTTTCCTCACCCAGGAGGGCCCTCTACCACTGGAATCATAAGTAATCCCTCTTCCCTATTCTTTCTGGAGTTGGGGGTGGCGGAGGGGTGAAGAGGAGGGATTCAGTGAATAAGAAATTCATTTTAGAAAGATTTCTTTAAGTAATACAGGACCAAGGATTGTGTTTAAGAGAGCAGACTTCAATTACCTGAAAAATTCATGTGGGTGGAACACTGTGTCCCTGCCAGGCGATGTCAAACTTATTGTCATTGAACTTGTGTTTCAGAGACATTATCTATTAAATGAGAATAATACTATAATAAGTTCCATTCCTGTCTCTTGGGACTGTTGGACAGATGGATTAGAAAGAGGGCAGCCTTAGGGAGGAAGGGAAGATAGAAAAAGTTAATGATACAAAGTGGTATTATTATTCATTCAGTTCAAGCCAACAAACATTAATTGCCTGCTGTGTTTAAGGCATTATGGTAGATGCTGATTAATGTTAATGGGATTTTAGCCTTATTTTCCCTTTAGCAGCATTAGTAATCAGTGCCCCTCTTGAGAGGCCTTGTCAAAGTACAGTATGACTAAAACTTTGGCCAGAGTTGGACTGGGAAGCAAGAAATTTGGATTTGAATCCTTGCCACTAACTCACCCCTCCATCCCCCCAATCCCAACCAGAATCTGTCCAGTTACTAAGCATCGTCCAATCTACCTTAACGTCTCCCGTCGGTCACCTCCTCTCCACTCAAATGGCCATCTCCCTAGGTCAGGCCTTTATCACCTCTCACCTGGACTATTTTAACAGCTTCCAACTTGGTTTTCCAATCTCAAATCTGTCTCCTGTTGAATCCATCCTTCACCCAGGTACCAAAATGATATTCTTAAAGCACACATTGGACCAAGTTACTCATCTGCTCAATAAGTTTCATTGCTTCTAAGTCTAATACAAACTCCTCTGTTTAGTACTTGACCCTCATTGCAACCTGGCTTGATTACATATTAATGTAAATCCAGGCTTATTACATAACATTTTTCTTTACACACATTATGGCCCATCCACATGAGTTTTCTTGCAGTTCCTCACACTCCACATTCTGTCTCCCATCTCCAAGAGTTTGAATAGGTTGTTCCTCATGCCTAGAATTCATTCCTTCCTCATTTCTGCCTCTTAGAATCCCTAACTTCTTTCAAAATCTACTCAAGCTTCACATGAGGCTTTCCCGATTCCCATCTCCCAGTCCCAACCTAGCTGCTTGCGCTTCCCCCACCCTGAAAAAACTGTATTAATTTTATACGTAGTTATATGTGTACACATTGCTTCCAGCACAAGAACATAAGCTCCTTGAGGGCAGGTGTTGTTTTATTTTTGTGTCTTCCCACCCCTTACCCTGTGCCTTCCAAAGTGCCTAGGACATAGTGCTTATTCAACGCTTGTTGATGTGATTTGAAAAAAACAAAAACAAAAAACAACCAAAAAAACCCAAAAACTTGTGTAACCTTCAACAAAGAATGTTTCCTTTCTGGACCTAAGGAGGGGGAGGTTGGATTTAAATGATCTCCAAGGTCTCAACTAGCTCTAAAAGTCTATGGTTCTGTGATTGATTGTATTTAGTGAGCATAGAAAGAGAATGTTGTATAAGATATGGTTTCTAGGTGGAGAAATAATGCTTTGAATGAGAAACAATATAAGAATGTAGGCTGCTAAAAAGGATTATTTAATCTAGCCCTTTTATTTTACAATTGGGAAAATTGGGGTCTAGAGATTGTTAAAAATGCTGTATTTAATGAGCTTTGAAACAGCAAAATTCACTTTCAGATCAATTCAACAAAGATATATTAAGTGCTTACTGTATACAACGTACTGTAAATCAGGGGCATCAAATGCACCCACGAGGCCACCAACAACATACCATGTGTACTAAGACTTAAATGTATTTGGGAAAATTTTAACAAAATTAATGAAAATATAAGAGAACATAGATAATGTTAATATGTAGTTTTCTAAGTCAATATATAGCCCCCTGGAATCCTTATGTGCAGATTTCTTTTTGAGTTTGACGCCACTCTTGTAAACTATTGCTAATAAGCAGCTTGCCTGCAACCACAAGGCTAACAAGTAATAGAGCCAGGACCAGAACCCAATCTCAGGATCACATAATAGATTTAAAGGTAGAAAGGTCTTAAAGGTCATCTAGTCCAGGCCTTTCATTTTAGGGTAAAGAAACTGAGACATAGAGAGGGTTAAATGATTTGCCACGGTCACACACAGTGGCAGAGCTAGGCTTTGAACCCAGATCTTGTCTTTAAATCCGGTCCACTTTCTACTTGCAGTTCAATTCAATTCAGTAAATATTTATTATGTGCCTAGGGTGTGCCAGGCCCTGCGCTAAGCACCATAATTTATCTCCTCCAGAAATAAACCAGTTTCTTAATTGTTGGATAAGTCTCTCATGATCAGAAAACTGATGTTTAAATTAATAATTATAGACAATATAAAGACTTGGTCTTTTTTAGTGCCATCCCCTCTTCTGCCACCATCACTGGAGAAGTGGAAAGGAGTGAATAGGACAAAGGGCCTCCACAAAAGTTCTATGCTGATGCCTTATCTTGGTGTAGAAGTGACCTTGGACTTGGGGTTGTGTGGGCAGGTAGATATTCAACAACCAGCTTCATAGAAAACCAAAAAAAAAAAGTATGCAAGACACCCTTACATTTAGGCTGATTTATTAGCATTTCTTCCCCTCACTTTTTAAAGTCTAGATAACAACAGAACAATGAAAGCCAGTTCAAGCTAGCTAGAGCACACTCCTGCCTTGGACTCTTGAAGATCATGCTGGCTGGGCTCTTTCCACCATGGTGAAAAATTTCCAGGGACAGGATTCTCAGTACCAAACAAACAGTGTCTACTTTCCTGGGGCCGACTTAGCTTAGTATGAAGAAGTTCTTCATCAGCATAAGGCTAGCCACAAGCTGATCATTTCTTTGGGCTTGGCAACCCATGAAATAGATAAAAATACAAAATACCCTGGCATGTAGCATGTGCTTAATAAATCTCTATTGAATGGAATTGAAGATTACATATATATATATACACATATACATATATATAAACACATATGTATACATATATATATACTTGTATGTGTGGTGTGTGTATGTATATGTACTTGTTTGCATATTTAGTCTCATCTTCTAAATAAGATCGTGCACATCCTCAAGGATAGGATTGTTTTCTTTTTTTCTTTGTATAAGAAAGGATACAGAAGTATTTTGTTGTTGCATCATTTGTCATGTCTGACTCTTTATGACCTCATTTTGGGGTTTTCTTGGCAAAGATGCTGGAGTTATTTGCCATTTCCTTCTCCAGCTAATTTTATAGAAAAAGGAAACTAAGGCAAACAAAGTTAAGTGACAAGCTCAAGGTCACCCAGCTAATACGTGTCTGAGAGCAGATTTGAAGTCATGAAGAGGAATCTTCCTGACTCCAGCCCAGCACTGCATCTACTGTGTCACCTAGCTTCCCTCAATTACAAAAGGGTAACAGGATGTTCCTAAAGTCTGGACACATGTGCAAAAATGCATATTTTCAAGAAATGAAGTGAATGAAATTTTCAACAATATTTTGTTTAGTTGGAATATTAACAAATAACATCTTCAATATGATTGCCATCATTTGTGATGCAAAGGTTGACGCTCTTTGCAAGATTCACGTGAACTCGATGCAATAACTCCATGTTGCCGTCAATTTTAGCACATTCAGTCTTTATGCGTTCAATCCAGTGTGTTGCATCTGTGATTTTCATTGAGTACACCTTCTCCTTTAGCATACCCCAGGAAAAGAAGTCAAGGGGGCTAAGGTCTGTTAAAATTTCGTTCATTTCATTTCTTGAAAATATGCATTTTTTCCTATCTATCCAGACTTTAGGGGCACCCTGTATAATTGTACTATGGAATGTACTCTAGCTCTGGATTCAGAGGACCTGTATCCAATCACCCTCCAATACTTGCTACCTGTGTGACACTGGGCAAGTCACTGAATTTCCTGGGCCTCTCAGTCCCTTCATATGTGAAATGAAAGAGTTGGACTGGGTGACCTCTGATGTCTCATGAGGCTATGACTAATAGCTGACATTTGTATTGCACTTTCCACTGCTCTTTCCACTGCGGCCCAACTGCCTCTCAGAACAGTCTGAATTGAGGTGCTAAATTTGAGCTTTCAGTTACTCGTGAGGGCGTTGAGAAGATTTGGCCTAGAGGAGTTGCAAAGGGCCTCATGGACAAGTGGAGCCTGGGACTGGCTTCACAGACTACAGGGCACAGTGGATGTCGGATTCAGGAAGATGTGGTTTAAATCCCTTCTGATGCGACACTTATGGGCTGTATGGTCCCGGGGATGTCGCTTAATCTGCCTAAAACTCAGTTTCCCCATCTGTAAAATGAGAATAATGAGACCTCTATCTAGTCCTTGTCTCAGAGGGTTTCTGTGAAGATTAAATGCAATCATAAATGCAAAGCCTCTTTGTATGCTTTAAAGTGACATGTGTGATAGTCGTTATTATTAGAGGAAGAGATTTGTGGATTTGGGCCTGGGGAATTCTAAATGGGAAAGGAGAAGAAACCCTATATCAAAATCCCTTTGGGATCTTATAATCAGAAATTTCAAGCTGGAAGGGGCCTAGAGGGAATCTAGTCCAATCATTTCATTTCAGAGATGAGGAAACTGAGACCAAGGAATGTTAAATGACTTGCCCAAGGTCACACAACTCGTCAGCGGAAAAACCCAGGATTTTACACCAGGTCCTTTGTCTCCAAATCTGGCAATTTATTTAATGCCAAAGCACATTTATCCTAAGAATCCAGCAAACTATCTGGTAATAAACCTGCCAAGAATTACAGAGGCTTAACATGCATTAAATGCTCCAAAGTCATGTTTGTTATCAAGCTCTCCTCCCCCTCGGGCAATCAGCCATAAAATGTACCTGGGTTATCTTTTATCTGCGGCATACTTATCAAGTACAGAGAGCTGGCTTTCCATTTCCTTTCATCTTTCCCTTGCTTCTTATTTTTCCAATTTCTCCCTTCTTCTGGCCTTTCCTTTCTTGCCCACACTTCCTTGGTAAATTGATGGATTGGACACCAGCTCCAAAAAAAGTCAGTCAGTTTCGAAGCTGTCTGGGAAATTTTTGAATTCAGGGTGACCCCACTGTAGATCTGGGTCAATGCCAGGAAACAGTCCTCTAAGCAGTCATAGATGTGGAGTGTTTGCAGGAGGGAAGGGGGTTGGGGGAGGGGAGGTGTTAAACAGTCAAATGAAACTAGGAGGATTTCCCTTCAAAGAAAGTAGGCCAGCAAGCCCAGGGGAGGTACAAAGCCAGGAATGCTACATTCACTAATTCCGAAAAGAGTGACTGGCCCTCAACCTGAAACATATTGTAAGCATTATTACCGGTAGGTAGCATTTATCATGAAATCTCCAGCAGCAAAAGCTGACATACGGAAAGAAAAAGGCCTAGGGGCTTTACAAGCCTGTGAACTGTGAGGCACCCAAGTATCAGAGAAAAGCTGTTCCTCAATTAATATTGGGCAGTTCAGGGAAGCTCCAGGGACAGCAATTTAAGATCGGAGGATCTGTGGAATCATGGACATAGAGCTGGAGGGGGACCTCAGAAGCTAACCAGACTCTTATTTTACAGATAACAAAACCGAGACTTATGGAAGATACAGGCTCTGGGCATTCTCTCTTGGCTTTCCCTCCTCCACTCAGATTACTGACCTCCCTGACTCCCTCTAACTCTCAAATAAATCTACCTTCTAGAGGAAGCCTTCCCTAACCGCTCTTGGTTCCAGTGACTTCCCTCTGTTAATTCTTTCCTGTTTCTACATAGCTGACTTTGTTGTTTGCATTTTGTCTCTCCCATTGTACTGGAAGCTCCTTGAGGGCAGGGACCATCTCTTGCCTCTATTTGTATCCCCAGCACTTGGCACAGTGCCTGGTGTGTAGTAGATGATTAATAAATGCTTATCGATTGATTAATTAATGTTGTTTGTCCTTTGTTCTCAAAAAGGACCACGACATCAGGAAGAAGATGTTATGACTTGCAAGTGAATTGGATTTCAGGGAGGGAGGGCTGTGCAGAGTCACTAGCCTCACTCTCTCCTCTGGAGCCATCTGGGTCCAGTGGCAAGATATGGATCAGGACTATTGGAGATGGCCCCAGATGCAGTGGGAGGCCTTGGTGAGCTAAGGTCTTTCCCAGGTCTCAGTTTGTCTGAGGCGATGCTCATTCAATGATTGAGGCAAGGTAAAAATGAGGCAAAGAATGGCCTCTTTCACTTAGTCGAAAAAATAAAATCAATCTGGGAGGGAAAGATGTTCAAAGTTTCTGGCCAAAATAGAAAGAATTATTATTAACACTCACTCTGGGGCATCAGAATCCAAACAATGACCAAGTGAGTAACAAATTGAGACTTGGGAAAGACCTTAGCTTAGAAAAGCCAAGGTGTCCCACTGCATCCAGGACCATCTCATCATCCTGATCTGTATCTTGCCACTGGACTCAGATGGCTCCAGAGGAGGGAGTGAGATTGGTGACTTTACACAGCCCTTCCTCTCTTAAATCCAATTCATTTGCAAGTCATGACATCTCATTCCTGATGTTGTGGTCCTCTTTGAGAACGAAGGACAAACAACAACCTGTGAGTAGTATTAGCTGCCCCACTGAGGATCCAACTGGCCAGTTCCAACTGGGCAACAAAGCTCCTTCCTTCCTTCCTTTCTTATTTCTTTCCTTCTTTCCTTTCTTCCTCCTTCCTTCCTTCTTTCCTTCTTTCTTTCCTTCCTTTCTTCTTTTTCTCTTTCTTTCCTTCCTTTCTTCCTTCCTTCCTCCCCTCCCTCTGTCCACATAGAGAATCAGACCTTTACCTGTGGGTGCTCTGCCCAAAGGAATATAAATTTTGATCGCTGAAACCTAGCAAGATATCTTGGAGTTTTGTGGGCTAGATTTCTTTTTTATGGACTATGCCTTAAACCCAAATCACTGGCTCTCATTGATTGGCTAACAATGGGTCCCAGCCCAAGCCTTGCTTGATTGATTTATACATAAGGTCAGAAGGATTGTAAGTATCAGAGGTGAGATTTTTACCCAGGTCTTTTGACTCCCTGGTTTCAATAAAGCTTTTGTTCATCTGAAGGAAAAAAATGTATGTCTAGTCACCATGTCACTAGCAAATTTCCTACCACAGACAAGACGATAAAATTCTATCACTACTTTCCCCCTACCATCCTAATGACATGGCATGCTTGGAATAGTAGATAAATATTGGGTTTTTTATTTTTCAGTATCTCAGCTTGGCACCCCAGAGGTGCTTAGTACCTGGATCACTGGACAAGTCATTTCATCTTCTTGTGACTCAGTTTCCCCACCTGGAAAATGAGGGGATTGAACTAGAAGACCTCCAAGGTTCTTTCCAGCTCTAAATCTGTAACTGATGAATCAATCAACGAGCATTTATTAACAATTTACTATATGCCAGGCTTTGTGCCAGGTGCTGATGATACAAATAAAATAACTCAAACGATCCCTACCCTCAATCTCTATTCTAGCAGAGGCTCATGTCTCACTTTTGGTTTAGCAGGATTTAAGAACCTCTCCATGTCCAAAAGTGGATGATTGGAAAGAGCCATAAATTCACCCAAGTAGGTCTTGTTTGTTAAATACCTTCTGGCTCTTTCTGGATCCTTGGTACAGAGATGAAGACAGTGTGTGGGACTGTGGGATCATTTGAGAGATAAAGGAAACATCTATTGAATTCAAGGACTAGGCCTCAAATAGCAGCCTCCTTAAACACTAGATCACATCTTGTTGCAATAGTACCGTTAAAAAACCTCCCCAGGAATACCACAGTGGGGTTGGAACACTAGAAAATATATTATGGTTATCTACCGAAAACCCTTATACTTCTGATGATCACTGTGCATTTTGCACTTGGAAACAAAGGACCCATCCCCAGTTAAGCAGAAGTGTCTTTGACTTGAAAAATACTATTTCTTTCATCATTTTTTATAACATGGAAGTTACTCAGCCCTTCACATACCTGTTGAGCAATTTCTGGAAAGGGGTCAAAATCCTAGCAATAGAAGTGCCATGGGGCTAGTGTGCAGACTCCCGGTCCTGATTAGAGTAATCTGAGACAAACCATAACTTTATCCAGAGGCATAAAGAGCCTAATTCATGGCCTGAAAAATGACCTGAAGTTACAAATTGTTTTTCCTTTCAGGAGTGGCTAAATGAGGCTCTATATTGACTGAGCATTTGTGTATTTTTGAAAATACAGTATTAAGTCATGTTAAAAAACAAACTGTGGGCCTTTTAAGGTACCAATTGTTATGCCCTAAGATCTATGGGCTTTGCTGAAGTTTCCGATCAATGGTAATTGCTAAGAAAAAAGAAAGCTGAATCTTGACTGTACAAAAACCAGATGGTACTGGACCCACCACAGCTGAATTGAAAATGAAATTGACTTTGTAAATCAGCTAGCAAGTATTTGCGGAATTTTTGATTTCCCCTAGATGAAAGTGTCCTTTTCCCTCTTCAGATTTGCCTATAACACTTTATCTGGATCTCTAGACCCCCATTACATCCTACCTTGCATTATTCTTCTCCGAGGAAATTTTCTCCTACACATCTAGTAATGATTTCTTAAAATATACAAATATTTTCTAGATCTTCTCCTTTACCAGCTCTTCAAAATCCAGGTCATGCCTACTAGCTCTGGTTGTCCCTCCGGGGCTCTGTCCTGAGCCCTCTTCCCTTCTCTCTCTACTATTTCACTCGATGACCTCATTAGTCCTCATAGATTCGGTTATCACCTCTATTTGATGATTCTCAGATCGACTTTTCCAACCCTAATCTATCTCCTAATTTCATGTCTCCAACTGCCCAATGGATGTCTCAAACTGGATATCCCACAGACATCCTAAACTCATTGTGTCCAAAACTGAATTCATTCTCTTTCCTCAAATTCTCCCCTCTCTTGTCAAGGGTACCCGTCATACAGGCTCACCCCCTAGAGGTAATCCTCAACTACTCACTCTCTCATCCTCATATCCAAGCTGGCACCAATACCTGTCGATTTTTATCCCTGTAGCCTCTTTCATATCTGTCCCCTTGCTCCCCTTGATACTGCCACCACGGTACAGCCTCTCATCGTCCCCCTCCACCACCTGGACTATTGCCATAGTCTGCTGATTGGTCTCCCTGCCTGTATACCTTGGCTCCTTCCTACCTTACTTACCCCTACATAAACTGCAATTCAGTGACACTGGCCTCCTTGTTCCTTGAACAAGACATTCTCAGGCATTTACACTGACTTTCCCCCCATCCTCTCCATCCTCATCTCTGGGCCCTGGCTCACTTCAACTCCTAGCTAACATCCCATTTTCTGCAAATAGCATTTTTTCCCAGTGCTGCCTTGATCTAATGCCATCTTTCTTTTGATTATCTCCAATTTATCCTGTTTAATTTGCACATAAGCATTTTCCTCTTGTCTCCCCCTTAAACTTTGAGATCCATGAGAACAGGGACTGTCTTTTGCCTTCCTTTGTATTCCCAGTGCTTAGTCAGTGCCTGACACACAGTAGGCATTTGTTGTACAAATTACTTCATTTGAACCTCACAATCTTGCGCTCCAGGCATTACCATCTACATTTTATAGTTGAGAAAACTGTGTCCAGAACTACCAGTGATTCAGGCAGGGCTGGCCTTGCCAGGAACTGAGAGGATTCTAACTCCACATTCCTGGGGACATTTCCAACCATGTGCACCCTGGTCCTGGAACCAGTGATAGCAGCAGCTGCTTCTGGCTTTATCCAAGGGCTCCCCTGTTCCCCTCTGTCTCCGCCCTACCCCCAGAAGTGGTGATATATTTCATCCTTGAGTGGTCAAATTTTCAGCAGCCTAGGTGGCTCAGTGGCTAGAGCACAGAGTTCAAATCCAGCCTCAGACACTTAATAGTTCTGTGACCCCAGACGAGTCACTTAACCTCTGTTCACCTTAACCCAATGGAGAAAGAAATGGCAAACCACTCCAGTATGGAGTGGACAGCACTGGCACATTGTGGGCTACAGGATCAAAAAGAACCAGACACAACTGAACAACACCGAGTATGTACTTCCTACTTCTATCTGTTGCACCCTCAGCCCCCATCTACCACCCCCACCTACCCCACTCCTGCTACCTTTAGCTGCCAGTGCTTCAGGATTGTAGAAACTTTGTGGTGACCCAATGACCTCTTCTTCACCTCATGGGAACTTCCCCACTCTCCCCAACCCTAATGATTGCCCTAGGCGGAAAGATTTCTATTATGGCTCTGGCTAAGTGAGATGACCACACTTACGCAGCTAGTAAGTGTCAGAGGCAGGATATCAGCCCAGTCCTTCCATAGAAGCTAGTTCATATAGTGGCTTTTCTTGGAGTAAGGACGACCTGAGTTTAAATCCTACCCCAGATGTTTACTGGTTGAGTAAACCTAGGCGGGTCACCATCTTTCTCACCTTGATTCCTCATATAAAAAATGTGAAGGGGATGGACTTGAAGACCCCTTCCAACTCAAAATTGATGACTCCAAATCAAGCCCCTATCCACAGTAACATGCTGCCTTCCCGTCTTGATATTATAAGCTCCTTAAGGTCAGCAACTCTGTCACTTAACCTTTGTAACCCCAGCGCCTAGAACAGTACATAATAGATGCTTTATCAAAATTTACTGAACTTGGCAGATACATTTTTGGAGAAGAAGGCATAAGATTTACCAGAATAAACATGCCTCTGCAGTCAGACCATCTGAGTTCAAATCCCGGTTCTGAAATGGCCTTGGGTTCAGGATCCTGGGCTATCTCCATCGGGGTCTGAGAGGAGATGGTGTCAAAGTGGTGGCAGTAGTTTGATTTGCCTGGTATATACCACCTTCTGCCTCTCCCTCAGAGTACCCTGTTGCTTCAGCTAGGTTGGCTTGCCTGCACTGTGGGTGGCACTTGGTTTATAATTGGTGGGGACGATTGGCCCTTTGTCCACAAGAGTTATTTCCATGGATGATGGCTGGAAACAAAACCAGTGCTCGGGGCAGGTCAGGGCTCCTGTGACTATCTGCCTGCTGGTGGTAGTTGGTCAGAAGTGAGCGATTAAAAATAATAAACTAAACTTTAAATGTGGCTATTTTTATATAATCAGAAAGTATCCAAGGTTTATGTGTTTAGCACTATGCTAATGGTCTGTGACTTTCAATTAGTCATACTATGTCCCCTCTCCCCATTAGCATAAATGGTTAGGAATTATAGGCACTGAACTCATCCAGAATAGTTAGGGAATAGGAATGTTCTGCTAAATTAAATGTTCTGTTCAATAAAAATTAGTTGTAAACACTCCCGGAGTAAACGGTGTGGAACATGCCCTCAAATCAACTTTTTAAGATTTGTACAATGTAAACATGGCTTATCCTGGAGGGGGCGGGGTGCATCATTTATGACCACTGGTTGTTTTGGGTGGGGCCTTAGCTTTCTGCATGAATATATGCTGAATTTAGGGAGCATCCTTGTAAGTAACAAAGCATTGTGAGCCAAAAGATATATCATACAACCAAGTGCCTGGTTGAATGGCCTGCTTAAAGGGCTGCCTAGATACTGGATGACTGGCATGCAGCAACGGGTATGGACCCTAATCAAGGACAGTTGGTTCAGAGAGTATCTATGAGCTATAAGAAGGGCACCATGGCTGTGGACAGTTTGGGGGACTGCAAGGTAATAAGAAAGATCTTGAGGATAGAGAACACTGCAGCTTCTGTATTGTGTGAGTCACCTGAAACTGCAAAGATTTTCCAGTCCCTCAAAGAGATAGCCAGAATTAGAGCCTCCAGTTTGTGCACTCAAAATAACTCATTTCTCCAGATTACACATCTTCCCAGGAGAGTAAATATTCATAAGTGGCAATGAGTTGTCCCAAAAGTACAAGGAAGACTACCTAGTCAGTGAGCAAACTGGTATATGAGGTCCTAGGTTTGGTGAATGATGCTGTCAGCCATGTAGGCTGCTAGTGTTTCCTGATGCAAGACAGCTTACGTCACTGGAGAGAATGCTAGTTATGGAGTCACAGGACCTGGCTGAAAGTCCCCTCGGACACTATCAATGTGACCTTGGGCAAGTTAATTAACGTCCCCGAGCCTCAGTTTCCTCATCTGTAAAATTAGGGGGTCGTACAGGATGGCTTCCAAAGTCCCTTCAGATTCCAAACCTATGCTCTTATGAAGAAGACACCCTGGTGAAATTTGCAGGGACTACAAATTTGTTACCTCTTGAGAGATGGAGGGAATGCACCAAGAAGAGTTGAGTAAAGCCCCTCTTTTCTCAACTACCTCCCGAGTAAAGTGTGATTTACCTAGTTATACTATGAACACTGCTTATCCTGAGTCCCCTTTGCCCCACTGGAGAGGATTTTTTTTTTCTATCAGAGACTCAAGTCAAAGCTTAGTTCACACACGGGGCCTTTGGGTTTGATCTTAAAAAAGGAGATCAGTCTCACATAGATGGAAGCCTCAGATATAGATACATATTTAAAGAGATTAAATATCTGTGAAGCGTACCTGTAAGGAGAGAATCCTTTTGCTGGATAGAGATGTAGAGAGATGGAGTCTCAGTGAGAGAAGGAAGACAAATACCCAGGTTTAGATCTGGACTTTAGGCTACACATTCAGCATGTCCTCCCAAAGGAAGAAGGATCAACACAGTCAGAAACTTTGTGTGCTCAGTAGCAACCAACACCTGTTTCTTAACTGTTACTGGAGGCAGGTGGATTGCATAGATCCAGAGAGGAAAGATAGAGGAGGATAGTTTCTCACTACACTCTTAAAAGGGACAAATATGGAACAAATACCCCCCTAGTTTTCATTTTCCTTTTGCTACCTCTTTTACCCCCTCCAGTTTCCTAGTAGATAAATGGTTATTTGGACAGGTGTATGGAACCTGTCTATAGATTATCTGTTATAGGCTATGATTTGAATAAAGATGGAACATTTTAATCTCAGCCTCAGTTTCCAAACTAATAATAGTCTTGCTACTTACCTTATAAGGCTATTATGAGGATCAAGAAAGATAACATATGAAAAACACTTCGCAAAGTGCTATATCATTATTAAATAAATAAAGCCATCATATTTTCTCTTCCAAGGAAAAAACAGTTAATGAGCTCGGGTACAAGTCTTTTGCGTTTTCTGTCAGGTTGAATAAAACCTGCCCTATATATGATGTCTTGTTAGCCTAACTACTTAGACAACAGCTGAAGGCACTTTTTAGGAAGACAGACGCCAAAGTCTGATACTGTCTGGGGAAACCCTGGGTTGAGACATAAGCCAGATATTTATGAGAGGTACCCTCAAGGTGAACATGGAATTATAGTGTCAGGGTCTGGTCCTAACTGATTCCCACAAAGTTACATAAATAATTGGAATTTTCATTAAGATACACTCTGCTTGAGCTATCCATAACATAGCTTTGTCTTTCTTGAATGTTTTAGGTGGTGACACTAAGATTTAATGCGCTCAGAGCTGGCATTTTGAGCAACAATAATTATGGACCAATCCTGTAGACGTGAGCCATAACTAGGCTGGAAAAAAACCGACTCAATCAAGGGGGGTTAATGAAACAGATGGGGTTCTTGAAGTGGCTGCCAGACTGGTCACTGAATGGGGACTGGATAATTCACAAAGACGTAGACGCTGTATTTCTTTCAGTTTAAAATCCTGTGGCGGCTGCTGCTGATGCAGTTCACTATTCCTGTTTCATGGTTCCTTCCAATACCAAAACAGGGCGTAGGGGGGAACCGAGGGAGGGAGGAAAAATAAAGCATTTAGGATCCGTTCCATGTCAGAAGAAAACAAATCCGTAATTTGCTGCAAAGGCCTCAAGTAACTCTGCAGCACAGAGCTGCGTGTTTCTGTTCATTCTCAGGAGGCCATTCTCCTTATTCTAGGATTCTTAATGAATACAGTACCAATAGGCATTTCCCCCCATATGACCTTCTCATTAGGATTTAAAGCACATGAGGTCTCTGTCCTGCAAATAGTGGAGCATATTTTGGTCAGGTGTAAAATGGAATAATTTCAAAGTTCCAGGGAGTCAAAATTTAGAGGGCATTGACAACATAGCTTCAACTGATCTTAACATCTAGTTAGCAATAATAATTAGTTAAAATAACAAGCTATATCCTAGGTGAATATCCTCTCTCTCTCTCTCTCTCTCTCTCTCTCTCTCACTCTCTCTCTCTCTCTCTCACACACACACACACACACACACACACACGCACACACAGAATTTCTCTTAAAAAGATTATTTGAGAGCATTTTCTATACCGTTTGACCTGGGAATGTCTAAAGTTTGCCACAGCTGCAAAATAAATAAAAACAAAAGGCATAGATCTGTAGTAAGTTTGGATGCAATATATCCTGAGTTTTGCTTTGGAGTGAATCAATTCCTGAAGCCAGCTTATTTGTCTCTCTTTGAGAAGTAAGGCCCTATCAAGTTACTCATTTGTAAAATGAAGGGGTTAGACTAGATGATAGTTAAGGTCCCTCTCAGTTCTAACACTAAAAGATTCTATTGCAAGATAATCTCTAAGACCCCCTTCCAGTTCTAGTATTCTATATGGCTTGAAAGCAGAAAAAAAAATTGTTTTTCTTTTATTAGAAATTTAGGGTTATCTGCATTTCAAATAAATAGGAATTCACGCGTGCCCAAGCAACATGTGGACACACAGTTTTAAAGTGTTACATTATATTGACTTCTTCTATTTAAATCATGGTCATTTCTAAATATATCCCTCACCTGCACCCATGCAGTAAGTCATCCCTTACAACGAAGATTTTTTAAGAGAAAAAAAAATTCAGCAAAGGTAAAAAAGCACAGAAACCACATCTGACTATATATGTACTGTTCACCCTCATAGTCTCCCACCCCCACCCCCACTGCAATGAAGGCAGGGAAGACACACATTTTAAGTTACTCTTGCTCAGTGTTTAAAGAAGCCCAAAAAACAGCATAGATGACTTGAGAGCAGTTATTCAACTCTAAACAGACTGTGCTTCCCCAATAGCAGCTGGCTAGAGGCAAGCTGTCTAAAGGTGTACGCTTCAGAAGGCCTGGCAAGCCATACCACCCATGGAGCCAGTGGGCCACAGTGGAAGGAGGGAAAGAACAGGAGCTGCCTGAGGTTTCTGTATTATTTAACGGTAAAGTGCCATCACTCTGAGCAGAAAGCGTTCTTCAGCTTTTGGCTGCCTTAGGCTGGTGAGACTATTTTGACCGTGAGCCAAGTAAGCTTTTCTGATCCTTCTGGCCTCCTTTGAAAAGGCTTGGAGCTCTGCTGCACTTTAGCACAAAAGGACTAGTATTGTCCTAACTCTGGGTACCCAGAGATGTAAGTAACCATTCTGGGAGTCAGGAAGCTCTCTCAATTAAAGTATGGCGAAAACCCAAGCTGCTTCAGAGGGATGTGTTCCTTTGGCCAGGGCAACAAATGAAGGCTCCACTGATTCCAATGATTAACAAGTGATTATTAAATGTAACACACAATCTTGGGCTTCTGGGAAGATGGCAAAGAGGAACCCACTAATTCATAGACTGTCAACTCCCCAACAGCCACCGAGGCCACGTTTTATCCAAACCACAGATTCTTAACCATTTTTGTTTTGGTCTTTTTGCCATAGACCCCTTCGGAGGCCTGGTGAAGTCAGACTCAGACTCAGACTCAAACAAGATATTCTTAAATGTATAAAATGAATACATAGGGATTTAAAGGAAACCAATCATACTGAAATACAATTACCAATTTTTTTTTAAAGTTCACAGACCGAAGGTTAAGAATTGCTGAATTCTGAACTCTCTAAACTCACTCAATACAGTGCTCTGCATACAGTATTAGTAAATGTATGCTGAATGAACAAATGAGACACAATTCCTTATGGAGTTTATCATCTCGTAAGAAGACAAAGCACACATTATGAAGTAATAATGTAAGTTAAATAATAAAGGCAATAAAGCCAGAGATGTCACAAGATTTTCAGTCACATCCAACTCTTCATGGCCCCATTTGGGGCTTCCTTGGCGAAGATACTAGAGTAGTTTGCTATTTCCTTCTCCAGCTCATTTTACAGATGAGGAAACTGAGGCTTCCATCTTTGCTTCTGATGTGAAATATCCTTCATTCCTCCCATTTCTTCAGGGAGATGAACTCGCTGAAAACAAGATAAAAGTTTGACTCGGGCTATTTAGGTTTCTTCTTTTATCTAGCCTAGTTTTCCAGGGTTAAGTGACTTGCCCAAGGTCACCCAACTAGTAAGTGTCTGGGCCAAATTTAAACTCAGGTTTCTCTGATGCCAAGGCTGACACTCTATCCACTGTGCCACTTGGCTGCCTAGTATCACAAAATAGTATAGTAATAGTACATAAATATAGCGGGTACTAATAAGATCTTATTTACAAAGCACTTAAAGGTTTACAATGCGCTTTACACATTATTCAGTAGACCCTTATAGCAACACTGGGAGGTAGGCGCTACTATTGTCACTATTTTACAGAATTGGAAAATGAGGCTGGGAGAGGTTAAATGATTTGACTAAAATCTCAAGATAGTAACTGTCTGAACTAGGATTTGAAACTAGATTTCCCTGACAACTCCAAGTCTGGTTCTCCAAGTACAGTCCATTAGACTCCTTGGAATCCTTAAGACCCTTTCAGGGTTTCTGAGAGGTCAAAATTATTTTTAAAATAATACCAAGACATTTTTTGCCTAATAAAATACTCCTCCCTTTTCCAACTACGTATCTGTGTGAAGCCAGATTTTCTTCATATTCTTCAACCAAAACAACACATCCCAACAGATTGAACGCAGAAGCAGATATGAGAATCCAGCTGTCTTCTATTAAACCAGACTTTAAAGAACTTTGCAAAACTATGTAAAACAATGTCATTCTCCTCATTAAATTGTTATTGTCTTGTAAAATATAGTTTTTGCATTAAAATATATTATTTATGTTAACATGCAGTAGGTTTATTATCATTATTTTAATGGATTCATATTTTTAATTATTTATCTTTTATTAGTTTTAATTTTAATTAAATTTAAAACTAATTTAAAAATAAATAAAAACCAATTAAAATTAAAACTAACTAAAATTAAAACTAATTTTAATTTCTAGTTTTAACCTCTAATATGGTATATATTGGTAAACATAACCTACATAGACAAAAGCTCTGTGGGGTCCTCAATAATTTTTAAGAATATAAAGGGGTCCTGAGACCATAAAGTTTGAGAACTACTTCACTATATGCCATGCTAAAAGGAAATGTGGTATAAAAATGGTCCAGATCACTGGAACTGAATGAAGTCTTGAGTTCAAATCTCCACTGTGATACTGTGAGATAATAAGTCTCTGAGTCTCAGTATTTTTAATCTATAAAATGAAGGTTACAAGACCTTCACTAACCCCTTCACAGCTAGGTATAAAGGAGATAGAAAATATGGGAGGCAGCTAAGATGGTGCAGTGGATGGAATACTGGCTCGGAGGCAGGAAGGCCTGAGTTCAGATCCTGATTCAGACACTTATTTGCTGTGTAACCCTGAACAAGTCACTTTAACCTCTGTTTGCCTCAGTTTCCACAACTGTAAACGGGGGAAATAATGGTAGTAACTGCCACCCAGTGAGGACCAAATGAGAGGCACCTGGAACATAGTAAGCACTTAATAAATGCTTGTTTCTTTCATTCCTACACAGAGATATTATAAATTGTATTAATAGGATTATAAATTGTATTAATAATTGCTGAATGAGTGGCA
Organism: Phalanger gymnotis; assembly: GCA_028646595.1. NCBI lineage: Eukaryota > Metazoa > Chordata > Mammalia > Diprotodontia > Phalangeridae > Phalanger > Phalanger gymnotis. The sequence continues at coordinate 96,471,897 of CM053627.1, read as the reverse complement.
GAGACAAAAGAATCACAGGAGTAGAAGTTGGAAGGGAGCCTGGAGCTTCTTATTCCAAGTCATCCCTGCAAATGAACCCACTACATAATGCCTGATGATAAGTGGTCATCCAGCATTTGCTGGAAGATTTCAGATGAGGGAGAACTCACTAGCTGCCCAGGGAGCTTGTTCCACTTTGGCACAGCACTAACTGCTAAGACATTTTTCTTTACAACTGGCTTAAATGTGCCTCTGCAGCTTCCATCCATTGTTCCTGGTTCTGCCCTCAAAGGCCAAGCAGATCATCTAATGTGTTTTTCACATGATTGCCTTTCGAATAATGAAGATGAGTATCATAGCCACCCACCCCCAGCCTTCTCTTCTCTAGGCTGAACATCTCCACTTCCTTTAACTGGTGCTCATATAGTATAAATTCCAGGTCCTTCACGATAAGGCCTTTCTCCGCCTTATATCAATGTCTTTCCTAAGATGTAATTAAGTGCTCTAAGTTCAGAGGGGAGGATAGAACCCTATCATCTAAAAAATTCTGGAAATGAGATCACCTAACAAAATAAATAGTCTAATGTAGCAGGAATAAGAACTAGACCTATGATTTCACTGAGATGCAAAACTCACTGATGAGAAAATTCCCTCTACCAAAGGGAGTCAGCAGCTTCTCTGAAAGTGATGGTCTTAGAGAGTTATTCAAAGCACAGAGAGGTAGGTGGCTTGCTCAGGGCATACCACCACTATAAGTCTGAAGAAGGACCAGAATGTTTTCCTGGCTCTGAGGCTGATTCTTTATCTATTCTCTCTTGTGGTAATCAATTAGCATCCTGATACATCCTTATTTTGAAGGAGATAGGGATTTTCATTTGTGTCATTGTAGGGGTCAAAGGAACCCTGGGAAACATATCAGTGATTCCCAAGCTCTGGCCCCAGCCAATCCTCTTGAACTCTTCAAATCAGGGGAGAATGGAGCATTATTTGTACAAGCAATGTTATTATTCATGTGAAATTTCTGAATTCACTTACCCCATCTCCTTTTACCCAGCTGGTCAATTTAATAGAAGACATTCATTTTTACACACTTGTTGTTTACTTTTTGTCTTTGTTTGGCTTGAAAGAAAGAAGCAAAAGTTTGTCCTGTTTCCTGTTTTAGCAAAGAAAGGTAAAATAACCAACCAGTCTCCACATGCTGGTTCATTTGTAGCACACCATATGGTCACTGTGAGGCCAAGCTTTGTATTTTGAGCAGTCTCAAAGAGAGGCATATAAGTTAACCATATGGCCTCATTACACTCACTGAGGTTTCTGCTTAAGTTGGGAGCTCCTGTGGTTATTGCTAAGTCATCATACACTGGAAGAACCTTTGCCCACCCCCCAGCCTATCTCCTCCCTCATTAATGATCCCCTATGCTCTAATTGATTTAAGAGATGTAAGTGATTTTCTCTTAGGACCAGAGTATTGTGTACTCTAAGTTGTTATAAACTAGCTCAGACATGGGGAACCTGTGGGCCTGAGGCTGCATGTGACCCTCTAGGTCCTCAAGTACGGCCCTTAGACTGAATCAAAACTCCATGTGTTCTGTGAAGTTTGGATTTAGTCAAAGGGCTGCACTTGAGAACCTAGAGGACCACATGTGGCCTTGAGGCTGCAGGCTCCTCACCCCTGAACTAGTCCAAGTCCAAAAGGACTCTGCCCTGCCCCAGAGTACTGATATGAGTCAGAGGAAAACTCTTGTTCTCCTACCCAGATATCCACCACCATTCCATAGCTCTTCTCATAGTCTTCTAAAGGGATCCCTCTATTTCCATCACAGAGTGCTCCCCTGACATGCCCCAGTTAGACTGTTCCCTTCTTCTGAAAGACACTGTATGAACCAACTCTTCCTTCCTACCGACTGTTGGTCCTTCCTCCTTCCTCCCCTTAACTGAATTTGCCATGGATTTGGCCAGTTGTGTCTCTCCTTTTAAAACCTGGTGACGTTAAATCTAGAACATGATTGGCTATATTCGATAATACAGAATTCAGGTCAGAGTTCTGCTAGAAGAAATATGTAACTTTTAATAACAGAAAAACATTGTAGATTGGTTCTTAACATTTGCATTTCCAAGTAATTCAAAGGTCTTTCAGTGTTGGGAGACTGGATACCTTCAGCTATTTATGAAATACAATTGTGAGGAAACACTGTACTTTGTGAGAGAAAGAGAAAAAATAAAAAAATTACAGCTGTATGTAGCTCCAAACCATGGTAACCAGTCTATTCTCTGCAGTGAGCCTCTTTCCAATCAAGACAGAGAGAGATTCTCAATTCTCATGATTTTCTTCCAAATCCCAAGCAACAAATGCCTTAAAATGTACAAAAGGCTGGAAAGCCTACTGAATTGGCAACTATTTTTGGCCCTTTTTCTATTGAATATCTGTACAGAAGAACGGAAGATATCCAAAGATTTGGATCTTGCTACATTTCAGCTTTATTAGGCCAAAAGTATAGTGAGTATGTATGAGAACATTCAAGACAAATTTATTGTATTCCACTGCAAAGTTTTGTTCCACAGGTAGTCAGTGCATAAACATTTATTAAGTGCCTACTATGTTCTAGACACTGTGCTAAGCTCTGGGGATACAAATACAATTAAAAACAAAGACAGTCCCTTGACCTCCAAGAGCTTACAATGTAATCTGGAAGCTGAAAAAGTAGAGAAGGCAGAGAAGGAAAGTTCCAAAGAATTCCCAAAGCGGTGGAGTTGATGGGAAATGAGGAGGCAGTATAAGATAGCGTATATAAGAGGACAGTTTAACAAGAATGGATAAAGTCAAGCAGATTAGCAGTCAAAGGATATGAACAAGCAATCCTCAAAAGAACTACAAACTATTAATTATGATATGAAAGAGCGATCAAAATCACTAAAAATAAGAGAAATGCAAATCAAAGCAACCCTGAGGTTTTACCTCGAACCCAACAAATTGACAAAAATGACAAAAGATGGGATAAGTCAATGTTGGAAGGGTTGTAGAAAGACAAGTTCACTAGTGAATGAATGAGTTGGTGGTGGAGTTGTGTGTTGGTAAGCAAAATGGGCTCCTTAGCACTTAGTTCAACAAGTGCCCTTGAAGAGTTTGGCTTTTGTTTTTGTTGAGTAATTCAGTGTATTTCATTGAGTCTTACTAAGTGCTAAGCACCAGGCCCAAATCCCTATTAGGTGTAAAACCTACGTGGGTGTGGATTGGCAATTAAGGTGGGGCCCAAGGTGGGGCTAACTCCAGGGAGGGCCTAGTTTACATGTCTGGGACAGCAGAAGCTCTTAGACCACATGGGTTTAAGTCCACCTCTTTGTGACGATTTTAGGTCATGTGGGTGAGTCACCCCTGACGCTGAAAAAGATATAAAAACCAGGGGTTGGCCTCCTCTTCCTTGGAGCTCTTTGCCGCAGCAGTGGTGGCGCGCGTGACTGTGGGCCAGCCCTTGTTCTGAGCCACTGGGCTGAACCTAGATGTTGGTAACTATGAATTGTATTGGTTGATGTTTGTAATATGTTTGTATTTTGCTCTGAAGTTCAGTGTGCTGGCTTTTTCCCCTGAACTAAGTGAATGATATTTGTGTGCTGAATTAAAGTAAGTTTGCCAACCCCTTCACCTTGCTTCCTTAGTTAAGCAGATCAAAAGAACCTGTGCCGTCCAGCAGCTTTCTGGGTGCTGGCTGTGGGTGGATCTTTCACCCCCACAGAAGCTGCTAGCCGGATTGTGGAAACAAATGGCGTAGTCGGCAGGATGCAATTGGTATAACCATTCTGGGAAGCAATTTAGAATTAGGCAAATAAAATCACTGAAACATCCCAACTCCTTGACCCAAAGATACCACTGCTAGGTATACATGGCAAGGAAGTCCCTCTGAGGAAAAAAGTTCCAGATATGCTGAAATTTTTCTAGCGGCATTTTTTGTGGTAACAAAGAACTAGAAATAACAGTAGATGCCCATTAATCAGGAAATGGCTAAAGAAATTGAGATACATGCATGTACTGGAATATTACTGTGCTATAAGAAACAATGATGAGTACAGAGAATTGGGAAATTAATTGTAAGAACTGATGCAGAAATGAAGTAAGCAGAGCCAGGAAACCAATAATAACATGACTACAAAAATGCAAATAGAAAGAATGAGAATCACAAAAATAATTAAAACTGAATGTTGCAAAATTATTTGAATTAAAGAAAGGAAGACAGACAGAAAGAGAGGGAAGGAGGGAGGAGGAGGGAGGGAGGAACAAGGGAAGGAAGGAAAGATGGAAGGAAAGATGGAAGGAAGGAAGGATGAAAGAAAGAAAAAGAAAGAAAGAAAGGAAGAAAGAAAGAAAGAAAGAAAGAAAGAAAGAAAGAAAGAAAGAAAGAAAGAAAGAAAGAAAGAAAGAAAGAAAGAAAGAAAGAAAGAAAGAAAGAAAGAAAGAAAGAAAGAAAGAAAAAGGAAGGAAGGAAGGAAGGAAGGAAGGAAGGAAGGAAGGAAGGAAGGAAGGAAGGAAGGAAGGAAGGAAGGAAGGAAGGAAGGAAGGAAGGAAAAAAGATCCCAGGGAAGTTATGAGAAGACACCTCTCTTGCTCCTTTGCAGAGGTGAGGATTTGGAATATTATATGTCACATCAGACTTTTTTCAACATGTTACTTTTACTGATTTCTTCTCTTATTCCTCTACTTTTTTTTTTGTTTTCATTTTGCTTTTTATTTGCATTTTAATGTCATATTTACTCCCGTGCCATAAGCTTTTGTTTCTTCAGTTTCTTCTGGGATATCTTTTTCTTTTGAGCAACCTCCTCTTCTGGTTTAGGAACAATTTGTTCCTTTTCAGTGAGTATCATCTCAATATGGCAAGGAGAACTCATGTATGGGTTGATTCGACCATGAG
>CM053627.1:96377398-96466517 GCA_028646595.1 Phalanger gymnotis | reverse complement strand
AGCTTGGGCTGTTTCACAGGTGTTCTTGAAGTGGACCCGGAGATTTGAACCCCTTGACTTGCATGATTTTGTGGGGTTCTCTGGATCAAGAGAGTACCTCACCATTTTAAATGATTACCTAGGACGGCTCAAGGGAAGAGGAAGCTCTTATTCCTCTACTTTAAAAAATGTGTTTTAAGTGATGTCCACTCAGGACTTTAGAATTGTGAGGGGGCTTAGAAAATTATTCTATTCCCATATTTTAGAGAGTTGGCAATTGAGCCCCAGAGAGGTGAGGTGACTTACCTCCAAGGTCACATGGCAGATATGGGACTCCAAATCTAGTTCTGTATTCATTGTCCTACATTGTCCCATCTGAGCACAAAATGAAAGAAAAGATGGCATTTGTCTGGCAAGTTCAAAGTGGGAAGCAGACAAAGCTGATCTTTTGGGGGCAAAACAAAAGAGGGCCAGAAGCATTGATTAAAGTATAGTGAGTCTCAAAGACAATTTGGTATGATATGGTAGAAAGGGCATTGGATTGACTCCTAGTCCAGAGACCTAGGTTCTAGTCTTGGCTCTGCTGGGAAGTAGTTGTGTGACCTTGGGCATGTTCCCTCTCTGGGCATCAGGGTACACATCTACACAATAAAGTGGTTAGACTACAATTTGCCTTCCAGCCTAAAGTGGCAATACTGGGTTTAATAAAGGATCAACTCTGGTACCATCACCCAAAAGGGAGGGAGGATCTAATGGAATACTACGTGTGAAAAAACTTTGAAAAGTATGAAGGACTCAGAAAAGATAAGGTGTTAGGGTGCTGTTATGTAGAAGAGAGTCTGGGTGGCTGCTAGAAGGTACAGCGATCGAGAGTTGGGAAGATTTTAATTCAAATCCTGCCTCAGATGCTTACTAGGTGTATGACCCTGGGCAAGTCACTTAACTTCTTCTGCCTCAATTTTCTCATTTAATACTGTTTTATACCTCCCTAGGATTGTCATGAGGATCAAATGAGCTAAGGTTTGTAAAATGCTTTGCAAACCTTAAAGCACTATATAAATGCTACCTATTCTATTATTATCTATTGTTATTATGGGGCACAATGGAAAGGGACCTAGATTTGAGAACAGAAGGCCCTAGGTAGGGTCTTTGCAAACTTGGGAAAGTGATCTCCCCTCCTTGGGGATAAATTTTTTCAACTGTAAAATTGGGAGTTCAGAGTACATGACGTGTCAAGTCCCGTGCTGTCCTAAGTCATAGAACTTTATACTACTGTCTGACTCAGAGTGATAAAGTTATCACTGACTTGAAGAACATCTAAAATGCCTCAATGACACCTTTAAGAAGTAAAGAGAGGAAAGATGTTTGTTTATTCAGTCCTATAAATGCTTCTAAAATGAATTCTTTGATTTTCAGTCTTAACAGTCCAAAACCAGTTTAATATTTCAGATCTACTTCACTTTGGGTTGGGTAATTTAAGCAAAAGTGTGACAAACTCCATGCTGGCCATGGGAGATGAAAAATTCCTCACATATGAGCCCAACTGGGCCCAAGTCAAGAAGTGGTAAAAATGTAAAAAGCATATAGCCTAAAGACGTACTATACCAACGGCATGGAACCATGGCCTCGGTAGGGTTAGGGTCCCAACCCTATCACTAAAGGTATCCCTCTCCATCCAGCCCATCCAATTCAAACTGTTTTCAAACGGTGAGACCTTATCAATATGCCAATTAAAGTTTTTTAAAAAGCAAATCTATTCGTGGAAATTTTGGTTACAGGCCCCTGATAGCACCAGAGAGCCAATACTGAAAATTCTACTTCTTTTTTAAATAGTTCAGAAGGACTCAAGGACTCGACACAGTATGAGCTGAAGAAGCCATCAGTAGGGCTGTGCTCACTATTTTCTCTGTCCAATTCCAAACCAAGACTGGGATTAGACCCTGGAACAGGGCCCTAAAGGGAATTGTGTGGAGATAGTGACAAATCCTCATGTGTCAGCGTTGCCTAGAGATGACAGCTAGACCAAATGACCTTTGAGATGCCGTATTGACTCATAATTCCATTCTCAACCATAAATCTCAATGCAGGCTGAACCTCTTCTCAGCCCCTACCCCACCCCTTAAGAAACGAGCAATGGAAGAAGAGGAAATGAGGAGAGAAAGAATTGGGGAGGAGGGGAGAGAATTAGAAAAGCAGGGGACCTAAATTTAGGAAGAACAACAAAAAAGAATTTTGGTTCCCTACAGGTATTCTCTTCTCTAGCTGTGAAAACTGGCGGGGAAGGAAAATTTCACAACAGCTCCATGAATGAGCAGCTTGTTTCCCTCTAAGGAAGTTTACAGCTGGACATCAGTAGTCAGAGTAGCAGTAATGTTTAGCAGGCAGCCTTCCAGGGTTCGCCAAGTGTTACAAGCCCTTCACAGAGCTCTCGATTTTAAAGGTGAACTGAAACTATTTTAAGATCCCTCTTGGGCAGCGGATGGACAAAATGATGGATTGTTCATATTGTGGAGCTGTTTTCATTACTGGGGAAATTGCAGCCCCATGCACACACACACGGCATTTTGGTCCAAGTTAACAAGCAAACTGTTATTATTTGCTCCAGTAATCGATGTTCATTCTGCACAAAGTGTAATAAGGTAATGTCTGCAGCGAGGTGTGGAAAAGAGATTACACTTGCAGTGGAGATCTTTTGAGACTGCTGACATTCTTATGAACAAGATAGAAAAATACAGACTGGCCCATAATATAACCAGATGGGCAAGCAACTAGATGTTTGTTGTAAAGCTCTCTTTAAGGTCCCAGAGAAGGGAATGCCTTACAGGTGAAATGTCATTTATGGAAGTTCCATTGGAATCTCAGTAACAAAAGCCCTTGGATGGGGTCCAGGATTGGTGCATGTTCAATCTAATTCTGCTTTATGACAACTCACTTAATAGAGAGATTTCAAGAATAATCCTTTAGGTTCACTTATTTATGGCCTACAGTCAAGTTGAAGGAGCCACAGCCCATGATTTCCTTAGCCAGCCCTGACAGCCCCATTTTTCCCAGCACATTCCCAAGTTCTCCATCCAGTGCCTACATTAAATAGGAGAGTAGACCAGGGGGAAGTCTCAGAGGTGAAAATATAGAGGTAGAAAATGAAGAAGAAACCCCACCACCACCACAGGGTCAGAGGGCATTTATAAACAAATGCTTGTTACCATTGCAATCCTACACATTTTCAAAATTTCCATAGAAGGCAGAAGGAAATTCGTTTGTCCTGTTCTAAACTCCATTGGTTCTTTCTGACTCTTTCCGCTAACTCCCACCCTTCAGACCCCAACTCCAGCCTGTCTCCATTTTGTACTAATGCCCGTGAACTCTCTGGCACCCTCGAAAATGCCTCCCTCACCTTGAGCAGCCTCTTTCTTTTCTCTAGCCACCAATCCCTTCCCCTCTAAAGTGAGAGGGTTGAACTCAGTGGTGTCATAAGGGCCCTTCCACTTCTGAATCCTAGGAGCCTTTCAGCATAGGAAGCATGCACTGGGTCATGTACTTTTGTTGATGTTGGCATATGCAGCAAGCACAGGGGTGAATGGTTTGATTTTTCAGATGTTAACTCAGAAGCTTTTTCAAGTGAATATGATGATCCTATTTACAAGTATATTGCCTGCATAGAGGAAAAAGCATTTAATGCTGCCTTGGGCTCCTGGATTATCATTTAGTGCTCTAAGAGGAGTTATTTAGTTTTACTAAGAGGGGGCAGAATGCTATGGGCTTAGTAGGCCTTGACTCACTAAATTCCTGGAGCTGCCTGGCTTTCAGTCAAAGTTGACCTACCTCAGTGCAGGGCCTCCCAGCTGCTGGGAAACCAATTGTTCTTCAGTTTCCTTCCTGTAAGCATCTTGAAGACAGGGGCTTTGCCTTACTCATTTTTGTAACCCTGGAGGCCTAGGACAGTGTCTTGCACAAAGCATACGCCAGGGGAAAAATTGTTAAATTGAATGGAAGCATCTGCCCCACAGAAACATCTCCAGAAAGTGCCCACAGTTGGCAATAGGGGGTGAAGGTGAGGGGTGTGGAGTAAGGCAATGGTTTGGATTTGTGACTGAGTCCTGCCTAGTTCCGAGACAGTTCTACCCTGCCACAACCCTCCCTACCTCCATATTCACTCTGTTCAGTAAGGACAAAGGCATCTTTAAGTCAGACAATGAGCTCTTAGTATGTGGCAAGCATAGCACTAAGAACTAGGGACATACAAAGAAAAGCAATAATTATATTAATAATTTCCCAAAACAATCAGGACCTTTTAGCCCCTAGAAAGGATCCAGTCAACTCAGGGCCATCCGTGGTAGCTGGTTATGACACCTGAGGATGCTACGGACAAGCACGTCACCACTTGAAAGACACCTGGTATAACTTGGGAGTGATTCATACAGTTCTTAGACCAGACACTGAAGGAGATAGTTTGCCCGCCCTTCCACCAGTCTTTTCTTTCTATAACATTTTTCACCTCCTTCCTATCCCTTCCAATGTTTTCTATACCCAGTGTTTTTTAATTAGCTCCTGTCAAAAATCTGCTTCAGGGAAAGGATCTGATATTGGCCATTTGAACTTAGACTAGGCTTAGGTTCTGTTGGTGTAGAGAACCCTCAGGCAAGGAAACTCCTTCTAACGATGCAGGTCAGTAGTTTCTCTGCAATTTATAGTTCTAGAGCAGGATTCTTAAGATTGTTTGTTATAGGCCCCTTTGGCCATCTGGTGAAGCCAATGGATGTCTTCTCACAGTATTTTATGAGAACGATGAATCATAACATTTTAAATGCTTAGAATATTATTTTATCTGAACAAATATTTTATTCACAAATTTTATGACAGTATTTTACTGTATAATATAAGTATGTTTAATGCATAAAATAATAGGATACGAATGAAACCAATTAAATTGAAATAGCTTCCCTAGATTGACCTTGGGGCCAGGGGCTAGACCAGGAGTCTAAAACTAGACTGGATTTTCAATCTTCTATTCTTTTTTCTCTTTTGTTTTTATTCTGTTAAAAAGGATGGCTCCCTGGGAACAGAAGATACATATTTAGAAATGAAGATTATGTTAATTTTTTTTTTAAAGAAAAAAGAACTTGGGTCTTTTGATTATGGACTTAATGACCTTTCATGCTGTCTCTTCACAAATCCCATGCATTCTCATTTTTCCATGTGCAAAATCTGGATGAGAAGGGTTATCTTTGCCCAGAAAATATCATTCAAAAGATTAAAGAGATTAGATATTTTTCAGTCCTAATGGTACATATAATCTCAGATGACGAGATATAATTTAGGATACTAGAAAAGAAAAGCTGGCAAAATGAAAAGAAGGAGTTGTTCATCTAACAAAAAGATCAGTTTCAACTTGGCTACTGGGCACTAAAACGATTATATAGGTATACAAAATATTTTATGCTAAATATGAAATAATTAAAACTACGTACACACACACACACACACATACATGACGTTGATGATAATAACAACTAGCGTTTACATAGCACTTACTGTGTCCTGGGCCTGTGCTAAGCACTTTACAATCATCATCTCATTCTATCCTCACAAAAACCCTGCAAAGCAGATGCTATTATTATCCCCATTTTACAGATTAGGAAACTGAGGCAAACAGCAGTTAAGTGATCTGCCCAGGGTCACACACCTAGTAAGTGTGTGGTGAGATTTGAGCTTGGGTCTTCCCGATTCCAGGCCCAGGTGCTCTATCCATATCCTTTTAAGATTTACAAAGCATTTTCCTCACAAAAAGATGCTTTTAAGTCCATTTTGTAGATGAGGAAATGGGGGTTCAGTGGTATTAGGTGACTTGCCCTGGACACCTTTCTAGTAAGTTTCAGGGCTCAGTGTTAAACCCAGGTATTTTCATATGCGACGTTCAGGGATCTTTCCATTAGTCCACAGGGCCTTTGTCTGTTGCGTTCTAACTTTTTTGGAGGGGGGAAAGAAGGGCAATTGGGGTCAAGTGACTTGCCCAAGGTCACACAGCTAGTGTCAAGTGTCTGAGGCCAGTGCTCTACTCACTGTGACACCTAACTGCCCCAGCACGCTAACTTTTAAAGAAGGTCACTGCTTTTGAAGACAACGGCTATGCTACTGGAGAGAGTTCAAACACGCTGTATATCAGCTTCGTAACCAGTCTTTTGTCTTGAAATAAAAGGAAATGAAAGTTTTCAAATAGACATAACTTTTGTCGCTTTAACAGTTTTTCAATGAAGTTTGTTACATGAGGTCATGGAGGGACATGATAACAGTGATTAAAATTCTCAGAATTTCAAAGATAAAACTAGCCTGAAATAAAAGAGGAAAGTGAAATAAAACTGCATGTATACAAATTTAATTCAGAACATACAGAATTTAATTAATTAATGTGTGGGAGGCAGTTGGTGGCACAGTGGATCGAGCGCTAGGCCTAGACTCAGGGAGACTCATCTTTCTGAGTTCAAATCTAGCCTTAGACACTTAGTAGCTGAGCGACCCCGGGCAAGTCACTGAACCCTGTTTGCTTCAGTTTCCTTATCTATAAAATGAGCTGGAGAAGGAAATGGCAAACCTAGTATCTTTGCCAAGGAAACCCCAAATGGGGTCACAAAGAATTGGACACGACTAAAAAACAGCTGAACAACAAGAATTTAACACAGAATAGATTTATGATGGATTTAAATTCTGGAAAAATTCCTCAGATGTTTGACTTCTCCTTCTCCCCCATTTGGGGGAGGGTCCACATGATGTTCAAAAACCATGCTGAGTTGAGAATTAATGATTCTAACATCAGGAGCCTCAAGGGGAGAAGAAGGGCTGGGTATCAAAAGCTGACGTTCAAGCTAAGGTCGGATGGAGATATCACTAGGTTGAACCAAGTATTTAAGGCACTCTCCTCTCTGCTAGTGAGCTGCCTCTTGGTCCCCACCCTCAGTCCAGCCTATATGTCTGCACCATGACTTTCTCTCTCTCTAGCTCTGACATCTAGACCTTGGGCTGGTTACCCAACTTAGACTTCCTTGATTCCTGGCCTCACTTTTTGTCTGCCTCATCCTAGATCCCACACTTCATGATGGAAACTCTTGCCCACTGACCTGTTCCCAATTCCGGAAGAATTTTAGCGTTCTTGACCCTGGAGAGTACCCATACCGTAGTTAGCCCAGGCAGGCATTGTGACTCAATGAACAGGGCACATACCCTTTTTCTCTGATGGGTAAAGAAAGCTGTCTTCCCAGACAAAATTGGAATTGACCAGCACTGAAGTTTCACCCTCACATAGTCCCTTTCCCTGCCTCCCTTCCCTGCTACGCTACCTGACGCTAATTAGAAGACCTGGTGTGCAGTGATAGAGTGGGAGGCTTGTATTCTTGGTAGTTCTATGAAGGTTTTTTTAAGTACTTAGAACGGGCGACTGGTACTTACTAAGTACTTGATGAGGGCTGGTGGCTGATCAATTGAAAGTACAGATGGGTATAGTAGCAGTGAAGTTATTTAAGGGAGAGACAAACTTCCTCTGAGACAAGAAAATAATAATGGTAGCAGATGAGATGGAGAGCATCAAACATTGGGATCTGTTTGTGTGAATATCATTAGAAAACGAACACTAAGATATTGGAGGGGGGGAGGGTAGATCACAGAAATTGTCTGAGAGAAATCTCTCTATACTATATTTCCAGGTTCTTTTTAAGGATCCAGCACTCTTTTATGAATGTAATCAATCTTCTTTGGATTTTTTGTTTATACTAACCCAACGTGGCAGGAGAGAGGGATAAACAGTGTCTGCAAAGTGAATCTGTTTTACTAACATAAACACAGGGTTCCCCAGAAGTTGACCCTCCAGTGAGAAACAGAGGCCTGCTTTTGATGGGATCAAAGGCTCACCCAGGGAGCAGCTTCTCTCTCCAGCTGTATGTTGGCTTTCCTCATGTATATACACAGTGAAGAGAAAGCCCATAAGCATCCAGCTTTTCAGAGCTCTTTATTGCTTATTACCAGAACAGGACAGACTGCGGGGGAAAAGTGTCACGTGTGTAAATATTTCAAAATCTGTAAAGGCTACCTACATCTGGCTGGCCAGATCTAATTTTCATTCTTTAAATGGCAGGGTCTGCCTATCTTTCAACCTATCCCTTTTTTAATGGTGAAATGGGGGAGGGGGCGGGAAATTAACATCGACAACCTGCAGAATAGATACATGTTCTCAGGATAACTGCATTTCTTTCTTGCTAAGAGCCTTGGGGTAACAACTACAGACCAAATAGTTCAGGGGTCCCACTATAGGAAATGATGCCTTGACTAGTATACAGGCTCCTGCTTCTGACTTGGAAGTTGACTTGGAAGTCAAAAGGTTATATCCCTTTCAGCCTTCTCTCTCCCTTGAGCTGAGACTACGGCTGTTGCCACCTACTCCTCACCTCTCTAATAGAAGGAAGAGGTACACTTCCTTGGCTAAGGGTGCAATTGGCTAAGAGGTTCAGTTTACATCAACATGATACCTCATAGAGTTTTGGTTTAATAGAATACTGGTTATTTCAATGGATCTGTCATCTCATCAGGAGAGACACTCCATCCATTAGTACAGCACCATACCCATTCCATGCCATCTCATCTCTTCTCCATACAAGATCCATCTAAAACACTGATGTCTTTCCTTTGGGTTTTTTTTTTGTTTTTCGTAGATACCCATTCAAAGCAAGGATTTATCCAACTTTTTTTTTTACTGGTCACATGACCATCCCATGTCCTTTTCTAATTCCACATGTGATCATAGCATCACAGATTGAGAACTGCAAGGATTCTCAGAGGCCATTTAGTCTAACCACATTTTATATGAGGCCAAGAGTGGGGGGTCCACTTGCCTTAGGTCACAAAGATTGTTTCAGAGGTGGCATTTTTGACCCTGGTCTTCCTAAACATGTCCTTCACTATGTATTTAGTACCACTTCTCCATGCAAATATAGTGGGTGAGTAGTTAATACCAACTTATGTCCATACACTGTTTGTATTTCATTACCCTTTGGGTCATCTGCAATTTTGATTCTTCTGGGATCGTGGTATTCCATTTTTCACAACCATACAGTATCACAGGAAAAATTGGAGTATTAAAAAAGATGGGCTGGCAGGGCAAGAAGCACTTTGGGGATTACTAAAGGCACCTTGCGGTATTTCCCCAAATTTGATTTATCCCACTCTCCCCCTCCCTTTTAATTCTCCTCAAAAATCCTATTCTAACACCTCCTTATAGCCTAGAATTTATTCTGTCTTCTCAAAGACATATATCATAGCAGTGCATATATTATATTGTGTGTGTGTATACACACACATACACACATATCAGAGCAGTACAAAACTCTCTCAACTCCTCTCAAGCTGAAAAATGCTTCAAGTACAGTCCTGGTAACAGATTAGATCTACTAGTGGAGAACCAGAGTAACTAAGTTCAAACAGTCTCATAGTCAGCAGACCAACCACTTTGAATTGATTTTTTGGCCATTTTTCTGGGAAACCATGAAATAGGAGGCTAAGACATAAATAGATGACCACAGTGAAAGATGAGATATAAGTATATTAGAGCATGCAAAACAAAATCCAGGAGAAGTCAGATGATCATAGGTCCAGAGAGCTAGGGGGAACCTCACAGGATATCTAGTCCAAGCACCTCATTTTACAGATAAGAAAAACAGAGACCCAGAAAGATTAAGGTCAAGTCACAGAGGTGGTAAGCATTCAAAAGAGCATCTGAACCCAGATCCTCTGAACCCAGAGCCACAGTTTTGTGTTGTTATTTTTGTTTTGGTTTGGTTTCCACTGTACAAAGGGAAAAGACCATTAAGGAAGATTGGAGAAGGGCTCTTGGAAGAGTTGGTATTTGAGTTCAACTTTAAAGGATGGGGAGAAATTCCATAGAGAAAGAGAGAAAGAGAGAGCAGTCAGGTATAAGATACAGTATGAGCAATGAAACAGAGACAGGAAAGTATAGCATATGCTAACTAAGCAGAGATTATTCCATTTAGAGTAAAGGATAATAATTAGGTCCAGGAGTTGCATGATAAAACTGCATTAAGTAGGAACATAAACGGCAAGGCCAGCAGCAATTGAGCTGAAGCAATTAAGCAATTAAGATGAAACTGGAGAGATAGAACCTTGACTCTCTATAAAGAGAGCACATTTAAGGGAATGGTGATGTTTTCATATTTTATCATTAAGAATGCTGTTTGGAACATGGAAACGGGCAATCCCCTGTCTGGATTGGTTCATAAATCTGCTTTCCTTTTCATTGGCTCGTTGTAATGGTTCATGCTGCATTGAATGCTGAAGCTGAAATTCACCAAAAGCAAGAGAATAAGCAGTTTTCTTCATCTGCTCTGGGTGTCCCAGCACTCTTCCCCATGGTTTTTCATCCTAATAAATTTCAAGCATCCTGACAAAGTCCTCTGCTGCTACTTGGTTGGCTCAGTGAAACAAGCTTGCTGGCTCTGCAGGAAAAGTTACCTGGGTTGAAATGTGAGGATTTTCTGGGCATGCTCCCTCTCTCAGCACCACAAACCAAAACCCTCTGCAGCTCGTCAAAGTCTGGGGCATAACATCGGCTCTCCCAGACAGTGAAGTGACATAAAACTACCGCATTATCATTAGGGAGGCCCTGGTGCTTGTGAAGTATGACTCCCTCAGCTCAACCCTATGATTTAGCAAGCCTGAGATTCTGAATTAGAGCTAGTAGCTTTTGTTAATTATCTTTTATTGAATAATCAGTGCAAGTCATAATCCCTTATTATGTGCAGAGAATGGCGGCCAGCTGTTTCTCCTCCTCTCAGGACAGAATCAGAAGCAGCGGAAGTGGACTCTGGGTGTAGCAGTAGGTCCCAGTTCAACTTAGGTAGAACAGAGAATTTTCTGAGGGCAGGAGCTAGGGAATGTCAAGAGAAGACCCCACAGAGAACCTATGAAATATTCTTCTCTGAAGAACTTTTTAAAGAGCAGAAATTCTTGGAGATCCTGCTGCTGGAGAGATGGGGAGGAAAAAGCGAGGGGAAAGAATGGAGGAGATCGAGAACTGGAAAACTTTCAGAACTAAGATACCAAATATATGGCGTTAGGGGTGGGAAAGAGGCTGAATTCCAAGTTCAGTGTGTTCACTGCAATTAAAAGATGTCCCAGAAGCAATGAAATCAGGCTCAGGTACAGAATTGCTCTGTGCTTCCCCCCAAAAGAGCTACCAACATCACTATATGCCCTATTTTTCTCCCCTGCCTCCAACATGCTAATATAAAATAAAAAATGAAGAACTAAAAAGATAGATTCCAGAAGTATATAAAGTGTAACATGATTTAAGATGTACTGAGTTTGCAATTGCATTGAGGTACTCAATGGCCCTCCTCTGTCTCAAAAAGACCTCCCTTCCTTCTCTAGTTCTCCATCCCATTCCATCAACTAGGGACCCATTTGGTCTAATGAGGTCCTCTTTTAGAATGTAAATTCCTCATTGGGTTATAGCATCCTAGAATATTAGAACTGGAAAGGATCCTACTCCAACTCCATTATTTTATAGATTGGGAAAACCTAGATTCAAAGAAGTAAATCACATGGCCCAGGGCCATACAGAAATTGGGGTGGAGGGAGGATACTTAAATATGTTTAAACAGCCAGCTGGGATCAGCCTGAATGAGCTAACTCATGTTGGTAAGAAGGAAAGGTACTTAGGAAGCTTGGGGGAGGAGGAGAAATCCAAGTCTTGGATTTGGAAAAGCAGGGGACTTTGGAGAGTCAGCAGATAGGGTAGCATGAAGAACTGAGGAGCAGGAAAGGGTACAGGAAGAGAAACCTGAAGGAAGGAGAAACATGGAAAGAAAGGGAGAAAGGACCAAAAACAAACTTGACCAACTTAGCAATTCTGTGGAATTGCTGGTTTTCTAATAATGAAAATCATCTCTTGAGCCACCTTTGGCTCTGCTGCTCTGAAATGCTGATGCCTGGACTAAATGGTGGCCAAGATCCATTCCAGGCCATCATTCTGTGATTCTTTGATTTCCCGAGTTTATGTGATAGAAGCCAGAAGGAAGATCTTAATGAGACTCGATAAGGGTAAGTGAAGTCTTGGTAGTCGGTGCCTTCTCTTTGAATTTGCAGATAATATTCTAGGCTTGTTTTCTATGCTTGTTTTCTCTCTTGAAGACCCAAATCACCACAGACCTTTCTATGATTCAGTAAAAGTAATTTGTGAAATTGCTCAACCAGTGTGTTCAAACATGCTGAAAAGCTAGACGCTGAACCCTTGTTTTCCCCCACTATTGCCCATTATCCTTAATGCCCCTATAATTTCTTGACCAGGCTTCTCCTCCATCCCACCACAACCCAATTCCACAGTCTTCTCAATCACACCCTGACACTACCAGGGAGCAAAAGATAGCTTCCTTTGTCTGTCTGACCAAAAACAAAACAAAGAGGTGGAGCAATAGTAAAATTGTCAATGAAGTAGAGGGGAGAGATCACACTTCTTAGCTGGAGTCATTAAGGCTGACTTCTCTGGGCCTCATTTCTCTCATCTGTAATATGAGTGAATTGGACTCATGAGTTGGAAGGGAAGATTCCTTCCCACTCTAAAATTCTATAATCCTATGATCCTACAAGACAATACTTAGAAGTCACTGTAGGGACATTGGACATTTCATGAAAGGCTTTCAGGTCTACTCCCAGCTTATGGCTAAAGCAAAAGTTCCCACTGGTGACCAGGATCTTTTGAATCACAAAGTTTAGGAAGTTCCTCAGCTTTTTCAAACTCCGAGTTCAACTCATTCACTGCAACTAAAAGATGTCCCAGAAGCAGTGAAATCAGGCTCAGGTACAGAATTGCTCTGCACTTCCCCAAAAAAGAGTTGCCAATATCATCATAGGCCCTATGTTTCCCCTGTGCCCCCAATAAGGTAAAATAAAATTTAAAAAATGAAGAACTAAAACGATAGACTCCAGAAGTATATGGAGAGTAACTAATTTAAAATGGACTGAGTTCGCAAAGATGACTAAAAAGCAGACCCAGTCCTAGAATGGGGTAACAGGAAAGTTGAAGAAGAGAATAAAAAAGATAGAAAAATTATATTAGCGCAACAGGTTCTTGATAAAAAAAAAATAGTAGCAGTGGGAAAGGAGAATCGGTAGGTTAAGAGTATTTTTGCTGACTTTCCTAAAGAAACCTGGAGTCCTTTGGCTGTTAGAAGAGTTCTGTAGGTGGGAAAACATTGTATTCATTTCCTTGTCTCTCAACACTTTCCTCCTGAGGAAAAATGTTAATAAAGCAGTTGTGGGTTATTTTGTTGGTTTTTTTTTTTTGGAACTGGCCATCCAGGACATGTGGGGATTTAATTCTCAACTTTCCTTCTCACATGAAATCCAGAATTGTAACAATAGAACTTTTCAAGAAAAGGGAAAAACTTTCCCACCCCTAGGATATTATTTCCATGAAACTGCAAAAAGGAAGAAGATGTGGGAAGAGAAGAGCTTCCCTAACTTTGGCAGAAGGCTGAAAATGAGAAAAAGAGACACAGACAATAATCTATAAAAAGACCAAATAAGATAATGAGAGATGGGAAAGGACATATTATGGAGAACCTTTGAACAATGGGATTTGTCTTGTCTTTCTCCTATTTCATCTTTGGCCAAGCTGACTTCTGCAGCACAGCTCTATACCCAAAAGAATCTGCTGAAACTAGGGTCAAGTTCCTGACATTTAATATAACATTTGATCTTAAAAAATGAAAACAGATTTCACCATCATCAATTAAACATTATTCAGTATTTACTTTTTGTTACCACTATAGGCAAATTATCATCCAGTCTGTACTGGAAGACTTTCAGTGAAAGGAAACTCATTATCTCATATGGCCCATCATTCTAAACTGTCAAGATCTTTTTAAACACCAATTCTGTCAGCCAGAACATTAGCTCTTCCTTCTATCTACACGTCTGATAAAGATGTCATCTATACTAAATCAGTGGGAAAAATGTTAAACACAATAGGACCTATCATAGATGACTATTAAGCTCTGGTATAGACCTCCCTTTAGGTCTACATATATCCACTAATTTCCATGCTTTGGGGAGGGGAGTAAAAATCATTGCTGGTATAACTATGGATAAATAGGTACTCTAATACACTACTGGTAGAGTTGTGAGTTAGTTCAATCTTTTTGGAAAGAAATTTTCAGTTATACACTGAGTTACAAAAATGCCCAAATTCTTTGACTTGATTTTCCCATTACCAGGATTATGCCCTAAACAGGTTATGGTCAGGGGAAAAAAAAAACTTATCTATAGGAAAATATTCCTAGCTATACTGTGTGTAACAGCCAGAAAACAAACAAACCCAGAAGCAGGCTGTGGTCTATGAACTAGGGAACAAATGAACAATTTATGGTATAGAAATAAAACAAAATATTATTATACCAGAAAAAAATGACAAATATGAAGAATGCAAAGAAATAGAAGATTAACAAGGAAGGAATAAGAGTGAAAGAACAATATGCACAGTAAACACAACTATATAAATAAAGATAACAAAAGCAAAACCAGGTTAAATACACAGAAAGACTCTTACAGCTGCTTTGGTAAAGTCACTGTATAAATCTTCTGTTTTGGTGAAAGTTTTGTTCTGTTGCTTTTGCTTCTATGCATCAGGTTTTTCCTGCTTTGCCAATCTGCAAAAGCAGAAATGTGTGCTTAAGTTTACAATCATTTTGTTTTGTTTTGTTTTTATTTTCCTCCTAGTTTATAAATTTGAATGCTTATATTTGCTAATGGAAGTTAAGACAAAATCAAATGTGGAGAAAAATATGACCATTCCCTTCACACCACACGCACACCCACACCCACACACAGAATCACCTCTTTGAGTCTAGGGACTATTCAAACATTTCTACATCTATCCAGCTGTCCTTTCATCCAGGCTATATGTCTCATCTTGTCCATAAGGATATCATCAGAGATTGTTTCAAATGCTTTGCTGAGCTCAATACCCTGAATCTATAGCATTCTTGTCTTCTACCAGTCCAGCAGTGACTGTCACAAAAGGAAATAAGGTTGGTCTGACATGACTTGTTGCTAGTGAACCTAAGGGCTAAAATACGTGTGGTACTAGGATATAACTCTTCAGGGATAAATGACTCTTTGGTACTTTCTCTGGGATTTAAAGAGAGCGTGTTTCTATTTGGAAGTCTTGTATCATCAGATAGGTAAATGGCTCAATGCTATAGTAGAGAAATAGCTTGACCACCCAGCAGGCTACATGCAGAGGAGGTGTTTTCATTTTCACTAGAAAGAAGGAAGCCCCTAAAGAATGAGGTGATTTGGGAGCCTATAAAAAAAATCCACAAGCTCAATATTGGCCTAACAGTAACATTAAAATAGAAGAGTTAGAGAATAGGAGACAGGAGACATGGAAAGTCAATAAAACCTCTGTTTCTTCTATTTGAGAAGAAGGGATGTAGAGGGTTGATTCTACTACTTGTATAAAAAGAAACTGAATCAACGAATAATGTTTTTCATGGTTTACTTACCTGAAACAAACAAAATCTGACATTCTGAAGAAAAGAAAACAGAGAGGAAAGAAAACAATTACTTTTATTACAAATTTCACTATCAACAAAAAAATCCAATAAACATACAAAATTAATAGACTCTTTAATAAATTCCTTAGTATTTAACAAGGTAGGAGCAAATGAAATGGGAAACAATAAACAAGCAGAAATAAAAACACTAATTAACAATTCTCATTCTATACCCATATACTAAAAGAAGAAAGGTCCAAGAAACTGCACACCAGCAAATTTATTCTCCTTAAAGAAGAAGATAAGGAAAAGAATGAGGGGAAGAATAGGTCCTAGATAAAACAGTTCTAGGTTCCTACAAACAAGTAAGCAAATAAAACAGAGCAGCAAAAACTGCACCACGGGGGGGAAAAGCAAGAGCTAAACAATGGCTTTATTGATTTAAGACATGTGGATTTCATTAGGGGAGCTTAATGCATAAAAATGGATTGTGATATCTGAAACTGGGCAAGGAGCAAAATTAGGTCAAGGGGATCCTCAGACAGAAGAAAAAGATGAATCTTTATTAGGTAATTGGAGTCTGAGGTGGGAGAAACAAAACTTGTTCCTTCTCCTCCTCCCCCCCCCCCAAAAAAAAAGTTTCTAAGCCTTCAAAGGCAAATATCCACATGCTGGATTGAGCTGGCAAATCCCTGGGCGCAACTGTCTTAGGACTAGCAAAAGCATTGCCAAAGAGAGGACTACTCCAGCCAGAAACCGGAGAATCCCCAGGAAAAACAGCTCAAACTGATACGGAAATAAATAATGAGAGATCAAAGCAGAGTATGTACAATGTCCCAGAAGTCCTGATGCAGAGCTTGAGCTGAATTTGAAAGCAATAAAGTGGCAATAATAATATTTTTCACTTGGATGGCCTTTGTGTTCCGAAGAACTCATAACCCATAGTGTCTTCCGTAAAGCTGTTATGCTATTCACTTGGGACCTTCATTTTTTTTCTCCCAATGGACACCAGAGGGGAGAAAAACACGGAAAAATTGAGATCCAATTCAACTCGACAAGTATTTATTATAATGGATACCATGCTGGACTCTGGGAATACAAAGACAAAAATAAGACCCTGCCCTCGTGGAATTCATAGTCTATTGGTGAAACATCTATAAGTCCCTTATATATATTTAATATATATATATTTATATATGTATATAAATATTTATATATGGAGTATTTATATATTTATTTATATTTATATAAAATTTATATATTTATGTAAATATAAATACATATATATTTAATATATATATACATATATGTCCCTTATATATAATTAAGTAGAAAGAGTTTTGGATGTGGAGTCAGAACACCTGTATTTGAATCCTAGCTGTGCCATTAACTATGCTGTTAAGTTCATGAGCTCTCAAGCTAAAGGACCCTCCAAGGCCATTTAGTCCCACCTCCTCATTCCACAGATGAAGACAAGCCCCAGAGAGGGTATTCAAGTGATAAACATCAGAGACAAGATTTAAACCCAGATCCTTTGACTCCACGGTTAGTGTGCTTTCTACATATCATATGGCTTCCCATTTTATTATTCATTAGACTTTAAGCTCCTTGAGGGCAGGGGCAGTCTTTTGTCTCTGTATCCCCAGTTTAGCACAGTGCCTGGCACTTAGTAGGTACCTAATAAATGTTTATTGATTGATTATGGTTTCTTCATTTATAAAACGGGAAGTCTGAATTTCTTCCCTCATGTATTTTGCTGTTGCTGTTCAGTCAGTTTTCAGTCACATCCTACTTTCCATGACACCATTCAGGGTTTTCTTGGCAAAGACACTGGACTAATTTGCTATTTCTTTCTCCAGTTCATTTTACAGATTAGCAAACTGAGGCAAACAGGGTTAAGTGACTTGCCTAAGGTCCCACAGCTAGTGAGTGAGGCCACATTTGAATTCTGGAAGATGAGTCTTCCTTACTCCAGGCCTAGCATTCTATCAACTGTGCCATCTAGCTATCCTCATATTTAAATTGGAATAATTAGAATTGCTTTATTGTAGAAATGGAACATGAATGTGGGTTGCAGTTTTTAATTTTCCCCTTTTGGCCCCAAAATACACGGCATGCCAACCTTTGGGGGTTGGGGTGGAGGAATAAATAAATAAATAAATAAATAAACAAACAAACAAACAAATAAATAAATGAATGAATGAATGAATGAATAAATAAATAAAATATAGTCCCTGTTTTCATGGAGAATAAGAAAAGTACAGACACTATGACAGGTAGAAGGGCGTGGTAAAAATATCAAAAGTACAAGTTACTTGAGGGGTAGAGGAGGAAGAAATTAAATCCAAATGAGAAGAGTTGGACTAACTTCATGGAAAACAGGGCATTTCAAATAGACCTACTCCTTTAAAAAGAGAACTAAATAGATGGCGATTGACAAGATACAGTCAGGGAGAATGAATTCAAGATGGTTTCAGGTTTTTATCCTGACTGGCTAAAAGAAAAAAAAATGGATTACAGAAAAAGGTAGAAACAAGAAGAAAATTAGTTTGGGTAGCGTTTATGACTTCTGCTTTTGACATGTTGTCTTTCAGGCACCAACAGACCATCTTTGCCAAAATGGCCAAGAGGATGTTGGAAATATGAAAAACAAACCTTAATAACAAGGCTGGAGGGGCAGGAATGGGAGAGAAAGAGACAAAGAGAGAGAAGGAGGGAGAGGGAGAGAGTGACACTTTGGAGTCATCTTTATAGAAGTGATCACTGAGGCTGTAGGATTAGATGAGATCACCAAAAGAGAGAATGGAGAGAAAGGGGAATAACAGGAATACAGAAGACTGTATCTTTAGAAATATCTATGCTGGGGAGCTTGTAGGAAAAGGAACCGGAGAAAGGGGACAAAGGAGGCTCAAGCAGAGAGGAAAGAAAAGGAAAAAGACTGCATGAAGTCATGAACAATCAGCAAGGACATGATTGCAAAAGGGAAAGATGGACAATATTGTCAAATACTTCAAGTAGGTAAAGAAGACGGACTGAGAAAAGGATATTGGATTTTTTGACTGGGGAAGTGACTCATGAGCTTGGAAAGAGCAGTTTCAGATGAGTTGTGGCAGCAGAAATTAAGATTTCAAGGAATTAGGATGGGTGAGTGGTAAGGAAGTTGAGGCAGTGACACTTTTTTGAGAAGTTTGGCCAAGAAAGGAAGGAACAAGAAAAGAACAGTAGCAGAAAGAGCATATGTTCTGGAGCCAAAGGACCAGTGTTCAAATCTCAGCTGTGCCTTTTAATATCTGTGTGACATTGGGCAAACCACTTAATCTGTAAATCGCCTTTAAAATTTGGGGAATAGTATTATATAACCTCTAAGGTTCCTCCCAGCCTGAGATCTATGACCCTATGCCTTCCCAAGGCAGTGCGTTCCTCCTTTTGGACAGTTTTAATCCTTAGGGAGTTTTTCCTGGCATCAAGCCTATATCTTTCTATTTGCAAGTTCTACTCATTGCTTCTAGCTCTATAACTCATGGCCAAACAGAACTAATCTAATCCTTCTCCTATATGGTAACTCACAAATACTTGCTGACAACTTTAATGTCCCTTTCCAAGTCTTCTTTTTTCTAGGCTAGACATCCCCCGTTCCTTCAACTAATTCTCATATGTTACAAATTTAAGTCTTTTATCATTCTGGATGCCCTCCTTTGGACCTCCTCTGTGTTATCAATACCCTTCCTGAAACTGTGTTACCCAGAACTGAAGACAATACTTCAGATCAGATCTAACCAGGAAAAGTACAGCAGGCTCATTACTTCCTTATTCCTGCAAGCTATGCCTCTCAATACCTTCCACGATTCCATGAGCTTTTGTGATACTGTTTTGTGATACTGTTGACTCATACTGATCTTAGTGCTCAATAACCATCTACCCTCCATTTTTTTCAGACAAACTGTAATATAATATGCCTTTTCTCATCATGTACTTGTGAAGTTAACTTTAACCTGTATAAGACAATATTTATCCTTATTAAATTTTATCTACTAAAGTCAGCCTAGTGTTTTGACTTATCAAATCCCTGTTGGATTTTGACTTTGTCGTCTAGTATGTTAAGTATACATTATGGCTTTCTTGTCATTAGCAAATTTGATAAGGATGCATTTTATGCTTTTATTCAAATCATTGATATGGATATGCATGTGTGTGTGTGTGTATGTGTGTGTGTGTGTGTGTAAAATATCACAGGACACAAGCAGAGATTCCTGGAGAAACTCCCCTTCCTTCCAGATTGATATCAGACAATTAATGACTACCAGTTATTAAACCAGGTATGAATCTTTCTTTTTGTAATATCAATTAACCTATACCTTTTCCATGAAAATAGCATAAAATACTCCATCCAATGACTTGCTAAAATTTAGGTAAACTACATATACAGCGTTCCTCTGATCTAGTAGCTTAGTAACCATAACAAAAAAGGGTAAATAAGTTTAATATAGCATGACTTATTATTTTGCTGAAATGTATTTCTCCAAACAGAATAATACTTAAATTAAAGAAAATCTAAGGAAAAATTTTAAAATATAAATAATAATACAATAATTAAAGCAGATTTGTATATTCCTCTTTCACAGATAGATCAGTAAAACAGAAAGATAAATAAAAAGTTGAACGGAATGTTGGGAAAATTAAAATTTAAAGACATAGTGTCTTCTGGACAGAAATATTAAAGAATGTATATATTTCTCAGGATCATATGAAACATTTGCAAAACTTTATTATGTGCTAGGATACAAAGAAATAATAAATATATGTAAGAAGGCAGTAATATTAAATATATCACTTGCAAAGTATAAATAATGTACTAATATTTGTAATTAATACAGGCTAAACAAGCAAAAGATATATACTCCATAGAGACTCAGGAACACTATCCTGACTCATAAGAGAGACAAAGAATAAATTGTGAAAACAATTATGTAAATTATAAAAGAACACAATTACAATGAGATAGCATTCTAAAATTTGAGGATATAGTTAGAAAAGTATGAAGATGAAAAGTTATACTCCTGAAGATGTATATAGTAACAAAATAAAAAAAGATAAATTAATGAACAGAGCATGTATTAATAAAAGGAGAAAGTAATTAAGTAGCACTCCCCTTGAAAATAAGGAAGCACAGAAGAAGAAAGAATAACAATCTGAGAAGTAGATTTTGAAATGTTTAAAGGACTAAAAATGAGGAAAAAACTTTTAAAAGGCCAACAAAAACAGATATATCATTTGCTAACTTCAAAAAAAGGAGAAGCAAATTTAAAAATGATAAAAACTAATCATTACACCAATAGACCCAGGGGGAAAGAACCTATGACAAAATGAAGCACCCATTTATAGTTTTTAAACAATTCTAAAAACTTAGGATGTGGAAGAACTCTTTAATATAAGCAAAAGTATATATCTAAAGCCAAAAGCTAGTATCAGCTACAATGGTGAAACACTTGAAGCTTTCCCAATAAGTATAGTGGTAAAGAAAAGACGTCCCCTCTTTTCACTATGATTTCGTATTGTTCTAGAAATAATAACTATAGCAATAAGGCAAACTCAAGAAATGAAAAGCATAAATATTGTCAAACAAGAGGCAAAACTATCCCTATTTGTACTTGACATAATGGTTTACTTAGAAAAACTCCAGGAAATCAGTGAAGAAAATAATTGAGACAATGAACAGCTTCAATAAAGTAGCAGATTACAAAGTAAACCTATAAAAATCATCATTACCATGATCTCATCAACAGTTTGTTTTTTTTTTAATTACAGACACAACTACGTGGCAGAGTAGATAGAGTACTGGCCTTGTGGTTTGTCATGTGACCCTAGCCAAGTTACCTTATCTCTCTCAATCTATTTCCTCATCTGTAAAATGGGATAATAATAGCACCTACCTCCCAGAATTGTTGTGAGGATACAATGAGATAATATGTTTAAAGTGTTTTGCAAACCTTAAAGTACCATACAAATGCTTGCTTATTATTAGTAGATCCCAAAGAAGTTAATGATAGAAACTTCCTCTGCATTAAAAAAAAATCAAAAAAAGCATTCTTTATGGTAACAAAAAATTAGAAAATGGTGCCTATCAATTAGAAAATGACAGAACCAATTATGGCATGTGGATGTAATGGGATATTACTGTGAAGTAAGACAGCACTTATGAGTAATTCAGAAAGAAAAAATAGGAGAAAACTTAGTATAAGTGGTGCAGAGTAAAGAAAGCAAAACCAAGAGAACAAATTGTATCATGACTACAACAACACAAATGCTAACAGTGTTTAAAAGCCACTGAAATCTGATGAATTATGAATAACAACGCAGGTCCTGAAGTGCTGAGAATGAAACCTATCTCCCTCCCTGAACAGAGAAGTGAAGACTGCAAATATCAAATACAGTGTGCCCTATCAGACACAGCGACTATGTCATTGGTTTTGCTTAAAGAGTTGGGTTTTGGGGAGGGGGAAGGGGGGTTGGTTGGTTTTTGTCCAAAGGGAGGGCTTAAATTTGAGTGGAGAGAGTTTTAAGGGGAAATGACTGATAAGAAAACAAAAGGTAACTTTTTTGAAATAAAGAAAAGAATTTAGGCAAGAGTTGATAATAGATGAACAAAAGTTTTGCCAAGGAGTGGTAAGGAGCCAGTTAACGTTAGATTGCTTGAATATATTGTGTACTTAAGCTTCTGTTATACTACTGAAATTGCAAGTCCAATGTCAGGCCCCCTCAGTACCTAGCTTGCAACCATGTATGGACTCTGTAGGAAGCATTCTCCAGGGACAGCTCACATCCCTCTTTCCTAATTAGCCCTACATACCAGAGTTGCCACATAAAGGGTTATTATCACAAAACTTTCCCTCATGGATGTTGTAGATTTGGGCTGCGGAAGTAAGAGCAGAGGGAAGCAAAATGGAGTCATGTTGACAGATAATAAAGTCAAGCACATACTAGATGTTCAAATAAACAATCCACAAGCGTTTATAGGCCGTATTTATAGCACAATGCCAGCCACTATGCTAAATGCTGGGAATATAAAGGAGAAAACAAACAGTTCCTGCCCTCAAGTAGCATACATTCTAATAGGGAATGCACATACAACATATGGAGGGAGGGAGAGGGGGAGAGAGAGAGACAGAAACAGAGACAGAGACAGAAAGAGAGAGAGAGAGAAACTAACTGAGGAAACTCAAAATCACAGACTTTGTCAAACATATGAAAGGCCAACCCCTAGCTATTTTCCAGACTTGGTATGGCAAGTTATCAGCAGAGTCAAGTTCCTTTTCTAAGTAGGAACTGAGATACCATTTCCCGTACCACAGCATCACCACAGTGTAAAAGTATACCCCTTCCCTTCTACGCTCTTCCTACCTTAGGAGAGTACCAGTTTCCATTCCTTTTTTTTCTTCTTCCTGTTCCTATAGAGTTTGGTCTTATTTTAAAACATATTGTAGAGTTCTAATTTGGAGTAAGAATTAGACTCATGAGTTATGCTTCTGGGAATGTTTTTGTGAAACAAAATTCCAGGTATAGAACTCTGTACCAGCTTGCTCTCTCATGACTCTGGGTGCTTTGCCAACAGACTATAAGCCCTGGCAGGTCCTACCAAGCTGGAGAAGCTTTGAATAGGAGCCTAGTAACAGAGTGAATGTCTGCCACTCAATCCAATCCAATTTTAACCAATATTAAGGGCCTGCCATGTGCAAGGCACCATGATAGGTGCTGGAGGTAAAAAGAATGTCATCCAAGGGCCAGGTTAATTAAATCCAGAGAAGTTCATCACCAGAAATCTGGACAACAATTCATGATCTTTTTTTTTTAACCTCAGTGACTCTTTTTGTTTTTTTTAGAAATTTATTTCTCGCATTTTATTTATTTATACCTACCATGCCTTTTTTATTTGTTTTTGTTTTTTTTTTTGCAGGGAGGAAGGCTGGGCAATTGGGGTTAAGTGACTTGCCTAAGGTCACACAACTAATAAGTGTGTCAAGTGTCTCAGGTCCTCCTGACTCCAGGGCCTGTGCTCTACTCACTGTGCCACCTAGCTGCCCAAACGATCTATTTGTTTTCAATGAACAAAAATCGATTTTCTCTTCTCTCCTCCAATGGAAAGAGCAAAACAAAACCTTTGTAACAAATACGCATAGTCAAGCAAAGCAAATTTCCACATTGACCATATTCAATCTATAAACATTCATTAAGCACGTACTATGTTCCAGGCACTGTGCTAAGTACTAGGGATATTTTTTTTTAAAGAGGCAAAAGACAGTCCCTACCCTCAAAGAGCTCACAGACTATTGTCTAAAAAATATATGTCTCAGCCTGCACCCTGAGTCCATCACCCCTCTCTCAGTAGGTGGTTAGAATTCTTGATCAGTCTTCTGAAATTATAGTGGATCATTCTTGAAGATATGAAGATCACCAGCGAAATCACACATTTCTAAAGTATCAAAATCTCATTCTGGGAAGAATCAGTCAAAGGAGATAATTCAAGCTCTACCCCACTGAGGCATCTTGATTGTTGCTAAGCCAGCTGCCCTATGAATGTTGGTATTTACAGTACCCAGAACCGCAGGATCACAGAATCACAGTACAACAAAGTTGGAAAGGCCCTCAGAGGCCATCTATTTTAAGAATAATTAAGGACTCGACTAACTGCTGTGTAGCCACTATTTAAAGATGTCTGGTGGGAGATGCCTACAACTTCCTCAGGTAGTCTATCCCATCGTTTGGATAGTTCCAGTGGTATGCTGAAAGCAGTTTAAGTAGATCCTGGAGAGAAATGACTATATATCAGGGCTCAATTCATTGTTTTGTTGATTGTCTAGACTTGATGTGATAGAAAAAAACATTAATAACGCAGATTAAATTTAAAAGTATGTCAAACATATGTATTTTTTTTTCCCAGAAAGCCAGTTGTTAATCATTTACCTGAATGCCCTAGATAATTCTGTTATTTTTTTCTTTACTTCAAGCATGGATGGATATGTTTCTATACAACTTTTTTTTTGGTTCAAGTTTTATTCAAGATCATATACAAAATGTTTCCAGACCCAAAAGGGTTTAATCCTCCTCCTCCCCCTCTTCTTCCTCTTCATCATCCTGGTTGATCTGGAAATACAGTAATTCGTAACTCTCCTTGCTATTGGCCACTACCCGAAGCCAATCTCGAAGATTGTTCTTCTTTAAGTATTTCTTTGTCAGGTGCTTCAAATACCTTTTAGAAAACGGCACCTCTGACGTCACGGTGATCTTGCTTGTGCTTCTCTAAATGGTCACAACTCCACCCCCGAGGTTGCTGGCCTTTCCATTCACTTTGATTCGTTCTTGTAAAAATTGCTCAAAATTAGCTGCATCCATAATCCCATCTCCACGGGATGGGTACAATCCAGGGTAAATTTGAGTACTTGCTTTTTTTTTTTTTTTGCCTCTCTTCATCACAGATTTCTTCACGGGCGCCATGGCGGTAGATGAGCCAGAAAGGGCTATACAACTTCCATCTACTGCTTCTAATTCTGCCTTCTGGGACCAAGTCTAAAGATTCTTTCTCAAAAGAGTCCTTCAGATTCTTTAAGATAATTGTCAGATCCACATTAAGTCTTTGCTAGGCTAAATATCTCCAGTTCCTTCGGCCAATCTTTATATGCTATGATCTTGAAACCTTTCCCCATCCTGGACATTCCCTCTCGTTACTTTTCTTCTTATCAATATCCTTCCTGAAACATGGAACCCAGAACTGAGTACACATAATCTGACCAGGGCAGAGTTTAGTAAAACTATCACCTCCTGCATGCTAGACTCTGACTCTTTTAATATAATGCATGGTGCCCCAGAAACAAAAATTAAAAGAATGTATCCCCTGAATAAGATACCCCACTAGTGGTCATCTAATCTGCCTTTGAAAACCTGCAAGGGAATGAAATCACTGCCTCCTTGGGTAGACTATTCCATTTTTGGTAAACTCTAGTTGTTAATAAGTGTGGAATATTTAGCTTAGAGAAGAAAATGTCACTCCAACTTCATTCCCTCCTCTTTCCCCAAATTTTAATACCCACTTAAACTAGGAAGCAACCGGATGGGGAGCCTTGTAAAGAGTCCATATCTGCTGTCCAGAAGATTTCTTTTCCTACTCAAATGATTTTGTCTCGCTTTTTCCTCACATTATTTTCACATCATGAATCATGAAAGTTGATTGGAGAATCCATTTCATGCTGCTTCTCAGAGGGTTCCAAATTGCTAGCTTCTGTCCAGGTGGTATATACTAGATGCTCATAAAAATACAGAATGTTTCAAAAGTCCTAGTGCAGTTTTAATAGAAGTCACTTTGTTGAAGAAGAGGCTCTAAGTCTGCTTTGCTCTCTTGGCTCTCCTCCTGAGTCTCTTAACTTCTCTGCCCAGTGGTCTTCATATTCCCAAAGATGCCTCTGCCCTGGTGACCCCCTTCTTTGATTGCTGAGTTCCTCTTAGAACCTCCATTTTGAGTGAGTGCCCAGATCAGCCATGCTCATTCTCTCACTTCTCTCCTGGCTACTCTCTTGACTCTCTGGATTTCTCTCTTCCTCCCTACCAAACTTTACAACTGCCTGTTACATGTTGTCTTCCCCCATTGGGATGAAGCATGTTGAGGGCAGGAACTATCTTTCTTTTTGCTTGTGTTTGTATTCTTAGTGCTTAGTAAATTACCTCCCAAGTAGTATATGTTTAATAAATGCTATTGGCTTATCTTGACTTTTTGTTCTTCAGAATCAAATGCTTTTCTAATAGTCAATAAACAATAAATTCAATAGAATCTTGTATTCTCTGAAACTTTCAGTCAGTTTTGTTTATAGTATGCAGTAGAATATAATTTACAAGAAACTACTAGTTCCCTTCTCATATTTTCATCAAGGGTACCTTTGATACATCGTAGATCATTCTCATAAAGATGTTGCCGATATGAAAAAGTGGGCATGAGTCAAGAGTTATCGATGTCACGGGGATCCCATCCTTTTGCTTACTACCACCTGCATGACCGGTCTCTGTATTCTTATTTTTTTAAATGAGGGAGTTGGATTAGATGATCTTTGAGGACTCTTCCAACTGTAACTCCATATCTTAAAATTCTATCTATAGCCACAAATTTAGAGATAGAAGAGTTCTTACAGATAATACAAACCAACTCTTTCATTTTACAAATCAGTAACAAACAGGAGAGTAAGGAGCTAGGATTCTGACCCATGTCCTCTGCCTCCAAGGCAGGTAGATGGCACAGTAGATAGAGTGCTTGGCCTGGAATCAGGAAGACTTATCTTCATGAGTTCAAATCTGGCCTCAGACACTTAGTAGTTGTGTGACCCTGGGCAAGTCACTTAACCCTATTTATTTTAGTTTCCTAGTCTGTAAAATGAGAGGGAGAAGGAAATGGCAAACCACTTCAGTGTCTTTGCCAAGAAAACCCCAAAAGGGTTACAAAGTGTCAGATACAACTAAAAAATGACTCAACAACAGCTGACTCCAAATCCAGTACTTCTTCCAACATGCCACGGTATTTTTTTAGTTTGTTATAGTGAACGGAGTGGTAGACTTGGCATCAGGACATCTACATCTTACTTCTAGCACTGCCATGTGACCGTGGGCGAGTCACCCAACCTAGTTTCCTTTTTGTAAAAGGAGGGGATTAGATGGGATGATCTCAAAGGTTTCTTCCAGTTATAAATCTATGATGCCATATTTCCCAGACCGATAACTCAGCACCCTCAGAATTGTGTCACCTCTAGTGCGGACACCCTCTCTGTGTGTTAGGAGTATGTACAGCAACCCATAATGGAGTATGTCTAACTGACTTCAGCACCAGTAATGGCTGAAGCAAGAGAAACAATGATCATTGGTAATAGCCTCAGGACACCAGAAGCCAATAATGTGTATGCCTGGATGTAGGTATTGTGTTGGGAGGTGCAGACTTGCAAGAAGAGAGAAAGAGAAGTATCTGCCTGGAGGAAGAGTCCACACTAGCACCACAAGACAGAATGAAACTAGAATCACATCTTCCTTGCCAATTCCAGAGAGTTGGAGCAGCCTGATTCTGTGGAATATGGTTTGAGGAACAGGAAATCCTGGTGTTGGAAGCTATGCCTACCATATCTGGGCTCCAGAGATAGCGAAGAAAGTAAACTCTAAAGATTGGTACCATGTAGTACAAGGAAACTGGTGGCCAGGTGCAGGAGCTAATGTGAATCCAGTTCCAAAGGGTTACCAAGCTATCCCCATAATAATACTCAAATCTAACTCAAGCAGAGTTCTCCAAGGAAGTGATTATTTCTCTGCCACCAAGGTTAGTAGGAGATTTTCCTTTTTTTTTTTTTTGGAGGGGGGCGGCACTGAAAATTGTCATTACTTGTTTATTTTCCACTGTTACTTTGCCATTATGTCCTAATTAAATGTTCTTTGTAGCTACAGAATAATCTGTGAACAGAAATTAACTGGATGAAGATTTGGGCTATGATATGCTTAATTATGATTACCTAAAACATGCTATAGAAACTTAAGATAGCTAGGAACTCCAGAGTTGTATCTCTAGTCATACAGGTATGTTTTGTATAGAGTAGCTAGGTACCCCAGAGTCACAGTATCTTTGTAGCTCCTTTTCCTATCTTCATTTTCATTAGGACAATTTCTACTCTCCTATGCAACACATTAGGGACTGAGATGTCATAGCCAAAATGTGATCTCTGTACTGTCACTGATGAAGAATATAATTTTTTAATGCAAATGTTGACAAGATTTTTCCATCTTTTGTCTATTTGTTGTCCCCTTTTCAATTTTTATTTCAAACTATCTTAGGATAAACAGAGCCTAATTGTATCTTGCAGCAAGCTTTCTATAAATTCATTTTCCTGTCGATGCTAATTGCTGTTTTATAAGGTGATATCGTTTATAAACATCGACCATTCTCTTCTTTAAGGATTGGCAAATGAATTCATGTACTAAACGTGTGCTGTCCATGGCTGCCATGTCTCCAGCTAGCAAAGGACATCAAGTGTTTACTTGCTGAAACAGTATCTAAGTTCTTTTGTTCATGTCAGAGTTGTGACTGCTTTACACCAGAAACGGTTTCATAGGAAATGGTGGTAGAAGGTGTTGATGGACTGTTCCTCTAGATGTCAATTTTCTGAATTTCCAATAAGCCAAGATAGAATATATATATGTATATACATATACACACACACACACCAACACACACATATATTTATATACTGTAGCTTATGATATTATGTGTATGTTGTATGTATGGGTGTGTAGGAGGGGAGTAGGCACAGGGGTCAGAAAGCCAAATGCTTTATTCATTGACAGCCATGCTCATTTAAAGTCAAAAATTCAAACTGTACCCCCCCAAGTCCTGAGGCTATTCCAGAGATACAGCTTTCTTTCTTAGGCATACAGTATTCATAATTTTCCCTTATCTTAGACTCTTAAATGAGCCTCTTTGTGCTTTGCTGGCCCTGTCAGACTTTGCCAGGACTTAAAGGGTTTTTCTGCAAAGTTTACTCAGGAAACACATGGAATGCTCTGTAACAAGTGGAGCCCGTGTTTCTCCCATTTAATGAGGCTCTTTCTTTTCACATATCAAATATCCAATCCTTAACCAAAATACTTTATTGTTCGATAATGACTCAAGATTTCAGACTCCTTAAATGAAAAGGAGAACCAGTGGAAAGCAGTGGAATCCCACTATAGATAGAAATGTTTCATTAACTTTG
Organism: Phalanger gymnotis; assembly: GCA_028646595.1. Taxonomy (NCBI): domain Eukaryota; kingdom Metazoa; phylum Chordata; class Mammalia; order Diprotodontia; family Phalangeridae; genus Phalanger; species Phalanger gymnotis. Next base: position 96,437,221 of record CM053627.1, on the reverse strand, counting down.
TAAAATGTCAACGGTAAGGGGGTTTTCAGGGGCATTTCAAAATTCCTGTGCAATTGTAGCAAAAGGAACAGAAACACAGCATTGTAAATGCTAGAAACAGGAAAGGGGAAAGAAGAGACTCTATAGAAAGTAGAACTTGTTTTGATCACTCTGGGCAAAGCAAATCTCAGAGAAGGTAAACAGACAGTCCTGGGGAGGGGGAGGATGGGAGGAGACAGAGAGAGAGACAGAGAGACAGAGAGAGAGACAGAGACTTTTAAAAATATTTGATTGATGCCTTTTTTTCCCTACATAGTTGTAATTTCCAGCACCAAGTCACAAAACCCTCACATTACACATACTGGCCATGTGACCCCAGACAAGTGACTTAACCTCTCAGAGCCCCCCACCCTCACGACCCCCACCCCCCATAACTTTCTGAGGCTATAAATTACAGAGAAGTTGCTTATTTGCATTGATAAAGGGAGTATCTGAACCCAGAATCTTCTACACCAACAACATCAGAGATCCCCTTTTTAAAGAAAAATAAAACAAACTGACACATTGACCATGCCTTAGTTTCCACCTATGGTCCACCACCTCTCCAAAGAGAGGAAGGTGATATGTTTCATCACCAGTCCTATAAAGTCACATTTTATTTTTTACAATTTGGAAGCCAGTGTCATACTGTGATAATATTGGCATGAATATTGGTGCGTCTATTAGGTGGTGGCCACTCCAAATCTATGAATTCATCAGTGTGAGAATTTCTTTGTGAAAACTCCTCAACCAGGGAAGATTTTAATGGTTTTCCTGCAAAGATTATCAAAGAAATGCATGGGATGCACTAAAACATGTAGAGTGTACACATAGAAAATTCATTTGTATCTTACAGTTGAGAGAATAAAGGACTTATCTAGGGTTACATAAACAGTAAGTGGCAAAGGTAAAACTCAAACCCAGGTTTTCCTGATTCCAAGGTTAGCCCTTTGTTCACTCCCCCACACTGCCTTTTATCAGATAGCCAATCAATAAGGAATTTTTAAGTGCCTGCTATGACTTTTGCAAGAGCGGCTAGGTGGCAAAGTGGATAGCGCACCCAAGTCTAGAGTCAGAAAGACCTGAGTTCAAATCCAGCCTCAGACACTTACTAGCTGTGTGACCCTGGACAAGTCACTTCACTCTGTTTGCCTTTGTTTGCTCATTTGCCAAATGAGCTAGAGAGGAAAATGGCAAATGACTCTAGCATCTTTGCCATGAAAATCCCAAATGAGATCACAAAGAGGACGACAGAACCCAAACGACTGAACGACAGCATCTTTAGTGCTGTTCCAAACACTGAAGACACAAACTAAAATTGGATATAGTCCCTCCCTTCAAGGAGTTTGCACTCTGTTGGAGAAAACAACATATACACACAGAGACACACACACACACACACATAGATGTAGATGTAGACTTAGACGCAGATGCAGACGCAGATGCAGATGTATATAAGAAGGTATATGCATGCAAAGTAAATACAAAATAACCTGGGGGAAAGCACCAGCATTTGGGAGAGCCACCTCCTGCCAAAGGTGGCACATGATCTAAGCCTGATTCTAAGGGGTGGGGGTGAGGAGACAGTAATTAAAGCATGGGGAACAGCTGGTGAAAAAAAAGCATCTAAAAAGGTTCTTGTTTGAGGAATAGTAAGGAATCCAGTACAGCTGAACCATACAGTGTGTAGGGGAACTTGTTGTTCAGCTATTTCAGTCAAGTCCGACTTTTCATGACCCCACTTGGAGTTTTCTTGGAGAAGATAATGAAGAAGTGGTTTGTCATTTCCTTCTCCAGCTCATTTGACAGATGAGGAAACTGAGGCAAATAGGGTTAAGTGACTCGCCTAGGGTCACACAGCTAGTATGTGTCTGAGGTCAGATTTGAATTCAGGTCTTCCTAACTCCAAGCTCAGAGTTCTATCCACTGTGCCACCTTGCTTGCCCTGTGTAGGGGAGTAACGTATAATAAAACTAGAAAGACACAGAGGTAGCAGTTAACAAAGAACTTTAAATATGAAACAGAAATGTTTGTATTTGATCCCAGAGGTAATAGGGAGCCACTGAAGTTTACTGGTATGAGAGAGGGGATTAGGAAAATCACTTTTAAGTAAAATCTCATGGACATAAAGGCTTATGTTAAAATGCTTCTTCAGAGAATGCTGCTAATAAGCCCACTCAGTGTTCAAGCTAAGTCTGTGATAGGGAGTTGCATTGGAGGAAGGATATTATTTGTTTTGAAACCTATGTTAACCCAGTCATTACCCGAATATTTTCATTTCATTTCCAAAAAGTGATTAGTGAAAAGAGCACAAGATTAGTAGTCAGAGGACCTGGGTTCAAATCCCAGATCTGGTACTTCTTATCTATAGATCCTTGGGAAATTCCTTGAATCTCTTCATTTTCCTCATCTATAAAATGAAGAGGTTGGACTAAGTTCACTAAGGTCTCTTCCAACTCTAAACTCTAAATCACATGGTGACCTAATGATTACTTTATTACTAGGGAGAGATTTAGTAAAAGCACAAGATTTGTGAACAGAAGACCTAGGTTCAAATCTCAGCTGTCTCATGGACCTTAAACTCTCTGAACCTGAGTTTCATTTTCCGAATTCACAGGGTTATTACTGGGTAAGTACTTTGTAAGTGTTAAATCGCCATAAAAATGTGAGATTATTATTGTTATTGAGAAAATTTGGCTAGGGAGTAGATTTTAAAAAAACAGCAAAGTCTCATATTCCCAAATTAGTCAAATTTGACTTGAATGCAAATTGTCATCTTTCAGGACCAGTCTTAGGCAGAATTCTCCTCCCTGCCTTCCTGCCCACCCAAAGTGATCAATATAACCCTGTCTCCCTAAGCACTTCTGAGACTTGGGCAGAACGCTATGCTTAGCATCTCTTCTCTATAACCCAACAAGCATTTATTAAGTATCTAATATGTGCCAGGCACTGATGAGGATACAAAAACATCATTGAAAGAGTACCTGATAGGGAATTGTTTACATTTGAGAGAAATTATTTCTCTAATAACCAGTTACTATTGGAGAGATCTAGGATCTTTTCCTCTTCCTATTTCCTCATTCTCTACCAGGTCAAATAAACCCTAAAGAATAAGGCTGATTATGAGATTGGATTTAACATTCTCCTCAATCTTGCTCAGATGCCACTCAACTGGGGAAGCCCACTGGGTTCTGCTGAGGCTTGGGTGGGTGGTAGATGCTTTGTCTAGATTGGGAGGGGTGGAGCTGGGGGTGATCTGGGAGTAAGAGTGACATAATTGGCCCCCAGCCCCTCTTTAGTATAGGCCCACCTCTCCTTATAATATTGATTCTTCTCATTAATTGTTAACCAATCAGAGTTGATTGCTATCTGCTGGGAACACTCACTCTTCCAAGGGCATGCAAGCATCAAGAGGCCTCCACGATCTGCCTTTGGTTTACAAGAGATGGCCAAATGACCACACTTTAATTATTCACTAGCCATAATTAATAAAATGATTAATTACCCAGAAATCATGTCTCTCAAACTTTTTATATGTCACACATCCTACCTTTTACACCAGTGGTGTGAAACTGAAACAGAAATGGAGGTCACTACACTGTATATAAAGATCCCTATGCGCACATATTGACTTAGAAAACCGCATATTAACATTATCAATATTTTATTGTATTTTTATTTATTTTGTTAAATATCCCCAATTACATTTTAAGCTGGTTCAAGCTGTGCTGGGGTGTTGTGGGCTGATGCAGGAGAGGCTGTGTGTTTGATATCTCTGTTTTACACCATCAAAATTTATATGACATTTGTTCCATTTCCTTAAGGGTTCTTCCCTCTACTATATTGCTGTCCAAAATGCAGCCCACAGTGCAATTTTATGCGACCCGCCTCTGGGTTTTAAATTTCACGAGCGAAAAAATAAAATAATAATTTGCAGGGAATGCATATTAGATTTTCCAATTCTATCACTAATAAATGATCTCATGGATGTTAATTGTCTTTGGTGTTTTTAAGTAGTATTATGGACGGGACACATCACACGGAATTTTCAATCCACCTGTGGGATGCGTCCCGTCTGTACGATGCAGACTAGTCAGTACGTACCTACCTTTATACTCTTGTGTTGTCGCTTTGTTGTTTTGTGTTTGCTTTCGCACTTCGCACCTTAGCCTGTTGTGTTGATGACATGTGTTCCCCCACTTTCTATTAGTGTACTGTATTTTTTATTCTAGGTGCGGACCTCGAATAATTATTTTATTTTAATACAGCCCTAAGATAACCTAAGGCTGGACAGCCCTGCTCTACTAGATGACAATGGGTGGTAATAAGCAAATTAACATTCGCTCAAACTAATTCCTGTTGATATATTATGCTGGCTAATATACTATCCTTTCAGAACCTAGCTAAAATACCCCTAGGGGATAGATAGAGAGAATGTCTTCCAAATCATATCATATGAAAAAAGATGCTAACTGCATCCAGAGAAACAATTCTGATAAATAAAAGTATGTATAGAATAATTTTACATATGTACACACACACACACACATATGTCTGTGTGTATGTATCTTATAGTAACCATTGGGGGACTAGAAAAAGGAGGAAGAGAAAAAAAGAAATTTATTATATATTTATATATATATATATTATTACATATATATAAATTTATTACATATAAATGGAATAGTGTGTTGTAGATTTTTAGTTTCATGTGTAATTTTTTTACTATATTATGGAACTGCTTGTTTTATCCCATAAATTAAAAATAAAGGAAAAAAAAAGAAAAAAAAGAAAGGGAATAAAAATTATATTATGACTACTTTTTTTTCTGTACCAAATGTTAGTCCTATATTTGTCAACATAATACATCTCTTTACTTCAAAAATCAGGGGTTTCTTTAATGTGACTATCCTTTCCACTAGCACAGATTACAATCCCTCTATTTTTATGTTAGTAATGTCTTCATGAGTTGTTTTGGTCCAAGAAATTCCTCTGTAGCCTAAAAATGAGCCTCTGAACTTAACCAGATCAGTCCTTGGACACACAGTCATTAGCAGTCTTGTCCTTGTCCCTCTTTTCCTGGAACTCTTCAAATCCTTGGCTTCTTTCAAAGCTCAATTAAAGCGCCACCATAGCAATGAGGCTGTTACTGATCCCTTCCTCCAGCAGTCTCTCAACCCCAAAATGACCTTGTATTTACTTTATTTTTGAATACAATTATATGTGTATATATTATTAACCCTGATAGAAGGTATGCTCCTTGAAGGTAAAGACTACTTCATTTTTCTCTCTGTATCTTCAATGTCTAGAACAGAGGAGAAAGATTGTTCATTTCTAGATTACACAGTTAACTGGAACCTTTCCAGCTAGCTAGGACCTGCCTGACGTTATACTCTGACATCCTAATTAAATATCAAGAATTCAGAATCACTGTCACATCGTGGTTTACCATTAGAAGACCTAAACACGGGTCTCTGAAGAGATCTTGCGTCATATATACAAGCCAATAAATAACAGCAGCACAGGACTGTTAGGGAAACTACCTGATCTGAAGTCCAAAGACACAGATTCACATCTTAGTTAGTTCCATCTCACAGTCCATGTGTTGTCTCAAGACAGCAAGCTCTAGAGAGCTGGCATTCTACAGGAGGCAAATAATGTGTACCCAGACAAATACATGCAAAGTAAATGTAAGGTAATTTGGTAGGGGTAGTGCTCCTAACTGGGGAGCAGGAAAAGCTTCACCTAAGAGATGATAATTTGAGTGTGAGCCTTGAAGGAAGCTAAAGTTTTCGAGATGCAGAGGTGAGAAAGGAGGTGTTCTCCTTTTGCCAGAATAGTATTCTCACTGGCAATACAGTGCTGGACCTGGAGTAAGGAAGACCTGAGTTCAAATGTGACCTCAGACATTTACTAGCTTTGGTTTCCTTACCTGTAAAATGGGTATAATAATAGTATCTACCATCCAAGAATGTTGAAATCAAATGAGATTACATCTGTGCAGACCTTAAAGTGTTAAATGCTAGGTATTACTGTTAATTCATAATTAGAAGTCAGAATAACTGAATTCTAGTCCTAACTGCACCACTTAGTAGGCTAGATGACCTTGTGCAAATGGCTTAACTGCTCTGGGCCTCAGGCTCCTCATCTCTAAAATGAAAGGAATGGACTAGATAAGGTCTATGGATCCTTCCAGCTCTACCTCCTACCCTTATAGAATGCTTGTTCATACCAATTTAGCCTTCTCAGCTTTTATCCGTTCTTGCTCCAAGCATCCCACTAGAGCCAAAACACAGACTCCATCTCTTCCCTTTAAAAGGAAACATAACTGTGGTTCATCGGTTAACTTTCTTTTCCCCCATCCCCCTCCCATGTTTATTTTTTCACATTTTTTTAAACCAAGAGTAAAACAATAACAAGAGGGGCATGTTTATTATTGCTATTATAATTACTGAACTCGATTTCCCATTTCGCACCCTGGGGAGAGGGTATCCTCTGAACCTGAGAAGATATTAGTTTGTATTTATGTAGGACTTTACAGTTTACAAAGACCTTTCATATCCATGATCTCATTTGATCCTTATAACAACCCATGGGAAGCTGGCAGGATAGGTATTATTTTTATTATTCATGTTTGATAGGTAAGGAAAGTATAACTCCAGAGGGTGACTTGCCTAAGGTCATCTAACCTGGTAAGTGGAGAATCCAGGACTAGAATTCAGATTCCCTGACTTCTAATTAGGAATTAGACAACACTTGGAATGTGAGGCAACAAAAAAGGAATTTGTTAAGTGTCTCCTGTGCACCAGACGTTGTGCCAGGTATGAATGCCACTAAAGCAAAAATTAAAATAATCTTTGCTCTTTAAGGAACTTAAACTTTCCTGGAGGCAAATGTATACTAGGGGTCTGCTGAAGCCACCAGCTTGTAGTGCCTCAGGAGAGACAATTGTGATATTTTCAATGTGAACATTTACACCTCAGATATCAGGAAAGGCTCCAAACTGGGGTTTGATTCATCATTTTGTTGATTGTCTTGACATAAAAAAGGGATGAAGAAAATGTTACTAATGTAGATTAAGATTAAAAGTATGTCATGGATTTTTTTTTTTTTTGGCGAGCCAGTCATTAAGCATTTACCAGCACTGCCCACAAAGTAAATGATAAATCATTTGGTGGGGTAGTGCTTATAACTGGGGTAACAAGAGAAGCCTCATATTGGAGATGGTATTTGAGTGTGAGTCTTGAAGAACAGGAAGGTTTCCAAGAGGCAGAGGTGACAAGGGAGAGAAGGCATTCCAGGCATGGAGGACAGCCTCTGCAAGAGTATGGAGCTAGGAGAGAGAATGTTCTTCAAGAGGAACCACAAATAGGCCAGTGTGAGTGGAACATACAGTTCGTAAGAGGAGTGATGTGAAATACTTTGGGAAAGATGGGTCAGAGCCAGATTTTGTAGGGCTTTAAGTGACAGCCAGGAGTGTGTATTTTATTCTAGAGACAGCATTGAACCATAGAAGCTTATTAAGCAGGTCAGAGCCTCTTGAGCTGTACTTTGGGAAGATGATTTGGACAGCTACAAGGATGATGGATTGGAGAGGGGAAACGCCAGAGACGGGGCGGTCAATTAGGAGGCTGATGTGGCGTTCGAGGGGAGAGGTGATGAGGTGAGTAGAGAGAAGGGTGGAGGAAGAATCCATGAGACTTGACAACTAAGTTGAAATAGTGTGTGAGAAATGATGAGTGAAGAATGACTTCAAGGCTGAGAGGCTGGGCAGATGGAAGGATGGCAGTTCCTTCAATTGAAATAAGAAACTTGGGAAGAGGGGTAAGATGGGGAGAGGCAGGGGAGACAGTTCTATTTTAGACACATTGAGTTTGAGTTACCGTTTCAACAATTTGGCTAGCAGCTACTGTGGCTGTGTAAAACAAACAACAATCAGCACACAGAAATGCTGCAAGCCCAGGTTCTTTTGATCTGTTTTACTAAGGAAAGCAACATTAAGGGGTTAACAAACTTACTTTTACCCAGCATACAAATATCATTCACCTAGTTCAGGGGGAAAAGCCGGCACTCTGAACTTCAGAGCAAATACAAACAAATTACAAACATCAACAGACAGACCTTGTCTGATTCAAATCTCAATTCATAGTTACCAGAATTTAACAAACACCCCGGTTTCCAAGCTGGAAGGCTCTTAACTACAGTTGCCCAGAATTTCCACATCAGCACTCAGCCAAGAGTGAGAGCCCTAAGCGAATAGCTCTGTTCTCTCTTTTTATGCCCTCTTTAGCCATCATCAAATGTCATCTGAGTGACCAGAACTTAAGCTCTTACTATTGGCTCTGGTCCTAGCAACTCCCCTTAGGACCCTGGGGGCTTCATACCCACATCAGCTTAGCACCTAGTAGCTGGGTGTTTGGGGCCTACTTGGGAGCAAAGATATGATCAGACCTCCCTTTGTTGGCCCTGCCTGGAGCCCCACCTTAGTTACCAATGCAGGTACCCATGGGATATCAAGATGGAAATGTCTAGCAGGCAGTTAGGGATGGGAAATTGGAGCTTAGGAGAAAGACGGGTTAGATGTGGAGATTTGGAAATCATCTTCATTGAGAAAATAATTGTATCTACGGGAGCAGATAAAATCACAAAGAGATAGGGTAGAAAAAGAATCCAGGGCAGAGACCTAGGATGTACCCATGAATTAAGGGAAAAGATGGATCATAATCCTGCAAAATACAGTAAGAAGAAATAGTTGAAGAAGTAGGGAGAGAAGCCGGAGAGAACAGGGTCATGGAAACCCAAGGAGGAAGGGAGACAGCATCCAGAAGACCAATAGCGTCCAATGTTGCCACTTTCTATTTGTAACAGGGACAAGTTCCTTTATCTCCATCACCAAGAAAATGAAGGAGTTAGAATAGAGGACCTCAAAGATTCCTTCCAGATCTAAATCTATATAGAGCTATGATCTTAATAAGGAATCAATCCGCTGCAGCATACTTCCCTCTCTCAACCTGATTCCCTTTAATCCCTTCCCTCTCAGTTTCTTCTACCCAAACCCATGTCCAAATCTCAAATATAGCTCTTTTACTTAAGTTTATATCATCCAGGTAGAGGGAAAAATCTATTGGCAGCCTTCAGAAAACCATACAAAGGTGCCCAGCCCCCTAGGCAGGTGCTATCATCTTCGACAGAAGGTGTTATGCGGAGTGCATGAGGTTAACAGAAGTCTTCTGTGGTCATTTTGCATCAAGACTATGCAGAGATCAATTCTCTACTCCTTTTATCCCCCTGTCCAAATAAACTCTCATTGATCTAGTCAAGTGAAGGGTTTAGGTCATCTCTATCCCTGGCTAAGCAAAGAACTAAACAATGTCATTTAAAATTCATTAAAACATTCAAGTGGATTTGGGGCTAGTATTATTCCTCAGTCACCCCACTGCACTAGGTACCATAAACACCGCAGGGGTGGGGGTTGGGGGTTGGAGAAAGAAGAAAACACCAGATGCCTGAGGCAGTTGAAACAACTGGATGGAAGCAGGGTTTGCTCTTTATTTTGATGTGGGATCTCAGCAATGTCAACCTCACTAAAGTCATGTGGAAGGGGGTTCCATGCTGAAGCCAGCTGCTTTCATGGCACTGGCCATGTCCCATGCGACAACATCTGTTTGTTTTCTCACTCCTTATTGTGGTCTATAAATGCTTCTGGCCTGGCGACCAGGAATGTCAGGAGACAGCTGTGCATTCCTGTGTCTGTTACTGACCTGGACACACTCAGTGCCTCCTGTTGGTAGAGGTCAACGGGATTTGGGGAAGGTGGTCACTTACATCCTCTTCTTTTTATGAATGGATATGTTTATTATTAGACCAATTGGAGTGTTGACAAGCATGGCACAGAACAGAAATGCGGCCCCTTTCCAGTATCAAACATTTAGCATTTTGATTGGCTGAGGAATTAGCTGGCAGCAGTTACTTGGTTAAAATTCCCTGAGGTTTATTTATGTGGTCATTTGGAGTCTTTCTTCTTATTTTAAATATATCAGCATTTTTCCACAGCCCTGAGCTTTTCTCACCACAGTAGGCAGGAAGTTAATATGTCTCACAGAAGCTTGTTAAGTTTGGTTCCAGGAGAGAAAGACAGAGAAAGAGGAGAAAAGAAAGAGAGAGAGAAGAGAGACAGAAGGGAAGAGAGGAAAAGAAGAGAAGAGAGGAGAGGGGCAGAGAAGAGAGGAGGGGGAAGGGAGGGAGAGGGGAAGAGAAGAGGAGAGGGGAGGAGACAAGAGAAGCTGGGTAATAGGGATACGAAGATGAAATAAAGCATACTCTTTGTGCTTATAATTCTAATAGAAATTGTGAGAAGGCTTTAGACACACACACATATATATATCATATATAATGTATACATATATAAATATAATATAAGGCAAAATGTGGCTAAGTACAAATAGAAAGGTCCAAACAAAATGCTGTAAGATAAGAGGGAAGGGAGGGACGGAGACAGAGAGGGAGGGAGGACTGGGCCAGGGTGGGGGGTGGGGAGGGAGGGAGGGAGGGAGGGAGGGAGGGAGAGAGAGAGAGAGAGAGAGAGAGAGAGGAAGAGAGAGAGAGAGGAAGAGAGAGAGAAAGAGAGGAAGAGAGAGAGAGAAAGAGAAGAAGAGAGAGAGAGATAGAGAGAGATAAAGAGAGAGAAAGAGAGGAAGAGAAAGAGAGAGAGAGAGAAAGAGAGAGAGAGAGAAAGAGAGGAAGAGAGAAAGAAAGAGATAAAGAGAGAGAGAGAGAGAGAGAAATTACTCTTGGTTGGCAGGATTAACACGAGTAACTAACCGTAACCAGTTCTATCCTTTCAAGCCTCAGAAAGATAGATGAGGATTACTCCCCCATCAAAATGGTTAAAGCAATCAGGAAAAAGTATCAAGACAGCCAAAAAGATCTGCCTTTCTGTCCTGCATCTACAAGATAGAACATGATGAAGAAAATTCTGTCACCCTAATGGAACATCTGGGATAGCAAACCGAAAAGACCCCCGGCCCTTTCGGAGTTAGAGAATCTGGATTAAAACCCTGTCTCTGGCCATATTACCTGTGTGATCTTCAACAAGTCGCTTAATTTCTCTGTGCCTCAGTTTCCTCATCTGTAAAATGAAACAATCATAGTAGATGGCCTCAGAGGCCTTTACAGCCCTAGAGCTATTTTATTATCTATAGATATGCCATTCAAGGTTATTACCAGAAAATTAGACCCTGATATCGGTGATTTTAACACAAAAACCATGAAAAGCCTCTTTGGGCTTGCCTTCCTCAGAGGCTGAGTTTCTTGTTGGGCTCGTAAGCTGTCTCATGACTTTCTTATAAGCTTCTTGAGGGTAGAAAATATTTTCTTTTTTTGTCTTTCTCTCCCCAGCACCAAGCCAGGAGTAAACACTCAATAAATGCTTGGTGGGTTGAATTGAGTTAGATCCCTTTTGTTCGCCAGCCTGGGTTCTATGGGACTTTGGGCACTTTAAAAATAATTCCACTTTCAGAGCACCAAGATTTGCCCCAGTACAGGAGATTTAAAAGAATGTATCCAAGGCTCCAAAAGCAGTCCCAGAAGAGGTTTCCCAAAATATGAGCAAGAGTAGCAAAGGTCTCTACTTTAAAAGAATATCACTCAGCTGGATACATATATCCTGGCTCTCAATTCAACCCAATAAGTATTTATTAAGCACTTGCTGTGTGCAAAGTACTGTTTTATGTGCTGATGATACAAAACCTAAAATTACATAGACCCTACTCTCAAGCAACTAACATTCTACTTGGGAAACAAGTGGATAGAGCGCAGGGCCTGGAATAAGGAAGATCTGAGTTCAAATCCAGCCTTGAACACTTACTAGCTATGTGACCCTGGGCAAGTCACTTAATCCTGTTTGCATGAGTTTTCTCATCTATAGAATAAGCTGGAGAAAGAAATGGCAAACCACTCCAGTCTCTCTGCTAAGAAAACCTCAAATGGGGTCTCAAAGTTGGACAGGGTTGAAAAGAAGTGACCCTCAAACAACTTACGTTCTACTTGAGAATTAAAAGGGTGAACCAATAAGTAAAAACAAGATAATATGAGAAGGGAGAGAAAAACCAGGACATCAGGAAACACTAGGTAGCACCCAGACTGAGCCTTGACAAGCTAAGAAGCTAGTTGGTACGCCGGATAGAGTGCTGAGCCTAGAGCCAGAAAGACATGAATTCTAATCCAGCTTCCAATAATTGCTGTGTGACCCTGGACAAGTTACTTAACCTTTATTTGCCTCAGTTTTCTCTTCTGTGAAATGGCACCTACCTCCCAGGGTTGTCACAAGGATCAAGTGAGATAATAATTGTAAGGCATTTAGCACAGTGCCTGGCACCTAGTAAGCACTATATAAAAGTTAGCTATTATTATTAATACAGCCCAAGACAATAGTAACTTTTTTGGCCCTGACATTACATGGCTGGCTCACACTGAGCTTGCTGTCCATTGAAACCTTCACCATATTTTTCGGACAAGCTGCCACCTAATCAGGCCTCCTACACCTTTAACTTGTGAAGCCGAATTCTATTCCAGTCCCTTGGATATGAGTGTCCCCTAGGTTTTAGTTCTTAGCTTTCTACCAATACATGAAGACCTACTTTCTCCACACCCAGATCTTCATTTATTATCTTTAGGTGTATCACTATAAAATCTCTCTCTCTCCACCCCTAATCTCTTTCCAGAGTTTTCCCTGATGGACATTTCCACTTGGATATCTCACCATCACAACCAACACATTTAAAAATGAACTCTTCATCTTTCCCACCAAACCAGCTCCCTCTTCGTCACTGTCCCATTTCTGCTCAAGCTTACACTCTTCTGCTAGTTACCTAAGCTTAGAACTGTGGTTCCATGACTTGCCTACTACACAGAGTCAATCACCAAGTCCTACAGAATCTCACTAGGCAGTTCAGATCAAGTCACTGCCCTGCTCAATAAACTCCAGTGGCTGCCTAGGGTCAAAACGAAACTCCTGTGTCTAGTGTAGAGTCCTTTATAATCTGGCTCCATCATAGTTTTCGAGCATTATGTAGTATTCTTCCTTCACACATTCTTCAGTCTAGCCCAAATGGCCTTCTTATTGGTTCTCTCATACAACACTGCATCACACAGTCTCTGCACAGGCTGATTCCTGTGACTAGAATGCATTCTCTCCTCAATTCTCCCTCTTAGAATTCCTAATTTCCTTCAAAGGTCTGCTCAAGAACCACTACCTACAAGAGTCCTTTCCTGATCTCTCCATCTGTTATTGCCTTCTCTCATCCCAGAAAAAGTACTTTGTTTTTATTTTATAAATACTTTTGTATTTTTGCATACTTGCAAACATACATGGTGCTCCCTCAATTGAATATAAGTCCCTCAAGGGCAGGGACATGTCGGTCAATCAGTCAACAAGCATTTATTAAACGTTTACTATGTTTCAGGCACTATGCTAAATGCTAGGGATAGAAAGAAAGATGGACATATTTTCCCTGCCCTCAAAGAGTTTACAGTCTAATGAGGTAGGCAACATGCAAAAAAATTGTACATAGAAAATATATAAAATATAAGTAGAAAATAATCTCAGAGGAAAGAGGGTAGCTCTAGAAGGGCCTAGGAAAGGTCTCTGGCAGAAGGTGAGATTTTGCTGTTGTTATTCAATTGTATGTGATTATTCATGACCCCATTTGGGATTTTCTTCACAAAGATACTGGAGTGTTTTGCCATTTCCTGCTCCAGCTCGTTTTACAGATGAGGAAAATGAGGTAAACAGGGTTAAGTGACTTGCCCAGCGTCACACAGCTAGTGTCTGAGGCCAGATTTGTACTCAAGTTTTCCTGACTCCAGGCCCAGCTCTTTATCCACTGCACCACCTAGCTTTTAAGCTGGGAGGGGGAGGTAAGGAAGCAGTGCACTCCAGGTATGGGGGACAGTCAGTGGAAAGACACAGAGTCAGGAGTTTGGAACTCAAGAAGCAGCAAGTCAGCCAGTGCTGCTGCTTCAAAGGGTAGATGGTCGAGTAAAAAGTTGTGTTTTTCTCTTTGGTTTACCAGTGCCTGGCATATAGTAGGCATTTAATAAATTCTTGTTTGTTAATTCCTCCTAGCTCTAGATATTTCTTTGTTTTACTTGAACTAACAATCTTTTTCAAAACTTTCACATGTAAAATAAATTCTCCACTGGAGTTACCATTCTTTAAGTTAATTATATGAATTTAAATTAATTCTATGACTATGCAGAGATAACTGGATAAACTTGGCAGTGTCAATATGATGACAGAGGCTGGACTTTTGTAATTTCATGGGTATAGGGAATTCCCACTACTAATGCAGGATGGCATATTTTCTGCAACTTGTCATCTCAGAGAGTCACGCAGAGAGGATAAGTCACTTGTGCAGGATCACACAACCAGGCATAGTAATGTGTCAGGGGCAGGATTCAAACCTAGTTCTTCCTGGTTCTGAGGGCAGCTCTCTAACCACTATGCTTGGGAGCATTAAGTTCATCCAAAATAAGAAATGTGTGTGTGGCGAACTTTAATGACTCATGTTGGTGAGACAAATTGGATGAGACCTCACACGATTTCCTACTCTGGTTTTCCTATTTTTGAGGATTAGGAAAAAAAAGTAGGGAATATATCCTCACCTGGTAAGGAATGGAAGCTGGTTTGAATATGGCTCATTTCATCCTGAAAAGAGGACTTTCTAGAGAGCAGAGACTGAAAATGAAGGGACCTGACTTAACATTTCTATGTCTTAGTAAATGGACTTGCCTTTGCCATGCATACATCATCGTTACTGCTCTAGCAATTAGGACAAAAATAATAAATGGCAGGGGGCCGCTAAGTGGTGTACAGTGGATAGAGTGCTGGGTCTAGAGTCACAAAGACTCATCTTCCCAAGTTCAAATTAGACACTTACTATGTGACCTTGGGCAACTCACTTAACACTGTTTGCCTCAGTTGCCTCATCTGTCAAATGAGCTGGAAAAGGCAATGGAAAACCACTCCAATATCTTTGCCAAGAAAACCCCAAATGGGGTCATGAAGAGTCAGACACAATTGAACAGCAACAACAATAAATGGCAGAGATAGAAAGAAAACAGAACTGGATCTATTAATGAATGGTTTGGTTGTTTTCTGCTTAGATATTGCTCAGCTGCATCATGTCTTAGGGATCATAGATACAGTTGGAAGAGACCTTTGAGGTCATTTGTTCCAACTCCACCTCTTTCCATGTTTTATAGATATGGAAGCTAAGGCCAAAAAGGCTAAGTGATGTTCCCAGGGTGCCGCAGCTATTGAGTAGCATGGTCAAAATTCCAGCCCAAACACTGACTCCAAATTCAGTTTTTTGTCTCACAGTACCATGCTTTTGACATATACCTAGTTCACAGCCTTGTTCCAATAAAGGAAATATTTCATGTCACTAAACCTTTTTTTTTTATTACATCACTTTTATCAATGACTTCTGTCTTTATGACAAACATCTGAAATGCCCCACATTTAAAGAGTCAGTAAATATTTATTAAGTGCCCATTATGTTTAAGGCACTAAGAATACAAAAACAAAAATGAAACAGTGGCTGCCCTCAGAGTTCTTACATTTTATCAGAGCAATAACATGTATATAAATAAGCATATGCAGAATACCGAGTGTCTGAAAAGCTAATGTTGGCTAAACTATACACTTGGACTTTTGGGAAACTCCATATACACAGGTAAAATACAAGTTAAATAAGGTATAAGGTTACTAGGAGCCAAGGAATCAGAAAGTGGCACTTGAACTGCATTGAAGGAATCCAGTGATTCTAAGAAGCAAATGTGATCAGAGTATATTCCAAGTACGAGGGGCAGTCACTGCAAAAGTAGATAGAAGATAGTCCCATGCAAAGGATTTTGGATATAAGCAGTGTGGAAAATTTCAGTGAAACTACTGCTTTTGTTCTTAGGACAAAATAGTGGAGTGGGGTGAAATCACAGAGGGATTTTAGGGCAAAAAGAAAGTGTTACTATTTACTATTATTCTCTTAAATATCATCATTAATGTTTAAATGATAGCAGCTCCAGACGTGTAGGATGAATGTGCATTGCTCCCATTGGACACTTAAGGACATAGTGACCATGCACATTAGAGCTGTCCAAAAATGTAATTGGCTGCCTTGGAAGCTAGCGAGCTCCCTTCATTAGAAGTCTTCCGGCGAGGGCTAGATGAGATGACCACTTCTCCCATGTGTTGTAGAGGGCACTCCTTTTTCAGGTACAGATTGGCCTCAATAGCCACAGAGGTCCCCTTCCAGCTCTGAACTTCTGTGACTAGGACAGATTCACTTTGTTACTGACTTCCTTATTTAGGTCAAGTTCAGGCTGGTGATGGCTCATTCCTGCCAATCCTGTTGGTTTTCTCCCTTCTGGTAGACATTTCAGCCTTGTTCACTAAAAAGGTTGCATAACAAGATTCAAATGAATGATTTCCAAGCCCTCTGAAAAAGACTATTTGACTGCTGAGCAAATGTCCCAGGACTGATTTGGCTTCAGACTTGCTCCTCTGCTGAAACAAGGCCAAAGAAACAATTGTGAAGCCAGATACTTTGGTTGAGCAGTCCATAAATCAGTGCTGGAAAGAGGGGTTGCCGAGGCTTTCTGTTACCAAGTCCTTCTGGGTCTGTGATTTCCATCCCAGGCAGAGTCCCTGGCTTCCAGACCTCAACTCCATGGCTTCAACAGGTCTATCTAGGCCAAGTCCTTGGTTCCCATTACTTTTGTACTGTGGTTTCTATGTCAGTTATAAGAAAACCAGGCAAAATTACAATTTTATGCAGTCTTACGCAATACCTTCTCGTGGAAGGCCACAGAAATTGTTGGATTCCATTGACTACTGGGCCATGAAGATAACGGGCCAGTGCCGAGCTAGTTACAACTTGAACGGACTTAAAAAAAAAAAAAAGGAAAATGAGTGGAATGGTTCCAAAGTCCAATGTAAGAGAACTTTAAAAAGAGTAGGAGAGGGTTTGATTTCCCCTTCTATAAATATAGATAAATGTGTGGTGATCAATGACGAGAAATCATTATCACTGCCATGATTTAGGTGACAGACTAACTGTCCTCCTCCTTCATATGAGATAGGACACAGCTACCAGTTCAGAATCAGAGGTATCAATTCCCAGCTGGACTTGGGGCTCATTGTGTGGCCATAGTTATGTCACTTAACCTCTCTCTACCTCACATTCTCCATCTGTAAAAACAAATGAGGAAAATTATATTTAATTGTTTTAAGAACTCAGATGAAAGGTGTTACAAGAACCCAGTGGGAAACTGCTTCATTGAAATCCAAGATTGTTCAGGAAAATTCTCAGGACTATGTTAGACCAGCGATTTACCTCACTTTGGAAATCGTGATGCTTTACCTCATCTAATTTTACAACACCTCCATTTCTCAACTCCCACCCTTACCAAAAGTCTTTTGTTCTTCAGTCATTGCAGTTGTGTCCACCTCTTTGTGACCCCATCAGGGTTTTCTTGGCAAAAATAATGGAGGGTTTTGCCATTTCCTTCTCCAGCTCATTTGACAGATAAGGGAACTGAGGCAAAGAGGGTTAAATAACTTGCTCAGGCACACACAGCTATGAGTTGTCTGAGACCAAACTTGAACTCAGGTCTTCCTGACTCCAGGCCTAGTGCTCTAGTCACCACAACACCCAGCTGCCCACTGAAGATCTTACAGATAACTAAAACAAAATTGAAGTGAATGAAAAGTATTTCTTTTTAAGACTTTCACTGAAATGATTGAAGTCACCCTAAGATCACCCCATATCAGGGAACAGAATCACCATGTCACATAAGGAGGTAACAATGGTAGCATAAAGTACAAAGTACTTTGGTGTCAAAGGATTAAGAGTATTTAAATCATGAGTTCACCACTTATTAGCTGCACCACCTTAAGCAAATTACACAAACTCTCTGAGCCTCAATGCTTCACATGTAAAATGGGGCTAATGTACTTATTGACCTTGGGCAAATCACTTAACCTCTCTGGTTCTAATTTCCTAGTGTGAAAAACGAACAGATTAGCCTCAGTGACCTCTATGATCCCTTCTAGCAATAGGGTAATGATTCCATGAGCTCAATATGACTCCCAGCTTTTCCATTTACTGCTTATATGGCTTTGACAATGGTTTTACTTGAGACTCAGTTTCCTCAACTGTAAAATGAAGGAGTTGAACTAGATGGCCTCTAATCTAATCCATAAATCTAATCTATGATCTATTGATCTTATGATCCATCCATTGGCTACCTTGTGGTGTGTTGTGAAGAAGTAGCTTTGTCCACCTAAACTGTTATAGACTCAATCCAACAACAAATATTAATTTAGTTCCTACTATGTAATAAGCCCTGTACTCAGTATTAGAGAAACAAAGACAACAGTGAAACAGCCCTGCCCTCGGGGAGCTTAACTTCTATATACCAAACACCGACAAATCAGATCCAAGGTACTTTTGGGCAGAAGACACACTAGTATAACTAGAAAGGTCTGAAATTTTAATGATCTAAGATAAAAATGGAAATTAGGATAATTTTTTTAATATTTTTTGCTCATGGGAAG
The DNA here is from genome assembly GCA_028646595.1 of Phalanger gymnotis. Classification (NCBI taxonomy): domain Eukaryota; kingdom Metazoa; phylum Chordata; class Mammalia; order Diprotodontia; family Phalangeridae; genus Phalanger; species Phalanger gymnotis. The sequence goes on along the minus strand of CM053627.1, from coordinate 96,418,584 downwards.
TTAGGTTACTACATTTTAAAGATCAGTTTATAAACTCTTTTGAACAGCCTTAATTCTCTGATTTGTAAATGTAATTCAACTAACACCTACCATGCACAAGGCACTGGCCTTTCAACTGTTTTGGCAGAAATTCCATCAAACCAAAGCAGCCAAGCTCCCAGACTCTGGGCTAGAAATAAACTAGGCGTGAACAAATTAGAATTGAATTAAATTAAATATCCAAGTTTTTAAATGTTTCTATCAGTTTTGCTGATTTCTTTTTCTTCTTCCTCTTTTTCTATTAAAAAAAAATTTCCTTATTATATGGGATGACTCCCTGAATGGGGGAAGGGAAGAAATGTGAAGGGAAATTTAGGTAATGTAAATACAGAAGATATCAATAAAAATTTATTTAAGAAAGAAAGCTCTCCCTCTTCCCTATCCCTGACTCTGCAAACCCTTGATAGAGAAAAACGTGGTTCTAATCTGGAACTCACAGAAGAGCAGAGTTGGAAACTCAGAGAGGAGACTGCTGTGTCCCAAACCAAGGGAAAGACTCTCCCTGGAGCGTGGGGGGAGGGGGGCGCAGATCCTATCATTTGCCCAATCTACTGTCACCCCTAAAACTTGGATCAGGTGATGTCTAGGGACAGCAAATCTCAGGGCAACAAAATAGCCTGATGATAGAGTACTAACAGTAACCAGCTCTATATAAAACCTAATCATGTTATTATACTTATATATAATTATAATGTAATCCAGATTACAAAACAAAACTACTAGTATGCATTAATTCAGTATTTCCATCACTAGCTAGAACACTTAAAGGAAGGAAGGAATCATAAATCTTTCAAAAATCTTATCTCCTTTTCTCTTCTCTTTCTCGCCCTTTCTCCTTCCTTGTTTCTTTCTTTCTGCTTTCTTTTATTTTGCCTTTTTCTCTGAACCAGATTTATACTTTCTCCATTGATCTCTGTCTCTGCTATGATTAACTACTATATGTTAAATAACAGCAGAGCTTCTAGTCCCTTTGCTAACTACAAAAGGACCAGCTTGCTACAGTGATAAGTTGTATCTGTAAGGCAAGTGTCACAATATCAATAGTGACCATGAATATGCCTATATAGTTCTGTAATGCAGAATATAAGAGACTCTTCATATAGAAGGCAGAAGTAAAACATTTACTCAGACACCAGAGGATCAGATCCCAAAACCAATAACTCCAATTCAACATAGCAGCAATTGTGTCCCAAAACAGGTAAGTCCACTTCATTATAACAGCAAGGAAATTAAAACACAATATGGAAGCAGGGAGCCAAGCCGACCCATATCCTTCCCCTCTACTGGTGCCTTCCCATAAACACTCGTTCACAAATCCTAGTTGTCTACTTGCCTGTGCCCTCTCTTCCCAAAGTTCTGAGAGCTTGTGGTTCTGAGAACCCTCGCAGTTCTGAGAGCTTAATGGCTACCCTCAGAATATGCATATATGTATGTATGTATGTATATGTATATATGTATGTGCATATATATGTATGTGTGTGTATCTATATATATATATCTATATATAGATATATCTATCTATCTATGTCTAGATAGATAGATATAGATAGATATAGATAGATAGATAGATAGATAGATAGATAGATAGATAGATAGATAGATAGATAGATAGATAGATAGATAGATAGATAGATAGATAGATATACCCTTTTTAGGGCCCCAGGGCTTCACACCTCTTATGACCTAATTAGCAAAAGGGTGTGGGCCTTCCTACAAACAGGCCTCCCCTAATCAAGCTTTCCTTAAGCAGCTCCACCTGAGCCTATTAAAGGGATTAATGGGTGGAGAAGATCTTTAATCACATAAACACCACAGGAGTATACCCAACTTGGAGTCAGAGAGCCTGGGTTCATATCCAGGCTCTGACACTTACTACCTGTATGACCTTGGGAAAGTCACAACCTTTCTGGACCATAATTCCTCTAAAATGAGGGGACATCTAAGATCATCATTTATAAACCAAAGTCTTCAATTTAAGTTTGAAATTAAAATTTGTGCCATTCAGAAGATGCTTGTTTTCTCATAGAATGGTCATCCTCTTTCTAATCAAAGACTGGAGGACCTTAGTTTGGCTTGAGCTATATTGTAATGTCCCTGTAGTCTTAAGGTTAGATAGAGGGTTTCATGCCAAACCCCCAGGGGAAATAGTGGTCCCTTCGAATCCAGAAGAGGTAGCACCTCTAAAAGGGGAATTAGGCTTGATCTCTTCCTCACTGAATAGACAGGAAGGTTTTTTAAAATAGTCCAAGAAGCCTGGAGCTTCTCGTCCTTTCAGTCCAGATCTGTGATTTCCTAAGAGAACCCCATTCATCAAAGCAGATCAGCCGGTCCCTCCTCTACAGCTTATACTCTCGGAAAGTTTAACGAGGCAACAAGAGGTTACGTGACTTGTCCAAGGTTACACATCGGTCAGAGGAGGCACTTTCACGCCCTGTCATCCTGCCTGTGAGGCCAGCTCTTCTGCCGCCAGGGCTATGCTATGGGCCACCCTATTGGCTTTTAGAACAATGACCCGGGGGCCAGTTTGGAAAGAGGAGTATTTGTTGACTTCTGTGTTCATTTCTCCCTCTAATCATCTCCAAATGTCAGCTCCCAGGTCCCTATTCGAGCTTCATTGTCTCTGAGATCTTTACATCTCCTCAGGAAAAGGAGCAATGACACCCTGGGTAATGAGGGCCAGGAAGAGAATCTGCCTCTGCAAGTTACAGATGGGGGGGTGGGGGTGGGGAGGGCATAAGAGCAGAAGAGCCAATTAGAGATGACTAATGTAATGTAGGCAGCAACCTAGGAAACCTATAAAAAAGGCCAGTGGGACTCAGATCATGCTACATAATGGATTTCTCTGTCCTACTGGCCAGCCCTGCACCTTAGCACTGCTGATCTTTCTGGGCTGACTGCCATCAAGTTCTGGGACTCGTTCCACAGGAGCTGCCAAGCCCATAGCTGGGCTCTCATTGTATCTAGGCTCCCCTTCTGTAAAGAAAGGCTACAGATGGCCCTGCAAGGAAGGCTCCGAGTCCCAGCCTTTGTCCTCATCTACTCTCTTCTTCTGGAAACCCCTTACTCTATGCCTGATACTTATAGCTCTCTCTCTCTATCAGATCTGGGAGCCTCAGAATCACAGAAACAAAAGGGCAAAGTGACCTTGGAGGTCACTGAGCATCTTGACAGAAGGAATTTTTTGTATTTTTACCCCACCCCCAGCAAGTTTGTATGCATCTAATAAATACCAGTGGTTTAATTTCTTTCAAGATTCAGCTCAAAGGGCACCTTCTACAGGAGACCTATCCCAATCCAGTCCAGCTGCTGGAGCCTCCTTCTTCATGGCTACCTTCCATCTACTCTGTATGTATCTTGTATGTGCCTATTTATTTACATGTCATTTCCCTATTTAAATGTGAGCCAATTGAGGGATGGCATTTTAACTCTTCTTTGTGCCCCTAGCACTTAGCAAAGTGCCTGGCACATAGTACCTGCTGAAGAAGTGCTTGTGGACTGATGGAGCTAGTCTAAATTACATTTGAAATAGGAATCTCTTCTATAAAATGCTGGGCAAATGGTTATCCAGCCTCCCCTTGACACCTCTACTGGATGGGAAATCACTTCCTGCTGAAGTAGTCCGTAACACTTTGGAAGATGTACAGGAGAATATGAACACAAGTGTCATCAGATGAGAAGGTACAGCTGGCTTCTCATGACTGTATCTAACAACAACGATGACAATTGTTGTTCAGTCATGTCCAATTCTTCATGACCCCATTTGGGGTTTTCTTGGCAAAAATATAGGAGAGGTTTGCCATCTCCTTCTCCAGCTCATTTTACAGATGAGGAAACTGAGGCAAACAGGGTTAAGCAATTTGCCCAGGGTCACACAACTAGTATCTAAGGTCAGATTTGAACTCAGGTTCTGCTGATTCCAGGCCCAGTGCTCTATTTACTTCACCACCCAGGTGCCTACAAATAACAATAGGAGTTCTTTAAGGTTTATGAAGTACTTTATATGCTATCTCATTTGATCATCCCAACAACCCTGTGAAGAGGTGACATACTTATCCCCATTTTACAGAAAACCGATAGAGGTTGAGTAAGTTGATTAGGACTATACAGTTCATTAAAGGCCAGTTCAGGGTTAGAAATCAAGTCTTCTTGAGTCTAGACCCAACACACTATCCACTGAACCACCTAGCTGCCTAAAGGGCATTCCTTTTACTTTCCCCTTATTTATTCTCCAAGGTACTCCCAATAACACTTCTTCCCAACCTCCTCCTCCTTTTTTGAAGGGGTTAACAAAGGCACTCCCAGATTCTTCTATCCCTTCCACATTCATCCTGGGTCTTCTGGCCCAATAACAATACTAGTTTAGGGAAATAATGGCTTTAGGTTATAAATCTTCATCTTTGCCTTTCTTTGTCCTGCTTATCACCTTGAGCTGGCTTAGAAAGGTCTCAGGCAGCACACACATGCACACACTCTGCCTCCCCACACATTGTGAATTCTTGTTGGAGAAACCATCATTTAGTCTCTTCTCTGCTAGATGAGTCTATTGCATTGCCCAGACTGCTTTTTTTGTTTCCACCCTTTACTGATCAAAAACACAAAAAAGGTTAATGTGTTCTTTTTCTTTTTATCTTGTAGTAGGATATCCAATAGCAAAAATGAATGGGCCAAAAAAACAAGAGAGTTAGAAGTCCTGGCTAGCACAATCCACTGGAAATACTGCAGCCAGTGCTAAATGCTTGTGACCACAGGGGTATGAAATGTCATTCCTGCTAAGACAATGGAGGGGTCTGTTAACACAGTGGCTTCCTTCCTAGCTCAGTCATGGGGGATATAAAGAATGTGTCTGAGGAGAGAACCAGGTCCATTCCGTACCATAGCTCCTCATGGGCCTGGACCACTACCCCCAGCCTCATGCCTTTAGCCCAGAGACAATCAACTGTCCTTAGAGTGAATGAAAGAACTGGGCCAAACCTGGGCACCAGCTTCTCCCCATATGTTCTCAAGATGGTATGTGTGGTGTGTGTGTGTGTGTGTGTTAGGGTATGTGTGTGTACGCACACACACATTGTACTTCTTCCATGCCTTCTTCTGGCATCTTTCTTCAAACCTCTCTGCAAACTATCCCTGACACATGCACACAGAGGACTCCAACAAGTCTTCTTCTGAAACATCCATTACTAGTGAAGTGGCTGTCCATTTCAAGACTGCCTACCCATCTGTTCCTGTCTAATACTCATTTGACAACCCTCAGCAGATCTTACTTGGACTACTCCTAGTCAGTCTCCCTGCTTCCAATCGCTCCCCTCTCTCTAACCCATCTTCCACTCAATTGCCAAGTTGGTATTTCTGAGACACAGGTATGATCATGTCATTTCCCTTCTCAAGAAGCTTCAGTAGCTCCTAATTGCCTCCCGAATTTAAATACAAATGTCTCTATTTGGCATTTGAAACCCTACAATTCCCTGTAAGTATTTATAAAATGTCAATCAGCATGTCAGGCAGTTTGCTAGCCGCTGATGATAGGAAGCCATAAATGAAAACAGTCCTTGCTAATGTTTGACTAGACAAGCTTCATAATCTGCCTCTAGCCTAACTTTTCAAACTTATTTCATATTATTCACTCTCTTGTACTTTACATTCCAACTAACAAGGCCTACCTGCTGTTCCCAGCACACAACATTCTTCTCCTGCCTCTGGGACTTTGCACAGATCCAGGATAATTCCAAAGGACTCAGGATGAAAAATGCTACCCACCTCCAGAGAAAGAACTGATGAAGTCTGAATGCAGAGCAATGCATACTTTTTTTTAGTTTATTTTTTTCATGGTTTTTTTTTTTGGTCTGTGTTTTCTTTCACAACATGACTAATATGGAAAGATGTTTTACATGATTGAACATGTATAACCTATATCCTATTGCTTGTCATCTCAGGGAGGGGGCAGGGAAAGGAGGGAGAGAATATGGAACTCAAATTTTTTTTAATGAATGTCAAAAAATGTTTTTCATGTAATTGGAAAAAATACAATTTTTTTTTAAATTGAAAAGATATATAAAAATAAAAAAAGAAAGAGAATTACCAGGGCCTTAGATATAAGTTAGGAAAAAGTAATAGGAAAAGTGGGATTCCCATCTAGTTTGCACAAAAATAGAGTTAATCTTTGGTTGTTCTTTCAAGCAAAACAAACCAGCTATAAGGGAAAAATAGTAGAAAAATTTGTCAAGGGTTCTGGGAAGAAATGCTAGCCCTACAAGTTCACAGTCTTATGTGACCAGCTAACTCTGTTGTCCAAACCTTTCTCCAGATTTCATTTATTTGTTGCTTTTGTTTTTAATATTAGTTTTAGTCTGGCTCATGTTTGGTTTTATTTTTCTTTTTTGCTTTTGTTTCAGTCAATCAGGCAACTAGCATTTATCTAGTGCCTACTCCATGCCAGGCTCTATGCTTGGTAGTTTGGAAAGACAAAAAACAGTCCCTGTTCTCAAGGAGCTCACAGTTTTATTGGCCAAGACAGCTTAGTACTTTTTGAAAGCTAAGGCCACACCTGGAGTTAATTAGGTCAATGTTTTAAATAGTTCACGCTTATATGGTACATTACAGCTCAAAGAGGACTTTCCTCACCACGATTTAGTGAAATAGGTTAGTACAAGTGTTATTTTAACTCCATTTTACAGATGAGGAAACTGAGGCTCAGAAAGCTTAAGTAACTTGCCTAGGGCTAAAGGATCACAGGATTTAGAGCTCTAAGGGACCTGAGAGAGGATCTAGTCTGACCCTCTCATTTTACAGATGAAGAAACTGAGGCCCAGAGAGGTTAAGTGTTATTAGTATAATCATATTATTACTTTGGGGGAACCGCAGCATGGAAAAAAAATTCCTAAATTGTCTATTAGCAAAAGAAACTCCGTAGCTAATTTATTCTTAAACTTATGTTGAACTCTTTCTAAAAAGAAGCCTAGCCAGAGCTTGCACCCACTTCTTCTGATTCCTAAACTTAGTATTCTTTCCAGGTTCTTTCCAACTCATCTTAGGAAGGCAGAGTTTTAACAGAGATCACTTAAAACCCCAAAACCATTTGTGTGGAATGTCCTAAATGGGTTGGAAAGGGTGGTCTGACCTCTAAGTGGGGATGTCAAGAGTCAGTTGAAACTGAGGCAGATGTTAGCCTGACATGCAAATTACTGTCTTTATCCAGCAAGCTTTAGTCTCCTCTCTCCTCTGTATTCCTACTTATAAAGAATGCAAATGAACCTAGCCACCTTCTGCTAAATGAAAAGTTGGTATTTTAAAAGACCCAGTGACTTCCCTAGAAATATCTGAATTTATTAGTCATCCCTATTTGGGTAATTTAATTTACTGTGGTATGGATCACAGGTAGTGGTGTAATAAACATTTATCTTATTTACCAATTTTAAAATGTGGCAGTTTTATCTTCAGAAAAATTGATTCCAATTGATACTTGAAGTCTTGAGGCTTATGTTTGTGAACACATTGGAAGGAAGGAAGCAAGCAAGGAAGGAGAGATGCAAAGAAGGAAGCAAGGAAGGAAGGAAGAAGAAGAGACAGACAAAGAGAGAAAGCCAATTACATTTCTGGCAGATTTTATTAGATTTCCAAAGTATATCCCCAAATGTATATGGCAAGGTGGTTAACACCCTTCTCCCCTTGGCCATGGGCTAATCAAGCAAAACAAAAGCCTACAGCCAATTAACTGAGATTCTCTTCCTCTCTCTCTCTCTCTCTCTCTCTCTCTCTCACTGGCACACACACACACACACACACACACACACACACACACACACACTACTATGTAGCAGAACTCAAAGAAAACTATAGATGTTTTCAAAAGATGTAATCAAGGTTGATTGTAGTCAGACTGATAACAAAAATGTGGATGTAACTGGGTGGTCTCAGGACAGATGGAATTTGTAGGGGAATATTTTTATGAAATGACTTTTATAATAGGGAGCAGTTAGGGTTCAGAGAGTCCACATGCAATATGATTTAAATGCAGAGAAAGATGATTTTATCTCTGAAGTCCCTTTAATGTGACTCAGATTCATTCCAAGTCCTATTTTAGTAAGCATATGCACTTTCATTTCTGTTGAATGCTGGAGTTACAACCTGCTGGGTCAATCATAGTGATTACTTGGCAAGGGTAAATCAAAAGTCCTTTCCTATCTTTGATCTTCTAAAACAGTGGTTCTCATAGTGTGGTCTGGGGGCGGGGAGGGAAGAAACATTTATTAAGCACCTACTATGTTCTGGGGACTACCTTAAGCTCTTTAACCAATATTGCGTCATTTGGTTCAAAACCCTTTGCAGGGGAGGAGTTGTCTGTGAAGTCAAAACTATTTTTAAAATAATACTAAAGTATTTTCATTTATAATATGATAAATTATTCATGATAAATACCTATAGACATAACCCACATAAACAAAAGCTCTCTGGGTGGGGGGAGGGCACAATAATTTTTAAGAATGTAAAGGGGTCCTAAGGCCAAGAAGTTTAAGAACCATTATCCTAGAGGATTAAATGTGGGCAAAACACCAGATTCAGCTGCCTGAAATATAGATATATATACTTACATATATGTTTATATGTGTTCACATATATATGCATACATACATATATACTCATATATGACTGCATATATATTATAGATATATAACCTATATATAACATAGATACAGTCTCTGTGTGCATGCATGCACACACACACATACACACATATGTATACACAAACCCCAAGTTAAGAACCGCTGGCTTAGGAGTTATGTAATGTATTATCTCCTTGATTTTTCCATCTAGCTTTCTGAGAAATCTATGGTTACCAGTTTCACAATGGGAAAAGAACTGACTCTGGTATCAAAAGACCTGATACATATAACCTAAGTTATTTAATGTCTCTAGGCTTCGGTTTCTTCAAAATTGAGATTAATCTAGATGTCCTCAGAGACCCCTTCTATCTAGATCTAGGATCCTATAAAGAATATTCTTGGCTCTTCCACTAGCTCTATGGTCTTCCTGGGTGTGGGTATTCCCTCTACCTCACATGGAATCCCATTCTCACTTCACCTTACATGAGTCTTGTCCATGCCTTTCCATAAATCCTACCCAATTAATTGAAGAGTTTTATTGAGATTTTAAAATATTTCGTGGATTCTTAGTACCTGGCACATAGTAGACACTTAATAAATGTTCACTGATTGAGAGTACAACCTTTCAAACGATCCATTTGTTATTCTTTTACTCTTGCTACCTAACTGCCCTACCTCCTGTTCATGCTGTGCACATCCTTGATTTATGCCACTTCTCTTGAACAAAACATCATTAGCTTTATTCTGAAGTCTACAAATATCATCTCATTTGAGCTTCGTAACAACCCTTGGAGGTAGGTGCTGTAATTATCCCCATTTTACAGGTAAGGAAACTGAGACAAATGAAGGTTAAGCCACCTGTCCAGAATCATACAACTAGGAAGTGTCTGAGGTCAGATCTGAACTCGGAGCTTCCTGAACTCCAGGCCTAGAGCTTTAACCACCATGGCATCAGCTGCCTCAGATTAGGGGTGGAAGATACTTTAGCAGTCATCCAGTCCAACGTCATCATTTTACAGATAAGGAACTGAAGCCCAGGGAAGTTGAATGAATCAGATGCCCAAAGTCATAGCATCACTCAAACCCAGGTCCTCTGGCTCGCATCCTACAATCTTTACACGACACTATGCTGCTTTCCAAGTTTTCTACAGACAATATCTGCCATTTAAAAAAATGTAGAGGGTCTCATCCTCCATACTACTGGGGGATCTTTTTTCTTTTCTTTTCTTTTTTAGCCACAGTGACCAGATTAACAAGCTTTTCTTAAAATACCCCTTGGAGCTGTAGCACAGCTAGCCATACTTCCATGCTAATCAGTTAAATCAAATGATTTTCTCCCTACTTGTGCAACTCTGGAGGTGATGAGGAATTATTCTGGCAGACAAGCCCCAAAGGGTTTGGTGTAGCATATAGGCGTTGGTAACTTACAGGAAGGCAGCCTCAGGAGGGGAATAAGACAATGAGAAAGGAAAATAATAATAGTTGACATTTGGTGGTGGTAGTGGTCGTCCTCCTTCATTCTCAAAGAGGACCAAAGTGATATCACTATGCTAGAGTCAAGTTTCAGTGTGTCTGACCGTGGCTGATCAGACTAATACGAGCTTGAAAAGCTCTACCACAGGTCAGGCACCAACGGTCCACTTGAACATTTGGGGTGGATACTCCAAATGTGTGCATCCCATGTTTCCTTCGAGCTGTTTCAATTCTGCTTTGCTCATAGAGCACAACACCTTCTCTGATGTGGGCACGCCATGTTGAGTGGTCCTGTCTCTCATGTCACACAATCAATTCCAAAGTTCTTGAGAAAGACCTTGAGAGTGTCCAAAAATTTAGTTGACATTTATTTATCCCATCAAAGGATTTATCTACCCCTTCAAATCTGTGAAGAATCTCACACACATTCTTCATTGAACTGTATAACAAGCTGTGAAAGGTGAATGAGGCTATTCTCATCCCCATGTTACAGATGAAGACACTGAGGCTCAAAGAGATTGTGTCTTGCCAAGGATCACACAGCTACTAAGTGTGAGAGGAAAGATTTGAATTCAGGGCTGACTTTAGATACAGAACTCTATTCAATACGCTGTCCTGTCTCTTCATTCTACCTCTGGGCCAGCCCTGAAGATACCTTCTGACTGAGTGTTCAGTTTTGGGCCCACCTCCCAATGTCCCTTCTCTGAGCTTTTGTTCAATCTGTTCCAAACTGATATACAACTATTCCCCTCCCAATAGCCTCTGGTCTATCCAAGCTACGCCACTCAGAGGTCCCCAAACAAACCTGCTTTGACTTCATACTTGGAATGCCCACCCCTTTCATCTCTACCTATTGGAATCCTAACTGTCTTTAAAAGCAAAAATCCTATCTCCTCCAAAAAACCTTCCTGGCCACAACAGCCTGAAGTACTCTTTCCTTCCTTCATGTTTTTTTGCAACAATTATATCTTCTGTATATTTCATTCAGCAATGAATTCTATACTGCACTGTACTATCTTTCCTACTGTTGTCTTGGGCTTTTATTTAAAAATATTCATTTTTTACATGCTTGTACCTTACCTTCCCAAGTTGACAATAAACTCCTTGAAGGCAGGGACCTATAATACCACTGTGGCCCCTACAGTTCACCTGAATGCTAGTCCACATTTGAGATACTTTGTGGATCAGCACGTACTCAGAGCCATAGTTAACAAGCTCTCAATCTGTTTGCCTTTGCCAGACAGCTATAGGCCACCTTAGTTGAAGGCAGAAGACATTTAATCAAACAGTGTAACATATTCAGAGAAAGGAAAAGTTTCTACCATACACAGAGAAAGGAACATTTCTACTATACGCATATGAAGCATATTCTCCCACAAGTTATCACACCTCCAACATGAGGGGACACGTATGTAGAAAACAGGTATGACTAGAAAATAAACATAAGAGAGCACATATGTAGAGAACAGGTATAAGTAGATTATTTGTGTGAAGCACATACTAGTCAGTCCATAAACATTTATTAAGCACCTACTATGCATCAGGCACTGTGCTAAGCACTAGGGATAAAAAGAAAGGTAAAAGTCAGAGTCTGCTCTCAAGGAGTTCATACTCTAACAGGGGAGAGCCTATGAACAACCATGTGCAAATAATCTATAAACGGAATGACTTTGAAATGCAATCCAGAAAGGGAAGGAACTAGAATTAAAGGTGATCATTGGGGAAGGCTACCTACAGAAGGTGGGATTTTAGCTGGGACTTGAAGGAAGCCAGGGAAGCCCGGAGGTAGAGATGTGGAGGCATGGAATGGTTAAGAGTGAAGTAAACAGAACGAAGAGAACATTGTATACAGTAATAGCAACATTGTTTTAAGAATAACTTTGAGTGACTAAGTCATTTTAACTATTATACATATACAAATTAAAAATAAAGGACATATGAAGAAAGATCCAGAGAAAGAACTGATAAACAGACTTATGTGTAGAATAATTTTACGTATGTGTGTATATATATATGTGTGTGTGTATGTACATACATATATTTTTATATGTATATGCCTATTTGTGTCTAATGGTAGCCATCTCCAGGGTAGGGTGGAGGAAGCAAAGAAAAAATTTAGATTATAAATTTATTATATATTTAAAACAAATAACAAGCTGTACATAATAGATTTGCAGTTTCATGTGCAATCATCTCTTTTATTATATTATGTTGTGGAAATGCCTGTTTTATTCCATAAATTAAAAAGAAAAGAAATTAGAAAAGAAAATGCCTGGAGTCTGGAGATGGAGTCCCTTGTTTCAAGGAACATCAAGGAGACTGATGTCACTGAGTCACAAAGTACATGGTGGAAGGGGAGGGGGTAGAAGAACAGAAAGGTAGGAAGGGACTGAGTTATCAAACAAGAATCTTTCCATCTGAAGCTGGAGATGATAGGGAACCACTAGAGTTTATTGAATAAAGGGTGACATGGTCAGATCTGTGCTAAATGAACTGGATTCAGGTGAGACCTGGGACAAGGAGACCTACCAGAAGTCTATTGCAATAGTCCTGGTGTCATGTGATGAGTGGTGGCAATGTCTGAGGAGATAAAGAGATGCATGAGAAAGATGCTACAAAAGTAAAAATCTACAGGCTGCATATGAAGGTTGAAAGATAGTAAGGAGTTGAAGATGGCAACTAGGTCACAAGCCTCAGTGACTGAGAGGATATGATCCTACTCTTGACAGTAATAGGGAAGTCTGGAAAGGAAAGGCGTTTGGGAGAAAAAAACAATGAGTTCAGTTTGGGATATACTGAATTTAAGATGCTTGTAGGGCATCCACTTTGAGATGTCTTAAAGGCAGTTAGAGATATGAGACTGGAGATCAGGAGGAGAGGTTAAGGCTGGATAAATAGATTTGAGAATCATCATCATAAAAATGATAATTGAATCCAGAAGAGCTGATGAGTTCATCAAGTTAAATAATTTAGAGGGAGAAGAGAAGAGGACCCAGTATAGAGCTCTGTGGAGGAACCAGTACAGATAGTTATGGTTTAGTGGGGATGATCTGGATGAAGGTCCAGCAAAGGGAACTGTGAAGGAGCAGTCCTTTTCTCCAGCCAACCATCTGGTTTGGGGTTAAAAAATTATTTTTTAACTCAGGTTAAAGCTTTGATTGTCAGCCTGTGTTCCCAAAACCCACTTCAGGTACTCCACCCACCCAAACCCCACTGGAACTGGGTGGGGACCTGGCCAAAAGGGTTCTTTTCAGCTCCCACCCTTCTCCCTGATTGGCATTACAAATAAACCTAAAAACAAAAACAAAAGGATCTCAGAATCAGAGATTGAAAGATGGAAAAGCCCTCAGAGGTCATTTAGTCCAAACTCCTGATTTTATAGATAAAGGAAACTGGAGCCAAGTGAGGTTAATTGATTTGTCCAAGATTCCACAGTTAATAAGCAGCAGAGCTGGGATTTGAACTCAGCTCCTATGACATAAAATCCAACTAGGCTAAGAGCCAATCCTTCACTATTGTTCTGCCTTCAATATGTAGAGCTGCCAGCAAGAAAACAGGGGCCTGGTTAGCATTCTGGCTCATACAGAAGCAATGGTCTCTCTACACTACTTTGAATCCCTCAAAGGGCCTAGCACAGCGACTTACACAGTTGTATTTGACTTGACCTTGGCTAGCCCTCTGACACCACCTGCCATATTTGTTCTGGAAGGTGGAACCCATGCAAACTGTACCCCAGGCAAGTTTCTTTATTATCAAAGGATCAGGCAATTGGCACCAGGAATAACTTTTTTTTAATTTTATGGGCAAGGCCGACCTGAAGATAACCTCGTTTCTACCAATTTACTTTAAGAAGAACGCTTCATTTCGATTTTAACAGCTAAAGCGAAATTCCTTTTTCAACTGCTGCTAGGTTGTATCTTCATCTGAGATAATGAAGGCAGGACACACTTTTGTAATCAGGTTTCCTTGTGAACCCAGAGAAGGTATGAACCTTTCTACAGCTACAATTAAGCCTAGGAGAGACAGGAGGCCACATGCCCCGTCTGAATGAATTACCCCTATTCATTTCAGGCCCAGAACCATTAAGGGCTTCAGTTAAGCGCAGCTAATTTGAAATATACAAGGAAGTCCCCATCTGAAAAATGGTGAGAAAGATTTTTGCTTCCTTGCCAGACTTGAAACCAGAGCTGAGTGGTACTTAAAACCTCAATTTCACAAGCAAGGGGGTTTGCTTCCACTTACCTTTCAGAGCTGGAAGGAGCTCAACAAACAAGGCCTAGGAGCCATATGTTGGCTGCCTTTTTTTTTTCCGTAGGATTTTCTTTTGTTTCACTCAAGTTATCCCTCACTAAGGAATAGAGTCTGCTTTTCAACAGCTTTCCTTTAAAACAGATTAAAATGGATATCATGCCTGAGCGAAGTGCTGCAGTGAAGATCCTAGGGACCAATATAGCTTTCTACCCCAAGAAAGAACCTGGCTAAGCCACAGCAGCGCTGATACAGCTGACTGAGGATGAGGTGTAATGAGTGCCTACCTCTGGAAAAGAATGCTTTCTCAGGTGGAAGACATTAGGTTTGCTGATGGCTTGCACTACTGCGTTAACATCTAGAGTTCTTCACCATTTTTTTTTGCACAATGGACCCCTCTGGCAATATGGTAAAGTCTTTGGACCTCTTTTCAGAATAATGTTTATAAGTATATAAAATGAAATGCATTGTATTACAAAGGAAATTAATTGCATTGAGATAGTTATTAAAAAAATGAATGAACTCTACTTTAAGAACCCCTGCATATTGTTACCTGACCTCACAAGTTCCCACCTGCCTCTACACTAACTTGTCTCATGTGTTCAGTCATGTCTGACACTTTGTGATCCCATTTGGAGTTTTCTTGGCAAAGATACTGGAATGGTTGGCCATTTTCTTCTCCTGCTCATTTTACAGGTGAGGAAACTGAGGCAAAGAGGGTTAAGTGACTTGGCCAGGATCACACAGCTAGTAGCTAGATTTGAACTCAGGTCTTCCAGCTCCAGGCCTGGCACTGTGCCACTGAGTTGCCTGTCTCAAGGCTTCTTCTATCTAGCCCCCTAGATTGACATCTTCAAACATCCTGATTGTTCTCTGATAAAGGATTGGATTGTACCCCTTCCTCCTCATCCCCCAAGACTATTTACTCCCTTCAAGACTATCATTTGCCCTTTATTACCAACATACACTGGCCCCCTTCTTGAAGGGAGATAGGGGATGAGGAATCTAACAAAAACTGACTTTGCAATATCAGTGGCAGTAACAGATTTTCCTCCAACAAGACATCAATTTATCTTCACATCTAAAATCACTGATAGAGATTCCAAAGTCCCATTTGGCTCCAAAATTCAATCACTGGTCCCTTCCAAACCCTTTCCATTTTCTTATAGAACACTGAGCTGACTCTAGTAATCTAAATTTTAAGGGATAAATGTACGTGCAACACTCATGTTCAAAAACGTCACCAAGCACAAAGTGGAGGAGGCATGACCCGATTGTCGTTCATCTGAAAAAGATCTGGAAGGTTTGAGTGGAAAGTAAGCTCAGTGAGTTAACTGTGAATATGGCAGCCAAGAAAGCCAATGAAATCTCAGGATAAATTAAGATAGGCTGTATTCAGGTAGGAAATAGTCCCACTGTACTTTGTCCTGGCCAGACCACACTGGAGTATTATGCTCAATTCTGGATGCCACATTTTCAAAAAGATGTTGCTAAGGTGCTAAGAATCTAGAGCAGGATAATCAGGATGAAAGGGAGAGGGACTGTACATATGATTACCTTAGAATATGGAACTCCCAGAGGAGGAATCTCCCTTCACCAATATCTTCTCTAACTTATAGTCTTAGACTCTTAGAGGGTTGCCTAAAGCAATGAGAGGCTTCCTCAGAGTCACACATTGTATAACAGAGATGAGACTTAAACCTAGACTTTCCTGGATCTGAGGCTTACTTTCCATCTACTTCACCCTTGTTGTTGTTCAGTTGTTTGAGTCACAAGTTCATGATTCCATTCGGAGTTTTCTGGGCAAAGATACTGGAGTAGTTTGTCATTTTCCTTCTCTAGCTCATTTTATAGATGAGGAAACTGAGGCAAACAGGGACAAGTGACTTACCCAGGGTCACATAGCTAGTAGGAATCTGAGGTCAGATTTGAACTCAGGAATATCAGTCTTCCTGACTTCAGGTCTGGCAATCTATCTCCACTGTGCCACCTAGCTGCCCTACTTCACCCTACCACCCCACATAATCAGGATGAGTAAACAAAGTTCTTGCCATTTGAAGCTCAATGAGAGATGGACTTGATGTAAGTATTTAGCCTAAAAAAGACTTCAAGCAAATTGAAGTGTTTTTCATGGGAAAGAGAGAATGATACTTGTTCCACTTGGCTTCAGGTGGCAAAATTAGGATCACTGGGTAAAACTTACAAAGAAGTAAATTTCTACTTGATGTTAGAAAAACCTTCCTTATAGCCATAGCTTTCCAAAGTGGTATTGACTGCTTCACAAAGAAAGGAATTCCCCCTCACTGGTGGGCTGCACCCAAGAGCTGGAACTTGTAGGAGACGTTGTAGAAGACATTGGTTTTTGTAGTACATGTTGGGTCAAATGTCTTCTGAATTCCCTTTCGGCTATGAGCTTTTGCAACCTAAGCCCAATGGCAACCTGGCTGTTCTGTTACCTAGATAGTGAGAGAAAGAATTCAGAGTAAATACTGAGTTAACTGAATTTCCACCTTTGATCTGGACATTTTCAGTCCCTTCTGGCTATCGAAGTCAGAATTTCTAGGTCTTGCACCTGAGTCCTTTAAAAGACCATTTTACAATATTTTACCACCAAATTTCACTTTTGGCTCTATAGTCACTTGAAAGATCAAAATTCTCTGGGATCATAGAATCATAGATTTACAGCCAAAGAGCCCTCCAATTTCATCTAGTACAACCTAACCCCCTGTTTTTACAGTTGAAAAAAACCAAGGCCCAAAGCGGCTAGGTAACTGACCCAAGGTCACAGACAGTAAATGCCAGGATTCTTTCTACTTTATGATACTGCTTACTAAAATTAACACTTGCCTCAGAGTACTGGAAAAGAAAACTTTCAAAAAGAATGACTTTGACAAATGACCGATTTTCCAAACTCACTACATTGGGCTAAGACCTAAAGCCTAGATGGAGTAAGTGTCAGCCTGTATGATATGCTTTGAAAGTTATCAGAAAATCCCACTTGTCCCCAAGTATCTCTCCTCCCAGACTATAGCTTTTCCTCAGATTCCACCACTAAATCTCCCTTTGGTCTCTTCAGTGAAAGTATTGCCTCCTGTCAGATACAAATCCCTCTGGGAGGCAATGTCTATGACACATTCCATTTTTGCTGTGAATTGGTATCCTATCTTTCCAAAGATCTGCTGGGTGATCAAACAGCCCCTTCTGATCCCTCAGAACAAAGCCCTGTCCTGTTAGAGGGAGCCACAGACCAGTTTGCCCAGAAATAGCGGAACTGGCGAGGTTGGAAGCTAGAAGTGAGCTCAGGGCTAGAGTTGGCCTTGCTGTTCACACCACATGACCCAGATGAAATATTTCCTGGAAGGGGTCCTCGGACTGAGGTGGTAGAATTTAGAGCTGAACAAGGTTTTAGAGATCATGCAGTCCAGTGATCCTTTATTGTTTTTTTTTTCCTGCCATGGCCCCCCTTGGTGGTCAGTCTAGTGAAGCCCATGACTTCTTTCTCAGAATAATGTTTTTAAGCGCCTACAATAAAAATGCATTACTTTACAAAGGGAATCAATTATATTGAAATACAGTTTTCAAGATACTTTTAAAAGCAAGTTCACAGGCCCCGGGTTAAAATCCCTGATCCACTTTGATCCCCTTGTTTTTTCAGATAAAAAAGCTATACTCCAAGCCACATAGCCAATGTCTACACCAAGACTAGAACCTCCCCACTCTCTTCCCCCCACCCCACCCCACCCCCACCCAAGTCTTTTGTTTCTGAGTGGTGGCTGTTTAGTTGTTTTCAGTCACGTCCAAATGTTTGTGACCCCATTTGGGGTTTTCTTGGCCAAGATACTGGAATGGTTTGCCCTTTTCTTCTCTGGCTCATTTTACAGGAAACTGAAGCAAACAAGGTTAAGTGACTTGCCCAGGGTCACACAGCTAGTTAAGTATCTAAGGCCAAATCTGAACTCGGGTCTTCCTGACTCCAGGCCCAGTACTGTACCTACTGAGCCACCCAGCCGTCCTCCATCTGATTTTGAAATGATGTGTTTTCTCTGATTTCACAACTGTGCCTGAGACCAACCCTGGCCTCGGGCTCCTAAATGTCCAGTTAGGTAACACAGATGATGATCAAAAAGTAAAGGTATAGTCAAGGCAGCCCTAGCTAAGATTTGAAAATTGTGCTCCCTGTGTCTCACTGGAAGGTGTAAAACACAAGATTTGACTTAGCACAAAACCAATAACTCCGAGCTGCAGAAGGGGAAAATTTTCTTGGAATTTCATAGGTGCATTTATTTTTAAGACATATTTTTTAAATGTCTCTTCTTCATCTCTTCGTGTATCACGCCCTTGGCAAGTGCATTCTGAGCATATCTCTAGTTAAAACTTTATCAAAAGCTATTCATTCCACTCCTGGGGTTCACATGTATTAAGAAGACTGTGGAAATACTTCTTCTGGGTCTGTGATGTGAACACCAAGCCCAGCTCTGGCCCTGAGCTCCCTTCTAACTTCCAACCTTGTCAGTTCAACTGTTCCTGAGCAAACTGGTCTGTGGCTCCCTTTAACAGGGCAAGGCCTTGTTCTGAGGATTCAGAATAGCTGTGCAATCCAAACAGGAGAGCCCTGGTGAGTAACTCTGAGTAACACCGATGTTCCTGCAGTTTATAGGCTGGGTGGAGGGATCCAAGACCAGGCTCAAAATGGGGTGTGTATTTTCTTTAATTATTCCTGCCCTTTGCCCAGCTCAAATCAGGCCTGTGGAAAGTGGTTCCCAGTTTTCATAATCTCTTGGTCAGGACACACACGGTTCTTTTGGCTGCCCAGTGGGTTCCTTTTCACATGTGAGGTAGATTAAAAGGACAAATGCTTGAGTTTGTGTTGATAAGGAGACTGTGTGTGAGGGTTTCTAAGCAGAGAATCACTCTGGGGACACTGTGTGATAAAGTTGTACCGGAGCTGAATGACCTATTTCAGGCTCTCTATGGCAGAGAGCTTAAAGGTGAGACTTCCTGAGGCAGATAACCAAAAAGAGCATTTTGTATGTATGTTGTTTGCCTCTAAGTTTCCATATCTTCTCTTAGGTCAGAATGTCCATAATACCCAAGTAATTAAAAATAAGTGCTCCTATCCCTTACAAACTAGCGTGGAAGCAATATATTACTGATATCTACCTCCCTTCTGTGAGCAGATGCTTTTTAAAGCTAAATAAGAATGGAAAGAAATATCTCAATAATGTAACAATAGTCTTATTCATTTCTGGAAAACAAATAAACCTTTCCAAAACCCTCGAGAAATGGTTTATGTTCTGGATAAAGAAATACATGAACAATAAGGCAATGTGGTACAGAGAAAAGAGCAAGTGTTGAACCTGAAGTCACAGGATCTGAGTTTGAATCCTGGCTCTGCTGCTTACCACTCGGGTGACCTTAGACAAGTCATCTAACTTCTCTGGTCCTGAGTTTCTTCATCTGTCAAATGAGGGTGACCTCTAGATCCCTTCTAATTCTCCATTTCTAATCCTATGAATGAAATACTAACTTGCCACCCTAAATGGTTAAATCACCTCCCCGCTGAGTCAGTGTTTTTTCTCTTCATTTGCCCAAGAATCAGGCCCACCATATTTACTTTGGTTTCAATGCCAGAGGGCTGCCCTTTTCACAGTCCTGCAGAGTGTTGTAATCAATACAGCCCTAGATGTTGCCATAGACTGGCGGCTTGTACTACTGAGTGTGCTCAAAAGCCAGGCCCAGGAAACAATGGGTCAATTCAGTGGGTGGAAAAAAAAGAGGGGGTTGTTCAGCCATCATGTAGGCAAAGCAAGCACTGGGCTACTGGATTTTTCACTCTTCAACTAGTAATTTTAGTATAATATAGACTCAGCCTAACTTTGCTCTTTGAGATGAATGTACAAATAGTCTATTCAAAGAGCCATCCAGTATTTTGCTCATAATAAACCACTCACATTTCTATAAGATTTTAAGGTTTACTAAGCACTTTGTTCACAGGAAGCCTATGAAGTAATGAGTGCTAGCGTTATTGTCCCCATTTTACAGACGAGGTCATTGAAGCTCAGAAAATGTAAGTGATTTTTCCAGGGGTCACAAATTTGATAGCGTCAGAGCCAGGATTGAAACCCAGTCTCCTGACCGCATTGTTGACCTTTCAAGTATTCCATGAGGTCTCTCTCTATCTGCCTTAACCTCACTCCCTTTTAACAACACAGCTCCCTCTCCCTCCTAATTCTCCTTATTAGTCTGAGACAGGACCTACTACCCCCCACCCCCAACCTAGAGCTAGTGTTCTGTCCTTTGAAGATCTTAGAGTAGCAACATGACACAGTAGGAAGAGACCTTCAGGCTTGAGACCTTGACTCAAACTCTTAGTAGCTGTGTGACCTTGACCAAGTCCCCTTATCTGTCTAAACCACTGATCTGTAAATTGGCAATGAAAGCAATACTTGCACCAAGTATTTCTTAAAGCTACTGTAAGGAAAGAGCTTTCAAAACCTTAAACCACTACAGAAATGCAAGTTATCATTAGATCTTAAAGCCTCACCTGGCCAATCTACAAGTTATTTGCTCTGGCTACATACTTTTCTCTTAGTTATCCCCAGTAGGGATAGCTTCAGGGTTGGCAGCTCTCCCCCTCTTTTCATTGTAAGACTTTGGGAAAATCCAAAATGGATCCTAAGCAGGAAAAGCCAAGGGGCTTCTGGGTCTGCATCTAAGACAATGGAAGCGCATGTGTGCACCAAAAATGCTTTGAGTTCTCCCTACCAACAGAGACTCCCATCGAAGCTAATAAAAAAAAAACAAACCTACAGTGTGTACATAGTCCTCAACTTACAAAAGGCTTATGTCCCAAAGGTTTATTTCTAAATCAGCTGTTTGCATGTTAGATATTAGTTTCTCATCAAAGTAATATTGTAAGCATGGCTAGGTCCCAAGGCTAGCACCAAAAAGACATAATATTATTGTTGTTTTATCATCATTTTACAGAGGCTCAGATAGGCTAAGTCACTTGCCCTAACACACTTGAAGTGCAATAACAGTAGTATTAGTGACAGGATGGTACAATGAAAAGAGAGCTAGATTTAGGGTAGGGAAGCCTGGGTATGAATGCCAGCTCCAACTCTTGGTTGTTATGAAACCCTAGGTAAATCACTTAGCCTCAGTTTCTTCATCCATAAAATGGATATAATAATTCTTGCCCTATTAAATCTCCAAGGCTTATTATGGGGAAATTTGTTAACCTTAAAGCTCTATACACATTTTTATTATTATCTCATCTATTTTTTTTGTTGTCTAGTCGTTTCACTCATGCCTGACTCTTCATGACTCCATTTTGGATTTTCTTGGCAAAGATAGTAGAGTGGTTTGCCAATTCCTTCTCCAGCTCGTTTTATAGATGAGGAAACTGAGGTAAGTGGGGATAAGTGACTTGTCCAGAGTCACACAGATAATAAATGTCTGAGGCCAGATTTGAACTCAGGCCTTCCTTACTCCAGGCCCTGCATTCTATCCACTGCACCACCTAACTGCCCTATCTTACCTCTGTTGTCGTTAACTCATTTTTTCAGTAGGGTTGGACTCTCCTTGACCACCCTTGGGGTTTACTTGGCAGAGGTATTGGAACGGTTTGCCATTTCCTTCTCCAGATCATTTTCAGATGAGGAAACTGAGGAAACCAGGGTTAAGTGACTTGCCCCAGATCACATAGCTAGTAAGTGTCTGAGGCCAGATTTAAACTCAGGAAGATTAAGTCTTCCTGACTCCAGGCTTGGCACTCTATCCACTGAACCCACCTATATCTAACCATAAATTATATCATTGTTCCTACAGGAAAAATGTGTTCTGGGATGTCCGTTTGCCAGGAAGAGGCCATTAGGCAACAGCATCATCTTAAGCACTAGGAACTGTCAACTCATATGTCAAATGAGGAGACTGGACTGGACGATCCCTTAGGCTTCTTCTAGCACTGATTTATTAGTGGAGAGTGTGTATGCAAACCAGTCATTTTTTAATAGACTGGAACTGGCACTGATGTGGATGTGAATAAAAGCTCTATAGTATGCAGTAGGCACGCACACTCTTTGTTTTAAGGCCTGTTCTCTTTCTATTGTGGTTTGAGGTTTTATTTCAGATCTTAAGGGAATTCCTGCCCTGCTTTCAGTTCTGTTAAGCTAAGTTTATTATTTTAAAATCCAGGGGGAAAATGCTTTCTATATGTAATTCATATCAAGGCCTACCAACTAATACTTTAATTCAATTTGCTTCATAAATAGGGGGTCTTGTAGAAAGGCAGAAGTGATTGTATCTAAGGGTGTCTGGTAGCCCTTAAGCATCTCCTTCGCAGTATGTCATTTATTTGTGATGAACTCGATGTGAAGTGTTCTTAATTGTCATCTGCATTGCAGCTCCAGTTGGGCAGATGTCACCCAGATAAACACTATAATGTTTTGTAAAACCATAACTACCTTCAGCAGTTTCACTGCCTTTCATTATCTTAACTAAGATCGTTCTCTAAGGTATTGGTCCATCTTAATTTTCACCGTCTTTTCTGCTTGCTCAAGTTTTCCTTCCATCAAGCAGCTAAGGAGAAAAGACAGATGAGTTTCAGTTTGGGATTTGGTTTCAAGTTCGTTTCACTATCCAGTTCTCAGGATCTTCTGCGGAGCAGGCGTCCGATTCTGAGAGCAATCCAAAAGACAGCTACAACCAAATACAGAATGATTTCTATTATGTAATTCAATGGCGTAGGGGTGTGGGACCACATACCACCAAAAAGCAGTGAAATAACTGCTATTAATAATCAGGATTTTAAAAATGTTGTTGAAAGTAAATTGGGTTCTTTATAACAACAAGCTACCATATTTTTAATAGCATGTTTATGCAAAGATCTTTCCAATAAATATTTGCTATATTATGCATCTCTATCTTGTTTATCCCTTTTAATTAATGATTAACGAGCATTTATTAAGTGCCTACTAAGTGCCAGATACCATGTTGGGTGATTGGGGCACAAATACAAAAACAAGACAGTTCCTGCCCTCAAAGAGCTTTTTTCTGCTAGACATTACCAAAACAATCTTCCTAATGAGCTACTCTGATTTTGTCACTCCTATTCCTGAGAGTGGGTTTCTGAAAACCTTAATTGCCTAGCAAATGAAGCATAAACTCTTTAACCTGGAATTCAAAGCCCTCTGTGATCTGGCTCCCACCTTCCTGTCCAGCCCTATCTCATTCTGCTCCCTTTGACATTCTTCGTTCCATACAACCTGGACTGTTCTACATCTCCTCTTCTTGCTTGACCTTCTCTGGCACAGCTCTATACATTTGTCCACCACCCCTGAAGTAGTCTCCCGTCCCCTCCACCCCTCTCTGTCTCCAAGGCTTTGTCCCTCTGTCGTTAAACATTTTTGTCAATGACTTAGAAAAAGGCATTCCAGCTTATCTTACAGACATAGCAAAGGAGACAGGGGTAGGGGTGGGGAGAGGAAAGTGGGGGGTGGTAGCCAACACTTTAGATGACAGCCAAGTTCTAAAAAGATCTCTATAGGATAGAACACTGGACAGAAGCAGATAAGATAAAACATGATAGAGATAAATGCAAAATCTTACCCTTAGGTTCAAAAAATCAACTTTACTGGGAGAATCATGACTAGGGTAACAGCGTGCCTAAAAAGGATATTAGTGGATTGCAATGTCAGTAATGCAATATGGAAATCAAAATACAAAACAAAACCAACATGGACTTAGACATCATTGAAGAAGGCAAAGCATATGCTTGCCCTGATTAGACCACACTGGGAGTATTGTATTCAATTATTCTAAGAAAGGATCTTGATAAAGTATCAATTTTTTATCTTATCAAATTTTGATATTTGGATATAAGAATAATGAAGGCCCTCAAGAGGATGCTCTGCAGCTAAATCATCTCAAGGAACCAAAGATTATTATGAGCAGAGATATGACAGCTAATTTCAAATATTCGAAGGGCTCTCATATGGAAAAAAGATTAGACTTCTTTATCTTGTCCACAAAGAACAGAATTAGGGGCAGCTAGGTGGCAGAGTGGATAGAGTACCAGCCTAGAGTCAGGAGGACCTGAGTTCAAATCTAGTCTCAGATATTTACTAGCTGTGTAACTTAACCCCAATTGCCTCCCCACAAAAAAGAAGCAGAAGAACAGAATTAGAAGAAATAAGTGAAGTTAAAAGTTACAGAGAAGCAGGTTTTAAGGTCAAGCTATCCAAAAAATACAGAATGAAGGCAGATTGCTGCCTTCAGTATAATAATGAGTTCCCTCTCACTAGAGATTTTTAATCAGACTGGATAAATAATTAGTGTTCAAAGATTGATTTTTCCAACTCTCAGAGTCTATGATTTTGTCATCCTTCTTGGATGTTCTTCCTTCCCTTCAAATTCATCTTCCCTCAAGAAGCCTTTCCTGGGCTCTGTTTTCGATTCCTTTCCCCACTCCCATCCCTACTCTAGGTAAAAGCGACCTCTTCCACTTCAAATTTCTTGAAACTCTTTTGTCGGATCTGACCTTTACATTCCCCCCTTCCTGTTGTATCATAGTTTTGTTTTGTTTTTTTATGTTCCTGTATTTCCCCACAATAGATGCCTGTCCCCCACGGCTTTTCAGGTCCATTTTATGGGTTGCCTTCTATTGGAAGACAAGCTCCTTTAAGTCAGGAACTGGTTTTTGTTTGTTTGTTTGTATTTATATCCCCATAACTTATCGGCAGTGTCTGGCACACAGTAAATGCCTTATGCATGATTGTTGACTTCACTTTATTGCTATGTTTATTTTTGTATTCTCAGCACCTATCTTTGTAGAATGTAAGCTTCTGGAGGGCAGGGTCTTTGGATACCCAGTGCTTGGAACAGTGTTTGGCATATAGTAGGCCCTTATACAGCACTTCTCAATTGATTTATTGATAGCAGTTACTTTATATATTGAATTGAATGTGTGATTTGCACACAGAGAAGACTCGGAGGTCATGCCATGAGGTCTAATCAAGTCAGAGTTCATTCTCCCTACCAACATCCTTCCCTTACCCCTAAACACCACTCACTTCCCTTGGAGCAGGATGGCAAGAAAGTAGAGGGTAAAATAGAGGTGTGGCTACCTCATTTTTTAATCTTTGCATCCCACCCCCTTTCCCCACACATAAGCATGCAGGGCCTGGCATGTAGTGGGCACTTGATACAATACTCCACACCTGGCTCATGGAAGCTGTACTGTGACGTGGGCACAGTGGGATGAACTTCAGCTCATCTTAGTCTGGATTTGAGGGCAAGGATGAGAGCAAAGGTTGCTGATGCTGCTGTTTGTTAGCCCCCTTACTTTGGTTCAGGGCCTCCTTATGGCTGGCCTGGAACAGTTTAACATTTTCCTAAATGGTCTGCATACCTCCAATCCTTAGCTTCTCCAACCCTAATGGATATGACATGCTGCTACCAAAATAATCTTTCATATTCATAACTCAAAATTATATTACTCTTCTCAAAGACCTCCAAAAATTTTTGATTTCCTGCTGAATTAAATATTGACTTGAGACCTTCCAAAATCTGATTCTTCTTTATCTTTCTTTCATTTACCCACTACTTCCCTTCACCTATGCCATGTTCTAGCCAAACAGAACTCCTTAATATGCTGGGATCTTATCCAAACTTTTCCTGTAGCCGTGTAACATAGGCCACCTTGGTCCACCTTGGTCTACCTTGCCTGAAGGCTAGGTAGGTTCGATTTCATTCCTCCTCTCCCACATACCCTTAAGGAGACTGCAGGGAGGTGGTGGTATTAAACTAATGGTGCTCTTTCAAATGTAGGTGGGAGATCACCAGCACCCCAGTTCCATTAGTCACTTAACAGGCAGATGAGCTCTTACACAGAAATTCTCATGTTAAAAGCATTAATCACAAATATACAAACTTACTCCCCCAACACATAAGAGGCATAATCCTCCTCCTTCACCCCATACCACCTTTAGTCTCTTGAGAGGGTAAAAGAATTAAGTTCAAAGTTTAGCTTGGTTCTCTTAGAGCACAAAGCCTGTTCCAACTCCCAAACCGCTCAGGTTCGAGGCCCAGACACCCTGACTTTTTAGAGCTCCATACAGGATTGGCAGGCTCCGCCACCCCACCTGCAGTCCCAGCTTCAAGGTCACCATGGCTTGAACTCCTGGTCCTGTGAAGATCACCTCTGAAACCTGAAACTCAGGTGAACAAACAATACCGAGCAAAAACAAATACCCACCCAGGTTCACTTGTAGGAGCCCAAGTCAAGGAGAGGAAGCAGGTGAAGGAAAGTCCTTCCCCTCTCACCAGTTCACTTCTTCCTCTAATGGCAGCAGATGAAAGATGTCAATAAGTGTGCAACAGAAAAGGGAAATGGAAAAGAGCAGCCTGAAAAGGAGCGAAACGGACTCAGGACCACCAGTTTTAAAGATACAGGCAGCCAATCGAAGGAAACTACCATCAACTAAGTGGTACGGGACACAGCAGGCTCCATGTTGGGCACACTGGGCATGCTTCAAAGGCCCCTCAAGGACATCTCCATGGAAAGAGAACTGGGCATACCCAGAGAACACTGGATAATACTTTTCTGAAATGAAATGAGCTTCTACCACTCTGCCCTAGTACAGTGCCTTGCACATCACGGGCCCATAATAAATACTTTTTCCTTTCCCCCTCCCTTCCCTGTCTTACCTTCCTCCTTCGTCATCTGCATAATATCAATTAGATAGAATATGCATGATTTATGTCTTTTACTAGATTGTTAAGCTCCTTAAAGGTTGATACTATGTCTTCTTCATTATCTTTTCCCCCTACAATGCCTTCCACATAGTAGGTGCCTAATAAATGATCTTTCTTTCTTTAAAAATTGAATTGAATGAAATAGCCCCTTAAGATTATCTTGGGAATCACTGTTATCATAATTATCACAAATAGAAATAATATTACTAATAAAGATTCAGCAAAAAGTAAATTAGTATTACCTTCTATGAGACCACCATAATTGGATTCATTAGAAATTGGGTTTATATTGCACAGTGAGGTGGAAGTTAGAGATAGGCACTGGACCTGTGGTTTCACTGAAACAGGGAACTTCCTTGGAGAAGTAACTCCTTCTGCTAATGTAAGTGGACACATTTTCTGAGATTTATAATCTTAGAGAGTTACCTAGATCACTGAGAGGTTGAGTGACTTATCCAAGGTCACATAACCAGTATGTGGGAAGTAGGAGTAGAATTCGAGTCTTCCAGGCTTCAAGGACAAAGCTCTACCCACTATCCCATTCTGCCGCTCATGAGGTGAGGGTTAAAACAACTAATATGTTTGTACATATTTCTTAACAATCATAAAAAAAAACTAATTGCAGATTCGACTGATAACATGGCTTCCACACAGGGAAGACTCTTAATGACCAGTTTCTCTCACATTTGAATGAGAAAGGAAGATTTAGAAACGGTAAATCAAGAACCAGTGTTAGCCCCAAAGCAAAGCTCCTTCTATTTCTATTTCTCCTACTCCTGCTTTGAACCTGGTCTTCATCAAGAATGAAGTACAAGAAACAACCACAACAACGAATCAATCAAGGACACAACTTTTATACCGAGCAGTAGAGTACTTCTTATTCTATTAAAATTTATCTACATGAGCAGGAAATTGTCTTGCCCATCACACTGGTAAGAAAGCCTATAACCCCACCTCAGCACCAGATAGAGATACAACCATACATTATAACCAGATAACCAGCTGGAGATATAACCAGGAAATTTTCTACCTGGAATAAAAACAGTTTGATGGGGTAGGGGTGGGGGGCAGGGGGAGAAGGGAGATGGAAGGGGAGGGAGAGGAGGTGAAACAGTAATGCAGACCACTCAGTGGCAGAAGCCTTGAGGAAGCAGCCTGTGGGCAGCTATGCCATGCAGGAGCACAGGCCATTAAGGTGAGACAAGTGAGAGTCAACACAGAGAAGAAATGCCCCTCCAAGTTGTCAGCACCATGGAGCAAAGGCCTATTCACCCTGTATTAGTTACGGTTCTGCCAAGGTTTCCAGCCCTCCTCCGTCTGAAGTATTTTCTTTCAAGAACAGAGATAATCGAATAACTAAATGGTGTAATTTAAGCCCCAAGGAATTAAGAAAATATTAATCCTTTGTTCAACAAAATATAAGGTGAACACTGTTCTATTGTGACATTGCAAGAGATCTAGCTAATACCTTCTGGTTACCTATGGTCATACTCATAACAAGAGGGCAAGATTCACGCTGGTAATGAATGGTTGAGAGTCTCCTTAAAGCTATACATACCCAAAGGACATATTTCATTACAAATAGTTCAAAATAAAATCAGCCTGATTATTAGGTGGACTCCAAGTCTTAATTTTTAAAGAATATACAGTTCAGAGAAGCAGGCTGGCAACCGGCCAAACAAGGCAGCAGGAAAACAGCATGAATGTTCTTGTGTGCAGCCTGCTTATGGATAAAATTAGAAAAGTTGTTTTATAATCCCAGAGAAATATAATGTATTAGGGAAACTAAAGCTTAAGTAGTAGGAAATGAAATTAGAGTTAATATTTTTCTTTTAAAAAGAAAGCGGGGTGTCGGGGGGGGTGTTGTTCTATTTTATTTTTGTTCAAACCTGTGACTTCATCTATTTAGAGAACACCCCATGTAGAAACTACTTTAATCATACAGATCTGGAACTCTTCTGAGACAGGTAGTCTTAGAGAGTTGACTAAGGCACTAAGAAATGAAATGATTCACTTGTGGTCATGCAGCCAGTGTGTTCCAGACACAGAACTTGAACCCAGGCCTTCTTGACTCCAGAGCTTTATTCATGCAGAAAATATTTATTAAGCACCTTTCATGGACTAGGCAGTGTGTGGGAATAATTAACTATAACCAAGGCTTGTTTCAGCATGCCCAGATTGCCTAACATGGAGGCGCCCTGAGAGACCTTTGGAGCATATGCAGATTACCTAACTCAGAGGCCTTGGCATCCCCTGCCGCATAGGCGAAAGGAGCTGAATCTTAAAACGGATGAGACTGAGGTGGTCCCTCTCTTGCTAGATCCCGTTCTGGCTCACATACTTTTCTGCCACATCCAAAGTGTGAAGTTTCCAGTTCACCCACAGCCTAGGTGCCATGAAGTGAACTAGGAAGGAGGGGAAGAACTTCCTTCCTCTTTTCCCTCTTTTACCCCACTTCTAAGAAATGGACCTAGGGGTGCTTCTGTTCAATTTTATTCATAATTCTCAGTTTCAGGTGCCAACCGAAATTCCCAGGATCACAAGCCATGATAATCTTGGAGCCTTGATTCCAGGTAAGGACATGGTGCAGCCAGCCAGCCTGAGAGGACAGCCCTGAGAAGCTACAGTGCCCAGTACTTGAGCCTGAGGGTGTTTTGGACATGGAACTGAGACTGTGCTCCATAGGAACCAGATCAACATGTCCGAAGCTGAAATAATTATGACTTCCAAGGATACCACTATCCTCTCGGTATCTCAGGCTCACAACCTAGGGTATCATTCAGGACCCCTCCCTCCCCATCTCCTCAATTTTACTTTAGTAAAATCTCCCCTATGTGTCCTCTTCTCTCCTCTAACATGACCAAGTACCCTGACGCGGGCCCTAATTGCCTCACACCTGGACTCTACAATATCCTCTGGGTGGTCTCCCTACCATTCAAATCCCTCCCCGTTCCATCCCATCCTCCACTTAACTATCAATGGATCATGCTAAAGCACAGGTGTGAGGTTACACAGCCATTACAATGGCTCAAGTATCAAATACAGAATCCTCTTTTTGGCTTCTAGAAGCCTCCATTACCTGGCCCCTTTCTACCTTTCCAGGTACTTCTTAAACCTTGCTCTTCTCTGTGCACTATGTGACCCAGTGACCCTGGCCTCCTTGGTATTCCTCACACATGACACTCCATCTCCCCCACTGTGTGGGTTTTCACTGGCTATCCCCCAGGCCTGTAAATCTCTCTCTCCTCATCTCTACCTCCTGCCGTCTCTGTCTTCTTTAAGATCCCAAATAAAAGTCTCACTTTCTGCAAGAAGCCTTTCCTGATCCCCATTAATGTTAGTTCTTCCTTTCTAAAGCTATTCCCCATTCATCATGTATGTACCTTATTTAGACATAGTTGTTTGCAAGTTGTCTCCCCACTTAGACTATAAGCTTCTTAAGGGGAAAGGCTACTTTTTGTATCCCCAGTACATTGTAGGCATTTAATAAATGTTTTTTTTAAATATAGCATGGCAATCACATACAATCAAAGTCTTCTTCAGGCTAACTATCCCCAGTTCCCTCAACTGAACTGGTTTTGGAGGACTCTACTTGTCACACACACACACACCTGAAATAAAACTGAAATATGTAGAATAAAAGAAAATCATTATATATTATCTACATAACCAAGCAAATGTTACTTACTCACACAGGATATGAGTTATAGAGACATTTGAACATATCTAAAATAAGCCAATCAATGTTCTTCAATTAGAAGGAATAGTTCTATATTCCAATAGAAATGGATTTGGCAAAGAGTTCCAGAAAATGTTCTGCATTTAACCTACATTCACTTGTCCTACATTTTCATCAGATCCCTTAAGGACTCACAGATTTAGGGCTCATTTAATTGTCACAAGTCACTTAAAAGTAAAGTTGTAGGGTGTTCAGAGGGGACGAGGACATCTGTTGAAAAAGCTTGCTGAGCCCTTTTCAGAGCTACCTTTGGTGTCCACCTGGCACTCAACTCTCACCTATAGATCCAAGAACCTGTAGCATGTGCAGTGGCCACATGCTGGTAAAACCATCTTGGCAGACAGGCTAAATCAAATTGAAGATAATCTACAGGCCTCAAACCCATTGGTGAGTTAGGAGGTATCTACCCCAAGGATGTGAAGACTTCCCCTCATCTCCCCATGGAAAGAGTGGATGAGAACAATTTGTTCCAACAGCCACAAAAGTGGCTGAAGCAAGCATTGTAAAGTTCTTAGAGCTTCATCAGATATCAAAGACACCAAGGTCATCCACTGTATCCCAGGCTATCTCCAGTCATTTTGACTTTTGTCCTGCTACTGTCCTGACTCTGGAAGAGAGAGTGAGGCTGAAGACTTTGTGTAACTCTGCCTCATTTAAATCCAATTCACAGGCGAGTCAAGACATTACCCCATGGTGTCATTGGTCCTCTTCAAAAGCAAAGTATGCCCTACCCCCTTCTCTTCTCCCCTAGGGGCGACTCTAGTAAGACATATACATAAATAAGTATGGTACAGGGTAGAATGTGATAAAGGCAAAGGAAAGGTCCAAGTAAAGTGTCATAAGAAATTTTATGTGTTGGAATACTCCTGTGCTGTAAGAAATGACGAGGAGATTGATTTTAGAAAAACCCAGAAAGACTTCATAACAATGAGGAAAATGGGCAGAACCAAGAGAACAGCGATATTATTCAAAGAATGAGTGTGAATGACTAAGTTATTTTGAGTATTATAAATATTCAAATCAAGTACAAAGGACTCATGAAGGAAGATTCTATCCATCTCCGGAAAGGGAACTGGTAAATAGAAGTATGATTATGTTTTTAGATAGATACAGATAGAGATATAGCTATAGATCTCTATTTGTTTGGGGGTGGGGGACAATCTACATTAATATAAAAGGGCATTTTTTCTTCATAATTGAAAGAGGGCTTTGTGCCAGTAAGGCAAAATGGGCTTAATTTAACGGGTGCCCTTGAGGAGTTTGGCTTTGAAAGTACTTTCACCTGTTAAATGCTAAGCCCCAGGCCCAAAGCCCTACCAGGTGTGAAACCTGTGTGGGCTTAGATTAAGGACTTAAAAGGGGCTAATTCAGGAATCAATGGGTCTCTGGACTCTGGTCTCTAGTCGTTGAGGCAGGATTTGAGAACGCCAGAGGCTTGGCTGCGAGGAGAGGCGAAAAACTACAGTTGGAAAAAAATCCGAAGCAGAGCCGACCCCTGTGTGGAGCCAGGAGTTCGAGCGAGGTCTTGAGGCCGGTGAATATGATTTATGCCATCTTATTTTTCTGTGGCCTCCTGGCTACTCTTGTGAGGTGGGCCTACTGGGCCTGGAGGCTTGTGTTCACAATACTGGAATGGGGAGGTTGGTTCGCTAATTTGTTGCTCTGGGCCCTGAATAAGTTTTTTGATGCCTTCTGCTTGGAGAATTCTGTATACCCAACAATTTCGAACCATTCAGATATTTATATGATCCTTTTTGAGATCATAAATTCGGCCTTCCTACTACAGGCTTATAGATCATCTGACTCTAACCTAATTCCAGACTTATTGCACATAGTCTCCTTACAAACACTGCATTCCATCCATGCTATTCTTCACATGAAAGGCTCCATCTCCCACCTGAGCCTTGGCCCAGTTGTCACCTGCTTCTAAAATTCATTCTTTCTTTCCCTCTGCCCCTTAGAATCCCAGTTACCTTCAAGCCTCAGCTCGTGAGCCTTTCCTGATCTCATCCCCACCATACCCCTCAATGGCTAGATAGTGCCTCCCCTCTGCAGTCACTTCTGTGTATACATGTTGTCCCTGCCAAAGGAATGTAAGCTCCTTCAGCGCCAGGGCCACTCCATTCTTGTCATTGTCTCCCCAGAGCCTAGAATGCAATGCCCAGAAGTACCTAACAGGTGCTTAATAAATGCTTGTTGATTTATCAATTGGTCCAACCCAATAAATGAGGAAGCTGCAACCTAGAAAAGGGAATTGTTTTGTCCAAAGTCACACAGGCAGTATGGAGAAGAGATAGGATTCAAACCCCATCCTCTGAATCAATCCAGTAGTCTCGCCACCATGTTGTTCAGTCATATCTGACTCTTCATTGACCCCGTGGACCATAGCATGCCAATACCATCCATGAGGCTTTCTTGGCAAAGATAGTGGAGTGATTTGCCATTTCCTTCTCCAGTGGATTAAGGAAAACAGGTATTAAGTGTCTTGCCCAGGGTCACATAGCTAGTATCTGAGTCTGGATTTGAACTCAGGAAGATGAGGCTTCCTGACTCCATTGAGCTATCTAACTTCCCTTCTCACTACTCTACCAAGCAGCAAAGATCCCTTTCAACTAGAATAAGGCTCCAGAAGTACTACCTGAGCTGTGCCTTAAAAGAAAGAAAAGGCTTTCAAAAGGCAGAAATGGGCATGGAGTACATTCCAGACATGGAAGATGGTCACACATTTGGGCCAATATATAAGCATTTATTAAGAGCCTACTATGTGCCAGGCACTGTGCTAAGCACTGGAGATTGAAAGAAAGATAGTATCCCTGGAATCTGGGAGAGCTATAAAATCTTGGTGATACATCACTTGCTATGTGTCAAGTACCTGTCTTGGGTAGTTTCAGAGATGCAGTTTCTCTGATGTTGGCTTTGATGCTCACAATATTTCTGATTCTTGCCACTTGACATGTGGCTACTCATAGAAGTGTCCACTCACTACTTACTTATACTGGTCCTTGAAACTGAGATTCAGTGCCCTGTGGGGACTGCCATGATTTGTTAAAAAGTTGCTTGTAGGTGTCCTTGTTCAAGAGATGTGCATTGTACATTTGATATATGCTAGGCCCCAGGCAAAGAGCTGCCTGGATGGCCCTTTACACCAGAATGGTTGTAGTGCTCAGAGCTTGGAGGACATCAGACAATGGTCATTCATTCCAGCACTCTGGTACCTCAAAGAGCTACAGTAATCCAAATGAAGTGTGAGTCTGGAGAATGGCCAGTCTTCCACAGCCGAAGCAAGTTCAGTTCTACTGGGCTCAGCTGAACACACACACAGAGAAGGGCTGCAAGCAGGCTACACAAGGAGTTGCTGAGTAGAGAGCACTCGGGCAGAAGGGTCATATTGAGGCACAATATCACACAATGTGACAAGGCTATAGAATTCTGGTGCAAAAAACACAGCAGGCAGGCCAAGTTGTCCCCCAGCCATCCATAATGGGGCTGCTCCCTGGGAGCAGAGGTATCCAAGACCTTGAGCTACAAACTATACATAGAGAAAGGAAGGAAAGAAGGAAGGAAGGAATGAAGGGAGGGAGGGAGGGAGGGAGGAAGGGAGGAAGGGAGGAAGGAAGGGAAGAAAGAAAGAAAGATGGATAGATGGATAGATGGATAGATGGATAGATGGATAGATGGATAGATATAGATGGTGGAGAGAGAGGGAGAGAGAGTTGGAGGCAAGAGGGCAACCAAGTGGCTCCTGGCCTCAGACACTTACAAGCTATGTGATCCTGGGCAAGTCACTTAACCTTGTTTGCCTCAGTTTCCTCATTTGTAAAATGAGCTGTAGGATGAAAACACTCCAGTACATTTGCCAAGCAAACCCTAAATGAAGAGTCAGATAAGACCGAAACAAGTAAACAACATATACATACACACACACATATATAGACACATGTGTTTGTGTATATGTATATGTATGTATGCATATATTTAGAGACAGACAGCTATACTTAACTCTCCATACACACACACACATACATACACACATACACACACACACACAGCGTCTTAGTAGTTTTATCTCCCCAATTTACATGGGACAGCTAGATGGTGCAACGAATAAAGTACCAACCCTGGAGACAGGAAGATCTGAGTTCAAATTCAGCTTCAGACCTTTACTAGCTATGTGACCCTGGGCAAGTCATTTAACCCCTATTTACTTCAATTTCTCATCTGCCCAAAAAAGCCCATGGACAAAATCCATGCACTCATATAGAGTGGGACATAACTGAAAAATAACAACAACCCCCTAATTCTAAGATAAAACCACACATATAATTTATTTAGTCCCTATATCCCTTGTCTTACATCCTCTACAGTATTTGGCACAGAGTAGGTCCTAAGATAGAAGTGGTGTGGTACAAAGAAAAGAACTATGGATCTGAAGTACAGATAACTGGTTTCAGTCCTGGCCCTATTAGTTACTAGAAACATGTTTTTTGGCAAACCATTTCATATGCATATATGTGTGTATGTGTATGTATACATGTGTATATATATATATTCGTATATAATTATATGTATATGATGTATATGTATTATATGTGTGTATATGTGCGTATATGCACACAAACACACACAAGCGCACACACACATATATAAAGAGAGGGGAGGAGAGGTGAGGGGAGGGGAGGGGAGGGGAGGAGAAGAGAAGGGAGGGAAGGGGAGGGGAAGGGAGGAGAGAGACACTGGCCAATGAGAAAGACATGGGTGAAAGTGAAGACATGGAAACCAGGAGCAGAACACAGGGATTCTCGATTTTTTTTTTTTTTAGTATAAGAACCCCTTTTGATATCAGAAACATTCATGGACCCAAGGGTATGCTGGGAAATGACTCAACAAAAAATAGAGACATACTTTTAAATTTAACCTGCATCATTAACATTTTCTCCATCACTTAAGCCTAAAAAAATCAACAAAACAATAAAGCAAGCCCTGATTTGTAGCACTGGCAGATTTCCTAGATGTAAATGCTGACACTGAAAATTTAACATTTGGACAGCCTGAGCTGGCTACCACACACCCAAGTATAGATCACCCCCACCTACATAAGAGTCCCTGGAGTCAGAAGGACCTGAGTTCAAATTTGACCTCAGACACTTGACACATGTACTAGCTGTGTGACCTTGGGCAAGTCACTTAATTCCAATTGCCTGCCAAAAAACAAAACAACAACAACAAAAAAAAAACAAATAAGGGTAGTTGTATTCTTAGTTTCTAGTGATTGGTAAGATATGATATAGCAAAAAACCACTATGAACTCAGGAACACTTTTAAGTAAATTTATACTTTATTCGTCCAAATGGTATCTACAGTATACTGCTAGCATCTATGTCCATTTGAAAACTTGCTTTTCAAAAGTTTCAATCATGTCCAATACTTTGTGATCTCATTTGGAGTTTTCTTGGGAGAGATACTGGTTTGCCATTTCTTTCTCTAGCTCCTTTTACAGATGAGGAAAGTGAGGCCAATAGGGTTAAGTGACTTGCCCAGGGTCATACAGCTAGTAAGTGTCTAAGGACAGATTTGAACTCAGGAAGATGAGTCTTCCTGACTTCAGGCCCAGCACTCTATGTGCTATGCCATCTACCTGCCCTGTTTGAAAACTAATAAAACATATTTGAGATGCTATTTAGTCGACAGGAGGAATCTGTTTACCGATAGATTCATGGACCTTTTGCAACAACTCCACGATCTCTCTCTCTCTCTCTCTCTCTCTCTCTCTCTCTCTCTCTCTCACACACACACACACACACACACACACACACACACACACACACACACACACACACGCGCGCACACACACACACACTTATCTGTGGCCCACAGATTGAGAAGCACTGATGTAGCATGAAGAGGGAACATGGAAGTCTAGACTGGTTCAATTGGAAGGGGCCGTGGCTAGGTTCTCGGTAACGTGCAGAATTCATACTAGAGAAGAATAGAATCGAAGGCTGGCTGAGTAGACCAGACTCAGTCTCAGAAAGTTCTTAAAATGCAAACAGAAAGGATTAGACTTGCTGCAGTAGGCTGGCAGTAGGGAGCTGTTGTAGATTTGTGAGCGTTTGCCTAACATAATTTTCTGTTCATGAATCCTACTTTCACACGAGCTTCCATTGTGAGGCCCTAGCTACAGTCTGTTGGAGAAAGATAAAAAAATCTTGTCTCCCCTAACTGCAATAAAATCATACCAAGAATGCAACTAACCATATGTTTGTAGAAAGAATGGTTTTCTGATAAAAACTGTAACACACATATCTAAAATACAGCAATGATGCTTTTCTGAATTCTATGAGAAAGTTACAAAATAAAGCAGTTTGATCAAGGGGAAAGAGAAGTGTCTTTTCAACCTACTTTCAGCCATTATTGACCTAGTCCAAACCCTGAGAAATGCACTTTGCTACTATTGTTTCCAGAGCTGAACAGAAAAGTTCTCAGGGAATGAAATCTCCTTCCTCCTTCCTACTATGTTGTTGTCTTTCAAAACAACTCTAGGGCCAATATCAGCATTTTGGGGGCCTCCCTTCCAGTGTTCCTCATGTCTCTCATGGCTGGCTGTGCAGAACAAGGGCCCAGACAGATAGACAGACAGTATGCTCCTTCTCAGGCAGTGAGCCCTGCCAGATTCTACAACCCAAGGGTTTTTAGCAAATAATGCTATAGAAAGCAAATCACTTGCCAGAGGCCAGACTCCATCCACAAAACTAATAAAGGGTTTAAAAGTTATAAAAACCATTGACAGAAGTTTTGGTGTGGGGGGAAAAGGGAGGAGAGAAGCAAGAACAAACAGGTAGCCAGGGAACACCGAATGTAAGTTAAAAAAAAACCATTCTGGTGTCAGGACAATGTATATGAGGCATCCAAAGTCTCTCTATATACTCTCTTCCCCAGTGGCTTAAAGGCAGTGTTACTCTTTTCCCTGAGAAAGATTAATTTATCCTCCAAAGGAATTCAGAATGAGGTCCTAAGATTAATTATAACAGCAACTGCACCTAATGATTTAGCATCATTGAAAATACAGTAGCGTTCACTAGGATGGTGAACGCAAGAGATCATATTTCTAAGTATATTTAGGGTGATATAGGGCGCCTAGGTGGTACAGTGATAGAATGCTGGGCCTAAAGTCAGGAAGACTCCTCTTGGTGAGTTCAGCCTCAGACACGCTAGCTGTGTGACCCTGGGCAAGTCACTTAACTCTATTACCTCAGTTCCTCATCTGTAACATGAGCTAGAGAAGCAAACGGCAAACCACTCCAGTACCTTTGCCAAGAAAACCCCAAAGGGGGTCATGGAGAGTCAGATATGACTGAAAAATATTTCAGTAATAAAGGTAATAAACTCAGTAATAAATTAATAAAGTAATAAACTCAGTAAAAAATTTTTAAATTAATTTTCAAATTCTCAGTTCTTTTGGTAAACAAATTATTCTAAATTAGAGAAGACCAAGTGGTATGGAAACTCTCCCCCCAGTCTCCCTCACCTAGTCTTCCCCCATAATTTTGTAGTTGCAATATCATTTGCATTGATT
Organism: Phalanger gymnotis; assembly: GCA_028646595.1. Classification (NCBI taxonomy): domain Eukaryota; kingdom Metazoa; phylum Chordata; class Mammalia; order Diprotodontia; family Phalangeridae; genus Phalanger; species Phalanger gymnotis. The sequence goes on along the minus strand of CM053627.1, from coordinate 96,380,159 downwards.
TCTTTGTCTTTACTGTTTGAGGTTGGTTTGTTTGAATTTTATTTTGTTTTGTTTGTATTAAAAGTCCAATTACATAAACAATGAGTATCAATTAGTTATAAATTGGTTGAGTCAGTTATGAAAATCAAGTCTGTGTCCTTCTTTTCTTATTACAAAACCATTCATCATGACTGAGAAAGACTGATTAAGACAAAAGGCAGAATAATGTAGCTGAAGGTGTTGGATGGACCTAGACACTGCCTCTGAACCCTTAGCAGCCAGGTAACTTCACTTCTCAAGGTCCCTGTTCCCTCATTTGTAAAAAGGGGAGAATATATTATCACTACCCTACCTCACAGGGTTATTGTGAGAAAGGTACTTTGAAAACCTTGAAGTGATGCATAAATTTAAGTGGTGGCTACAATCTGTCTCTTATTTGTTTCAGTATCTTTATTCTTCTTGATGGGTATTAGGGATAACTTGATAGTGGTATTTGTCAGCCATTACGGTCTCCACTAACACAGGCCAGAGGACCCTAGCTAAGCATCCTTCTGGACTGGGAGGAAGAAGGATAAATCTACATTTCGACCATTAGCCCAGATAGGGTTCTAAGAAGTTCTATCAGCAAAATAGAGCTCACTTGACCGTCTCCTTTTCTAGATTTTTTTATACCACTGCTTTTTTATACTATTTCTTTCACATAGGTTGTCTTTGGTAATAATTTGGTTATTGTGTCGTCCCTTGGGTCAACTGCCATTTGGATTCTTCCCAGATTATGGTGTATATATTCATAGCCACATAGCATCACTGAAAGACATAGGCCTACATACACAAAGTCTGGGTTGAGTGTCTTGTTCTCGCTGGCCCTTCTCTTTCCACTCAGGGAACGAATGCCTTTGAAGGGAAGGGAAAGGGCCAATGAGAATGTTTCCCCAGAATGAGCTGATCTACCCAGCACACACTTTATGCATAGTAATTCTGAGAGAATGTAAATATTAAAACTATGGGATTTGGCAGCAGGAAGCAGTTTGAGGTAACTGAAAACGCTGTACAATTTCCCAGATTGTGAATCCCTCCTTACTTGTCACTTATCAAAGTTCTACCCGTCCTTCAAGGCCTGGCTTTAATTCCTACATCCAGCAAGTCTTCCCTGACTACTCCTTGCCTTTCCTCTCCTCTGACCACTAGGAGCTCTGACTGTCCACACCATTCTCTTGGCATTAAACATATATTGATTTATTGTTCCATATAAAAAAAAAACCTAAAACAAGTATCCATCTTATCTCCCCCAACTAGATAGTGACAGCACAGTAAGCATTTGCTAATTTGCTTTGAATATAAGCTGCTGGGGAACAGCCAGGTGGCATGGTGGTTACAGTGCTGGACCTGGAGTCAAGAAGACACCTTTGTGAATTCAAATCTGGCCTCAGACACTCAACTAACTGTGTGACCCTGGGCAAGTCACTTAACCCTGGTCGCCTCAGTTCTTCATCTGTAAAATGAGCTGGAGAAGGAAATGGGAAACCACTCTAGTATCTTTGCCAACAAAACCCCAAATGGAATTACAAAGAGTCAGACAGAAATGACTGAAGGACAACAGGACAGAAATCATATCTTATATCATTCTCTTCCCCTCTGTGCCTTGTACAGCCAGCATAGTAAACCCTTAATAAATATTTCTTGTCTCAATGATTCAGGACGTTTTAGAGTTGGAGGAGGTAAGTCCAAAGCATAGCTACAAATGTCTGGAAAGTAGAAGCTTCTCACAAAGACTAAACTTAGGGCTATATGGCCTTGGAAGTCTACAAACAGACCTCCATGTGGGCAAAATCTCTGGAAACCACAAAATCAAAGTTCAAGTGAGTATGAGACATCAGAAAATAAGAGGAGAAGCCACCTGATTCTTCAGGGACCAAAAGAGTTAAAAGAAATCTCTGGTTTGATCAGGGAAGCAGACTTGGAAACTTCCCCTGCCTGAGACTACATTTTGGCTGAGACATTCTGATGCAGTGTTACCGGATACGGGTACAGGATGGAATTGTATGTGCAAGAAGTTAGAAGGAAGGGAAGACATGTAGCTTTCAGCCCAAAAGGATCAACCACCCAAATAATAGGAAATTTTTCAATTAACAAGCACTCATTAAGTATGTGCCGGATACTTTACTAGGTGCTGGGGATACAAAGATAAGGATAAAATAGCTCCTGACCTTAAGGAGCTTATATTCTATCAAGCAGAGATTATAATGCAGGTAGTAAGTAGAGTCAAAGATATGATCCATAATATGTTGAATGAGAAAAAAAGTGAGAAATTATTATAGCAAAATCAAGGGATGACAGAAAATCCATATGCTACAATGATAGCTAAGACAGCTAAAGGACCCAAAGAAAACCCTCTAATGCATTAGGTGAATGCTTTATAGTGATTTGTGAGAGGACACAGACAAGTGTCATGTAGGATAGAAAAGGATGAATGGATAGCAATTTTCACTGGTGAAGGGAGTATTCATGCCTATGAGATAACAGATCCATTGATATATCAAAGTAAGTAGGAAAACTGGAGGGAGAACCTTTAGTTTAGAAGCTACTGTAGTAGGAAGGCCGAATTTATGATCTCAAATATAATCATGTATATGTTTGAATGGTCCAAAATCGCAAGGTATGAGAGATTCTCTAAGGAGAAAACAACAAGAAATTTATTTAGGCCCCACCGCAGCAAAAACTTGAACCAGCCTCCCCATTCCAACATCTTGACAAAAAGACTCCAGGCCCAGAAAGCCCATCT
>CM053627.1:96323427-96377298 GCA_028646595.1 Phalanger gymnotis | reverse complement strand
GTTTTCACTGGCCTCACGTTCCTGCTTGCACTCGGGTAAGCCCTGCTTCTGCAGCTTCCCGCTTCCACACCTTCTGCCACCGAAGTTGTCTCCTGGTTCGCCCTCCTCGAAGCTGAGCTTCTGGCATTCTCAAGCCCTGCCTCAATGATCAGAGACCATTGGTTCCCCAGCTGGCCCCTCCTAAGTCACCAATCCACACCCACACAGGTTTCACACCTGACAGGGCCCTGGGCCTGGGGCTTAGCACTTAACAGCTGAAAGTACTTCCACTCAAAAGAAACAAAAGCCATGCTAATGAGACAATTTTGCTTAACACACTCCATCCCTTACAGCTACTTACTTGTAGGAGGAAACTTACTGATAGTACTACTATAAAGGATTCTAGGACACGTGTTGAAGGTCTAGTCACTTAACTTCCTCTGGCCTCATTTTCCTCAACTGCAAAATGGAGTTGGACAGATGGCTTCTGAGGTCTCTTCTAGTTCTACATCTATGAGCCTATGAGTCATTGTGCCTTCACCTCTAAGGTACTATCTGCTCTGTACTTACCTTTTATACATGTACTTATGTAGAAGTTGTCTCCCCCTTTGGAATGTAAGCTCCTTCAGGGCAGCCATTGATTTTGATTTTTGTGGTGTTGGGTTTTTTAAATATCCTCAGTGATTAGCTAAATGCCTGACACATAGCGAGGGCTTAAATAAATGCATGGAGATTACTGATTACACAGAACTCCTGTGCCAATATACACCAGCTGGAGCTTGAGTCCTCATTTTAATAAAATCAAGTAATTTGGTCATCTGTGAAGTGAGTGAAATAATGTCCATCCATTCTGCATGGTGCCATGAAAGGGAATAACTCTATGCATAGTTTTTTGGTTTTTGGTTCTTGCCCTAGGACCTCAGACTTCAGGCATCTATTTTCAAAGGGCTGATGGAAGGATATGGGACAACATTCCTTCCAGAGTGAAAAAGGCAATACTTACGGAAGTCCTGGAATCAACCAAAGTTCATTCCTATACCCACAATCCATATTCTGCCTTGCCACTCACTGACTCCATTTTTCTGTCTTGATCCTTGGCTGTTGGACACACTTTTGCCATCACTGCTTTGTGAAGTTTGCCTCATGTTGCTTGTCTACTGAAGGACTTTGGACTATGTCTGAGATCCCAGAGCTCTAATCCCAGCCCTGAAAGCATTCTTCACTTGTCCTTAGAAGTCAACCAAAGCTAGCTAGCAAATTAACCTAGCCCAGGCCAGTCTCTCCTCCACCTCAGCCTAGCCTCAGGTCCCACTCACCAGCTTTTGATCCTTGTATTCCCAGGGCTCCTCAGAATGGGAAGGAAATAGTCTGAGATCAAGGAAGTCAATGCGATATAGAAGAAAGCTACATGATTGGGAGTTAGTTTGGTTTCAAGTTTTGGAGGCTCTGCCATTTCATATTCCACATACTCTATGGTCCATCCAAACCACCCCTCTTACTGTTCCTCATACTCAACACCCCATCTCCCATCTTAATATTGTTATACTGACTGTCTCTCATTCCCAAAATGCACTTTTTCCTTACCTCCACCTTTTAGAATCCCTAGTTTCCTTCGAAGCTGAGATCTCTTATGTAAAGCCTCTCCTCATCCCACTTCCAGTTTCTGATGCCATCACACTAAAAATCACCTTATATTTATGCATTTATTTTGTAGATAGTCATATATGGTACATGTTGTCACCACCAAAAGAATGTAAGCTCCTTGAGGCCAGAGACTTTCATTTTTGTCTTTGAATCCCCAATGTCTAGTTACAGAGATGGGAAACCTGCAGTCTCAAGGCCACATGTGGCCCTCTGGGTCCTCAAATGTGGCCCTTTGCCTGAGTCCAAACTTCACAGAACAAATCCCCTAAATAAAAGGATTTGTTCTGTAAAACTTGGACTCAGTCAAAAGGCTGTATCCAAGGACCTAGAAGGCCACATGCAGCCTTGAGGCCGCAGGTTCCTCACCCATGATCTAGTACAATGCTTAGCACGTAGCAATTGCTTAATGAATGCTTGTCAGTTGATTGAATAATAGCTCCATGATGCTGAGCAAATCATTTTACTTCTTGAAGGCTCAGTTTCCTCTGCTGAGAAATAGGGATAATACCAATACTATCTAGATTAAGTAAATGCTATAAGAATCAAATGAGATGATGTGTGTAAGGTACTGTATGTCACTAAAACCACAATTTTAATATGGAGTGTCTTTTAATAAAGTCTTACATGGAGAAACCATTTCCCACCTCCACCCCTCCACAAATAAACTAAAACACACAAGTTAGATGTGATTTTGCATAGAGTTTTTCACTCAGATTTCACTTTACTACCATGGAGGTAGTGAGAAATAATTTAAAACATGCAAAGAGCGCATCTGGATATCTTTTTTAAAGACTGTAAAAACCATGCACTTTATACCACAAACCTATGTAAGAGCGCCATCCAAAATAATGATTTTAATATTCCCCATATCCTCCGTATTAGTCACTTCAAGTGAACAGTTCAAATATCAGAAACTCACTTTTAGTTTTCCCATCAGACAAGAATAGCTGAGATAATGACCAAACAGCTGGTTCAGTTTCCCCCCCCCCATAAGAACATCTGGGGTTTTTAAAATCATGTGGCTCCACAACCGCTTTAAAGCCGGGAGGTCTGTGGACTTAGAACTGGCAATTTTTCCTCTTGCCAGTGGTCTTCTCAAAGTACTGGTACCATAGGGTTATTTTAATAATAATGATAATAATAAAATCCAGCTTTGTTTAATTCTGGAAACCCCAAGAACTTGGTTAGCTAGTAAAGTAGGAAGGCATGGTACACTCTGGGGCTGGACACGCCTTTTAAATGTTTGCAGGGAGTTTATGTACAATTCCCCTTTAACAGCATTGGCCTCAGAAATCTAAGAAGGGGAAGCTAATAAATGAATGGCATGTCTCACAAGACTCAGAAGGTAGCAAGGTGGGACAACGAAGTACAGTGTTGGACTTGGTGTCAGAAAGACCCGGATTCAAATTCCAACTCAGACAACTACAATCCATGTAAGCCCAAGCAGGTCACTTAATTTTGCTCAGCCTCAGTTTCCCTCTCTATAAAATGGCAATAATAATAGCCCCTTCCTCATAGGAGGATCAGATAAGATAATATAGTGAGGCGCTTTGCAAATTACAAAGAGGGAGAAAGGGGGGAAAGAGGGAGAGGAATGAGGGAGACGGAAGAGAGAGAAAGAAGGGAGAGAGGGAAGAGAGAGAGAAGAGAGAAAGAGGGAGAGAGAGAAAGAGAGAGAAGGAAGAGAGGGAGAAAGAGGGAGAGAGAGAAAGAGAGGAGAGAGAGATAGAGAGAAAGAAGGAAGAGAGAGAACAACAAAGAGAGGGGGGGAAGGGAAGGGAAGGGGAGGGGGGAGAGAGAGATGCTAGCTAGTATTATTATTACACAACTCCATTATCTTTGTGAAGACTCAATGGTTCAGCCAGATTGACCTTCACGCTCTTCTTCACCAATGGCATTCCTTCTCTCATTCATAGTTGAAGCTTTACACAGACTGGCCCACATGCACAGAATGCTTTCCCTCCTCAACTCTGCCTCTTAGATTTCCAAGCTTCCCTCAGTGCTTAGCGCTCAGAAAAACAGAGCAGGTCAAAGTTCCATGCAGATCAGCCCTGGCATTGGTGCAATTAGTGGCCACTTCACTTGGGAGAGACCTAGTCTCAGGGGAAAGACAAAAGAGAAAGAGGGAAAACTGCTTGAGTATGCAGGCAGGCATGAAAGATAGGTAAATCACATAGAAACGTACTAACTGCTCATCTGGCAATCACTTATGTCTGAGTGTGGCCGTTGGGAGAAAACCTTTGCAGAATTCACAACAATTTGCAAATGTAGTGACTAATGGAGACTAGTATAGAGGTACAGATTGTGCAGAATTGGAGATAGGTTACTCCCTAGAGGGCCGTGATGTGTGAATGTCTTTCTCTGCCCCAATTCAGTTCAGCTGACCCTGGTCTGCTAATTTTCCTAGTGCGATTTGACTGTGTCTCTCCTTTGTCTCCATCAGATTCTACCTACCAGTATATACATAGGATCAATGCTAAGACAACAATTTATATGACAACATGGGAGTTGGGGGAAGAAATGACTTTGAAAGATTTAACATCAAGGCAATGATCAACCCCAATTCCAAAGGAATGATGGGTGAATGAATACTACACACTTCCTGACAAAGAAATGAGGGATTCAGAATGCAGAATTGAGACATGTTTTTGAAGTTGGTTAATGGGAGAATTTGGTTTGCTTCACTATGCTTAGTGTTAATAGAACTGCTTTTCTTTTTTTTTTTTATCCAATGGCAAAGAAGAAGAGAAAACAAATGTTTATTAATTGAAAATATATCCATATGTATTCAACATTTTAAAAATTAATGTTAAAAAATTTTGCTTACATGTAATTGAGGGAAAAGAAAAATGTAAAAAAGTTATTTGTATATACATATATGTAAAATATGTATTACATATACATACATATAATTTTTAAAACCATTAATAGAAAAAAAAGCTGCTTGAAGACAGAAATTGTACCCTTTTCCCCTCTATATTCCCCAGGGTCTAGGACAATGCCCAGTATGTACTAGTTGTCATGTAAAGGTTTGTTGAATTGAACCAGGACCTGACACACAGCTTGTCTTAGTAATCTGCCTTTCCTGGTAGACACAGTTTTAGAATGCATTTCAACCCCACCCCCTCATTTCTTTTTCAAAATGTATACTTCTTTAAGTGGATCATTGTTTCACATGCTTTCTGTGAAGCTTTTTCATTCTGTACCCCTCCAAGGTCTGAGTGAGTTGGCAGAGAGCAAATTTATTAATAAGATAAACAAAAATAAACTGAAACTGAATACATCTTATTCTCAAGGCATCTCAGTGTGACTTATCTAGTGAGGAGTTAAATGCTTGCTGTATATTTACCCTGCAGGCAGACAGAACTGACTTTATGTCTTAAGCAAAGGCTCAGCTAGCTGCCAACCTTCAGACCTATTCGTTTTATTGAGAAGAGGGATCGTTGGCTGGAACACGAGGGCTCCCCATTACTCTTTGTGGGAAAAGCAAAGGGAACTTTGATTTCTTTCTGGACAGCTACCAAAGACGATCGGGAGGAACACTCTCTCACTTGATAATCTCCATCTGAAAGGTAGCAATGAGCAAGATGGTCTGGCAGCCTTCTCAGGCCTGTATGCTAAGGTGTCACCATGTTGGACTCGGGTCCGAGTACAGTCTCATCAAAGCCCTAATGGAAGGCTGAGAGCTGGTCAGTTCTACAGACTGAAACCAATTAAACAATCAACCGACCTGAGCTAAATGTCCTAAATGAAATTCAAGAGCTTAGAGTCTGATAGGCCTAAGTTGAAATGCAGCATAAAAGAAGGGAAAGCAAACTTGACCCGTTCTATTTTGAGTTCTGCTGGAGAGTCACTATGTGACTTTGAGAGAGAACATATTCTTTCTCTGTATATATTAAACCTATTGGATTGGCTCTATAAATCAGGAGGCCTTCCATCAGAAGGGATAAGAAACAGACCATCATCAAAATTCAAGGAAATAAAATAAACCCTTCTCTTAGAAAAAAAACTTTTCCCTTCTTTCTCTTTCTCCCTAATGCCCTTTCCGTGGATTTGGGTAGTGCTAGGTGGAAGGCTGGAAGGCCAACAGGGATCTTCTAAGGAAGCAACTTGGAAGTACCTTCTCCAATGGTTAAGGTAGGGATGGGGCGGGGCGGGGCGGGGCGGGGGGGGGGGGGAAACAGGAGCAAATTTATTCGTCAGATCAATGAAAAGAAATTGAAACATGAATGAAAAATGAATACATCTTATTCTCAAGTTTGGAAGAGGGATGGACTTAGGAAGAAATATAATGAGTTTTGTTTTGAACATATTGAGTTTGAAATGCCTATGAAGCATCCCAGTAGAGATGTCCATCAAGTTATTGTTGATGCAGACAGAGAGGAGCAAAGGAAGATGGAAGGAGAAAAGGGGAGGGAAGGGGAGAGAAAGGGATTAAGAGGAGAGGGGAGGCAAGGAGGAAAAAGAAAGATGGAGTAAAGGACAGGACAAGACAGAATCTAGGGGAGTGCCTATATTTAGTAAATAGAATCCAGTAACAGAGGTTGAGAATATTATCATAGAGCCATAAATAGTTGGAAGTGACTTCTGTAAAGGAAATGACACTTTAATATTAATAGTAATAGTAATAATGAAAGGAGAGGAAGGACAGTGATAATGACAAGCTACCTATTTTGTGATACAATAGAAAAAGAAAAGTCCTAGCTCTGAAGTCAGGGGACCTGGGTTCAAATCCTATCTGTGACATTACACGTGTGACCTTCAGCAAATCACTTAACTTTCTGGGACTCAGCTTCCTCATTTGTAAAATGGACTAGATAGCTCTGAGATGCCGTCCAGCTCTAGATATAATACTAAGATGAAGTTTTGTCCTGAACTTTGTTCTACATCAGCAAAGTGTAGTCTGAGGACTCCTGGGTATTCTTAAAACCCTTTCAGAGGGTGTTTGAAGTTAAAACTACTTTCATAATAACACCAAAACATTATTTGCCTATTAAATATATTAAATTATTATTATTTTATTAAATTACTTATATTGAACTAAATTTATGTTATGATATAATCAACACTATAATTTACATCAAATATTTATATATCTATTATAAGTAATTTATATATAATATAATAATTAAACATAAATATTAAATATAAGCATATCTGCATGAGACCAAAACAGTAACTACAACAACATAAAAAGAATCACTAACATTTACAGAGTAACCACTATGTGCCAGGTACTATGCAAAGTGCTTTACAAATATTCTCATTTTATCCTCAATATTAATCTATGTCACAATAGATTGAAGGAAGAAACAAATATAAGAATCCAGCTGTCTTCTAAGCTAGACATTAAAGAGATTTACCTACCCCCCCCCCCCAAATGTAGAATGATGCCACTGTTCTCACTAAATTGCTTTTGTTTTGGAAAATATAGTTGCTTTTTGTTTTAAAAGCATGATATTTATATTAACATGTAATGTGTTTATTATTGTTATTCTTAAATGAATAAATAGATTTTGACATTTTTTATCAGTTTTAATTTCTAATACAGTAAATATCAATAGGTAAAAACATAAGCTCTTTGGTGCCCTCGATAATTCTTCAGAATGTCAAGGGACATCCAGAGAAAGAACCGATAAATAGGAATATGTATAGAATGGTTTTAGATCTATATACATATGTGTGTCTAATGATAGCCATCTCTAGGGCAAGGAAGGAGGAGGGAGAGAGAAGAAAAAAAAGTTTGAAAAAAGAAAGTTACCTGATAACTTTATTATATATTTAAAAGGAATAGCAAGTTGTACATAATAGATTTGCAGTTTCATTTTCAATCATCTTTTTTTCTATTCTATTATGGAAGTGCTTGTTTTATTTCTTAAGTTAAGAATAAAATAAATAAAATTAAAAATTAACTAAGAAAAGGAATGTCAAGGGGTCCTGAGACTTTGTTTGAGAAGTTTGAGAACTTCTGCTCTGACTCTGTCTCATTGCTCTTAGCTATCTCCTTGGAGCTTTTATCTTTCTGTTGACAGAGGCTGGCACAGTGCCACCACTATTAACTGGAAAGGCGGTGGATATGGAGGAGGGTCAGAAGAGCATGGAAGAAAGCGGAATTTGTTTTTGTTTGATTCTGTCCTTAGCTAAGTTACCTAGGCTTTTCCTTAAAACAGAGACCCCTGAAGAGTTAACAAGAACAAAGCAGGTCTGATAACCTTTTAGACTTAAAATGGTCACAACTGTGGCTGTATTCACCCATTTGGGTTGCTATGTCTTTGTTGTAAGTCCAGACCTATGGATGCATTTGTGTGCAGACCTTCCAATGAGGAAACCCCCTCTACCCATTCAGCTGAGTACCTGTTCGACAACTTAGGCTCTTCCAGGGTCACTTGGATCACTAAAAGATTAAGCAACTTGCCATAGCCAGCAAATGTCATAGAATAACCTTCACCTCAGGTGTTCCTGACTGCAGTCAATAATCCAAATTCAGATTCATACTCATATATACACAATTCTTCCTCTCTACAGACATGCACATATACAATGTGTCCCAAAAGTCTTAATGCGGTTTTAAGCTAGAAAATAAAAACTCTTTAAACTGCACTAAGATTTTTGGGACACCTTGTGTATATGTATGTGTACATGTATATGTACTTGTGTATGTGTACATTGCGTATTCATGTGTATATGTACATATACACATGTGTATGTGTACACATTGATGCTGACCTGTGCCCAAGATTCCATGCCCAAAGAGAAAAAATTTTAAAGGAGAGAAAGAGAGCATTAAGGAATGAGCTGAAGTGGCACCTAGGATTAAGGAAAGAAATGAATAAAGTGAGAGTGAGAAAATGAAAGAAAAAGAACATGAAGAATGCCTGTCTTTGTGAGTGTTGGTGTTGGTCTTGGAATCAGGAAGACCCGAATTCAAATGCCACCTCAGATACTTCCTAGTAGCATGACCCTGGGCAAGATACTTGATTTCTCTCAGATTCCATTTCCTCATCTGTAAAATGGGGATAATAGTAGCATCTGCCTCACAGGGTTGTTGTGAAGAGCAAATGAGCTAATATTTGTACAATGTTCTGTCAACTTTCAAGCACTATATAAATGTTAGCTATTAGTTATGATTAGTTTTCTATCATCTATACACCTAACAGTGCCTGCCTGACATCTAAAAGGAGTTTATGAGATATCGAATGAATGAATGGTCTTGTGAATGGAAGAGAATGATTAGATTGGTATAAAAAAGAGGGTAGGAAAAACAAGGGGGTGGGGGGCAGGGGAGGTAGTCAGCAAAGTAACCTCCCTGAGCTAATTTATTTAGACACAACACACACCCAGGTGAGCAAAGACCAGAGCTGTATAGCAAAGCCCTTTTTGTGATACTATATGGCCTGTTCCTTGTAAATCTTATTCCTTTCCCATCAATTTTACTCAAGACTTTCATGTCATGTGATCAGGATGATGGTAGAAAGATCTATATAAAATTTATGGAAACAAAACACCTTTGCCCTCATTTCCTTGTTCACTGTCTTTCCAACTACCCCCATTTGTGATGAAATTCCAGGAGCAGCCAGGACAGGAATCTTCCCTGTCTTCCATCTCTGAACTCCTCAGGTGAAAGCCTTAAGAACACAGCCTTACTCTTTAGGTCTCTCCCCTATCCCTCCTCAACAACTGCCTCATACATGCCTCCTCAGCCAGCTGTGGAGAGTACAAGAAACTAGTTTTCTAGAATGTGAGGAATCTCAGAGTACAAACTCCAGACGAGTTGGCAAATGACGTGTAAACAGTGTGGCTGAGTCCTGCCCCTACCTGGTCCAGGTTACCCCTTGCAGGGCCTCTGAAAAGTCTGGTTTTTCTTCCTAGTTCCACCCGGCTTCTACCCTACCCCACCCCCACTCCCCTAGAAATATTTCCCTTGGCACCCCTGATCCTTGAGAAAACAAAACCTTTCTGCTGGTTCTTCAGGCACAACACACAGCAGGCCAAACTACAGTTCCAAGCAGCAATCTAATAGCCCAAATTGGGTGCTCTGTTTTTCTGTGGACCTCACATCCAGAAATTCCTCTCTTTGCTTCCAGACTGATCTCCTCTGGTCCCGTCTAGGCTGCCATGGACATAAGACCTGGCTTTCTGTCTCACCTACACAAGTCAGTCCTGCTTTTCTAGTTCACGCTACTCTGCGAACCCAGTCATCCTTTCCCTAGGGGTCACTCTTTTCTCCACATTCTCTTGTCTGACCCATAACATTTCCAAATATTTTCATTTACCTCTAATACAGGCAAGAAGGCTTTTTTTTCCTACAAAAAGAGGCAGAAACTTTCATATACATATATATATATATATATATACATATACATATATATATACATATACATATATATATACATATACATATATATATACATATATACATATATGTATACATATATATGTATATATATGTCTTCTGTAAAATGAGGATAATTATATCTGGAATACCTACTTTCCTTGAATGAAGCTTAAATGGAGACAAGTAGATGGCACGGTGGATAGAACACCAGCCCTGGGGTCAGGAAGACCTGAGTTCAAATCCAGCCTCAGATACGTCCTAATTGTGGACTCTAGACAAGTCATTTAACCCCAATTGCCTCAATGACAACAAAAATGAAGCTTAAAGGACATAATTTATGTGAACTTTGTTAGTAAATTGTAAAGTATTGTACAAGGTAAGCTTTGGTAGCTTAAAACTATCCCAACACTCTGGGACATCCTATATAAATATCAGTTATTATCAAGCAACCAAGCATTTATTAAGTACTTATCATGTTCCAGGCACTGTGCTAAAAGCTGAGGATGCCAAGATTGGAAATAGTCCCTGACCTCATGGAGCTTAAATTCTACAGGAGCAGGCAACATGTACATATATAAGTATATACAAAATAAATGCAAGGTCATTTTGCTGGGAGGCACTGAGAGTTAGAGGAACCAGGGAAAAGCTTCCTGAAGTAGCTGGCCTTTGAGCTGAGATCTTAAGAAAACTAGGGTTCCTGAGATGCAGAAGTGATAAAGAAATGCATTCTGGGTAAGGAGACTGGAAATGGAACATCCATGAGTGAGGAGTAGCAAGAAGGACACTCTGACAGGATTGGAGAATGCTTGCAGTGGAGTAATATAGAATTGTTATCATTAATTCAGAATAAGGCAAATTTAAATTAAATTTTAAAAATTAAATTAAGAAAAATAGCTGAGAAAGGATACAGGCAGTCCAGCAAAACCAGATTTGATTTTATTATGCACTTTAATTGCTTATATTAATTCCAAGCCAAGAGTAAAGTACTATATACTGAAGTAATTAAATAAAATGAGAGAAACAAAGTAAAAATGCTTTACATATATATAGTAGGTACTTAGTAAATGTTGTTAATTGAAAATTACATCTTAATGAGTAAATTACATAGTCAGTGGCCTCAAAAAGGAGTAAGTGTGTTTCCTTGTCATAGGACTGCCTCATAGTGAAATTCACTTGATAATGAGATCCTTTGGGTATTGCAGTAATTAAAACTCCTTGGCTGCAATCCAAAACAATGACCTGCCTTATACAAATTCCTTAAGAACATTACAGCAAGGTGCCAATAGATCTATATGATATGCCCTGCTAACTCAGCAATGTACAGTTCGTTGGCACCCAAATTGCTATTTCTATATTTTAATTAATCAATTAAAAAATTAATTAATTAGTATTAAATTAATTTAAGCTGGGATTTTTTTTTCCAGGAGAAAGAATCCAATTATGATAACATTGCATAAGTCTCTTACTGCCTTTGAGGCTGAGTAGGGTCAATGGATCATAATGGATGAAAAGTTAGATTTGGAGTTGTAAAGAACTGAGTTTGAATCCTGATTCTGATATGTATGAATATGGGCAATTCAGCCAAGTCTCTTAGGCTTTGTTTCCTAATCCATAAAATGAAATTAACAATACCTACTAGTAAAAACCTCATGGGGTTTTCCTGAGGTCCAAAAGTTATACAAATATTCAAAGAATTTCAGAATTAGAAAGGGCCTCAGAGGCTTCCAGTCTAACTTATCCATGAACAAGACTCTCATCTGCAATATACTCAGCAAATGGGGGCAGCTAGGTGGCACATAAATAGAGCACTGAGGCAGGACCTAAGTTCAAATTCTACCTCAGACACTTCCTAGCTGTGTGACCCTGGACAAGTTACTTAACTCCAATGAAAGAAAGAAAGAAAAAGAAAGGAAGAAAGAAAGGAAGAAAGAAAGAAAGAAAGAAAGAAAGAAAGAAAGAAAGAAAGAAAGAAAGAAAGAAAGAAAGAGAAAAGAAGAAGAAAGAAAGAAAGAGGGAGGAAGGAAGGAAGGAAAGAAGGAAGGAAGGAAGGAAGAAAAGGAGGAAGGAAGGAAGGAAGAAAGAAAAAAAAGAAAGAAAGAAAGAAAGAAAGAAAGAAAGAAAGAAAGAAAGAAAGAAAGGAAGGAAGGAAGGAAGGAAGGAAGGAAGGAAGGAAGGAAGGAAGAAAGAAAGAAAGAAAGAAAGAAAGAAAGAAAGAAAGAAAGAAAGAAAGAAAGAAAGAAAGGAGAGAAAGCTTTAAAAAATATTAACAAATGGTCAAGTAACCAGCTTTGCTTGAAGACCTTCAGGGCGAATGAAGAGAAAACTGCTCTCTCCTGAGGCATCGCAGTCTACTTATGGAATATCTCCAATTGCTAGTTAAGTTCTTCCTGACATTAAGCCTGCATTTGCCAGTTTGAAGCCTCCATGTATTGCTCCTTCTTCTGGGCCAGCACAACAAGTTGAATTCCTCTTTCACATGACAACCTTTGAAATACTTAAGGACAGTATATAAAGTGTTCGGCAAACCTTAATGCACCCTATAAATGTCAGCTTTTATTATTACTAATGTGCCATCCCCTCTACGCTATCCTCTGACACCCCCCCTTTCCCCGCCTTGCCCAAATGAAATCCTCCCTCCTCAGATTTCTCCCAGTACTTTGCTTGGCATCCTTTGAATCCTGGTTGTTTGTGCATAGACCTTTTCTCCCTTATTAGGTTGTAAGCACTTTGGGAGCAGAATCTGTGGCACATCTGTCTTTATATCCCCAGCAACTAACATACTTTCTTGAACATGGTGGATGCTTAGTAAAAAGTTTCCTGAATTGAATTGTGCTGGGCTAACAACATGATGATAAAAACTTTCACTAAGTAAATTTCTCTGATAAAGGCCTAATATCCAAAATATATTAGGAACTAACTCAAATTTATAAGCCTACGAGTCATTCGCCAATAAATATATGATTAAAAGATACAAAGAGACAGTTTCCAAATGGAAGAAATCCAGTATTATCAGCAATCATGTCCAAAATACTCCAGATCACTAATAATTAAAGAAATGCGTATTAAAACATTCTGAGGTTCTACTTCATAGCCTTTAGATTGGCAAAAATAGCAAGACCTTCCCACTTCCCTCAGCCTCTTCTCCTCTCTAATTGGAGGGTTGGGGGATGGGGGATGGGGGGAGGTAATTATTCCACTTAAAGCTTTCTTTTATAGATGGCAGAGCTTGGACCTTGCAGCTCTGATTGTTTCAAATCCACAAAGAAAGATGCCCCCCCCCACCTCAGCCAAGCACTCCATGGCTCTCCCCTCCCCTTCCAGTTTCTTTGTGTATGTTACCTTCCCCATTCCTTGAAGGTAGGGGTTGTCTTCTTTTTCTTATTTGTATTGCTAATGCTTAGCACTGTCTGACACGTGGAAGGCCCTTAATAAAAGTTTATTGAACTGAATTGAATAAAAAAAGGAAAATGATAGTTGTTGAAGGAGCTGAAGAAAGACATACATACAAGTTTATTGTTGAAGGTGTTATAAATTGGTCCAGTCATTCTAGAAAGCTCTTTAAAACTATACCCCAAAAGTCGTTAATGTGTACATATGCTTGTCCAAACTATGTCACTACTAGCCTTATATTCTAGAGATTAAAAGGAAAGAAAAAAGATCCGTGGGTATGCAAATATCTATTATAGGTCTTTTGTAATAGTAAAGATCTGGAAGAGGTAGTGACAATCAGTTGGGGAATATCTAAACAAATTATGGTTCATGAATGTAATGAGCTATAAGAAATTATCAGGAAGAGTTTCAGAAAAACCTGAGACTTGTATACAATGACACAGAGTGAAGTGAGCAAAAGCAGAAAAATTTCTACAGTTATAACAATATTGTAAAGGAAAGCAATTTGTATCCTTTGACCCAGAGATCCCATTGCTTGGTATATATCCCAAGGGGGGAAGGAAAGAAAGGAAAGAAAGGAAAGAAAAGAAGGAAGGAAGGAAGGAAGGAAGGAAGGAAGGAAGGAAGGAAGGAAGGAAGGAAGGAAGGAAGGAAGGAAGGAAGGAAGGAAGGAAGGAAGGAAGGAAGAAAGGAAGAAAGAAAGAAAGAAAGAAAGAAAGAAAGAAAGAAAGAAAGAAAGAAAGAAAGAAAGAAAGAAAGAAAGAAAGAAAAGGAAGGGAAAGGAAAAAAGGAAAGAAGGAGGGAAAGAAGGAGGGAAAGAAGGAGGGAAGGAAGGAAGAAGTAAAGGAAGGAAGGAGCAAAGGAGGGAAGAAAAGAAGGAAGGAAAGAAGGAAGACTCCATATGTACCAAAACATTGTATAGCAGTACATTTTTATGGTATCAAAGAACTGGAAGCAAAGGAAGTGCCTATTATTGGGGAGTGACTAAACAAATTATGGCATGTGAATGCAATGGAATATTACCGAGCTGTAAGAAACAACAAAACGGATGAATAGAGAGAACCATGCAAAGATTTGCATGAACTGTTGCAAAGCGAAGTTAACAGAATCAGGAAAACAATATACACAATGACTACATCGATGCGAAAGTTGAAGAACAAGTATCACAAATAATAAAGATCAAAATTGGAACCAAAGGAGAGATACAAGAAGACACTTCCCCATATTCCTCTGAAGAGGTATAAGGTCTATGAGTGAGAAAACTTGCATATAATTTCAGATTCTTTCAACATATTGATCAATTTTGCTAAGATTTCTTTTCTTTTTCTCCTCTTTTTCTAAGGGATAGTTCCCTGGGAGGAAGAGGGGAAGGTATAGAGGAAGAAATCTAGGTATTGTGAAAGCAAAAGATAGCAATAAAAATCTATTTTTAAAAAAGAAAAAACAATTTCAAAAGACTTAAGAATTGTGATCAATGCAATGAAAAACCACAACTTCAGAGTACTGACAATAAAGCATGCTATCCATCTCTTAACAGAGAGGAAATAAATGCAAGGTACAGAACGAGACATTTTTAGACATGAAAAACATACATTTGTTTTGCTTGACTAGGCTTATTTGTTACAAGCATTGTGTTTCTTTTTTTTTTCTGTTGAAAGGAGATCTTCTCTAAAGTGAGAAAGGGACCTTATAATGGGTATGATCTGCAGAAATTTGATACTTAAGAGAAGCCACACATCCTGCATCAGGAGAAGTAGAATTAGAGCTTCTATGAGCAACCGGCAGCCAGAAGAGTAGGAAGGCATGAACCTAGAGAGGAGATTTTGAGGCAAGGAAAAAAAAAAAAGACCAAGGGGAAGACAAAGATCAGTAGTGAACTGCGCAATCAGGGAAAAGGAAAATTCCTTCCATGGGATAACATCCAATATCTGCAGAAATTGGTATTTCTAAGCATGAGGCGCAACATACAAAAAAGGGCCAAGGACAAGTTCCACCAGGCAATGACATAGAAACTGTTTAGAGGAAGAAAGCCAAAATATGTACTTTAGAAGCTTTAATTCCATGAGGATTAAATGATATAGAATAGACAGAAAAGAAAGATAAATAATGGAGAAAATGAGAGAAAAGAAATCCCTTTTTACAAAAAGGCACAGAAAAAGAAATGATAAAAATTAACTAAAAACAAGTTCAAAGGAAAGAGCAAAGGGGGAATTCTACTTGACTACTTAATTGAGGAAGGAAAATTAAATAATTAGATAAAAGCAAGCAAGAAAAGGGAACCAATAAACAAAACTAAGGTAAGTGTAACAAACAAAGAAGGGGTTTAAGGATGAGAGAAAGAGAGCCAAGAAGGATAGGATTGCCTTAAAACAGATTAAGCTAAAATATCTGAAGAGAAACGATACTATATTTACAGAGAAAAAAGGGGAAATACTAATGTGGAAAAAATATTAGTGACAAATGGAGGAAAATATAAACCTAACTCATATGACTTTAAATATGGGTGGATTTAACAATAAAACAAAAAAGAGTGACAGACTGGCTAAGAAAACAAAACCCTACAAACTGTTGTCTACAAAAAAAAACACACACACACACATAAAAAAATATACACAAAATATAAAAATGAGAGGCTGGAAAATAAAATTTACTGTGCATCAGGTGAATCCAGAAAAGCAAGATTTGCAATCATTTTATCAGACAGAGCAAAAACAAACATTTAAGATATAAAAAAAAGGATAAACAAGGAAAGTACATTATGCTGAAAGGAACCATAGACACCTAACCAATATTGGTAATAAATTTACATTGCCCAAATGCCACATTTAAATTCATAAAAGAAATGAACTAAAAGAAAACATAGACAGTAAGACGATAGTGTCAGGGAAGTTTAATATCCCTCTCTCAGTTCTGAATGAGTCTGAACAAAAGGGAAAATATAAAACTGAACACATTGCTGGAGAAATTAAAGCTAAAAGACTTATGGTATCTTCCTAATTTGATTTCTAAAGAATACATGTAATTTTAGAACCATGGGAAACTTTTACACAGTTTGTATTAGGAAACAGAGATATAACAAACGAATGCAAAAGGGCAGAAATAGTAACTACGTGCTTTGCAGATCTTAACAAAATGAACTTTGGTTCAGGGATTACAAACAAAAACCATAGACCTAAGTGGAGACTTAACAATGAAATCCTAAATAATGAGTAAGTCAAAGAATAAATCATAGAAATGACTAATAATTATGTGAAAGAAAATTATAATGATAAAAAACATACAAAAATTTCTGTCCTCAGAGCAGTCCTCAGAGGAAAAATCATGACTCTACAAACATGCATTAGGAAAATAGAAATAGAAAGGATTAACGAACTGAATACATATTTTTAAAATAGAAAGCCAACAAATAAATAAATCTAAAAAAGTATAAAAGAGGTTAAAAATTAGAGGAGAAATAGATAAATTGGAATAAATGAAA
Organism: Phalanger gymnotis; assembly: GCA_028646595.1. Classification (NCBI taxonomy): domain Eukaryota; kingdom Metazoa; phylum Chordata; class Mammalia; order Diprotodontia; family Phalangeridae; genus Phalanger; species Phalanger gymnotis. The sequence goes on along the minus strand of CM053627.1, from coordinate 96,360,472 downwards.
ACTGAAACTAAAAATTAGTTCTTTGAAAAAACTAATAAAATGGGGAAACATTTAGCCTATTATTTTTTTAAAAAGAGGGAAGAAAATCCAGTTTAAAAAAATAGCAAATAAGCAAGGCAAAATCAGAAGGATAGGAGAATAGAAGAAAGAATTAAAGGATAACCAGAACCTAATATACGTAGTTATATGCTAACAAAAGAAACAGAGAATAACTTCAAAAATATAAAATAAAAAAAAACTAACAGAAAACCCAACTAACAACCTGATTTGGAAAAGGAAATAGAAATAGTTGTGAATAGAAAAGTTGTTAACAACAACAATAAATAATTCCTGGTCTTGATGGATTCACAGGAGAACTCTCATAACTTTCTAAAAAACTGTAGTACCAATACTACACAAATCATTCTCAAAAACTGAGAAAGAAAGCACTCTATCAGAATCCTTTTATGTAACAAATATAGTCCTAATATATAAACCAGAGAAGGACAAAGTACGGAAGACATATAGACCAATATCATTCAGGAACACTGATTCAAAAACTTTAAATAAAATCTTGTTAAATAGCAACTTATTTAATAAATTAATTATCATGACCAAGTAGGATTTATACCAAGGATGCAAGGATGGTTTAACATCAACTATCAACATAATTAATGGCAAACTATCAACATAATTAATCATATTAAAAAACAAAAATATTTAAAACTGTATGATTAGATCAATAGATGTGGTAAAAGACTTTGACAAAGTAAAACATTCATTTATGCTAAATTTTTTTTAAATCTACAAAGCATAGTCATTGAAAGGCCTTTTTTTAAAAAATCATTAAAAAGTATTCACCTGATCTATTTGAAGCTAAAAGTAAGCTTTGCATACATTAGGAATACATTAGAATCTTTTCCAATAAATACTGGAGGAAAGCAAAGATGCCCACTCTTCCCACTATTATTTAATATAGTTCTGGAAGTACTAGCACTAGTAGTAAGACAAGAGGAAGAGATTAAAACATAAAAATGGGTAAAAAGGAGATGAAACATCATTGTTTGCTAATGATATGATAATTTATGTGGAAAATTTAGGGATTCTTCAAAGATACTAATTGAGACAATCAATGGTTTTAGCAGAAACTCAGGCAATAGAATAAATACTCAAAAATCACCTGGATTTTTATGTAGTAATGAAAAAAAATCCATGAGGCAATTAGAGAAAGAGAAATCCCATTCCAAATAACTACAGAATGCATAAAATATCTGGGAATTGGCCTACTGAATCACACAAAAAAATTGTATAGATTCAATTACAAAGTTTTCCTTAAAGAAATAATTTTGTTGTTCCTGTTCAGTCATATTTGATTCTTTGTGACTCTACTTGAGATTTCCTTGGCAAAGATACTGAAGTGGGTTTGCCATTTCCTTCTCCAGCTCATTTTACAGATGAGGAAAGTGAGGCAAACAGGGTTAAGAAAATTCCCCAGGCTCACAGAGCTAGTTTCTGAGGCCAGATATGAACTCAGGAGGGTGAATCTTCCTGGCTCCAGGACCAGCACTCTATCCACTGAACCACCTAATAGCTCATAATTGGACCACGCCAATATAATAACAGGGACAATACTATCAAAGTTAATTTAGGGATAAAAAATCATAAGAGAGTTCATTTGGAAAAACAAAAGATCTAGAATATGAAGAGAAATGATGGAAAGTAGGGATGAAGGGAGAATGGAACTTCCAGACATCAAACTTTATCGTAAAGCAGTAGACATCAAAATCGTCTGGTGTTAGTTCAAAATAAGAAAGGGAGAGGAATGGAGCAGACTAGACAAGTTAAAATCAGAAACAATGGAACTCAATTAATTAGTCAATAAATATATTCTTACCCAGAGATGTATTCTTAGCCAAACAAGAGAAAAAGAGTTGCAAAAGATAGTTACTTTGATTACAGTACGATCATTTTGGAAAGTAATTTGTAATTATGCAAATAAAATACCTAAAATGTCCACGCCCTTTGATCCCTAGATTCCATTACTAGGCTTATACCCCAAGGAGGCCATTGATAAAAAGAAAATCCTCATAGGTACCAAAATATTTATAGGAGCACTTTTTGTGACAGCAAAGAATTGAAAAGTGTGATTACATGAGAAGTTACCCAGGAGAAAGAGGTATCACAAAAACCTAAAGAGATGAGAGTATAAAAGAGAAGTATCAAAAAGTTGAGAAGTCAAGAAGGATGGAATTGAGAAAAAGTCAATAGATTTGGCAATTAAGTGACGGTAACTTTGGAGAGAGTTGTTTTAGTTGAACAGCGAGGTCAGTAGCCAAAGTGCAGAGTTAAGAAAAGAGTGAGAGGACAGAAGTGGTCACACCGATTGACGATAGACTTTTCAGGGAGTTTGGCCATGAAAGAGAAAAGAGATGTAAGATCATAACTACTGGGGATGGATGGATCAAGTAAGAGTTTTTATTTTTTTAGGATGGGAGAGACAAGGGCATGTTTGTAGGCAATAGAGAAGCAGCCAATTGTTGTGGTATGTCCTTCATTTTTGTAGAGGACCAATGATATCACAGGTTATGTCTTGACTTGTGGGTGAATTGATTTAATAAGTCCAGCAGAGTTGCATAAAGTCAGCAACCTCATTCTCTCTCTTCTAGAGTCCAGCGGCAGCACAAAAGACAAGACTGGAGGTGGCCCAGGATGCAGTGAATGACCTTAGTGTCTTTGATGTCTGACCAAGCTCTAAGTGCTGCCTTGTGCTTGTTCCAGCTGCCTCCATAGATATTAGAACAAATTGTTCTCATCTACCCACGGCAGGATGTCTTCACATGTTTGGGGTAGACATCTTCCTAACTCACAAACAGGTTTGAGGCCTGTTGGTTACCCTCAACCTGGTTTAGCCTGTTTTCTGAGATACTTTTACTAGGGTGCGGCCAACATGCCTGCTATAGCTTCTTGGAGCCACAGGTGAGAGTGGGCTAAAAAGTGGACAACAAAGGGGGATGAGACAAACCTTCATACCAGAGGTGATAGTCCTCCTGGAAGCAGCCGGTAGACAAGGAGAGATTGAAGATTAGTGAGAGAGTGAAAATGATAAAGAAAAAGAAGAAGAAAGAGGAGGAGGAGGAGGAGGGATGGAATGGGATCACTTATTTCTGGAGGAGGGTTTGCATAGGTCTGGCCAAAAAAAAAAAAGAAGTTGATCCTTGTTAGGACATTTTAATAGTAACATTTACAAAGGGTTTTCCTCACTATAACATCATGGACTACGTTAGTATCGTTCCCATTTTATAGATGATGAGGCAAAGGATTGGAGTTTAAGTGTCTTTGTCCATGATCATACAGCTAGTAACAGCTAGAATTCAAACTACCACTACTACAATGGAATAGTGTTTCTGGGGAAAAGACTGTAGAGAATTGTAGACAGTGACTGCATGTCATAGACTCTTTCTGTGAAGTCTGGGGAAAGGAGCCTGAGAAATGCTCACTCAGGACTTCAGAGTGAAGTATGCCTTTTGCCTCTTTCCAGACAGGTGGTGAACTATAGGTGCAGAGTGATTCATACATTTTCAGGCATGGTAAATGTGTTCATTTGTTTTGCCTGATCCTCCTGGTTTGTTACAAAGAAGCGTTTAGTTGCAAAAAGGATACGGGTGGGAAATAGTTTAGAAATACCATGATATATTAAAAAAAGAAAAGAGTATCAATAAAACTTTTTAAAAAGAAATGAACACTACTTAATGAGTAGAGAAGGAGAATCTATTGCTTTGAAAAAACATTAGCATTAAAATTCCTGACTACAAAGGAAAGAGTTTGTTGTTAGGCCCCTGCCAGAGATTTTGAAAGGAAAGTACTGTTCCAGGAAACTTGTGAACTTTCTTTTTCACATTCTGAGTTCTTTCTGACCCTCTTCTTCTCCTGATAAATCTTCTTGTTCATTCTTTGTCACTTGTCCACATTCACTGATCACAGTAGGTCCCCAGAGAAAATGCCAATGGTTGACATAGGCCTATGAAAGTGGCCCTCGATTCCTCTGGGAATGCAAACTACTAAAGCCCAGAAGTCTCTCGGTTAGAAACCCTGTGTGCCAGATGGCAGGGTCACAGTCTACCATGGTTCCCTGGGCTCTGTTTCTAAATGTTAACCCTTGTTTTCTCAAACGTTTTATCTTTTGCTTTCTGTGGGTTAAGATCATTGCTTCACTTTAAATAAGATTGTTTTCAGGAAGGGGAAAAGGTTAGGTTTGTTTGTTGATTTAGTTTTGTTTTAAGACCAAATAGGACAAAGGGATTTTTATAATATACTCACATTCTCTAAGTTTCTCTGCCAACTGTGTGACTGTAAAGATCTGCCATAGGACATAATGGACAAAATTTTGATCATTCTTTTCTCACATTTTATCCAGAATAATCTGTCATGGTTCAGATCCTGAGTTCAAACCTTGGCTTGGCCACTCACTATCTATTTGATCTTGGACAAATCACTTACCCCGCCCCACTCCGCCATGAGCCTCAGTTTCCTTATCTGTAAGAGCAGTGTCTTAGGCCACAAAAGCTCTATGGTCCATTCCAACTAGGAATGATTCTAGGTCTAAGAGATTACATTGCATGCCTAAATCATTCTTATCCAGATTTTATAGAGATGCAAAAATAACCCCATGGGTCAGTAGCTGCTGCTATCTTCTCAGCCATCATTCTTGGTGGGGAACTTTCCCAGTTTTTAGAATTTTCCCCTTGTTGAGATATGCTAAAAACCAGTCCTTGAGGGCCTTTAAAATTGTGTTAGCTCCAGCATAATTTCTCTTTCATGTATTTAGTCAAGTCCACCAACTCTTCCCAGGCTTCTCTTCTGCACCATTGACATTTTGTGTGGTAGATGGGCAGCTGGGTGGCACTGGGCCTGGAGTTAGGAAGACTCATCTTCCTGAGTTCAAATCTGGCCTCAGATACTTACTAGCGGTGTGACTCTGAGCAAGTCACTTAATCTTCTTTGCCTCACTTTCCTCATATGTAAAATGAGCTGGACAAGGAAACGGCAAACCAGTCCAGTATCTTTGCCAAGGAAGCCCCAAATGGGGGTCACAAAGAATTGGACATAACTGAACAATAATAACATGCGGTATGTGCCATGCCCTGAGGTGGTGGGTCATCAATGTTGTGTTGGAGTTGGAGTCAGAAGATCTAGGTTCAAAGCCTGGCTCTGCCTTTCTACCTGCCTGACCTTTGCCAAATTTCTTAGGATAGCCTCTCTGGGCCTCAGTTTCTTCATCTGTAAAGTTAAATATTGAGCTAAGTGACCTTAAAAGTCTCTTTTAGCTCAAAAACTGTGATATAATTACTATAAGAATCTTGGTGACTTTTTATTTCACATTTATTTATGCTCCCCTCAAGAGTACTATGTTGACTTTCATGTGAACTGGATTTAAGTGAGGCAGAGTTGCACAAAGTTGTCATCCTCACTCTCTCTTCCTGAGTCATTGAAGTCCAGTGGCAGGACAAAAGTGTGGATGATTGGCTACACCCAGAATGCAGTGGATGACCTTGGCATCTTTAATGTCTGACCAAGCTCTAAGCACTCCATGGTGCTTTTTAGATAGAAATCTAAATCCTTGAAGAATGAAGCATCTTGCCAAAGGCCACACAGTAAGTAGCAGACCCAGGTCATAGTCATATACAAAACTTGTAATCTTTCTTCTCCACAATGTTTTATAAATGAACTTGTTCTCTATACCCTTGGATACTGTGTCTCACCATTTGACAGTGATCGAGTGATTTTGGTTGAGATGATTTGGGGGCCACATTTACCTCCTTTGTGAATAACAACCAGCATTAATGTGATACTTTGAGGTTTGCAGCAAACTTTACATATGCTATTTTATTTTATCCTCACAAACAACCCTGGGAGGTAGGTGCTATTATTATCCCCATTTTATAGATAAGGAAACTGAGGCCAAGAGTGGTTAATTGATTTGCCTAGGATCATACTAGCCAGCTATTCTCAGAAGAATAGCAGCTCTCAGAGGAAAAGTAGTTGTCCGGCCTGCCGGCCTCAGGCTGCCATGTCTGGGGTCTGATCTCCGTTATACAAACTTCTTCTGAGATCTACCTCCCCCATCTCCTTCCTTGTGTAGTCAAAGGTCAAGAACCATTGACTGTGCCATAGGGGCAGGACTGCACTATCAAACAAACAAACCATCTCCCACCCCTGAGCTTAAATACACCCTACCAGGATCATATTGGTCCTCCAATGGACCTGGGAACCTGTGTCATGCTTTTCATATGGGATACTTGGGCAAATGCTGGCTGAAATACAATCTTAAGGCCTTCCTTACCCCCAAGTCCCTCATGTTCCATACCCCCAGCCACTATCTTGCAAATGAATTTTCTCTATGGATTAAAATTCCAATTATAGTTCTGATTTTCTTACATTGGTTAAATTTCCCTAAGAAATGAGTCCATGTATTTACTCTCATCCATTTTCCATTTTTCAGAGTCAATTGCTTATTTAAATAGATTCAATTAAAAATATTGTAATTATAGACTTTTTTCCTCACCTTCATCCCTCTCGTCAAATTTATTTAGTATTAATTTTTACCTTTGCCTTATCTGACTACACACATAGCTCAACTGACTCTAAAACAAGACCCACATCAGTTATCAGTTGTTTCCTGTCAGTTACCATAATATAGTTGATTTCCTCCAAGGTGATATTGTCAGTGTTCTCCATGCCTAGCAACTTTGAATAATATATTCATTATTAAAAGGGAAGAGTCAAGTAAATAAACATTTATTAACTAGTTACTATGTTCAAGGCACTATACTAAGCACTGAAGATATAAAAAAAAGGAAAAACCCAGGTCCTGCTCTCAAGAAGCTTAGAGTCTAATGAGGGAGAGAACATACAAATTTGAAAAGACTGCAGATGTGGTTCTAGTGATGAATTGTACATGGAACAACGGAAAGAGCAATAGATTTGACATGAGAAGAATCTAAGTTCCAACTTCAAGTTTACCTATTACTAATTATATTGTGACTTTAAGTAATCACGTGATCTCTCTGGGATTCAGTTTCCTTACTATAAAATGGGAGAGGAGTTGACTAGATAACCCCTAAACCTATGATTCTGCAAGCTGTCATCTGAGGACCGGACTCATCATTAGTTTGACTATAGGCTGATAACTCTCAAAAAATACCTGCTAACTCATAGCGAGATTGCAATCTGCATGGGCGTAAGAAATATCCTTATGAATAAAATCACAAATCCTTAGAAGTATTGAAGAAGCAAAATAATCAGGGATGAGGTCTTTGTCATATCTCACTTCTTTACCCTAAACCATGATTTTCCCAACATATTTTGGCCTCTCCCCCCACCCCTGCCTGTTCACCTTCTACGCTGATGTCACTGAATACCAAAGTACATATTGACTTAATTTGGAAGAGTTAGTTAAATTCTTCATAAAATTTTTCCACTTCTTCATTCTCTATGACAGATGTTGGAGCATAAGCTGTGCAATTACCTTCCCGATGGCCTGCTTGCTTATCCTTATCATGAACTTTGCATCACAAGATGACCAAGTGTCCGGTGCGACGGTATTTATTGTTACCCTTTGTGCACGTGATAAAACCAGCCCTACTTATTCTTTTATTTTTCTTAGAGCCATCTTTCCATTGAACTGAGTATCCATTATATATTTTGGTTTAATTTCTAGGGAGAAAGTCAATAGGAGTATAGTTCAGTTATTTTAGGAATGTATCAATCCATTGGTCATTGGACAAGAGTCTCTCATTAAGAATACCAAAATGTCAATTAACATTTATAGGCTATAACATGTGTGATTCATAGGACCTTCTGTCCCACCCCCCTTTATGCCCTTCAACCACTATCACTGTGTATTTTTTTCATGTTTTCCAAGGCCAAAAGAATCAATCCCCTAGTGACAGATTGCTTCTCTGTGCAATCTTCTCTATTCTTAACTAGGCTAGTCCTCAGACAATGCACACAGCCATAGGATCATAGATGTACAGCTGGACCTTAAAGGCCATCTACCTCAAGCCACTTGTTTTATAGGTGAGGAAACCAAGGAACAGAGAGTTTAAGTGACTTGGCCAAGGTCACACAGGTACTAAATGATGGAGAAGGAATTTGAACCCGTATTCTGTGACTCCAAATCCAATGCTCTTTCCACTGTCCTATATTGTCTTATTACTGGAATCATACTCAAAGCATTTCTAGTGTAATAAAACTTGGAAGAGTGGCCATTCCACTAACATGACCTTCAGGGGTCCATTGTCACCTCCATTTCTTTCTAAAACATAGTATTATTTTCTGCCATCTTTTTTTTTTTTGTAATATTGAACTTGATTCCAAGTCCTGTCTATTCTCTGGGTGCATGGGAGGAAAGATATATCATCTATCCCTCCTCCTCAAGTCTATCCCAGAATCAAGCCTACACAAGATTCCAAATAAAATACACCCTAGGCAACATTCATCCACTGCCTTTAATCTGTTTCTATCACTTTCCTGTGAAATGGCATTGGACCAAGGGGAATTGTGGTAGAGTTGAGAATGAAGGAATTTCACTGCATCTGCAGAAGAATTTCTAGGCCCCTCTGATCAGGTCAAAGGTGGCTAAGACAGAGTTGTCAAAAAGAAATCTACCTTGTTCCCTCAAATAGTTGAATTCCCTTCCTCTTGTTTCCATGCCTTCCCCTTCCTTCCTTCATCATTCTGTTCCATTCACAAGAATAAGTTGATTCTTCTTCTCTCTTTAGGTTTATAACAGTCTCTGGGAAAGAGTAGCAGGCAGCTGTAAAGAAATTCCCTTCTAAATAAATACTATTACATGATTCAAATTTATCCATTTAAAGCTAAAGTGAAGCAGATCCTCTTGGAGGTTTGGGGGTGGGGAGGGGAACATAGATTAAGGTAAATGAGGCAGGAGAGACCGTTTCCCCTATATGCGTGTAGGTTTAGAAATGTTAGCATTCTAACTCCAAATTTACACTTAGCTTCTATTTGACTTGGGTCAAAAAGCATTCTATCTAAAATTCAGCTGGCCCACAAATATAACCCTTTCTTTGCTCAGAGTCTCTAAGAGCTTTTAGCTTTATATATTTGAGGGAGAGTCAAGATGTATGTTGAAGTCTCCAAGTAGGAGAACAGGAGTTGGGGAGAAAAGAAAAATTGTAAGCCAGGTACCAAACACATTGAGGAAGGAAGAGGAATGACCTGGGGGTCTGTAGACAACAGCTATCAGGATTTTGATTGGGTATGAACAGCGTGAAACTCAAGGAAGAGAAGATACTGAATGATGGAAGAAGGGGACAAACCTGGAAGTGGCTGTGGGGAGCTAGGAGTATTCCAACTCTACCATCTCAACCAGTGAGCTGAGAAGAATGAATAAAGGTGCAGGTAATACTGGGATAGGTGGCCGGGGAGGTTGTGTTATTGGGGGAAACCAGGTTTCAGTAAAAGCTGGAGTTGGAAGAAGTGGGAAAGAATGGATTTAAGATAAAGAGAAATTTGTTGCCTATGGAACAGACATTCCAGAAGGCAGAGTGGAAGAGTGGTGTTAGGATGAAGCTTTGGAGTAGGAAGGATAGAGAATGGGAATGAGGAATCAGTTGGTAGGGGTGAGGAATGAGCTTTGGATGACGAGCTTTAGGAGTTCAGAGTCATTGGGATATGACACATGTGACTGGGTATAAGAATGTTCATCAATGAGTGGAAAGCACCACTCATGTACCCTCAAAGGACAAGCACAGTAGGAGATGGGGGGCTTGAAGTTGAATAGAAAGTTTCTCTTCTTTGCACAGGAAGTTCTCCACATCCCAGTTGGGAGTTTGGGCCAGCAGCAGGAAGTGGCAGATGCCTTATGCTGGTACAGATGGAAGTGGTTGCTTGGGGGCATATGGAAAATGCCTAGCCTGATCCCTAGTAGCTTTTCCTTAAGGAACATACCATGCCTGACAGGAAATGGAAGATTCAGGGTGCTATTGCATCCTGAGATGGCTGGCTATGAGGCAGCCCCAGAAAGTAGTGAACTTCCTTCATAGATGGAAGATGCCTGGCCTGACCCCTAGCATCTTTCTTGACTTCTCTGCAGCCTTCGACGCTGTCAATTGTCCTCTTCTTCTGTCTCTTTTCTCTCTAGGTTTTCATGATATGGCTGGATCTTCATCCAGGTCATTCGTGTTGACTATGAATGATCACCAAGGCTCTGTCCTGACCCCTTTTCTTATTTCCCTCTGTAATACTTAACTTGGTAAACTCATCAGCTCCCATAATGCAATTATCTCTATGCAGCTGATTCTAAGATTTATCTGTCCAACTTTAACTCTCTCCTGACCTCCAGCCCCACACCTCCAATTGCCTATTGGACACTTTGAACTGGATGTCTCATAGAAATCTTAAACTCAATATATCCAAAAATTAACTCATTGTCTTTTCCCCAAGAATCTATCTTCCTGACACCCTATTAGTGTTGAGGGTAACATCATTCTCCCAGTCATCTAGATTTGCAACCTAAATTTCATCCTGTTTCCTCACTCTCTCTTATTCCCCATATCTAGTAATTTGTCATTTCTACCTTTACAACGTTTCTCCTATACAGCCCCTTCTTTCCTCTGACACTGCTACCACCTAGTATGGCATCTCATCACTTCACATCTGGACATTTGCCATAGCTTGCTGGTTGTTCTCCCTGTCTCCAGCCTCTCCCCTCTCCAGTCCATCCTCCATTCAGCAGTCAAATTGAGCTTCCTAAAGTGCAAGTTTGACCATGTCATTTGATCCTCACAATAATTCTAGGAAATGGGCACTTTCATCATCCCCATTATATAGATAAAGAACCTGGAACTGAGAGAGGCTAAATGGCAAAGGCAGAGGGTCACACAGCTAGTCACCAACAGAGACAGAATTTGAATTCAACCTTTCTTGACTCCAAGTCCAACTAAGCCACCTAACTTTAGGAAGGAAAGAATTATTGTTGTTGTTTTTAATCTTTATCCCCTTCACCTAGAATAGTAACTTGCATATGGTAGGCACTTAATAAGTGTCTATAGAATCCAATTATGTAATAATGGTCCAACAAGAGTAGAATAGGAATGAAGCTCATTACAGCTGAGGCAGTATAGGCCAATGTGTTGGAAGGGTTATTAATGTAGATTTTGGTGGGAAAGGAAATGATGGAGACCAGAAATAAAGAAGAGGCACCAAAGTCATAGAGAAAAGTGGGAGATGGCCCTAGAGGTTACTTGGATAGGATAACATAAATGGAAAGCGCAGATTTCAAAAGTTGGAGAAATGACATAATGGCCTAGACACGAACAAAGAGTGTGTAGATCCTTCTTCCTTGCCCTATAAGTCAAGCTGCCTCAAGAAAAGAATCATCTGAGATGGGTAAGACAAAGAGAGAAAGAAAAAAACAGATTTCACTTAGAACAAGGAGATGGAAGGGGAATTTGTGGGAAAAGGTTAAAAAAGGTTCTTTAAAAAAAAACAGTTCTTACCACCAAAGTCCTTGGCACCATCAAGTGCTTCAGCACCAGAAATGTGTATAAATTTTGTTTACAGAAATGACATTTTTAAAAGATGCGTTACCATCTTTCTCACTACTTCACTCAAAAGATGGGCTATTCCATCTTTGTCTCCCCCTATTAGAATGGCAGCCATTTGAGATCAGGTACTATCTTACTTTTTCATTTGTAGCTCCACTGCTTTGCACATAGTATATCTTTAATGAATGCTTCATCATTCATTCATTCATTCAAAGTGTTGGTTTATCCAATAGACGGACTAAGCACATACACCAGTGACACCAAGGTTAGTGGAATTAAAGCAGTTAAGCTTAGTCTCTTTCTTCTTGGAGAAGAGGCTAAAGAATTCTTTTTAAGGGGAGACGAAGGATATGTAAGTAACCTAGGAACCAAAACAGCATCTCTTTTTTCTATCTTTTTTTCTTCTAAGCCCTGGATCCCCTCACATAGAATAGAAGAAGGCTGACTAACCACTGAGTCTCTGTAAGTCTAAATTAGGGGGCAGAGACACATTCTGCAATACTCAGAAACATCAAGAGTAGAAAAAAAAAGTAATGGACGAGGACAGATATGAAAAGTGGATGACCCACTTCTTTATCCCCCATGAGAGATTTCTCATTACTTGTTAAAGTTAAAATAGAAATAAAAGTGTTAAAATGACAGAGAAATAAGCCTATTTTCCTTTTTTAAGTGTTGTAGTTTTCTTCACAAAATTTTCTCCTGTAAGTTATCATAGCTTTGTTTTGTTTTGCTCTTTAAATTACAAATTTTAAGGAATGGACCCTAGCATCTCTGTGCTTAGAGTCCCAAGAGAGTCTTAATCTCTCACTGCCTTCCAAGTCTATGATTTTATGGTCTAAATTGTAGGGGAGTTTGCTCACACAGTATTATATATCCTATAATGTTCAATGAAAGGGGGTATTGGAAGGGGTAGATGGGACTGAAGGTGCCTGGGGAGACAATGGGCTAAACTCTGGTTGAAAAGGCTTTGTGCCCAGGAATGTTAGCAAAGATGGCAAGGAAAGAAAAAATAGAGAACTAAGAGATAACTGCAGTCACATTAATGATAGGAATATTTAGTTCTTAGGATAGTTTATAGAAGGAAACTACCCTAAGGTTAAGTGATCCTTGAATCCGAGGTATATTTGGAAAGGTAACAGTATGTAGCACAAAAGACATTGTTTTTTTCTTTTTTCAGATCATCTGTGAATTTGGGGAATAAGAAACACATCTTCTGTGAAATCTTCCATGAGCAATACATATATATATATATATATATATATATATATATATATATATATATATATTATGAGGTTACCATGATAGACAGATTACTATGAAATATCTCCTTTAAGACCCCTTTCTTCGTTCCCCATGTTTTTAAGACTTCTAGATGCTTTGGGGGCGTTCTATACTCCTCCACCCCACCAAACTCACCTACAGATCCCTAGGTGGTGAAGTAGATAAAGCGTGGGCTTGAAGTCAGGAAGATCAAAGTTCAAAAGCTGCTTCAGACCCTAATTAGCTGTGTGACACCAGCATATCACTCTAACCTCAGTTCCCTAGTACCTACCTCCTAAAATTGTCACAAGGATCAAATGAGATAATATTCCTAAAGTGCTTTGTAAACTTTAAAATGTGTAAGCTCATTTTATATATAAAATATGTAATTATGTTGTATATATCCAGAACTTAGTTATATCTGTGAACATATCCCCCATTGATACTGCCCTCAAAAAATGTAGGCTCCTAAGAGCAGAGATTCACTTTTAGGTTTGTATCTCTAGCACCCAGCACAGTACCTGACAATAGTTGCTTAATAAATAACTTATATAGAGACTTTAAGATTTTGCAAACATTGTACATATGTTATCTTATTTGATCCTCACAACAACCCTAGGAGGTGGATGCCATTATTATTCCCATTTTCCAGTTGAGGAAACTGAGGGCGAGAGATGTTAACTTGACTTGCCCAAGGTCTCTGAAGTAGGTTTGAAATCCAGGTCTTGCTGACTCTAACGACAGCACTCTATCCACTGTACCACCTAGCTGTCCTGTATTAAATGCTTATTGATTGATTGATAGTTTTAAAAAAAATGCCCATCTTGATGGGCAATACCAATAATACACATAATACCCCCAAAATATCCATAATCATCTTGACCTCATTATTCATTATTTCCGCTTCATCTAGTTTTTCTTAAAAACAACTTTCAAATAATGAATTATTTTTAACTGAGCAGCCTAGTACTCAGGCAATTAGATACGATAGAGAGCTCTGAAAGACAGTGTGGCATAGCAAAAAGACAGCTGGTCTCAGAGTCAGAAGAATCTGGGTTTGAGACCCACTTCCAACCTTGTGAGCAGTTTGACTGTGGGCCAGTCACAATTTCTGTAAGCCTAGTTCCTCAACCGTAATATAGGGATAACCCAACTAGCATTCCCTACCACAAAGGTTTATTTTGAGGGAGTACTTTAGAAATGTTTCTATTCATAGTCTAGCAGAGCAAGAAGTGGATTTAGAGCCTTGGTTCCCAGGTTCAAATCCTGACCCTGTCACTTCCTACCTGGGTGACCTTAGACAAGTCACTCCTCCACTATAAAATTAAGGGGTTGGATGAACGAATCTCTAAGGTCCCTTCCAGGTCTAAATTTATGATCCTATGTTTTTCTCCCAGACAGCTTTTGGGAAGGGGAGGCAGGAAACAGCTTGCTCCATTTTACCACTTGGGACAGAGTGCCTGTTTTCTGTTCTTGCTACAGGGCTTGGTGTTCCAGAGCTTTCTAATCTGTCAGCAAGGAGTCCACCTTAGGCGATATTTTTCTGTACCTTCTTTCATTAGTTTTAGCCTTGCCTGTGTTGCCTGGGGAAGAAAAAAACTGAAAGGCAATCGAAAATGCCATCGGTTTCCAAATTGGAGACTTTATTTCTTGCTACTCATTGTTTTGCATTTTTATAAAGCCTGATCCAGACTTTTCCCCCATAATCCATTGGAAAATACTTTCAATTTGTAATGCAAACTTGGATGGTTAGAAACGGCAATTTTCTCAGCTCAAATCTCCATAAATCAGGTTTGCTGCAGCCGAGGTGGTTAAGTGTTTGCTGTGGAGTGACTGGCTGTGTCATTCTAGAAAGGCCTATTGATGTTGTTTCAGCTGCCGATGTAAAAAATGTTAAGCTATCTCACCATTTGAGAACTTGATTTACTGACATTTAAAATGACTAAATTCTCCTTTCTGGACATTTGAGTCAGACATTTATTGTATCATACCTGACAGGAGCTTTCCAAATTCATGCTGTAGCTCTGTCAGTAGCTGAGACTGAATGCAAATATTCTTTTAATCCGGTTAATACTAACCACTGAAAGAAGTGAAATAGAAACAAAGGAAAGAAGGGAAGGAAGGAAGAAAAGAAGGAACAGGGTGGGGAAGAAATAAAAGAAGAAAAAGAAAAAAAAAAGTAGAGAATGAGTGTCATAAATAATTTCACTTGAGTGAATGCTGAAATTAGGCAAGGCACTACATTTCTTGGCTCTTGGTAGGCTGTTTGCAGCCAGATATGTAGAGTATTCCGTGGCCAAAGCCTAGCCTTTTCAGAAATGGAAAGCAGGGAAAACAATATGATCTTCTTTTAAAGTAGCATGTTGGAACGATACCCAGGGTTAAATATACCTAGACAGTTCTCAGGGCTACAGCTACAGCTGACTGCAAAAGCAAACAATGTTTATAAAGGTCCATGAGCTGGGGAAGGCGATAATGAATGGGATGTACTTATGTATTGCTGGCAGGCACTTGGGATGGTACAAGACAGCTAATTGCATTACTGTATTACCTTACACTATGGTGACCCAATAATTTTAGAAGTAACTGTGCGCGTGCCAAGCCTCCGCTTTTAGAAGGGACATTCTATTTTTAGCAAAATACTAACTATTTTTGCTCCCTTTTCTTCCAAAACCAAGGCAAGTAGAATGGTTTTTTACCTTTGTTCCCCACCCCCAAATCTTTTTTTTTTCATCTCTATTCTCAAATGTTGACGTGTGTGTTGGCGATGATTGGACTGAACTATGGAATGACAGATCCCATTTTCCCTCTGCCCCTGGTAATCTTCAGTTGTAGCATAACTTGCAAGACCACTTACTGTGGTTCTCACTCAAATTACATGAAGGAAATATTCATCCTGTTAGAGTCTGGGACACTTCCAGGACAGGCTGCCAGCTACAGTATACTAAAGGTTGAGGAGAACACAGATAGCTGAAGGACTAGAGGAGCAACCAGGGAAAACGGGGCTGAAAAATGGCTGGATAAGACAATGATTTGGTTTGTTTTTTCTATCCTAAATAGGGAATAGATTAACATAACTATGAATGCTGCCCTACAAATAATTGAAATAGTAAAGGAGAATTGACAGAGAAATTGAGATTTTTCCCTTTTGTAAGCACTTTTGGGGAAATGTCTGTGAAGCATTGAATATCCAAATGTATATTCTTACCAATAGAGCAATTTAATAGAATGTATTGTTCATTAAGAGTTCATAGATTATATGGATAGTGAGACCAACACTGGGATTTGTCTTAAAATTATACCCCAATGATTTGTATCAGTGCTTAAAAATTAGATTACTAATTGGTATCTATTTAAAATAGACAACATGCTAAGTGCTTTAGAACAAAATAGAATGTAAACAAGATACGGTTTTGATCCTTAGGTGATTTATAGTATAAAGAATGGGTGCGTCTCTTTCTGGTGTCCCCTCGCCGCCGCGGAAGCAGGACTAGAGTAGCCTAGTCGCCACCATGCAGCTGTTTGTCCGCGCGCAGGCTCTGCCCACGCTCGAGGTGACCGAGCAGGAGACCGTCGCCCAGATCAAGGTCCATGTGGCATCTCTGGAGGGCGTCGCCCCTGAGGATCAGGTCCTGCTACTAGGGGGCTACCTGCTGGAGGATGAAGCCGTCTTGGGGCAGTGCAGGGTGGAGCCCCTGTCCACTCTGGAAGTGGCTGGCCGTGTGCTAAGAGGTAAAGTCCATGGCTCTCTGGCCCGAGCTGGAAAAGTGAGGGGTCAGATTCCCAAGGTGGCCAAGCAGGAGAAGAAAAAGAGGAAGACTGGGCATGCTAAGAGGAGCATGCAGTACAACCGATGCTTTGTCAATGTAGTGCCCACCTTTGGAAAGAAGAAGGGTCCCAATGCCAACTCCTAATCCCTTGGTACTTTGTGTCCCTAATAAAGCCGCTACGACTCTTAAAAAAAAAAAATGAAAGCATAGAATTCACAGGAATATTAAAAGCCAGTCGGTTTTGCCAGTCAGTCGGCAAATATTTATGAAATATTTGCTATGTATGACGAGCACTGTACCGAGCATTGGTAATACAAAGAAAGTCATAAATAAAACAAAAATAGTTCTTTCACTCAAGAAATTCACGTTCTAACAGGAGAGACAACATATAAATAATTAAGTTAGTACCAAATATACAAAGAGTAGATAGGTCATCTCAGAGGGAAGGGCACTAGCAACTGAAGTTCAGAACTAGCAAAGTTCTCCTATAAAAAATTAGATTTCAGCCAAGTCTTGAAGGAAGCCAAAGGAATGAAGAGGCTGAGGTGAGGGTGCAGAGAATTCTAGGTATTGGGGACAACCAGTTGTGCAAAGTCACAGAGTCTAGAGATAGCGTGCCATGTGCAAGGAATAGCAAGTTGGCCAGTCTCCCTGGATTGTAGAGGGAACGGAAAGGAGTAAAATGTGAGAAGACTGAAAAGGTAGGAAGAGTTTTAAATGTCAGATAA
Source organism: Phalanger gymnotis (assembly GCA_028646595.1). Lineage (NCBI taxonomy): Eukaryota > Metazoa > Chordata > Mammalia > Diprotodontia > Phalangeridae > Phalanger > Phalanger gymnotis. The sequence continues at coordinate 96,343,168 of CM053627.1, read as the reverse complement.
AGGACTTTGTATTTGATCCTGGAGGTAGTAAGGAGCCATTGCAGTTTATTGAAGGAGGGGGGAGAAATACAAACTCGTGCTTAGAAAAATCACCTTGGCAACTGAGCAGTGGATGGATTAGAGTGGGGAGCGATAGGGAGACCAATTAGAAGACTGTTGCAATAGTCCAAGTGAGAGCAGTGAGGGCCAAAGGATGATGGCTTTGAGTGGAGAGGTGATGTAAGAAAAAAGGTCAAACAGGTAGAAATAACAAAATAAGCTTGATCGTCTATGTGGGATGAGTAAAAGTGAGAAGTTAAAGATGAGCCTGAGATCATATTAAGCCTGGGTGACTAGAAGAATGTTCCTGTTCCTGGCCCCCAGACTTCCAAACTATGCCACGTCATCCTTACATTTCCCTCGGTGGCTGGGGTGGCCTCCTCACCCAGGAAGAAAGTACATTTCCAGCTGCCTCCTAGCATGCTGCTCTTTGGGTTTACTCCTCCTAGATTGTTCACTCTAAGTGGAAAGACAGAATATAGTCAAGGGCAGGCCAGCCTCAGGCCAAGTTCTCTCTATCTTGATCCCCCTTTTGCCTTCTCCTTCTGGCCTTGAATTCCCCTGTTACTCTTTACATTAAGCTTCCAGTTAGTCAGAAACTTCACATCACTCACTATCTCCTTGGCTCTCCTCAGGATGCCTTCAAGTATTTAACTCCTATTGACCTTACTGAATGAATGTTATCTTCATTTGGGCTAGCTAGTGTGTTTACTGAGCTCATTAAAATATCAATTACAAATGTGTTAACCCATTGGCCACCAATGTGAAGTCAAACCAGTATTTTTAAAGCATGTACTACATTTCCAGCATTCATCTGAGTTTTTAAACATGCAATTTAAACATTCCCCAATGACGGTTAAATAAAATGTTGGTTTCAAAGTAAGGATCAAAAAAGCCATAATCTAACAATTTAGTGATTGCCGGTGGACATTAGTATCAGTCTCTCTCCTAAGCTCCAGTTCCACAACACTAGTGAACATTTCAAACCATGCGTTCCAGAGGCATTGCAAACTCTTCATGTCCAAAACAGAACTCATCCTGTTTTCCCCCAAACCCATTTCTTTTCCAGACTTCTCTATTTCTGTCAAAAGTGCCACCATCCTTCCAGTCACCCAGTATCGAACTTCAGGGCATCCTTTACCCCTCACTCAGATCCCTAAACAATCAGTCGCCAAAGGTTGTTGTTTCTACCTCTAACGTTTCACATCTATCCTCTAGATTGCAAGTTTCCTTTAGTCACCCCAAGCTTCCTGTGTAAACAAAGATCCATCTCTTAATACCAATATTTTCCTAGTTCTGCTTTGTGGCAGCAAGACATGAGACACAACAGTATCCAGAGAATAAGGAATACCACCCCAAGGTTGATGGAAAGGTACATGGTGGGTATGTGTGTTGTAGCTAATATATTTTACACCTACGTATGTGGTCACGTGTTGTCTTCTCGATAAAATATTACCTCTTTGAAGTCAGGCATTAGGTGGTAAAGTGGATGGAGAGTCAGGAGGACCTGAGTTCGAATTTGACCTCTAGCGCTGTGACTCTGGGCTTGTCACTTTACCCTCTTTGCTTCAGTTTCCTCATCTGTAAAATGAGCTGGAGAAAGAAATGGCAAACCGCCCCAGTATCTTTGCCAAAAAAACCCCAAATGGAATCATGAAGAGTCAGACACAACTGAAACAACAACAAAGAATGTGTATTCAAAACACAAATGGCAGTGTGATATGATGACAAAAGCCCTAGTCTTGAGGTCTAGGTTTAAGTCTCCAGCTCTGCCACTTACTAGCTATTTGAATTTTTCCAAGCTCTTTACTCTCCCTCATCTCTAAAATGCCGTTTCTAAGGTCATGTCCAGTTCTCATAGTCTAAGTGAATAGGTAGAAAAAAAATTGCCCTCAAGGTGCTTACATTCTAATGGGGGGGGGGGGAACGGGACAACAATATGTACATATAGACATCTGAGAGACGTGTATAAATCAAATGTAAAGTTATCTTGGAGAGGGAGAAACTAGCAGCTGGGGAAGGAGGAGTGAAGTGGAGGAGAGAGAAACTGGGAAATATTTTGTACAGCACATGGTGCTTGAGCTGAATTTTGAAAGAAATCAGGAATTCTAGGCCATGGCATTGAAGAAGAAGGGTATTTCAGGCATAGGGGCATTTAATGCAAAAGCAGGAAAGTAGGAGATAGATGTGTGAGGAAAGGCAGGGGTCTCAAAATGACTGGACTGCAGAAAGTGTGGAGGGGGCTAGTGTGTTCAGTGGACTGAAAAGATAAGGAGTTAATGCTGTGAAGAGCTTTAAATGGCAAAAAGCATGAGGGAATAAGTACCTGAATCTGACCATAGCACTTTCTTAATTAGCAAGGCTTATGGTTAGATAGACTTCATGTATGGACTCTCAAAAACCATAGTGGTTTTTTCTGTTTGGGGGTACAAGCCTCTGAGGAGCACAAGGAAGAATAAACCAAGAAAGAAAGGCTCAAATGAGAAGAGTTCACATAAGGCAGAGGGACCCCAGACTGAAAGGTTCACCCCATGTATACTTCATTGAAAATGCTCACTTTGAGATAAGACAAGTGAGATCCTCTGCCTGTGATTCTTACATAATTTTGAAGCCTACTCATATTTCAAAATCCAACTTAAATGCCGTCTCTTCTGTGAAGACTTCCCTAATTCCTTTGCTAAAAGTAATCTCTGCCCCCTCTAAACTCACAGGCCTCTGCACTCCTTTTTAACACAGGCTCACTCACACATACACTGCTCTGAAACATTCTTCAAGTGCCCTTGGGCATTCTCTTTTCCCAAGCAGAGACTCCTGGGCCATTCAGACATTTCACATCTGCTAGAGGTTGTCATCAGCATCCCCAGATTCCAGAACTATTCTGTGGGGTTCGGGCTGGGTCTTGTTCTACACTAAATCTGGATACATTGGCTAGGGCAACCTGTCTATATATACTGCCTTAATTCTCACTATCTCCTCTAAATTGAGACTCATCCTAGGGCATAACCCCCGCATATTTGCACCGAAAGGTCCAAAATATAGCCTCGCCAATTGCACAGAGGGCTGTATCCAAACACCTTGCCAAACATTCTTTAATAGTCTCACTGTTTTCATAAAATGGGATCCCTAATTACTCTCCCTCTAACCCACACCACTAAATACTCCAATCTTAATACTTAATCCATTTGTCCACACTCTTTTCTTCAGATTCGCTATGCCCTTGCTCTCAACACCTTCTTTCCTAGACACCTAGGAACAGCTTCCAAACAAATCTACTCCTTCAATTAAGAACGTCAAAGAATTGTCCCAACACTTTCTTATAGCCTAAAGGAGAGAGGTGAGAACAAACTGAGGAAGAACTATTAGGAGTTGCCATGCACCACTGTGAGAATGACATCCCTTAAGTGAGTGCTCCTGGAACCTAACACTATTTATGCCTTCAATCTTGTTCTAATCTGAAGTATATGCCTCAGTTTCCTCATCTGTAAAATGAGCTGGAGAAGGAAATAACAAACTACTCCAGCACCTTTGCCAAGAAAACCCCAAATGGAGTCACAAAGAGTCAGACACAATTGAAACAACTGAACGACAACAACAAAATCTGAAGTATATTTGTTTATAACTCTAAATCATTCCTATTAGCATATAGAATTCTCAAAGGCAGGGACTATGCCTTATTCTTATATCTCCTAGGCTTTAGTGCAGCTCATTTTAGATGTTAAGTGCTTTAAAAGTGTTAGCAAAAAATGAATCCTTGAACAAAGCCTCTGACTTCCCAGAACTTTTGTTAATAATCTTAAATCCTTTAAAAATCATTTTCAAGTACCATAATTGTTGCTAATCCCCAATCAATATACATCTAGCTAATATCCTCCTTTTATTTCCCCTGACTACTCAAAGATCCTGCCCTTGATATTGCCCAACCCCTCCACCCCAGGACCTGCCCCATCTCATCCCCTCTCCACGAAGATAATTACACCTTCCCCTTTGAACCTAGATATGTGTTGTCCTTTATTTCTTCAATGCTCTTGCTCTCTAAGGCTAAATTTAATATTACTAATGTGTTAAGCAAGTGCTAATATAAGGTAATGTATTTCATCTCTCAGGTCAAACACTTACATTTTAACAAGACATCCTGAAAACACTCACTAATGGGAATTTCAGGTATTTTCCATGACCAGGTGGGAGACACTTGGGTGCTCCTCAAATTTACTAAGCAAGCATCAGCTTATTTATCAACAAGTAAGACTGCTTCTGTGTAAGACACTAATCACAACAACTCTTTGGGGATTGATTCTTCTCATAATATTAATGTATTTTTATTTCAGTGAGTCTTTTATAGTAGTCACTGTGACAGTGTAGACAGCCACTTTACAAAAAGATAAGTAACAGGTAAGGCAAAGCAGTCTATTGAAAAGGGTAATAGATTTGGAGTCAAAGAACCTGGGTTGGAACCCTGGCTTTTCTTTATTATCTGTGTGACCTTGGGCAAATCAATTAACTTCTCTGGACCACACTTTCCCACAACCCATAAGAAGGTTGAACTAGGTGATCTCTAAGGCCCCCTCCAGCTGTGATGTCCTAAAACCCTATTTTTGTTTGTAAACTTCCACTGAAACATTTATTATATGTAGCCAGGCACAACTAGAAACAACAGCGTACTGATGCCACAACTTGCATCATTCCATCCCATGGACAGAGAGCTTTACAATGAATAAAATCCTTTCTTCACAAGAACTCTACAAAGTAGTAATACAAGTATCCTCAACTTAGAAATGAAGAAACAGTCTCAGAGAGATTATATGCCTTCCCTAAGGTGGCACTTCTAATAAAGAACAGAGTCAGAACTTGAACCCAGACCTCCTAACTCCATCCACTACTCTTTTCCTCATACCACAGTCTTCAGAGATCAGAATTCAAGAGGGTTTCCCTCTACATTATTATTTGAATCAAATCCCACAGAATGAGAAGAGATAGAGTGGTAGGCTCCATCCATGGAGATGAAATCAGAACTCTCTGATGAAATCATAGCTTTATCCAGTACCAGAGTGTTATCTGAATCAGAAATTGTAAATAGAAAACAAATTGTTCCGACCTCTCTCCGAGGGCTTGGCCAAGATCATTCTAAAAACTGACGTAGGGCATCCATGCTGTGATTATCTTGGCCACATTGTTTGTCTTCTACACTGTGTTGGAAATATGGAAAACCAGGAACATTAGTTTGTGAAAAAAAAAATTAGGTTTCACTATAACTCCCTTGATGTTCCAGTCCTAGCCTACTGGAGACCAGAGAACCAAAAAATCTGATATGGTCTTAGAGGCAGAGTCAGATTACCTCAGACAAGCAGACAAGGCAAATTCCCATGATGCCAGGCCCCTGAGTGGAACTTCTAAGGGGTGGAACTCCTGGGGGGGGGGGGTGGAATTCAAGGGACAAGACTTTCAGGGATTGGTGTCCTATGTGATGCCATAGGGGAGGGGGACAATGGGAGAGCTCAGTAATTGGCCAGAGAAGCTCTCTTACTCCCTTCTGGAAAAGTACCAGGCTATCCCCCAGGGAAACCAGGAGAAGAGTTTCTCTACTTCAGGCCAGATACTGGCTTATGGCCCATCTCTTCCTAAACTTCAGGAAAAGCTGATAGCATATGCCATAATTCAGCAGGAAATCAGCAAAACCAGAGAGACAGAGGGAAGCAAAAATAAAGCCTAAACCAGTTTCACTTATCAGAATGAAAAGAGTAAATCAACACCCTGTTATGAAGGCGAATGGATCGACCCTAAGTGTTGCTTCCTATCTGATGAGCGTTCAGCCAAAGTCATTACCCACATCACAGCTACAGATCAAATCCTTGCCCATTTGGAGGGCAATGGGAGGAAGAAGGTTGAATCAAATGATCATCTGGGCTCCACCAACAGACCAGAAAAGAAACCACGTTCCCCATTACAATAACAACTCTTCCTTTGAATTCTGCATTGCTGGGAAGGGGGATGAATTATTCATTATTTGCAGTGTGACTCAGGCTGTTGGCCCCCAGGTGTTAGAAGCTAATGTTGCATTGGTCTGAGACCTGGCAATGGAAGAGAAAGGAAGTCTCAGAGGGGCCTCAAGTCAGGCTGCCCTTTGGGGTCCCCTAAGAAACACGGAGCCTCCAAGGGCTTAAGAATAGAAGGATACATTAACCTATAAGGAAGGAGTCCACTGTGACCTGCTCCCACCATTAAAAAAAAAGCTTCGCCACTGTCTCCTCTTGCTCCAATTTGTAACAGCTGCTGCCCACTGGCACCACCTACATTTTAAACCAGCTGGAGACAGAGGTCTACGTGATAAGCCTGATATATTTGCAGAGTAAGCAGGGAACACCTAATGATTTGGTCCCCTAACGACTGAGGGCCTGGCCTCTGACCGATGAGAGCACTCTGCACTCTGGCATGACAAGAAACAAAAATGAATTTTTTTAAAAAAAATTTAAGCTTGTGTAAAACTTTTCCTTCTGAAACAGCCTTTTAAATTTGCTCAGTTTAAGAGTCCCTGAGTGATAATACAGTCACACTAGCCACTAAGAAGCAAGAAAAACCCTCAGATAGCTGTGGCCAATTAGTTCAGCAACAGAAGAGAGCAAAAAAGGGAGAAAAAGTACGTGGGGGGACCTCCAGGCCTTGCTTGCAAAATACATTGGGGACCCTATGGAGCAAGAACCTCCACATTAGACAGGGCTGGTCTTTTCCTGTTTGGGAGAGTGAGACAAAAGGGGAGAAAAGGAGAATCCAAAATAAAAACAAAACAAAACAATGAGGCCCAAGTAATAGAAAGTAGGGTCCCAGTAAGCAAAGCACTTTGGGAAAGGGCAAAATGGAAACGAGGCTGAGAAATACATGTCATGAAAGATAAAGCCTGGAAACAGTGAGAGACAACTATGGAAAAGAAAACCTTAGAGAATCGAGACAAACAGAGATGAAAGACATGGAGTAGAGAAGAGGAAAACAGGGAGAAGGATGAGGATGTCAAGAAAGAAACAAAAGCCTGAATAACAACAGACAAGAAATTGATAAAACTTCCAAGGTCATGGGTTTCTGCTAATGAGCACAGAAAATGTGCATTTATGCAGTTAGTGGCCATCGGACCAAAGTGCAACCTTGTGTACTGAAAGTTGGGGCTGGCTTTGCCAACACCACAACAAAGCCCCTTTTCCTTCGGACAAGGCCAAATTCACACTGCAAAGAATGGAGCAGGTCAGTCTGCAGAGGGTTTGTTTGGTTGCCTGGGACTCAGTGAACCGCATCAATAGTGCGCAGGCTCAGTTCCACAAGGGGAAATTCAACCATGCACAGAGTCAGCAGGGCATAAAAAGGAGACCTGGCAGAGAATATGTGTAACAACAAGCAAGGAGTTAGGAAGTTAGCGGGTGTGTGGGCATCCCAGCTCTCCAGGCAGGCCTCGTTCTCTCCTGGTCACTTAATTCAATGCAGTTATGTTACAGAACTTTCAGGTTATTCTATCTCAAGCACAAGGGGTGTCTGACACCCTTACAATAGAGGCGAACTTTAGTATAGCTTCTGATGAACATGAAAAAAGAATGTTGCCAACTTTTTCCTGCAGAGAAGATGAGCATCACCTATTCAGATACGGTATTGAGGCTGTAAAAAGAAGTCAGCATTGCAGGAGGGTAATACCCATGAGAAATCAAAATTTATCTTAGAGCCTCCCACTCTTTACATATTCTCAATGGAGAGGAAATCCAATTTAATCCTCAGTCTTTCAATGGGTCTTTTTGGCTCACTTTGGTAAGCTTTCCATCAAGGGTTCTACAACTACTGACTATCGGGTTCCTACAAATTCTAACACAGGCATGTCTGAAAGAAGAGGAGGACTCAGAAAGTTTTGTCAGGGATATAGCAATCACTGACAACGCAAGGTCATCGTTGTCCAGACTTTAGTTCTCTGTGTGCCTAAGATCAAGCACAAAACCTTACCAGGAATATACATAGGAATCCTCAAAGAAACAAGACTTCCCAGAGCTGTGTCCAAAAAACCTCTCACCTGACTTTCTTGTTCTTCCTTCTGCCAATGCAATCAACTTTATAGTTGCATTAGGAGCCAGGCTAGAGAATACTATCATAGAGGCCTGAGCTCTCTGAGCTGCCCAGAGGGTAAGGGAAAGGATAAGAGACTGTTACACTGAAGACCATTGTAAAGAGTGTTGAATTTGGGAGTCAGAGGACCTGGGTTCAAATCCTGTCTCTGCCACTGTGTGATTTGAATTGTGTCTCAGTTTCCACATCTGTAAAATGAGGAGATTGGTCTAGGTGGTCTAAGAAGTCCCTTGATCCTATCATCCATTATCTGAACTATTGGCAGCAACTGCCCTCCTATCCTCACAAATTATCGCCTTCCCTTATGGTAAGAAGACCCTATAAGGCCTCTTTTCTTCCCAATTCCTTGTCCAGATAAGGGAAAAATTGGCTCATTTTTGCAAGGACATGACCATTCTCCCCTTTGTCTGTCTGTCTGTCTGTCTCTCTCTCTCTCTCTTTCTCTTTCTCTCTCTGCATATATATGCATATGTACATACATACATAAATATACATATGTGTGTGTTTGCCAATGTATCTAGAGATCTCAAAGAATGATGGCAGCCTTGACAGTGACAGGAATACTGGGAAGATGGAAGAGTTTACAAAGAAAGGAAATGAACTTTATTTTGGTCATGTTAAGGTTAATATAGATAAGGGACATCCTGTGCGAGATGTCCAAAAGGCAGCGGGTAATACAAGATTGGAGATCTAATGAGAGATAAGGGTTGGACTTATAGATCTAGAAATCATGCATAGATATGATAATTGAACTAAAACAAGATGATATAGAATGAAATGAGAAGGCCAAGGACAGATCCTTGGGGGATATACAGGGTTACCAGGCGTGACATGGATGAAAATCTGGCAAAGGAGATCAAAGAGGGACATTCAGACAGGTAAGAGGAAAACCAGGAAGAAGTGAGGTTATGAAAACCTACAGAAAAGACAGTATCGAGGAGAAGAGGGTCATTGGCAGTGTCGAAGGCTTTAAGAAGTCAAGGACAAGAATAGAGAAGAGGCCATTAGATTTGGCAACTGCCTCTAAAATTACTGGTATAATGAATAGGTTCTAAAACCTGTATGTATTACTGATCAGATCAAAAGGCCTAAACTCACTTGTGCTTTTAAAAAATAGGAGATCCAAGAAATGAAATTTAGTTATAAGTTGTTAGCATTTGCAAAGAAATAAAAAATGAGATGTGTATAAAAAAAGACATCATGCAAGCTACACACCCCTACATATTATCTAGATGAGGGATATGTGTACCCCAAAGTTATCCAATAAATAAGCTTCAGAGATGACATTTAAACCTATAGCCTCTGACTCCAGAGCAAGTTTTCTACTCTCCTGTCCAGTTAGCTGCTTGCTCACCATTTCCATCATCAGCTATTAATAATTATAATTTATAATTTCATATTAGCCATCACATATAGCACTTTAAGGTTTGCAAAGAGCTTTGTTTATGTTAACTCATTTGATTCTCACAACCTTATGAGATAGGTGGTATTATTATCTCCCTTTTACCGATAAGGAAACTCATCCACAGAAAGTGAAGGTGACTTGCCCAGGGTCACACAACTACTAAGTGTCTGAGCCCTGATTTGAACTCAGGTCTTCCTGACTTCAAGTCCTAGCTGCCTGTTGAACACAATTTAAAAGGTCTGCCCTTTGTATCTCTGCTCCAGTTCAATGCTTTCTATCTCTTCCTGAGGCTCTTCCCATTTTTCTTACTCTTGAATGGATGATTTCTTACCATTCTTTCTGTCTTTTCAGGGTCCTACCAAGAGGGGGTACATTGACAGCTCTTGCGCCTTCTTTTCCTATGGTCTGTCCCGGTGGATGGAAGCCTGAACCTAAAAGTCTTCTAGCGTGAGAATTTCTCTCATATCCTCATCTTTAAGGCCTTTGGATCTGTGCTGATTATGGCCAGGAGGACACTGGTCAGTTCCAACTCACCTTAGTACGTGATCTAGGTCTTGGTGGTTGCAGCTTTTCCTCCCAGTAGGATTGGGTTCCTATTGCAATAGAGGAGTTGGGAGATATTTCTCAGGCCCGTTCAGTGAGACTGATCTGAAGAAGGTCAGGTGAATTTGTTGCTATTGTTGTTCAGTCGTTTCAGTTATGTCTGACTCTTCATCACCCCATTTGGGGTTTTCTTGGCAAAGATACTGAAGTGGCTTGCCATTCCCTTCTCTAGCTAATTTTGCAGATGAGGAAACCGAGGCAAATAAGGTGAAGTAATTTGCCCAAGGTCACACAGCTAGTAAGTGTCTGAGGCTAGATTTAAACTCAGGCCCCATTCTCTATCTACTACACCACATAGCTGCTAACCTGTTGGGTTAATATTGTCTGCATTATTGGACCAGATGTCCAAGACTGCCATACCAAAAACATAGGCCCAAATGGCCTGAAATGGTCATGCCCGAAGAAAACTGAGGTTTTTAGCTTAGTCTTGACCCAGCTTCAATTCCGCCCACCTTCCCAATGACATTTTGCCCCTCTCCCATCCCCAGGACCATAAATGCTGCCAGGACAGGTGATGGCACACTTCACAGCTGAAGCACAGACCATGTTTTTTCTAAGATTGCCAGTCCCTGGAAGTCTTTTGTTACTAGCTGTCATTCATCTGCATGAACCAAGGGTTCTCTTGCTTTGGCTACTTCTCTTAGTCCCAACTCCTCTCTCAGGCCTCTGGATAGTCATTGAACTATGTAAATATGTTCATTAGACATTCTATGTTATCTGGAGAACAGAGCCATGCCAACTAGTCTTGAAGTTCCTCATTTAAACTCTCCTTTAAAATATCCACTAACACTTCCACCTCTCAGCCCTAAATATCTCTCAACTGATGAAATTCATATATTATATTCATATATTAACAATGATCTCTTTCCCTGCCATGTAGCCAACATAATATAAGGATTCCATTTCCTATAAGGGTACTGAAAATTACCAGGAATTCTGTCTTAAAAAGAAAATAACTTCCTTCTTCTATCAGTAGTATGGACCAATCCAGAACACACCTACATATACACATGCATGTTCACACAGGCACACTCACACACACACACACACACAATATGTGAAGAATATAGGGTCTACCCTAATGAAATTTTGTTACAAAAATTAAGGACTCGGTTTTTAAAACCAGCTTATAATAGAGTCAATGTCTATTCCCTAAGAACCTATGTCTGACCCTAGGATGTCAGCAGGAAAGCAATAGGATTAGGCAATAGCAATAAACTTCCTCAGCTAGGGTGTCTTATATAGGCAACTAGGTGGCATAGTACATAGAGCACGGCACCTAGAGTCAGGAGTATCTGGGTTCAAATATAGCTGTGTGACCCTGGGCAAGTCACTTAACCCTGTTTGCCTCAGTTTCATCATCTGTCACAAGAGCTGCAGAAGGAAATGGCAAACCACTCCAGCATCTTTGCCAAGAAAATACCAAATGAGGTCACAGAGAGTTAGACGTGACTAAAAGACCAACAGTAACAAAAATGGTTGTTACAAGCACCGGGCCAGCACTGCAACCATCATGGATAACCTCTACTAGTCTCGGACCATAAAGGGATAGAGACCATGGTGCTGATGTTGCTATCACAATACGGTGATCATTGACTGCTAGGATTCCTCTGATACCAACATACGTAAGAGAATAGAGAAGAATTCAAAAGGAGCTGTCAACAGCGCTTACTTCACTGATATTACAGAGTCATTAATTAAAGCCCTTTGGTGTATTCTGTGCCCAACTCCTCCAACAATTTACAGACCAGTCTGCATAAGACTTTTCCTGGTGGAGATATAAAGAAACAGACACACAGGGAAAGCCTTGCAAGTAATCAGACTCCCCAGAGTTTACTACTCTGCCACAAGCAGATCTCACTTGAGTCTCATTCATTCTCCTTTGTTTCAACAAAATCATCTTTACAGGAGCCAGGCTAGGGGACACCATCGCCAGAGGCCTGGGCCTTGTCTGCTTTTATAAAGCTACCTATCGGCATCCTTGGAGTGGGGAGAGAGGCAGATTCCTTCATTAAAACTATTGCTTCTTCCTTGCTCCCATAGTTCAACTGCCCTGCCTCAATGATTGTGGTAACATCATCTTAACATAATATTTTTGTTTTTTTCTTTTGTTGTAGAGTTGTGGTGCTATACTCTGAGTTTCAAATTTCCTAGACCTAATTACAGCCAGTCAGGAGATTGGACTGATTTCAAGTTCTGGAAATATAGCTGAACACCTCTCCTAAAACTGGGTAGGAAGTTACAGAAATGTTTGGCTCTGAGTTCAGTTGAATACCATAAAGCTCAAGTTTGCCTGAATGGACTCTGTATGATGAAATTCCAGCTTCCCCTTTGGCTCTAGCACTTGCTCACCTCCCAGGACCATACAGTATTAACGTGTTCTGTGATTAAAGAGTTTGAATAAGACAGCGTAGGCTAAAAAAAGTTTTAAGTTTAAAAGAACTTAAAAGCATATGGCCTGGAATGTTCTTGTTTGGTGAAATTCAATCACTGTTGCTAGCCAAGAAGAGGGCATATCTCTTGTAGCAACCTGTATAAGCACCAAGGTTTTACCTCTGCTATTCTTCATATTAGAAAATTATATTATTCACCCATTGAGTTGTTTTGCCAGTAAGGGTTATGACTTTCGTCCATATACAAGGAAAATCCTCCACCAGGGCCTTGTTATGGCATGTAGATGACTCTTTAAGTTATATCTAAGGAAGATAAACTTTGAGAAGGTCAAATAACCAACAAAACCTTTTAAAGGTGAGCCCAGTGACCGGCTGTGGTTAGAGGACCATGAAACAGGTAGAAATACAAAATAGTCTTAAGCCCTGTATGGTTTCATTCTGCTTCTTCAGTAATGGTGCTAGAAGAGTAGAAGGTTGCTAGGAATCACAAATTCCAAGGGCCATTCCAAACATTAATTAATCAACAGCTAAGTTGATTCTCAATATGTAAATACCTGTCCACTGACCGTAGGAGAAGAAAGAGCCGAACCATGACACTCAAAGATGTTCAAATTAAATTAAGAAAGAATTCATCAAGAAGTGGTAACTAAAAAAGATAGATTAATAAATTAATAAGTATTTATTAGATGTTTACTATGTGCCAAGCGCAAGCGCTAAGAACTGATGATCAAAATAGGTAAGCAAGAAAATTCCTGCCCTCAAGGAGCTCACATTTTAATTCAGAGAGGCAACATATGACAACAACAATAACAGCCAGTCAGTTAATAAGCATTTAATATATACAATGGAGAATGGAGATGCAATATTAACACATCCCTTCTTTCCCCCACCCCCCACCAAAAAATAAAAAAAACACTGAAAAAGTTGAGATGAAAATGATCCTACGGAGAATTTGGAACATCTTCCCAAAAAACGTTTAGAGACGAAGCCAGAATCATAGGATAATATATTTAGTGCTGGAAGACCTGCAAAGTCATCCTGTCCAACCCCTTCATACCATACCACCTCTCAAGGAAATATGACTTATACTCAGCAAGAATTCTAGTAGACCACAAAATTTAGCCAATTCTCACCACAGTATTCCAATATATGAAGAAGTATCAGTCAGAAGGAAGGAATTAGGAAGAGCAGCTGGACCTGAACAACTGCATACAAACAAAATCTATGCTGGAGGCAACACAATTCTAAAGGCAGTCAGGAATCAGTTTTCAAGGTATTGGCAAAAGAATATTTCAAAAGAATGGACAAGATGACTGGTGGTTACGAGAAGAGTAGCAGCCACCAGCATTTGTATAGTGCTTTATATGACTACCAACTTGAATAAATGAGTTTTCTTTTATTTACAAAAAACAGATAGGATGGAGAGATGGAGAATAGGAGAAAGAGAGAGAGACAGAGACAGAGAGACACGGGGGGGGGAGAGAGGGGGGGAGAGAGAGAGAGAGAGAGAGAGAGAGAGAGAGAGAGAGAGAGAGAGAGAGAGAGAAAGAGAGAAAGAGAAAGAGAGAAAGAGAGACAAAGATGATAGGTCTTGAGCACTAAATAAGTACTATAGTAAGACAATAATCTGGGCCTGGGTCTAAATTAAGCAGGTAGAGCAGACTGGTTCATACTTGCTAAACTGCACAGTATAATCAGTGATCCCACATTGCTAGTTCCCACAAAAGTCCAAGTTTTTAACACCAATGTTTTCCCAGTGATTTGATATGCATGTATATACACACATCACTGCGAATTACAGATACTGTGATCTCAGAGGAATCAAATTACAGGTGATCCAAAGGGCAAAGGAGAGACAGGCTGCAACGTATTACCAGTGATGAGTGGCATATGCGAAATAACATGAAAGGCATCATCAAGGACATGTGTCACTGAACAAGGTGGTGGGCTAGCTGTGCGGTGAGTGAGAGAAAACAGATGGACAGCCCCAAGTGCTACACTCTGAGCCCCCTAATATTAAGAAAAAAACCAGAGGAATACATCCAGTAAATTGGAAGGCTGCTGTTTGGGAGATTTATGGAGAGCCAGGAAACTACCAGGAGAATAATCTGCACAATGGTCACAATAATAAAGGGTGTCCCAAAAGTCTTAGTGCACCTTTAAGCTTCAATTGACTTAATTGTTGTATAAGGAAAACAACAAGGAAAGTCATCAGAACTGTGGGACCGTTCGTTGAGGAAGCCTACCTCTTCTTTGAAGAGAGGTGGTGAACTACAGCTACGAAGCAAGGCATATGTTACCAGACATGGCCAATGAGTGTGTTTGTTTAGCTCAAATGTACCTCTTAAATGTTGCAATGGAAGTTTCTATTAGGATGAGAGGGGCTAGACAGAGAATCATTGGAAAGTCATAGTGATAAAAGAAAGAAAAAAAATCTTTGATAAAATATGTGTGGGGTTTTGTGGACTTTTTAAAAGAGAAGCTAAAAGCTTTATTCATAGTCACATAGTATCAGAAGCAGGATATGAACGTAGGTCTTTTTAAATTCAAATCCAGCATGTAGCCCATTCTTCATGCTCCCTTCCTATTATGCTTTAATGATGTATCCTAATGATCCCTTCCTAGTCATTATTCTTATGAGAACTAACATGATACAACAGAAAAGTTTGTTGAATTTAGAGTCTGAGTATCTCGGGTTAAAATTGCAGTTCTGCCACTTTTTGTGTGACCTTAGAGAAGTCACGTCATCTCTCTGAGTCTTGATTTCCTCATCTGTAAAATGGGGATAACAATAGCATCTACCTTATAGGGTTATCGCAGCGATTAAATGACATAATAAACATAAAGCATTTTGCAAGCTTTGAAACATTCTATATATTGTTGCTGTTGTTGAGTTGTTTTTTTAAGTCGTGGCCAACTTTCATTCGGGGTTTTCTTGGTGCAGATACTGGAGTGGAAAGTCACATGAGGAAACTGAGGCAAACAGGGTTAGGTAAGCGTCAGGCCAGATTTGAATTCAGGAAGATGAGTCTTCCTGACTTCAAGCCCAGCGCTCTATCTACTGTGCCATCTAGCTCCCCTTACTGTATATATTAGCTATTTATAGATAATAAATATAAAATCTATCATGACCTCCTGGCTGTTCCATGAACAAGACATTCCATGTCTTGGTTCCTGGTATTCTCTCTGGCTGTCCTCCGTGCTGGGAGTCTCTCCCTCCTCCCCTCCAACTACTGTTCTTGTTGGCTTCCTTAAATCCTGACTAAAATCCCATCTACAGGAAGCTTTCCTCAACCTCTCTTAATTCTAGTGCTTTCTCTCTCAATTACTTCTTACTTATCCTGCATATAGCTTGCTTTGTGTATATCTGTTTGAAAGTTGTCTCTCCTATTAGACTGTAAGTTCATTGATGGCAGTGATTGTCTTTTGCCATTTTTTGTATCCTTGACACTTAGTACAGCACCTGACGTATAGTAGACACTTAATAAATGTTTATTGATGGGTATAAAGTCATGTAACTTCTCTGGATGGTGTCTAAGGTCATTTCCAGCTCTATTCAGGGTCTACCACAAGCCTTAGTATAGTTTTAAGCTTTAATTACTCTACATCAACTTTTTAAAGTCTTTTTTTCTTCGTTAGAATAATTACAATAATAATACCTAGCATTCATAAAGGGCTTTATACAGGGCATCCCCAAAGTCTTAGCATAGTTTCCAAGTTTTGTAGATGGACTTTTGTGGGAATGAGCAATGCAGAATCATCTAATGCACTAAGAAGTCAAGCTTAGGACCTTAAAACTTCACGGAGACTTTGGGGGCACCTGTATCTGTGATCCTGTGATCTAGGGCTATGGCAGAAACCTTAGAGAACAAATTGACTATTGGTACTAGTACAATAGAGCCTTCTCAACACTGGATATTCACATGGACAACTTAAAACAAATTAGAGGAAGTGTTTTGATCATAGCAACCCAGTCATATCAATGTAAACTTGTATCACCCTTTGGAGTAATAAGGAATCAAAAGACTCATAGTACTATTTAGAAATTAAATTGAGAAGTGCATTCTTGTGACATGTATAGTCAGTAAGAAAACAGCACCTTAGGGTCACTTTTCACTTGTCCAGCATATGCAGAGGCTTCTAATTTTGAAAAGCAAAAGAATAACTTTGAGAGAATAAGTTATTTTGTCTATTATAAATACCCAAATTAACTATAAAGGACATACGAAGAAAGACTCTGCATTCAGAGAAAGAACTGATAAATAGAGGTATGTATAGCATAATTTTACATATATATGTATATATATATATACATACCTATTTGTGTCTAATGGTAACCATTTTTAGGGTGAGAGGGAAAGAGGAAAGAAAAAAAGGAATTTACATACTAATTTTGCTGTATATTTGAAAGGAATACCAAGTTGTGCATAGTAGATTTGCAGTTTCATGTACAGTAATCTTTCTTTATTTTATTCCATAAATTAAAAATAAAATTAAAAACAATAGAGATACAGAGAATGTGCCTAAGAGGCTAAAAATCTATACATAAATCAATTAATAACAGTCAGGCAGCCACTTTTATGAACCCCCTAGTATGGGCAAGCCCTAGATTGCTACACTCTGTGCTCTAAAGAAGGAGAAACAAGGTCTCTGTTGGCACTTCCACTCTAATCCAAAATTAATCCAGTAAACATCCAGGGGTAGCATTTCTTGCTTCTTCCAAATTTACTTTTTATCATTTGAGTGAAAGAAGCATTGGGACATGGATGATGAAGTTTGGAAAATGCGATTAATTTGCATGTGGCTTTGGTATCTCTTTAATACTAGACCCTATTTCTTATTCTCTGGAAAATGATGCCCAAAGAGAGCAGAACTGTGTCTGTGCTCATGTAGTGGAGCATGCAATTGCATTTTTCAGCCTAATTAGATGCTTAATTGCATTCCTCAAACTGAGTAGGTACTCTGGCACATGCAAGTAATTATGGTTTATTGAACAACTCTGTGGTGTTTTCCTCTAATTTTCCTACAAATCAAATTTCAGACCTGATTTGGAGATTATATTTTAAATCAGTTAAATATGTTTTAAATACTTTAAATATAATGTTTGCAATATGAAAAAGCATCCTTTAGAATCTAGCTTACTCTTATGGAATATTTTGAACAGAAGAGACTACTAAAACTAAAAAAGTGTTAAAAATAAAAAGCAAATCACTTTGGAACCCTAGAAATAGAAAGCAGAAAACTTAAAATCTTGATCTAGAAAGGAACCCCAGAGATTTATTCAGTCATTTGACTACAGAAAAAAAAAAAACAGAGGTCTGGGGAATCAAGTGACTTGTCCAAGTTCACATAGTAAATGTCAAAGTAGGATTTGAAACCAGGTCTTATGAGTCCACTCTACCACAGTTACTCTTTTGGAAAAAAATGCATGATATCTGTCTTCAAATATTTGAAGGACTTTCAAATGGAAAGCAATTTGATATAATCTGCTAAGGTCTAAGCAATAAAACTAGAATCAATTAGGTACAAATTTCAGAGTGGGAAATTTCAACTCAGTATAAGATAAAACTTCATAACAATTGGAGTTGTCTCAAGTAGAAAGGGTTATCTCAGAAGATAGTGAAGAACTTCCCGTCATCAGAGGTCTCAAAGCAGGAAGGGGATGGCCAATTGTCATGGATCTTATATTGGAGAGGAGATCTGAGGTATGGTGAGCTCTGAGGTGTCTTCCCACTCAGGGATTCTATTATATCAAATGTATTTTTATATATAATCTGAATGTCATATTTGAACACTTCCAAGTTAAATAGACACCTAAACTGTGTTTCCAGTGGTCTTGAAATCATAGTGGGGGGGAAAAAACCTGAAAGGCTAGGTTCCAAAGTGGCATTTTTATCCCTTCTTTCTATTGAAGGTCACAACTTTAAAAGGATAGAAGAAGGATGGTATCCTGGGAAGGAGGCACTGAGCTAGGAATCCAAATACCCAAGTTGTAGCATCATCTGTGCTCGTAAGTTACAGGGCAACCTGTACAAATCTCTGGACCGTGTATTTCAATTGCCACATCTGCAAAATAAATGGATTGAATGATGCAATATGAGGGTCACTTCTAGCTCCGTGATTCTGTATGCCAAACTAAATGGTTGGCTATATATAGACAGAAGCCAAAATTAAGGCTTGGGTGGGGGGGTAAGAGAGCAGGATTAATCTCAGAACAATGGGCTACAAGCAAGGGATTGAATTTTTATCTGAAAGAACCTGTTTGACAAGAGAGTCATCAGCTTCATCAAGAAAGTCTTAAAATAAGATCAGGAGATAAGAGAGAAAAATGTTTAAACAAAACTATAAAATGGTTATTATTACAGAAAATTGGTGGGCCATTGAAAGAATAGCTTGTTGGAGACATTAAAGAGGGGATTCCTTTTGTGTGGGGGTTGCACTGGATGGTCACTGATGTTCTTCCAACTCATAATCTCTGTGAAGAGCAACAATTGAAGGAGAGACTGGCAATTCTCTGGAAACAGTAACAGAAGATAGAGGAGAGCTATAGTTGTGGACTCTAATGTCTATATGCAGGTTGTGAGTAATAAACAAAGGAAACTTGACATTTTAACATAATAAGAAACCCAGATCATGGCCTCATAAATACCAACATGTTGCATTGAGGCTTGAATAATGCACCATAAGGAAATACTATACTTTGTTCAAAAGAAACAAATTTAATAGAAGGAGCAATAGTATTGTGTTTTAAAATATTAAACAGCTTCACGGATATCTGTTTATCTCAAGTTTGTAGCATTGTAAAGAACATCTGAAAGAATGTCTTGAAAGGTTTTAAATATCATAAATTCAGACACGCACCCCATTAGGGGTGCCATTGAATCAAGCACCTTCATTTTATAGGAGAAAAAACTGACACTCAAAGAAATAAAGTGATTTGTCTGGAGTCACACAGCTAGTGAGCATCTGAGGCAGGATTTGAACCTAGTTCTTTCTGACTCCAAGTCCAACACTCTGTTTACTAGCCTACAGTCATTGTGAGAACATATATATATATGTATACATGTATACATATATACATATACATATACATATACATATACATATACATATACATATACATATACATATACATATACATATACATATACATATACATATACATATACATATACATATACATATACATATACATATACATATACATATACAT
>CM053627.1:96253478-96323327 GCA_028646595.1 Phalanger gymnotis | reverse complement strand
AAGACGAATGATACTTTCCTGATACGTACAACAAAAATGGCATTGGAGAAAGATAGTGTACCTGGAATATAGAAGGTACTTAACAAATGACTGATTAATTTAATTGGGTGTCTTCAATTATCTGGACAATTGCTGGAAATCTCATCCTGTTAAATACAGAATAGAAGGAAATTAATCTTCCTTATACATTAATCTGGTTATATGACTCTTCTGTTCAAAAGCCTGGAATGGTTCATGATTATCTAGAGCAAACTTCAGACTTTTAGACCCTATACAATCTAGAACCACCCTGACTTTCCAGTTTCATCTTAGCTGGCTACTTTCCATGAGTTCCCTTGCCTCTACGACATTGCTCATCCTTTCCTTTTGCCTTTCCTTCTTTCTTCCACTTGTTGAATTTCTATGCATCCTTTAAAGTAGAACTCAAAAATCAGCTCTACCATGAAGTCTTCAGATATTGTCTCCCAGGAATTAATGATCTTTTTCTCTTGAGATCTGACACAGCAATTTGCACATTTATCACATATTATCTTGTATTTTATTTATTGGCATATGTGCCATAATCTAATAATTCATTTCTATGTAGCAGTTTATTAAAGTTTACAAATTGTTTCCTTGCCACGAAACTGTGAAATGTAGGGTGTAAATATTATTCCCCTAATTTTACAGATATGAGAACAGAGGCATGAAGAGTTTACGGGACTTATCCAAATAACGCAACTAAGAAAGCTTAGGTCCAGAATTTGAACCTAAATCTCTGAATTCTAGCTCCAGGACTCTTTTCAATATCTATACTACCTTTCTACTATACTGTAGCACCATAAGAATTTACCTAAATTTAGTTTTCTTCCCCCAGTCCCTACTATAGTGCTCTGGCACATAGGTGGTATTTAATAAATGTCAAATTGAATTGAATCTTATAAAAAAATTGTCTTGCCAATCATCTCTCACAACATAAAATAAAATAGCTAGCATGGACGTACTTCCAACTAATAAGAAAGAACAGTAGTGAAGAAGACAGTCTTTGAAGGAGGGGTTTAAATTTCTGGGCCACAGCTTCAGTGGTTCCCCAAATCCCAGCTCCCTTGAAGAAGACAAGTTATTTCTTCTACCCCTGAGAGACAATATACCAGGCTCTATAGGTTTTTTAATAGGGTTAGTATATGAGAAGAGCTAGGCTCTTCAGTGGATAGAGTGCCAGACATAGAACTAAGAAGACTCATCTTCTTGGATTCAAATCCAGCCTCAGATACCTACTAGTTGTGTGACCCTGGGCAAGTCATTTAACTCTGTTGGCCTCAGTTTCCACATCCGTAAAATGAGCCAGAGAAGGAAATGGCAAACCACTCCAGTATCTTTGCCAAGAAAACCCCAAATGGGGTCCCAAAGAGACAGACACAACAGTGATGGCCATAGGAGAAGACATGCAAGCAAAAATTTTTCTCTCCACTCCCCAAGAATTCTTACCTTTTAGTTTCAGACTGGTTGCCCCACCTGGCATGCCTCCTTTACCCTTTTCCATGAAGCACATGGTAACCTTACCTTCTGATTTGGTTAGGACTTAAAGGCAATGATGGCATGTTCAACAAAATTTTCAGAGGACACAAAACCGGCAGACATTATTAACCTGTTGGATGAGAGCAGAGATCTAGAAAAGATCTTGCCTGGCTATATAAGAGCATTGGGCTGAATCATGATAATAATAGGAATAACTAACACTGATATTGGTCTTACTGTGTGCTAGGCACCATACTAATCTCACAGGACAAAACACAGTAGGGATAAATATGTTCCTACATAATATTCACTGCTGTCTTCCTTCTGAAGAGTCTTCCCAGAGTTTAATGTCCTCAAGACAGAACGGTTTAGTAAAGAATTAAATAAATACTCTTTAGTTTTAAAAGAGGCAAAGGCCATACCAAAAGGCAGCTGAGCTGTGGTTGGAAAACCGTGAAATATGTTGAGAAAGCACTTTGAATCTAGCAGGAAGTCTTAAGTTGAGGTAGTATAAATGGCCTACTGGGAGAAAAGCACTGAATTTAGAGAAGGTGGAAGACCCTAGGCTGAAGGGGTCCAAGTGTTTATGCTTGGATACAAAAAAAATCAGCCTCACAAGTGTAAGATCTGGGAGGCACCTAAACAGCAGTTCATCTGAAATATATTCCTTGCCCTTTTAATTATTCTTCTCTTGCCCTAAGACATGTCCCAGAACACTTGGTCTTAGTTTCCTCAATTGTTTAAATGGGGGTAATAAGAGAACCAACTTCACAGAGCTGTGAGAGTCAAGTGAGATAATATTTGTAAAGTGCTTGGCATAGTGTCTGTCAGGTAGTACACAAATACTTGTTCCTTTCCCCCTTTTGTTATTTCCCCAGAGCAAGGATCTCTGGACTGCAGGTTTAGACAGTATCGAAGGAAAAAACAATCACTTCACCCATCAAATAGACAATATCAGCCTAGTCCTTCCCTTCTTTTCATTCTCTGCCTCCTACCCTGGTAATCACTGCATAGTATCACATTTAGCCTAAAGAAGGTATGCTTTGGCACATCACAGAATCATATCATTTCAAAGGTAGAACAGGACTCAAGTGGCCATCTAGCCCAACTTAAACCCCAAAAATAAACTCCATTAGAAAGAACCTAAGTGATCTTGTAGTCTTTGCTTGAAGACCATCTCCCTCCACAATAAAGAGGAGCTTGCTACCTCCTCGGGCAGTCCATTCCATTTTCAAATAGCTCAAATACCATTTGGCTTCAAATATCTCAGACTGTCCTGTGCAAATAGAAATAATTCTATTCTTCAGAGCTCTGAAGAGCAGAGCCAGGACAAAGAGATGTAAGTCACAAGGAGGCAAATTTAAATACAAGAAAAAGCAAAATTCTTCGGCATATAAAACTGTCCATAAATGGAATGTGCAATCTCAAAAAGGAATGAGCTCCCCGTCGTTGGAAGTGTTCAAGCAGAATCTGGATGACTATCTTGGCAATTATGCTGTAAGGGATAGAAGGGTTCCTACTATGGCTAACATAGGAGATAATGATTTTTTTAAATAGCTGACGTTTATATGCTATTTTAATGCCTACAAAGTATTTGCATATATTATCTCACTTGATTCTATATTCTAGGTATCATTACAGCAGCTAGGTGGGGCAGTGGATAGAGTGCAAGGCCTGGAGTCAGGCAGACTTATCATTATGAGTTCAAATCCAGCTTCAGACACTTACTAGCTGTGTGACCCTAGGCAAGTCATTTAATGCTGTTTGCCTCAGTTTCCTCATCTGTAAAAAAATGAGCTGGAGTAGGAAGTAGCAAACTACTCCAGTATCTTTGCCAAAAAAACTCCAAATGGAGTCTCAAAGAGTCAAACACAACCAAAAAATAACTGAACAACATATAAGAAAACTGATTTTCAGAGAGGTTAGCTAGAATAGGCATCCTATCAGTAATAAGGGTCAGAGAGAGGATTTAAACCCGGGGTTTCCTGGCCCCGAGTCCTGGTTTCTTTCTAATACACCCACTGGGCTGACTCTAGCAAAATTCCCTCCAACTTGTTCTGAGTAAATAACACAAATGAGAGAAAGCTATTCATGATCCAGCCTTCACGGGATCCCAATCTCTTACAAGTTTTCTCCTCTGTCGGTGGGGGAAGTAGTGCAGGAAAAAGGAGATTGTGCTAATCAGACAAAAACATTTTTCATTTTTAAATCTTTCACAGGACTAGGAATGTCTAAGGTGTAGATTCAGACACTGTAAGGAATATCTATGGAGAATGAAAAGGGGATTTGGTTGAGGAAAATGAATAGTTCAAGTTATCTTTTAACGTTTCTGTAAAGCTTGGCTTCCTCTTGCTACTGCTGTTGTTTTTGGTACGAGGCCAGGTTTTCCTGCAGAAAAGGAGACAAGAGCTGTTTGAAGCTGGTTAATAGCACCAATAGGAAGGACATTTGAATTAATGGTCAGTCATGAGCAATTGTGAACATAATCTTTTCCCTGGCTTTTCTTGTAAAACTGCTATTTTGTGATGATATGTTCAGTCAGGCATACCACTGCATATAAAAAAAAAAAAACTTTCATCTTTCTAACTATGCTTGTTCTTTAAATAAATTTCAGAAAACACTTCAACTTAAGTAGCAGCATGGCGTCCCGGTCTTAGAGTCTTAAGACATCCTTCTGAGACATAGTCCTGACATTAACTAGCTTTGCGACCCATCACTTAAGATCTCCAAGACTCAGTCTTCTCATCTGTACTTCAAAAGGCTATAATTTCATCAGTGTGGGTATGCCTTGACCCTACTTACATCAGAACTCCTCTTCACCTTAATAACTGCTCTTTGTGAGTTGCTCTGGCCAAAAAAACCAAAACAAAACAAATATATTGACCCCTGGCCAGACTTTTAGGGATGAGTCTCTGCATTCAGCTAGGCCAGATTTCTGAACATAGGCATGCTATGGTCTGTTGCCAGATCTATATTTCAATCAGCAAACATTTATTAAGCATCTAACTATTGCCAAGCATTCGTTATGTTAGGTGCTGAGAATACAAAGATTAAAAAATAAAATATTCCTTGTCCTCAAGGAGCTCACATTCTATAGGAAGAGACAACATTTCCATGAATAAAGTTGTACAAAATTCTTATGTGATGTATGTAACAACTGACAACTGAGCGCTGCTTTGAAAGAAACTAGGAATTTTAGGAAGTGAAAGGGAAAAGGGGGTGCATTCTGGGCATAAGAACCAGTACAGAGTCATAGAGACAGGAAAGATGGAATGCCATATATGAGAATCACAATAAGGTCAGCTGGGCTTAAAGACAGTCCATTTTGGCAGGGCCTGCCAAAGCTTGAGTACCATTGCTATGACTGCTTTGAAAGAGCAGCAAAGTGTGGTAGACCTTAAAACTATGCAAGTATAAGTTGTTAATTTGCATGAAGAGCCTTACTTTGTATTATGTTAGAATTTTTTTTAAAAGCCATTCTCAGGGGCAGAGCCAAGATGGCGGCTGGAAAGCAGGGACTTGCTTAAGCTCCCCCTAAGGTCCCTCCAAACACCTATAAAAATGGCTTTGAACAAATTCTAGAACTGCAGAACCCACAAAATAGCAGAAAGAAGCAGGGCTCCAGCCCAGCACAGCCTGGATGGTTGCTGGGAAGGGTCTATCACACTGAGCTGGGAGCAGAGCGCAGCAGAGCCCAGCATGAGCCATGCCAGGACCAACCAGACTGGGAGCTGGGCAGAACAGGCTGTAGGGTCCTAAATCATTGAGCTGTGGCAGTTACCAGACTTCTCAACCCACAAACACCAAAGACAACAGAGCAGGTTAGTGGGAAAAGCTTCTGGGACAGAGTGAAAAGAGTTCTTGGTCAACCACTGCCCTAGGGGTGGCAGAAGTGGTGCAGCTCTGAGGCTGCTTCCAGAGATACAGCTGCAGTTGCCTCTGGCCCCAGGCCCACCTGGTGGGAGGAATTAAGCAGCAGACTAGAGTGGGAGTGCAGAGCCTGCTTTGCCCTGCCTGGATCTGGGCTGTAATCTTGGTTGGCAGTTCTTAGGGGAGAAGGAGCACTGGTGTGCCAGAGTTTGCTGTGTGGAAGTAGCTCTGAAAATAGCAGTGCAGTCCCTCAAGCTTGGGACAAAGTACTCTCTACTCTACAAGCAGTCATACCCTGACAAAAAGCTCAAGGATCAAGTAGTTGGCTAGGAACATGAACAGGCAGTGAAAATGGCCTCAGATTCAGACTCAGACTTTGGAATCTTTTTTTGGTGACAAAGAAGACCAAAACATACAGCCAGAAGACGTCAACAAAATCAAAGAGCCTACATCAAAAACCTCCAAGAAAAATATGAATTGGTCTCAGGCCATGGAAGAACTCAAAAAAGATTTGCAAAAGCAAGTAAGAGAAGTAGAGCAAAAAATTGGGAAGAGAAATGAGAAGGATGAAAGAAAACCATGAAAAACAAGTCAATGACTTGCTAAAGGAGACCCGAAAAATACTGAAGAAGATAACACCTTAAAAAATAGACTAACTCAAATGGCAAAAGAGCTCCAAAAAGCCAATGAGAAGGAGAGTGCCTTGAAAGGTAGAATTAGCCAAATGGAAAAAGAGGTCCAAAAGACCACTGAAGAAAATACTAGCTTAAAAATTGGATTGGTGCAAGTGGAAGCTAGTGACTTGATGAGAAATCAAGATTTTATCAAACAGAACCAAAGGAATGAAAAAATGGAAGACAATGTGAAATATCTCATTGGAAAAACCACTGACCTGGAAAATAGATTCAGGAGAGATAATTTAAAAATTATTGGACTACCTGAAAGCCATGACCAAAAAAAGAGCCCAGACATCATCTTTCAAGAAATTATCTTGAGCCATCTTGGCTCTGCCCCAAAGAATGGCTTTTTAAAAAAATTCTAATATGCCCTGATATTCTAGAGCCAGAGGGTAAAATAGAAATTGAGAGTCCATCAATCATCTTCTGAAAAAGATCCCAAAAAGCAAACTCCTAGGAATATTGTCGCCAAATTCCAGAGCTCCCAGATCAAGGAGAAAATACTGCAAGCAGCCAGAAAGAAACAATTTGAGTATTGTGGAAACACAATCAGGATAACACAAGATCTAGCAGCTTCTATACTAAGGATTGAAGGGCTTGGAATATGATACTCCAGAGGTCAATGGAGATAGGATTAAAACCAAGAATCACCTACCCAGCAAAACTGAGTATAATGCTCCAAGGCAAAATATGGATTTTCAATAAAATACAGGACTTTCAAGCTTTCTCAATGAAAAGACCAGAGCTGAATAGAAAATTTGGCTTTCAAACACAAGAATCAAGAGAAGCATGAAAAGGTAAACAAGAAAGAGAAATCATAAGGGATTTACTAAAGTTGAACTGTTTTGTTTACATTCCTACATGGAAAGATGATGTGTGTAATTCATGAGACCTCAGTATTAAGGTAGCTGAAGAGAATACACACACACAAACACACACACACACACACACATACACACACACACACACATACACGCATATAGACAGAGGGCAAAGGGTGAGTTGAATATGAAGGGATGATATCTAAAAAAAATCAAATTAAGAGATGAGAGAGGAATATATTGAGAGAGGGAGAAAGGGAGAGATAGAATGGGGTAAACTATCTCACATAAAAGTGGCAAGAAAAAGCAGTTCTGTTGGAAGGGAAGAGAGGACAGATGAGGGGGAATGAGTGAATCTTCTCTCATCGAATTTGACTTGAGGAGGGAATAACATACACACTCAATTGGTTATCTTACCCCACAGGAAAGGAGGAAGGAGATAAAAAAGGGGGGATGATAAAAGCGAGGGCAGATGGGGGAGGAGGTAATCAAAACCAAACACTTTTAAAAAGGGACAGGGTCAAGGGAGAAAACTGAATAAAGGGGGACAGGATAGGAGGGAACAAAATATAGTTAGTCTTTTACAACATGAGTATTGTGGAAGTGTTTTGCATAATGATACACATGTGACCTATGTTGAACTGCTTGCCTTCTTAGAAAGGGTGGGTGGGGAGGGAAGAGGGGAGAATATTTGGAACTCAAAGTTTTAAAAGCAGATGTTCCCAAAAAAAGTTGTTTTTGCATGCAACTGGGAAATAAGATATACAGGCAATGGGGCACAGAAATCTATCTTGCCCTACAAAAAGTAAGGGAAAAAGGAATGGGGGGTGGAGTGGGGTGACAGAAGGGAGGGCTGACAGAGGAATGAGGCAATCAGAATATATATGCAATCTTGGAGTGGGGGGAGGGTAGAAATGGAGAGAAAATTTGTAATTCAAAATCTTGTAGAAATCAATGCTGAAAACTAAAACTATTAAACAAAAAAAATTTAAAAAATAAAAAACTAAAAAGCCATTCTCCAGGATAAGGTAAAGGGTCTTAGCCTTTTTGTATCATGGATGCCTTTGGCAGGCTGGTGAAGCCTATGGACCCCTTCTCTGAATCTTTTTTTTTAATAATTGAAGGAAACGCTAAATTTCCTTTAGAGATTTGTGAAAATAAAGATGTAATTTTTTCCCATCCAAGTTCACAGACCCCCTGAAATCCATATTGAGAACTCCTGATAGAAAAGTTTCTTTACAATCTAGAAAGAATAAAGGAATATTTTTGCTTAATGTGTCTATAGTTGTTTTTTCATGATGACTTTCATAATCATATATGGAACAGTGGAAAGAACACTGTGTCTAGAATCAAAGGCTGTTTAGTCATTTCAGTCATGTCTAATTCTTTGTGACCTGATTTGGGGTTTTCTTGTTAGAAATAATAGAGTGATTTGCCATTCCCTTCTTCATCTCATTTTACAGATGAGGAAAGTGAGTCAAACAGGGTTAAGTGACTTGCGTAGGGTTACACAGCTAGGAAGCGTATGAAGCCAAATTTGAACTCAGAAAGATGAATCTTCCTGACGCCAGGCTGTACTACCTAGCTGCCCTGGAATTAGAGGACTTGAGTTCAAATCCCACTCCAGATATTTACTATCTCTGCGATCTTAACCTCCACGGGTCTCAAAAGCTTCATTTGTAAAATGAGGGGATTAGAATAGATGGCTTCTGACTTATGACTCTATGATCCTCTAATAACCAACTCTCAGGATTGAAAGGTGACTCCCAGGTCTTCTAGTGGAACGCTACCTGAACATGAGTCCCCTCTTTCTCAAACTTAACAATTGGTCTTCCAGCCTTAGCTAAAATGCCTGCAGGATGAAGTAATCCATTCCTCTTTGGGATTATTCTCATTATTAGGATTTTTTTTCCCCTTACAACAAGCCTAAAGTTGCCTCTTTGAAATTTCCACTCACTGTTCCTATTTGGTTTAAATCTATTTTCATGAGAGATTTTCAGAATCTTCTCTCAAAAATGGATAAAAATGCTGAATCGTGACATTTCTATATTTTCTGTGCACCTATGCTAAACATTCTGGCGCATATTGTCCATACCTATCACCAAGAACTTACTGAGATCTTTTTTAGAGATGTTACAAGAGTGTCATGGAACAAATATGAAACTCAAAAGCAAAGTACCATTCTTGATGCATTCAATCAGCATTCCAAATGAGTTACTTCTGCTACATGCAGGTGTCTGTGCATTCAGTGGGTTGAATTAAATTCTGTGATTTAATTCACAGCACAGCCCCACTAATGATCAACCAGAGAAGAGGGCATAGCTTGGCACCGGACAGAGGCAAGGTTGAAGGACAATGTGGGATGTTCTGAGGCCAGATCATTGACTTTCTAAAGTCATTGTGTGCTGCTTTCCCATAAAATATGGGTTCTACTAGTGGAGGAGAGGCTACACTACTATTCTGTGAAGGAAGTTGGGAGATGACCAGACAATTCAACCCTGTATCCAGATTTATACTAGGTTAAAAGGAAGAGAATTTAAGGACAATGGAAACAACATTTTTTCTTGTATTTAGAAACACTGATCTTGCAAAAGATAGCTCTTTAATAATAGTCTCTTTGGGATACAGGACAAAAAAGGGGTAATCTGAGAATCTAGCCTTTTCACTACACCATGTCTCCAGAAATTGTTGTAAATCTTACTGGTTACTCTGTTTGTTCACTTCATTCGCATATCTGACCATGGAGACCAAAAGCATTATTGTGTCTTTGAGCACGGTGAAGGATGGATGCGTGCCCAATAAATCTGTTTGAGGTAGTATTGGTGCAGAGTTGATCTGAGGGTCAGATGATCCAGTTTCAAGTATTGGCTCTACCATTTTCTGTGACTTAAATCAGGTCACCTTACCTCTGAGTCTCATTTTCCTTAGCTGCAAAAGAGGAACTGGAATGGGGCCCAAGAATTTGTTTTGTATTTTGATAATTGTATTTTAATATAATTGGCTTCCTTCATAATCCTATATATTTTATTTTATGCATTTAAAATCATTATTCTGAGAAGTGAGAAAGGGCCTGGGGACATAAGTTTCACCAGGCTATCAAAGGGATCCATGACATAAAATAGGCTAAGAACTCTGGGACTAGATGATTTTAAAGGTCCTATCAAGCTTTTACAACCTATAATTCTGCCCCAGAGGGAGATAAATCCCTCTTGTGGTCTCCATTGAGAAACTTCTTGAAGGAATTTGGCTTCATGGAAAATTTCTGGGCCTGCTCTGCAAAAGCAATAATAATATTGATAATTCTCATCTCAATAGAAATTTGAGGATTTATAAATCATTTTCCTCACAACTATGTAAGATCAATAGGAGTAGTGTAATATATTATCTTTGTATGCGTGACAGGGCTAGTCATGCATGCTTACTGACTGGTTACCAGTGATGGAGATCTACCTCCAAGACAGCTGAAGATTGATCCATCAGGACAAGCTGAGCATTAGAGAAGTCAAATAACTTTCCCGAGGTCACCCAACTAGTAATATCTAGAACAGGAATTTGAACCCAGGTCAGGTCTTCAGGGTCTTCTTTCCCTTGCACCTACTTATATACTTGCACCTCTCATATAGTGGATTCATGCCAAAGCAGTAAAAGTACATACCCATACACAACCACAGTGGTACAGGAGCAGGGATGGGATTCAGTGCTCTAAGTAGAGAGCTAAGCAAATCTTCATAAGGCTGGCCAAGTGCACATTCTCTAAGTGCAGTAACTCACACGTGTTCCTTCTCTTTCACCTCCAAAAGTACATAAAAAGCAACAACCACCACTTTCCACCACCACCACCACCTCCTCCCAAAGACTGCTACAACACTGCCCAACTGGCTTCTGGGATGCGTGAAAAGGCAGAAGAGTGTGTTGTAAGGAGTACTGCACTTGGGGTCAAAAACTATGAGTTTGACTAATATATTTTGCAAACTGTTTCTTCTTTTGCAACAAGATTAATATGGAAATAGGTTTTACATGATCGCATATATATATATAAAATATATCAAATTACCCACTGTCTTAAGGAGCAGGGGAGGGAGGGTAAAAATTTGGAACTCAAAAATTTTTTGTAAAAATGAATGTTAAAAACTGCCTTTACATGTAATTGGAAAAAATAAAATACTATTAAAAAAACACACGAGTTTGTGTCATGCCTTTGCCATTTGCTGTTTGACCTTGAATGATTAAGTCCAATCTCTGACACTCAGTTTCTTATCTCTGAAATGGGAAGGGTAATATTTGTACTATATACTTCATAGGTTTGTTGTGAGACTTAAGCAAAATAATAAACATGAAACACTTTCTAAGCTTAAAGTAGCATGTACACATTACATTTATACATAATGTCTATGTATTATATTGTAATATTATAACATAATATAGAATAATAACATTATGTATTACACATGCACATGTATATATACAACATATACATACACACACATATATACAAGACTAAAAGCTGCAGAATAATGGCTGATTCACATCAGTAAGAACAGTTTGCCTCTGAGGGAATTCCTACACCAATGAAACCACAGGTCTACAACCAAAACAAACAAACAAAAACCCAAGACTCATCTCAGGACTTCAAAGGATCTGTGGTTGCATCTTCAGATGCAGACTGAAACCCTTCCAACCCTAGGAAGAGGATTTCATTAGTTTCTATTCTCCTCGCTCTCAAAAAGATATCCTCTAATGGTCAAACTTATGGTGGTAAGCTCAGATAACAAGCCATCCCTGGACTTATGCCAAAACTTTTTCCAACTTGGTAAGACCTGCCAGAGACTGTTATTATCTTATACTTGTCTTACGAGCCCAGAGCTAACTTAATGCAACAAGGAGTCATAGTTATAGGAAACACATGTAGCACTTTGAGATTTGCTCTCCAATAAAACATATATTGTGATTATTTGATTTATTTTGAGGGAGATGCTGTTATTCCCATTTTGCAGATAAGGAAACTGAGGCTGAAAAGTTCAGTAACTTGCCTGGTGTCATAGGTCGAGTAAGCGTCTGAAGAGAGATTTGGGCTTGTGTCTTCCTGAATCCAAGCCCACTATTCCATTATTTGTAAAACTTTATACATTTTCCTCAGTGATTTAGATAATTGTTACTGCACAAGATATGATTTTAAAAGTGAAAGGTTCGACGGCCTATCAATCTCTGAGCCTTCCAGAAGCAAAAGACAGTAGCTTTTGAAAACATAAGCTTGACTTTCACTACTTTATGTTAACTTAGCACAATAGAGTGGTATTTCCTGTTTAGTAGAATTTATCGAAAGGAAACTTCTTTCCCTACACATACTTCGTTCTATTCACATTCTACATAGTGCAGCCCCAACTGCTTTCTTTTTTTTTTTGTTGTTGTCCTGTGTAGTTCATATTTTTTAACACAAAAACATTTTTCAGAGCTATACCAAAGAGAATGTCTAACCCTGAGTGATAAAATTCATGTTCACCATATTCACATGACCAATTTAAAAGAGAAATCAGCTTCAGTGGAAATATCTCTGGGACCTCTATAAGGGATTAACTCAATAGATTGTGGAATGTAAGTGTCTCGCTGATATCCAGCTCTCAATGCATTTCTCTGAACTATAAGTTAAGCACCTAACTCTTAAAAGGAATCCTTCTAGATATCTCAGACACAATGTGTTTGTATCTCCAGTGATGCTGATATGTCATTGTGTTATCAACCCAAAAGTCATGTGATCTCTTCACAAATAAGCACAGAGTCACCTCTTGGTGACAATTTCTTTAAATGTGGAGAAGGTTATCTTTGTTTTCCCAGCCAGAGGCTCCCTGGGATTATGTGGCAAGGTCACATGAGTCAGTATCTGAGCCAGGAAGTAGAATTTCAAGCCTTCTTGCTTTCTTAGTCCTGTGTTCTAGCCACAACAGTCAAAACAATGTCCCATTCTAGCCTAGAATTTGTGGTGAAAGTAAGAAAGTCGTGGAGTATGTTTAGAGCCTGACCATTATCCCAGGCTTCCAATCAGATAACAGCATGCAAATGAGTTGACTGTGGTGTCAAAGGACTTCATTCCAAATCTGTGTTTGAACTGGGAGCAAAAATCCTTGCATTTTATGTACCTATCCAAGCCACAGAATTCATATTTTTTGTTAAAAAAACAAATAACAAAAGCATGGCAGCCTGAAGGTCTCAGAATCTGGATATAAACCGGGCATGGAACAACAGAAGGGATGTAGGAGATAGTGTTCTTTGGAAATACAGCATTTCAGCGTTCTAAAGGACCTCAGTGAATAACTAGTCCAGCCCATACCTGAAGGATTACAAAAAGAGGAGATCTGCTACCTCCTGAGAAAGCTTAGTAAACTTTTGGACGCTCTAATTGTTAGGGTTTTTTCCCCTTACATCAAACCAAAAATGTGGCTTTCTGTAATTTCCACCCTTACTCCAAGTTCTGAGCCTAGGGACCAAACAGAGTTAAGTAAACCTCTCAAAAGTAAGACGTGTCCATCATTTTATTCTCCATCTTCTATGGGCCAATGTCAGATCACCCCAGGAACTAAAGCAAGCACTGGTGTCACAAGAAAAGAATTTAATGCCTAGGGCTAGCCCAGCCAAGCACCCTTGGGATTAAAGAAAGCACAGGAAGGCCAATCCAGGCATATAAGTGACAAAATGCCATATGCTCATGGACACTCAGAGCCAATAGACAGCTCAGCTGTACTGTTTTTAACTCTAGTAATTAGGTCAGACTGGAGCTGGAGGTAGTGTTGAGATCCTCTTTAGGCTTCCCCCAGGAAGACCTCTCGGTCCTCTAAGCTGATGTGGGTGGACATAGGTTGATGCTCAGTGAGGTCCCACACGGCTCAACCCTTCCAGATTCCTGTTATTTAATTATAATCACCAGGGGAGACAGCTAAACCAACTGACCCACAAGAAATTCTTTGGATATATTGTATCTTCAATTACTTTGTATCTGCTTTGCATGTTTTTCAATTACCTTTATCTGTGCAAGTAGTCACTCACATTAGAATGTAAGCTCTTTGAGGGTAAAGATTTTTACTTTTGCATTTATATACCCAGCACTTAGCTCATAGAAGGAGCTTAATGGTTGCCATTTGACGAATTGCAGGTTTTTCTCTTTGGTCAAGACTACTGCCTGTCTTAGGTCTGGACAGGCTTAAGAGGTGAGGAGTCCAACTTCCCTCCTTAGTGAGGTCAGCCCTGGGGCAAGAGCCCACGAAAGTAGAGAGGAGCAGTAACAAAAGACTCATTGGTACATGGAATCATGGATTAAAACAGCCAGAAATCAACCATTGTCCAAAAGAGTGAAGAAACTTATCCATTAGACTTAGAAGAAAATCAAATTACAAGGCAGAAAAAAAATTTTTTTTTTAAATAGTAAGATGAAGGAAGAAATATGTAATAAGGAAAATAATTCAAATTTGCAGTCGAAGTATCTAGATTTGAATTATAGTTCCATTACTTAATAGTTATATATCTCAGTGTGTGTATATATGTATGCATATATAAACACATGTATGTGTACAAGCATGTATATGTATATTTACACATTCATATACATGCATACACGTATATGAAACTTAATTTTTCTGAACCTGAGTTTCCTCATCTGTAAGATGAGAGAGCGAGACTGCAATGATTCACATTTATATGGTTCTCATGCAGTACCTTATTTGAGTCTCATAACAATCCTGTGAGGAAGAAGACACTACAAGAATTATTATCATTACCGTTTTACAGGTAAAGAGGAGCAGGAAGCATGGTCATACATGTCAGATTTAGGATTTAATGCCAGGCCTTTTTGACTGCAAGTCTAATGCTCTATCCACTATAAGATGCTGCCTGGTGTCCCTTTAAGCTCTAAATTCTCTCATTTCCCTTTCTTAGATAAAGTAGTCACTTCTGCTAGAAATTGATATGATTAGATAAATCCCTTCTTTACATTTTCTTGGCTATATACCCACAGAGTTGTCCTCTTTTTCTTATTTAGCGCACTAAATTTTATGATGTCTTAGGATGTATTGGTTGGGCAATCTTAATTGCACCAACTGGTTGTCTTCTTTCTTACTAAATATATCTTGCTGGTCCCTATACTCCCAAGTTATCCCAGTCCTTTCACCTGTGATTGTGACTAACAGCTAAGGGAATCACCTAATGTGTCTCCAAGTCTGGCTGATACGTATCCTGCTTTAGGAAAGTACAGAGACCTGTACTCTCTTCAGGATGGAGTATGGTGACCAGAAAGCCTCCCCCTGATATGGGCAGGCTCAGCTTTTTTAGTATATAATCAGCCGTTGTCCTTCGTTCTCAAAGAGGATCAAAATGACATCACTATGCTAGAGTCAAGTTTCAATATGTCTGATTGTGGCTGATCAGATGAACACAAGCTCAAAATGCTCTGCCACAGGTCAGGCACAAATAGTTCGTGCGAACATTTGGGGTGGATTTTCTAAATTTACCAACCTGCCTTTCCTTTGAGCTGTTTCAATTCTGCTTTTGTTCATAGAGCACAGCACCTTCTCTGATGTGGGTATGCCACGCTGAGCGGTCATATAAGAATGTCTCCCATGTCACACAATCAATTTCAAAGTTCTTAAGAGAGACCATGAGTGTCCTTGTATCACTTCTTCTGAGCACCATGTGAGCGCTTGCCTTGTGTGAGTTCTCCACAAAATTGTCTTTTTTTGCAAGTGTATGTTTTACATTCAAACAATGTGGCCAGCCAATCGAGTTGTGCTCTCTGAAGCAGAGTCTGAATATCTGGAAGTCTAGTTCAAGAAAGGACCTCAGCGTCTGGTATTTTATCCTGCCAGGTGCTCTTCAGAATCTTCCTAAGACGATTCTAACGGAAGCGATTCAGTTTCCTGGCATGGCACTGGCAGACTGTCCAGGTTTCACAGACATACAACAATGAGGTCAGCACAATAGCTCTGTAGACCTTCAGTTTGGTCGTCAGCCTAATACCTCTTCTCTCCCATACTTGCCTTTGGAAAACACTGAGCTAGCTCTGGCAATGTATGTGTCAATCTCATTATCAATGTGTACATCCCTAGAAAGTATACTCCCAATGTAAGTGAACTTATCCACAGTATTCAAAACTTCTCCATTTGCTATAATGATCACTGGGGCTACAAATTACTGAACCTAGCTAAATTCAGCCAGACAAAACTAGACAAAGTTCCCTGGACAAATATTAAGATTGTTCTCTTGGCTGCCAGTGCCTGGTACTGACTTAAAATCCTTTGTCTAAGATAATTATCAATTTAGGATTGGAAAATTCTTTATAAGTCCTGCATTACTTCTTATAGAGATCTTATACCCCAAAAACCCAGACCATAGACTGGTAACCAACAATGACAAAACACAGGTGTTTAGAAACAGTGGTCACAAGGTCCACTTTATTCCCAAAATCCTTTCCAATTGGCATCCAAATGAAATTACCAAGAGAAGCTAAGCACAGAAGGTATTTGTTGCTTCCCCCCCACTCTCCTGGTCTACATTTCTGCCTTTATTGTATATATCTGTCAGCAATGACAGCAACAACAAACCCTTTGGTATTTGCCCAGGTGCCATTTTTCAGCAGAGAAACATGTTTTACATTCCAGACCAGGCTCCAAACAGTATTATTCCCTCATGACCCAGAATTTATCAGAATTTTACTTTTTGCTCAGGCCTGCAACTTTCTAGGGCCCCAAAGTCAAAGGCGGACATGAAGGTAATAAACATGTCAGAGAAGTTTCTCTGTTTTCTTGGTTTGGGGGTCTCATTTTTGTTCAGGTCTAGCTCCCTAGAATTTCTATCTCCTCCGCTGGTTTCCCTAACTCCTGACGCCTGCAGCGCCAAACCATATTCTTCTCAGAGGCAATGTGGAATAGTGGAGGAAGTCCAGGACTTCAAGGCAAATCTTGAATTCTGTCTCAGATACTCCACAGCTATGTGTTGGTAGACAAATTATCTACCTGACCTATCAGAGACTTAGTTTCCAGATCTATGAAATGAGAGTGATAATAATTGCTTTCTCTACTTCCCAGAATTACTGTGAGGGAAATACTTTCTAAAGTGTTATTCGGACTGTTGTTACGTTTGATATACTTATAACAAGAGTAGAGACATAATAGACAGAGAACCAGCAGTGGGAGTTGTGTTCAGATTTCATCTCTGACTCACTGTCTCAGACAGTCCTCTAATACTATAAGTTACAAAGAAAGTGCCAATCATCATGAGTTTTCTCATCCAACAATCTCCTATCCCTTTGGAATCATAGGTCCAAGACTGAGGTTGTAGTTGAAATAAGGTGAGTGTATGCTTCCTATTCCTATAAGCCAAGTGACTGGGGACTCTAGCTGACTCCCAGCTGCATGGCTTCCAGGCACTCTCTTTCTTTTGCCACCTGCATTGTGAGCCATCTGGCAAAACCCCAACCCTTTATCCATTGCTCTGAACTACCTTAAGCTGAACCACTGGGTCTATCAGCCCTGCTAAATCCTAGAGTCCCCAGTGCTGGCCAACCCTTGAGATCATCATTTAAATCTCTCCTAAAAATCCCAACTTCCTGCTAGCCTTCAAACTCATTACAGATACCTACTACTATTTAAATAGTATTTAAATAGTATTTAACATCGAGTGCCTCCATCTGATCCTCACAAGGAGGTAGAGGTAGGCACTACTAACATTTTCATCTTTGTTTTATTCATAAGGAGACTGAGGTTCAAGAAGTTTATACGACTTACTTGCCAATGATTACACAGCCTATAAGTACTATAAAATAAACTTGAACCCACAGCTCTCTCAAGTCTTCACCTGCCATTTGGCACCTGGCACAAAGCTGTGTTTCTCCTGGATTCATTACCCTGTCTGTACCAGCACCTCCCAGTAGAGCCATTTGGTAGTGGTGGTGGTGATGGTGGCGGTGGTGGTGGTGGTGATGGTGGTGGTGGTGGTGGTGATGGTGGCAGCAGTGGCAGGTGTGGTGGTGACATTTGTATGTTTTGGGCATCCAGAACTGTGATATCAATGGATGAGAAGTATTCCTTGTGTGTTAACTCCCTTCTCCAGACTTGTCCAGGGTCACATAGCTAGCATATGTCAGAGGCAAGACTTGAAAGTCTTTCTGACTCCAAGATTACCTGCCCTCTAGCAAGGATTCCACACTCTCTTGCTGTCTCACGCTCCACCTTGATTGAAGCATTACTGCTGCAGCCTTCCCTTTTCTATACATATACCCCAAAATTTGAAAAAACAGTCTTGAAATATTGACAGTTCTCCAGCAAAGAAAGGGCTTCCCTCCTCCATCATAAATTAATAGAATCATGAGACGGGGCAGCTAGGTGGCCCAGAGAGTAGAGGAGGACCTGAGTTCAAATCCAGCCTCAGACACTTGACACATTTAATAGCTGTGTGACCTTGGGCAAGCCACTTAACTCTAATTGCCCTGCCCCCCAAAAAAAAAAAAAGAAAACAAAAAAAAATAGAGTCATGAGATTTAGAACTGAAAGGGCCTTTAAAAGATAATTTAGTCCAACTCCTTTATTTTTAAACAAGGCAACTAAGACCTAGAGAAATGAAGTGATTTGCACAGGATGTCGCTGATGGTAGGCAGCAGATCTAGGACCTGAACCCAGGTATTATTATTCTGTTGCTGTTGCCCATTCGAGGACTCCATCCTTTTCACTTTACCAATAATAAAAGCCGTTGGACCCTTACGAGTCGCAAAGGTCCAAGGCTGGGACTTAAAATCCAACAAACCTTGATTGACACCGCCTCCCTCAGCCTCCTCTCCTCTCTGATTGGAGGGCTGGAGGGTAGAGTACAAAATCCTCCCAATGCCTTCCTTTATAGAGGGCAGAAACCAGACTCTCAGTTCACTCTATTTTGCATTTGCTTCTCTGCCTGGTTTCAACACCATGAAACAAGATGCCCCTATGCTGGGGACCCACTAGCATTCATCTCTTCCTCTATCCCACAACCACTACCCTCACTTTCCTGCTTCCTTCTGTGTGTTGTCTGCCTCTTTATATCATAATCTCCTTGAGGGTAGGGACTGGCCCTCTTTTTATTAATTGTATCACCAGAATTGAGCACAGTGCCTGGCACAGAGTAGGCACTTAATAAATGCTTATTGGATTGGGGAAAAAAATCATCTTTGGCCAAGAAAATCCACTGCCTCTCGTATCCATCTCCAAAAAATATGTCCTGATCCAGGTGATCCAGGCTCTGCCACCGGGGACAAAGCTCAGTGGTAGAATCAGTGATATGATTCTAGCTTAGATCTGCAGGTTCCATCATCAGAGCTAGATTTAATCTTTGTAATGGATTTTGACTCGCAGTCCTACAGCAACACAGGACAAAGAGAACATGGATAGTATGGAGCAGTAGAAAGGACACTGACTCTGAAGGCAGAGGACCTGGATTTGAATCCTCCCTTTGACGGTAGCTGACCTTGGACAAGTCATTCACGTTCCCTGGATCTAAATTTCTTCATCTGTAAAACGAGGTTAGATTAGGTAACCTCTGAGGTTCCGTTCTAGCTCTAGTTCTATGGTCCTAATGTGTGTGTATGCATGTGTGTGTGTGTGTGTGTGTGTGTGTGTGTATGTGTGAATGGAGAAAGACTCAGAGAGAAGAGAAGAGAAGGGAGAGAGGAAGAGAGAAGGGGGAGAAGAAGGGGAAGGAGGGGGAGAGAGGGAGAGAGAGAGAGAGAAATTTAAAGTTTGCAAATGCTTTTCATACCTTATCTCATTTGCTTCTCAGAACAATGCTACTATTATTATCCTCATTTTATAGATCAGAAAACTGAGACAGAGAGTGAATAAGCAATGTATCCATGATCACAGAACTATTAAGTGCCTGAGGGAGGATTTGAATTCAGGTCTTCCTAAGGCCAGCATTCTACTAGACCATGCTGCCAAGACATGTGAGCTTTTGACTCAGTGTCCCAGAGGATCAACAGTCAGAGCCACAAAACACAGAGGGGAACAGAAAGGGTTGTTAGACCACCATAGCCAAGCCACATAACCAGATTCTTGGTCCTTTTCTCCCATACTGTCACGCACACAGTGTTCCATGAACCTCACAAAGGACCAATGGGAGCTGGAAAAGCTGGAAAACAGAATGGCAGAACCTGGGCTTAGACTGACATCATATACCAGAAAAAAGTCCAAATAGGTACACAATCTAGGTATAAAGGGTGATACTATAAACAAATTAGGAGACCAAGGAATAGTTTATCTGTCAGATTTATGGAAAATGGAAGAATTTATGACCAAAGAAGAGACAGAGAATATTATGAAATACAAGATGAATAATTTTGGTCACATTAAATTGAAAAATTTTTGCACAAACAAAGCCAATGCAACCAAGATTAGGAGAGAAGCAGAAAACTAAGAAAGAAATTTTACAACTAGTATCTCTGATAAAGGCCTCATTTCTAAAATATATAGAGAACTGAGTCAAATTTACAAGAATAAAAGTCATTCCCCAATTGATAAATGGTCAAAGGATATGAACAGGCAGTTTTCGGAGGAAGAAGTTAAAGCTATCTATAGTCATATGAAAAAATGCTCTAAATCTCTGTTGATTAGAGAGCTGCAAATAAAACAGCTCTTAGATACCACATCACACCTATCAGATTAGCTAACATGACAAAACAGGAAAATGATAAATGTTGGAGAAGTTATGGGGAAGTTGGAATACTAATTCATTATTGGTGGAGCTGTGAGCCAATCCAGCCATTGTGGAGAGCAATTTGGAACTATGCCCAAAGGGCTATAAAAATGTGCATACCCTTTGACCCAGCAATATAGCTTCTAGGGCTGTATCCCAAAGAGATCATAAAAATGGGGAAAGGACCCACATATACAAAAATACTTATAGCAGTTCTTTTTGTGGTGGCCAAGAACTGGAAATTGAGGGAATGCCCATCAGTTGAAGAATGGCTGAACAAGTTGTAGTACATGAATGTAATGGAATACTATTGTGCTATAGGAAATGATGAACAGGCAGACCTCAGAAAACCTGGAAAGATTTATATGAACTGATGCTGAGTGAAGTAAGCAGAACCAGGAGAACATTATACACAGTAACAGCCACAGTATGCAAGGACTGATTTTGATAGACTTAGCTCTTCTCAGCAATGCAAGGTCCTAAAACATTTCCAAATGACTCATGACGAAAAATACCATCCACATCCAGAGAAAGAACTGTGGAGTTGGAACACAGAGTGAAGCAGACTATTTTCTCTTTTGTTCTGTTTTGTTTTCTTTTCTCTTCTTTCTCATGGTGTCTCCCATTCATTATAATTCTTCTATGCAACATGACTGTAGCAACAATTTGGCTAGCAGCTGTTGTGGGGTGTAAGACCCAACAAGACCAGCAACAAGAGCTGCTGCTAGCACAGGTTTTTTCTGTGTGGGCTACTAGACCCTTACCAATATAAAATTTATGAAATAAAGAGGAGTTTCGTGGTAAGAACAGAAATTATTTTATTCAATTCTCTTGAGAAAGGGATGTCACCTCCACGAGGATGGACTAACAGAAGGAGGTGAATGACAAAAGGTAAGAGACCAATTTATATCCTAACACAAAAAGATTCCTGCCCACCACTATCTCTCCTCTCTATTGGCTGGGATGCGGGCTTACAATATAGGTGCTAAAAGCTAGACAAAGAGCCAGGAAATCAAGCACAGCCAATCCCAAAACATATCTCCTTATTTAGCAACTAGCTGCTGATGTGGCAGTAATATGGCTAAGGTAGAGAGGAGAAATGAGGGAGGGGAGGGGGAGCCTTCTGGAGTAGGAAACAAACAAACTGTGTGTAGTCCATTATGCCCTTATTTGGTGAAACCTTTGTGCTAGCACTAAGAAAGAGAAAGGGAGGGTACTCACTGCCCCAAGCCCTGAATTCCTAAGAATTAGGTAATCAACTCCCTGTAAGGTTAAATCCTGAGTCCATTTTGATTTTCCCCTATCTTCTCCCTTCCACTCCACTTACTTTAAGAAGAAAAGAAGGAAATAATTTTTATATTCTCCCCCTGTGACATCTTCACATGGGTATCTCCCACTCATTTTGATCTGCTTTACTGAGGAAAGTAATGTTAAGAGGTTAACAATCTTACTTTAATCAAACATACAAATATCACTCATTTAGTTCAGGAGGAAAAGCCAGCAACCTGAACTTCAAAGCAAATACAAACAAATTACAAATATACGCAATATAAACAGACCAAATCCCAATTCATAGTTACCAAAGAACCAATGAGTCTGGGTTAGCAAAGCTGGGGGGGGGGCGGGCAGTTACAGCTTGCCCAGAGTCTCAACACTCCTTCCATGAGTGTGCCCCCAAAGTCAAAAGCCAACCTTGGATCTTATATATCTCAGGGCCCTTGGGGCACTTGATTACTTCAGTGCTGAGAAGCACTCAAAGAAAGAACAGTGAAAAATCCCATTTTGCTGGCCATTGCCTTTGAAAGGCAAGACTCATCAAAGGTACTTAACTATCTTAGCATTCCAAAGGACAAGACAGCAAAAAGTCCTGTCCTGATTACCATTACATTGTCTTAGTGCTGAGAAACATTCCAAGACAAGATCCCACTTTATCTGCCCCATTCAAACAAAGGCCAGAATTATTAAAGGCACTTAAGAGAAGAATAGCAAAAAGTCTCACCTTAAGTAATGATACAATGAGTAATGTAAAAATGTGTTTAACAGGAATGCATGTGTAGAGTCCATATCAGATTGCTTGCTGTCTTGGGAAGGGAGGGAAAAGGGAGGGGGAGAAAATTTAAAACTTACGGAAGTAAATGTTGAAAACTGAAAACAAATAAATTAATAAATTGGAGAAAAAAGAAAAAAAAGGACCGATGGGATGTACCTTCCCTTTATTGATTATCTCGTACTTTTTCTGGGTATATCTTGCTTGTACATAGCTGTTTGTATGTTGTCTCCCTCATTGGACTGTAAGCTCCTTGAGGGCAGGGAATTTTTCCCACATTTTGTATCCCCAGCACCTGGCATAGAGCATGGCACATAGTAGGTGCTTAATAAATGCTAGTTGACTGACTGACAAACCAGTACTAAATGCAGCATTGGCCTTGCCTAAAAACTATCTTCTGTAATACATTTGAAGGCAGAGCTTCCAGAACTCCTCTTCAGGGACCTTTTGTGCTGAACTGGTAATACATATATATATATGCTTTGTTCAAGGGGCTTCTGCAGGTGCATGCAGGTCAAGGGCCTCCCCCATCAGCATATGTCCATTGACAGGTACTTCAATCACCAGTTATCCCCTCCAACGAGCACTTCAAATGAAGCGCAGCATGGCATAGTAGAGTGTCAGA
Organism: Phalanger gymnotis; assembly: GCA_028646595.1. Taxonomy (NCBI): domain Eukaryota; kingdom Metazoa; phylum Chordata; class Mammalia; order Diprotodontia; family Phalangeridae; genus Phalanger; species Phalanger gymnotis. The sequence goes on along the minus strand of CM053627.1, from coordinate 96,300,092 downwards.
CTGAAAGTCAAGAGACCTGGGTTCAAATACTGCCGTAGATACCAATTGTATGATCCTGGGCAAGTCACCGTCTATCTCACTTTCACAGGATTGTTGAAAAGTGCTGATGAAATAATTTATGTAAAGTGCTTCACAAATCTTAAATTGCTATTTAAATATCAGTCATTGATTTTTTTTCCGAGATTAAATATAATATAGTGGATAGAACACTAGACTTAAAGTCAGGAAGGCCTGGATTCAAATTCCACCTTAGACACCAACTAGCTGTGTGACCCTCAAGAAAATGTCTCTTAATTTTTTTTGAAACTTCAGCTTTCTCATCTATAAAATGTGGGTAAACTTAGCATCCATCTTAAAGGTTGTGAGGATCAAATGTGACATGTTTGTGAAGCATTTTGAAATCCTTTAATCACATAAATGTTGGGAAGGAGAGGAGGAGTCCCAGCATAGTAGTAATAGCAATAGTAATAATAAGGGTAATAGCAGCAGCAGCAATATACCAGAAGACTTGGACCTTCATAGACAGCAGTGATCGATGAGTAAACTGTGACCAGGCCTATATGTAAATATCCTTTAAAAATGTTCCTGAGCTCCTACACATGGCCTATCAATATCTCTTTGACAGTTGAGACAGACAACTCAGATTATTACTTTTTTTTTTTTAAATCGGTGGTAAGTTAAAATCAGGTAGGTGGCACAGCAAATAGTACGTTGGGCCTGGAGTGAGTTACAAAGGAAAGTAAAGTTAGCAATCTTACTTAAATCCTTTGTGAGTTCAAATCTAGCCTCAGACACTTACTAGCTGTGTGACCCTGAGCAAGTCACTTAACCCTGCTTGCTTCAGTTTCCTCATCTGTAAAATGAGCCAGAGAAGGAAATGGCCAAGCTCTCTAGCATCTTTGCCAAGAAAACCCAGAATGGGGTAACGAAGAGTTGGATATGACTCAAAAGTGACTGAACAACAACACCTGAGTGGTATCTGATTTACCAGTGTAACAGGGTCTTTACTTTGGCTCCTTCTGATAGACATCTTAACAAAATGCACTCACAACCAAAGAACCAAAGGCTTCTGGTTAGGGCCTGACCCACAGGGGGTGGAAGTGGGGGAGAAGACTGTGTGGAAGAAGCCTGGCCCCTGAAGTGAAAGAGCTTCCTACTCACTAGACTTTAAAACAAAAATTGGCTTCTGTTCTTACTTAATCCTCTCTTTTGAAGGACTCAGACATCTTTACCTTAGAATTCTCACGAAGGGAATCCCTTCCACCACCATCCCCAACCCCCAGTAAGTAAAACAACTATTCACAAATGGCAGTGAGAGCATCTGCTTGTCTAGGTGAACCTGAGACTGGACCTCACGGCCCTAGATGCTTCTTTTGTTTTGAGTTTCTTTCCTTGAGCACAGGTGACCTATCACAGTGATACTGATCACTTATCTATCACAAAGTCCATCAAAGAGATGGATTTCACTTTGAATCCTGAAATACTAATACAGAATATACAAAGACTTCCTTTCCTTTTCACTTTTTCCTTCACTTCTAGGGGGACATGTAGTCTAGAAGACCTGAATTCAAATTCAGCCTCAGACACTCACTAGCCGTATGACCCTGAGTAAGTCACTGTCTAGCTCATCTCTAAAATGGGGAAGAAGAATAATCATCCCTACCTCCTAGAATGGTTGTGAAGATCAAGTGAGATATTCGTAAAGCACTTTACAAACCTCAAAACCATAGCTATTATGATTGCTAAATGCTTTAAAATAACAAGAGCATTCTGGGTCAAGCATCACTATGGACCCTCGTTAAATAAACAAATTATCTCCAGGAAAAGAGCCAAGGATAATGGGCACCCCTGACCAACAGACTAGGCCTGACTGGGATCTGTGCTGACCATGTTTCTCTATTAACGTCACGTAATACCTTTGGCAGTAGAGCTATAGGGAGCAAGTGAAATATCTAAGATTGTAGATATGTTATGGTGATTAACCACAGTCAGTTACCGTATCAATATCGGCTCCAGGTGCCATTGGCTCCAATAATTGTTGTTGTCGATGTTCAGTCGTTTCAGTCATGTTCAACCCTTCATGACTCCATTTGGGGTTTTCTTGGCAAAGATACTAAGTTGATTTACCATTTCCTCCTCCTGCTTATTTTGTAGATGAGGAAACTGAGGCAAACATTATCCTTTTGCTGTCATTCAGTCATGTCCCTCCCTTATAACCCCATGGACCATAGCACACCAATACTGTCAAAGGGGTTTTCTTGGCAAAGGTACTAGTGTAGCTTTGTCATTTTCTTTTCCAGTGAATTAAGGCAGAGGTTAAGTGACTTGTTCAGGGTCACACAGCTAGAAAGTGTCTGAGGCTAGATTTGAATTCAGGTCATCCTTCCTTTCAGGCCTAGCCCTCTGCCTACCAGCAGCTAAGTGCCTAATATCTATTTTATCTAAATTTAATTGAACAATCATGTGGTAATCCATAAGCAAAAGGAAAACAAAATATTTTAAAATTAAAACTAACATAAAGTAAATAGAATATTGACAGAAGTAGCTAGATGGCTCAGTGGATAGAGTGCTGGGCCTGGAGTCAGGAAGACCTGAATTCAAATCTAGCCTCAGACACTTTCTAGCTGTGTGACCCTGAACAAGTCACTTAACCTCTGCCTTAATTCACTGGAGAAGAAAATGACAAAGCTACACTAGTACCTTTGCCAAGAAAACCCCTTGGACAGTGTTAGTGTGCTGTGGTCCATGGGGTCGTAAGGGTAGGACATGATTGAATAACAACAAAAGGATATTGGTATTATATAATGCATGCCATTTAAATGTAATAAAAATGTCATTAGAAGTAGTCCCAAGCACCAGATTTTTTCCAGTGGATCAAACAAACCACAAGCCTATATTAAGCACATGTGATAGGAACTGTGTCAACTGCTGGGGATACAAATGCAAAAGTGAGACAGTGCCTGTCCTCATGGAGATTAGAGTCTACTGTACCTAACACAATTAAAATAAACAATTGAAAGAAATATTTTATAAGCATTGCTGTTCACACACCAAAGAAACAACTTTGAAAACCAGTTTGAAAATGAACTCCCTTTGAAAGGCATTGTCTTAACACTGTGGGTGAAGAAACATGATGAAAACAAGATTAAGTCAAAAAGGAAGCCAGGGCTAACTACATAATTCTAGAAAACATATGAAATCAGTAAAGACTCTCGGCCTAAGATAACCAGAAATAAACTCCACATGATGCTGTCGCAAGTGATTTACAAGCTAGATTGTGATGGCTTTTATGTTGCAAGGTAAAAGATCAGACACAGATTGGGTCTGTATACACTGCCACTGAACAAAACTTAAGTAAGCTAAAAAAGATGGCAAATCTGAGTATTCAGGTCTCCTGAATACTCGCAAAATAGACAAACAGTATCGGCTTCCAGAAAATTATGAAATAGACAATATTTGTCATAGATTCTCAAACTTCCAGTTGGTGCCCTCATCCACACTTTCATCTTAACTCTCTCCCAAGGTGCCCAGACTCCTTTCTTTGTACCACATTTCTTCGCCGGGGTTTCCTCCTCCAGCCTGTTTTCCTCGCGCTCCTAATCTTTTCCACCTCCTTTTCTACCATCAAAATTTTCCTATCCTGCTCTCCATTCCCTGTACTAGGAAACTAAGAAACTAATCCATGCCCATGTGCAAATCATTTAATTCATTACTCTTCTCAAGTAACATGTTTGCATTTTTTAACAAGGGTCTTCTGAAGACAATGTCTTAACCTAAAGCAACGACTTTCTTGATCACTTCCAGATACCACGACAGTCCAGTGAGGGAGTATTTGTGGACACAAAAGGCCTTGCTATATCTTTTGAATCATAGACAGTTCTGCCTACATGTAAAGGTAATGGATATAGGACCATATGATTGAAAATGGCCCAATGCCAGGGATATATGAGAACCGATAGTTAAATTTTCAATATGAGCATTTACACCTTGCAAATCAGCAAACACTATAAATCAGGGTCTAGTTACTTTTGTGTTGATTGTCTAGACTAAAGAAATGATGAGATTAATGTTAACAATGCAGATTAAACTTAAAAGTGTGTCCTATGTATTTTTTAATGGAGAGCCAGTTGTTAAACATTTACCAACACACCACTGCTCAAAACTATGGTCTCAACAAGAAAACCCACCTTCATTTTATCATTATAAATGGCATGTAGTAAAATCCACTTTATAAAGAACACTGGACTGGAAGGGACCTTAAATATTATCTAGAAGGTAGTGCAGTATAGAGTGCCAAGCTTGGAGTCAGGAAGACCTGAATTCAAATCCAGCCTCAGATACCATGTGACCTTGGACAAGCCACTTAACCCTGTTTGCCTCAGTTTCTCATCTGTAAAATGAACTGGAGAAGGAAATGGCAAACTACTCCAGTATCTTTGCCAAGAAAACCCCAAATGGGATCACGAAGAGTTGGACACGACAAAAACAACTGAAACGACAAAATTTAGAATTCCTAACTTTCTTCTAAGCACAATGTAAGTGATTCCTTCTATATGAAGTCTTTCCTGTTCCCACCAGTTATGAGCTTTCTCTTCTTCCTGAAATTGCTTTGAATCACTTTGGACTGTACTTACTTATATGCACCATATTTACTCATTAACACACATGCTGCGTCCCCAAAGTAGAATGTAATCCCTCTGAGGGCTGAGACTGTTTTCCTAATTATTTTCTACATAAAAAAGCTGGGGCCCTGAGAGGTCAAATGACTTGGAGAACGTCACAAAACCTGTTAGTGTCAGAGCCAGGACTAGAACCCAGGTCTCAAAAATTATAGTTGTCCACATTGATAATAACAAAAGCAGAAGGTATTCCTCCAACTAGAAAGGAAAATCCATTCAGACAATGGTATACAATGTATCTTGTTCATTTCCTATATATGGTAAGTTTATGTCGCTTGTAAGAATATGGAAGGATGTCTTGAAGAGACACTTCCCAGTGTAAGAAAAATGAAGCCTTTATGCTGCCTCAATCTCTTTTGGGCAATCTGGTATAGCAGAGTGCTGGAGCTGGTGTCCTGAGTTTGAATCCTGGTCTCTGGATTCTCTGGTTGAGTGACCCTATGTGCACTACTTCACCTCCCTATGACTCATTTTCCTCAACTGTAAAATGGGGATAATTTTTGCACCACCTACTTCACAGGGTTGTTGTGATAAATTTGTTTTGTAAACTCTTAGACACTATATGAAACTGAGTTGTTATTTATCATCATTATTATTATTAAGAAATCACAGAGTCCACAAAGCGAGTATCAGTAAGGACAGAGCTACCAATAAACGTAAGTTTGGCAAGTTCAGGTAAGGGAATGGGCAGAGAAGGAAGAGACAATAGTCAAGTCAAGGGGAGGTAGCCAAGCCCAGACAGTCTCATGGGTTCAGTTGTGTCTCATGGCTCTAGGGAACCTTGAGGTAAGATGCTAGGATATAGGAGGAAGTGTGATACTGTTAGAGTCAGAACTAACACCAGCACTTTGTTAGTTCAGGGTCAATGTTGGGACAAAATGAGGCACTCCTTAGTCAGCGAACAGTTTACAAAAAGACGCTCCCTTTGCCCAACACATAAGGATATACAACAAGGATATAGTGACACATAACCTCTCTAGATGCTGCATCCGTATGGAAGTGCTTCTAGCAGAGCACAGTGACTCAAATGGTTTTCAAACATCCACCAAGTTGGAGGCCGTTATGCCACATGGGTGGGACTTTGTATGCATTTAGATGACCAAGAGGTTGCATCAAGGGAAGCAGGGGCAAATCAGTTCCCAAGGAGAGTTTGGTTACATTTTATGAAAAACTTTAGCCCTATTTTGGGGAAATGAAGAACCTATTCCAATTATGATCCTCCATGTCAGTACTCGGGAGCAAAGTCCATTTACTCTGCACTGATTATGTCTCTACCTGGTCCTGTGGTTTCATATGTTCACAATGTGGGTGATCCCACCCCGTGCGGGGGGCGGGGGCGGGGCGGGGAGGGCTCCTGGATTGATCCTGGGGGGGGGTAGCCTCGGGTGCAATTGGGAGCAGTAGAAGCATAAGGAAAGAAGAGCAGAGAAGAAAATTTTGAAAACCCATTCATACATGTTTCATCTGTTGTGTAACAGAGTTAAAGTCACAGTGATTACATTATTTTCCAAATAAACACACAAAATGCAAGTTATGACCAATTCAGTTGGTCAAGTCTACTGAAAGGTCTTAACAAGCAAGTGTTAGCAGGCGAGCATGTCGTACATCGTTTGGAAGCCCAGTGTACATCAGCAGGAATACGTGCATGTAATGACTTGCTTACAATACAATACTATACAGTTACATGACACAATATTGTGTCATCAAAATTTAAATGCAGGGGAAAAAAAACCACAAACTTCCAGTTAATTATCAAATTTAAAATGCATCATTTAAAAAATATTTTACAGTTTTTTTTTTAAGTGATACAAATTTCAAAAAAAAAATTTAAAGAATTAAAGAAAGTAGATTTCCAGGGGGGTGCGGAGTATTTTTTTTTAAAAAAGGGGCAATAGGCCAAATAAATTTGGGAACCTCTACACTATCCCACCCCGACCAATGCACCATGACTAAGCTAAGCATAATAGGTAGAGCAAGCAGCTCAGCAGGGATTCGATTTTCCCCTTTGCCTCTGACAATAAAACCACTAAAGACTCTTGATAATGAAGCTTTAAACATAGGAGCAATGTGAGACAGTAGGAGCCACAGGTTCTGACTGACCCACCAGCCTCAGTCCCAATCAGCATTCTGGGTTTCAGCAGTGGGATCAGGCCCCACGCCCTCATCCTTCTACACACATAAAAAAAATGTAGGATGAAAGGAAAGTGTCGAGTCCTGGGCATTCAGTAAAAGTAGGTAACCATAGTAAAGCCCCATTGTCCCTTTCCTTATCTATAAAATGACCTGCCTTGATTAATCATCTCTAAAATCCTTTCTAGGTCTAAATCCCTTTAATCTCATGACCCTCCATAACAGCTTTAAACCAGTTCACCAAAGAAGGCCAAGCAGAATCCCATGACACAGGAATGCTGGCCAATATTCAAAGGTAGCAGACCCATTCCACAGTTCCCTTCCCAACTGAAGAAGTTCAAAAAAGGGATGTGCATTCACTAGGTGATCGATAAAGGCTGATGTGCTAAACCTAGCATATTCATCACTTCATTACAAGCTGGAATTCGCAGAAAGAGTGACAAAATCTGAAATCCTACTCAGCTATCAGAAGGGCTCCTCCCCCAAAAAACTGAAATGACAAAAAGAATGAATTGTCCATTCCTCTTGTGTGTCTGGACATCTTAAATATTTCACTTCTGATTCACAATGAGCACACAGTAGCTTATTCAACTCTTTCTGAATTCCTTCGGCATGTACCCCAAATTATGGTATCTCTGTGCAGCTATGAAAGATTGACAAGACAAATAGCTACCAGCTTTACCCTTTGTTTTTCCTCATTTAAATAAACAAACCAGGCTCTAGTCAGGCTTTCTGAGCTCAAACTTATGCCAGACATGAATGCTGTTATGCTCAGATATGTCTCTGTAAAAATATTTGTGTATATGATATAGCTAGTGCCGACTTTAGAATTCCGGAATAACTTTCAAGTAATCTGTCTTTTACATATCGGGTAGACTCATAGAGAAGCAGGGACTAATGTTTCACAAGAGATAATGTTTATTCAAGAGGACGGGTTGGAATTATATCTAGCTTCTATGTAATCTTAACAGGAAATGTACACAGTTGCCTTGATCCTTATCTATAGCCTCGTAGAGGAAGGTACCCTCATTGAGATGTGATATAGCATGTAATGGTCTAGCATTCAGGCAGAAGAGAGAACAACCTGCATGTTCACTTTATTGTCACACCTTTTGTCTCACTAAAAGACTTACCATATATCTGGTAAGACACCAGTGCTCTCTTGTTTTAAGTGAGGTGGTCGATTTAAAAGGACATCAGTGTAACTGAATGGGATTTCACATGGGGCTTCATTTAAATTAGCCCATTTCTTTCTAGTTTAGTGCATCTCTCAGAAGTGGCACTCTCAAGTAGCTGACCAAAAAAAGAATAATCCTGGAACGTGATGGTGAATAAGGATCCAAATATTATTCTTTTGAGAAACTGTTTTTTTTATTTTAATTAATTCACCGAATCCAAAATAGGTTTTGGACTTTGACTTTTTTCTATGTCCGTGGACTGACAGGATTGAAAAGGGCCTAGGAAGCATTATGGTCCAACGCTGATCCAAATAGAAATTCTCTATAAAATAACCACAATACCAATACTGCTTGTATAACTTTCTAAGGTTTTCAAAGTATGTTACGTATGTTACCTCATTTGCTCTTCACAACAACCCTGCAAGGTAGGTATTGCTATTATCCCCATTTTATAGATGAGGAAACCAGGACTGAGAGGGGCTAAGTGATATCCCTTATAAGTGCTTATCCGGTCTCTGCTTGACTATCTCAATCAGAACATTCATTAAGTGTCTATTCTGTTACAAAGCAATGTGATAGGTTCCGGGGACACAAGAATAAAGGCAAGCTCTTTACAGAAATAATGGATGACAAATAATTGGAGAGACAGTCATTGCTTGTGGCATGATTGTACCAATATAATGAAAGTAACAATTCTACATATAATACTTTATAGATTTGAGTGCTACACCAATCAAACTACAACGGATTATTTGGGCAATTTTTTAAAAATCTAAACCTTTTGGTCTAGAATCTCAAGAGAAATAAACTTTTTAAAGCAGAATTGAAGGAGAAATGGCATTTTTCAGACATCAGACTACTCTAAAAGGAAATAATCGTCAAACCTATTTGGTACTGGTAAAAAAAAATTTAAGTAGATCAGTGACACAGACTAGGTAAGCAAGAATTAGAAACAGTTGAACCCAATAGTCTGCTGGTCAACAAACTTAACGACATACATTGCTTGAGGAAAGATTCCCTACTTGACAAGAACTGCCGAGAAAACCAGAAGATAATTTCCAAAAAATTGGTTTAGACCAGCATCTTAATCATGTCCTAAATGTATATGTGACCTAAATATAAATGATCATATCATAAAATATTGGAAGAAAATGGGAGGTGCCTTTACAACTGTGGTTAGGGGGAGAATTCTTAACCAAACAAGCGCTAGATGAGATCACAAAAGATAAAATAGATAATTTTGATTACATGAAGATGAAAAGCTTCTTCATAAACAAAATCAATGTATCTAAAAATAAGAAGGAAAACTCGATTTGAAAAATCTTTGCATAAGATATATCTGATAAAGGTCTAGTACCAAAATTTGTAGATAATCCACACAAAAATATAAAGCAGGGTAAAGCTAGGCCAGAACCAGGTTATGGAGGACTTTAAATTATAGCCTAAGGAGTTTGTATTTTGTCCTAGAGGCAACAGAGAGTTGCTGAAGACCTTTGATCTTTAGAGTGTCATAGTTAGGCATGTGTTTAAGGAAAATTATGTTTACAGCTGTATGGAGGAAAGATTGAAAAGGGGAAAGACTGAAAGCAAGGAAACCAGTTAGGAGACTACTAAATAGTCCAGGAGAAAGGTGATGATGATCTGACTAGAGGAATAGCCACATGGGCAAGGAGGAGATAATCAAACAACAAGCATTATTCAGCACCTACTATGTGTCTCTTTTACCTGTCACACTAAAGTGGAAGTTCCTTTGGGATGGAGACTCTTTTTTAAGTTGGGTTTTTTTTTTTTTAGTCAACAAAAATCCACCTCTTTTTTTCATCTCCTCCCACTTTTGGGGAAATAATAAAAGAAAATCCTGAGAACAAATACGCATAAGCAAAGCAAATACCTGCATTGGCCATATCCAAAAAAATGTTTCTTTCTGTCCCCTAAGTCCATCACTACTTTCTATGGGGATGGGTAATACATTTCATTGTTAGTAGTCTGGAATCATGGTTGCTCACTGTGCTGATCAGAGTTCTATGCATATTTCCAAGATGTTTGTCTTGTTAATGTTGTTGCTATTGTTTAAATTGTTCTATTTGAGGAATGCAAATTAAAACAAGTCTGAGGTACCACCTCACACCTATCAGATTGGCTAATATGAAACAAAAGAAAATGATGAATGTTAGAAAAGATGTGGGAAAATTGGAACACTAATTCATTGTTGGTGGAGTTATGAACTGATCCAACCATTCTAGAGGGCAATTTGGAACGATGCCCAAAAGGCAACCAAACTGTGCATACATTTTGATCTAGTATTACCACTACTAGCTCTGTATCACCAAACAATCATCAAAAAGGGAAAAGGACTCGCATGTACAAAAATATTTTATAGTAGCTCTTTTTGTGGTGGCAAAGAATTGGAATTTAAGGGGATGCCCATCAATTGGGGAAGGGCTGAACGAGTTGTGGTATATGAATGTAATAGAATACTATTGTGCTACAAGAAATGATGAGCAAGCAGATTTCAGAAAAACCTGAAAGACTTGAATGAACTGATGCTGAGTGAAGTGAGCAGAACCAGGGGCACATTATACATAGCAACAGTATGCAACGATTAGCTATGATAGACTCAGAAATACAAGATCCAAGACAGTTCCAAAAGACTTGTGATGGAAAATGCTAATCACATCCAGAGAAAGAACTATGGAGTCTGAATGCAGAACAAAGCATACTATTTTCGTTTTGTTTTTTGTTTTTTCTTTCTCGTGGTATTTCCCTTTTGTTCTGATTCTTTTTACACATCATGACTAATATGGAAATATGTTTAACATGATTGTGTATGTACAAGCTATAACAGATTGCTTGCTGTCTTGGGGAGAGGGGTGGGGAAGAAGAGAGGAAAAAAATTTGGAAATCAAAATTTTACAAAAATGAGTGCTTGAAACTATCTTTCCATGTAATTGGAAAAGATAAAATACTATTAAGAAAAAAACTTAATTGTTTTCTTTGTTCTGCTGACTTGCTTCTATGTCAATTCATATTAGTCTTCCCAGATTTCTCTGCAATTGCTCCCTTCATCATATCTTATAATACAATAGAATTCCATTACATTCATATGCCACAATTTGTTCAGCCATCCTCCAATTTACAGGTATCTCCATAGTTTCTGGTTCTTTCGTACTACGAAAAGAGTGACTATAAATACTTTTTATAAAGATATGTCCTTTTCCCATTTCTTTGATCTCTTTGGGATATAGGCTTAGTAATGGTACTATTGGGTTAAAGAATGTGCAAAATTTAGTCATTTTTAGTGCATAGTTCCAAAGTGACTTCCAGAATGGTTTGACCACCTCACAGTCCAACCAACAGTGCATTTAAGTACCTATTTTCCCACCATCCTTCTAGCATTTCTCATTTTCTTTTTTTACTAATTTTTCCAGTGGGTATAATGTAGAACCTCAGAATTAAATTTTCATTTTTCTATTTATTAATGATTTGAGGCATTTTTCATATTGCTATTCATAGCTTGGATTTCTTCCTTTGAGAATTACCTTTTCATATCCTTTGAGCATTTATCAACTGGGGAAAGGCTCTTATACTTATAATAAATAATAAAATAGAATAGAATATTATAATTATTATATATTATTGAATAATTTTATTATATATTATTGTGTTGCATATTATATAATTATTCTGTATTATATTATAATAAATAATAAATGTGAATAAGTTTCCATATGGAAATGAGAACTTTATCAAAGAAACTTACTGTAAAGATTTTTTTTCTGGTTACCTGTTTGAAAATGAGTTGCTTAATAGTCACTGCATTGGCTTGTTCATACAAAATCTTTTAAATTTTACATAATCCAAATCATCCGTTTTATCTCCTGTGATCATCTCTATCCTTTGGTGACTTCTTCTCCAGCCATTGATCTGAAAAGCATTTTCCTTTCTGCTCTACTTTGTTTATGATGTTTACCCTTTTGTCCAAGTGATCTACCCATTCAGAGCTTACCTTAGTATATGGGGAGAGATATTGGTATATATCTAGTTTCTTATAGACTGCTTTCCAGTTTTATCAGACATTTTTGTCAAATAGCGAGTTCTTGGCCCAAAAGCTAGGATGACAGGTACTCTTTTTATTCATCCTTATTTCTCCTACCTAGCTCAATGCTTTATTTTTTTTAATTGGGGGTGGGGGTGGAGAGGGAGAGCCGAGGCTAGATTGGAAACTATACTACAACATATACCATAGCCTTAGAGAATTTCCTGGGAGCACCCAGCAATTAGGTGATTTGACTATCTACTAGACCCGGATATCTCTTGCTTTATAAATAATAGATGCCTAATCACTGTGTAATAAAGATAGACTAGGTCATGGGGGAAGGGAGTATCCTTGAAGGCTGCACAAATACTCCCTGCCTGGGTTCACTCCAAGCAAAAGTGGAAGGTCTGAGTAAAACTAGGCAAAATATATCTGCACGTACTTCAAGGACTACCCCCCCCCCCAAAAAAAAGCCAATCCACTTCTTTTACAAATACCTTATTTTTTTAAATGAATGAATGAATATATGAACAGGAAGAAGATATAATGGTCTTTGCCTTTGATAACCTTATAGTTAGAAGGTAGATATAAAACACACAAGATGAAAACAGCTGAAAGCTAGTAAGTGTATAAGTATGGGCTCCCCGGAGGTAAAAGGGAAGAGCCAATGGTAATGCTTACCCTAAGATGTTCTAGCATATTCAATCTATATGCTATGTACGCCTATGATAAGTACATAACTATGAACATATTTATTTGTCTGTGTACATATACTCATGCACATACACATACTCTGGGGTACACACACACATACATGCACACACACACACACACACACACACACACTGAGATATCTGGAATTGGCCAGATTTAGATGGAATTAATGGTGATAAACTCCACAGGGTTAAATTTTTTTAAATATTTTGGATGGAAAGGGGATCTATAATGAAGAAAATGTAGTGTTGGGAGCAGGGAGGCATTACAGTAAGACAGCAGAGTTCAAGTTCAGTAGTGATAGAAGAAGAGCAGTGAGGCATGCAGAGTTGATTGATGGAGAACACTGACACGTATAACGAAGAGTTCTGATTTGACGAGGGCAGTTAATAGCCACTACACAGTTTTCAGCAGGGAAGTCAAGTCTTCAAAAGAACCCTTAAAGAATATGCTCAAGTCAGGCATTCATGGGAGCCCTTAGAAGGGATAGACAGTACAGAGGGACAGACATGGAAGATGGAGTTCCATGTATAAGGAATACCATGTGAGGCTAAGTCATAGAGTTCATGAGGGGAATAATGGGTAAGAGTGAAAAGACAGGAATGGATCAAATTAAGAAGAGCTTTAAATGCCAGTTCAAGGAATTTATATTTCATCCTAGAGGTAATGGGGAGCTGCTGCAGTGTTTTGAGTAAAGGAGTGACATGGTCTGATCTATAGGAAAATCACTTTGGTTCAAGAAATAGATGAAGAAGAAACAAGTAGTCATTTTTTGTTAGTACCATTTTAAGTTAATGGAGAGTTTTCTTTTAATGTTGCCTAAAACAATGAAAGAAATTTGGATATTGTGATTTGGTTTATTTGCTCTGCAAATTATTTCCTGAACTATTCTTTGGCACTCTCTGGTCCTTTGAAAATACTAAAAACAGTGAATCCAAAACTTGGGCAAAATACCCTTTTTTACTTCTCACTCCTTTCTAGATACTGATGGAGGTCAGTTAGCACATGCTGGAATCAGTGTTTACCAAGTGATAACAGGGAGAGGGAGGGGGAAGCTACTCCAGTCTTATGTCCATGAAATCATAAGCAAACCCAACTTTGCATAAATTTTGTGACTGATCCAAGAGAAAAGAAAATTTTAACTGTACTTGGTCAAAACACAATATCATAACCTATAAATACCATGTAACTTGATCTCAAGAGAATTACTGGATCCAGACCTACCCAGAATTTAATTACTATGGGAATTTTACCAATGCTCAGTCTAGCAAAATAAAATACAAAAAAAAAAAAGTTAGAGCCGTTGAATTTCTCCAGAGCTTTTGTGTATTTTTCAAACCACAAAAATATTAAGAAAAATTTTATCTGTGAAGATATTTTCTGGAAAGAAGTCTTATATGGCATGTTTTGTTTGGGGCTGATTTGTCTGTCCAGGAAAATGTTAAGTACAAGCCCTTTATTCCTCATTCCCATACTGCCTCACAAATTTGCTGCTAGCTCCTATTCTTTAAAGACTTACTGGAAAATAAGATGCTTAAACCACAAGCCCCGCTACTGCTACAACCACCAAGGGGAAGAGACAACTAAAATTCCTAAAGTATTTACCTAAAAATTAGCTAATTTAGCTAAAATTCCTAAAGAATTTTAGAGTTGGAAGGGTCATAATTGGCCATCTAGTCCAATTCTTACTTGAAAAGGAATCCTTATTATAACATATCCCAAAAGTGGCCATTTGGCCTATGTTTGAAGAACTCTAACAAGGGTGAACCCTCCACCTTCTGAGAGAGCCCATTCCAACTTCAGATAGTTCTATTTTTCTGACATAGAGTCTAAATTTACCTCGTTGTGTCTTTCAACCATTGTTCATAGCTCTTCCCTCTGAAGTCAGTGGAAGGAAGGAGGGAAGGAGGGAGAGAAAGAAAAAAGGAAATAAGAAGGGAAGGAAGGAAGGAAGGAAGGAAGGAAGGAAGGAAGGAAGGAAGGAAGGAAGGAAGGAAGGAAGGAAGGAAGGAAGGAAGGAAGGAAGGAAGGAAGGAAGGAAGAAGGAAGGAAGGAAGGAAGGAAGCATTTATTCAGCACCTACTGTGTGGCAGGCATTGTGCTAAGCACTTCATAAATAAAATCTCATTTAATCCCCACAGCAACCCTGGGAGGTAGTTTCTATTATTATCTCCATTTTGCAGTTGAAGAAACTAAGGCAAACGGAAATTAAGTGACTTGCCCACAGTCACATAAAATCTGAGGGTACATTTGAACTCTGGTCTTCCTGCCTCTTGGCCCAGTCTAGCCACTGAGCTTCTTAGCTATCTCTAAACAAGTACAATCCCTCCATATGACAGCCCTACAAATACTTCAAATACTTAGAGATAGCTATTATCCTCCCCCCACCCGGTCTTCTCTTCTCTAAGCTAAATATTCCTGATTCTTTCAATGCATATTTAAGAATCGAAAGATAGCATGGTATTAGTGGAAAGCCAGGAAAGTCAGTTATCAGAAGTGAGGAGGTAAAGCATTCCAAGCATAATGGACAGCCAGTGGGAAAAAAAGCAGAGTAAGGAGATAGAGTGTTATGTGCAAAGAACAGAAAAAAATACAAAACACAGTGCTGCTGGATCATAGATTATGTAGAAGAGAATAAAGTGTAAAAAGACTAGAAATAGAGAGAGGGCAAGGTTGTGAAGACCTTTAAAAACTAAACAGAGGATTTTTATATCTGATCCTAGAAGTAATAGAAAACACCTGGCATATATTGAGTAAAGGGGAGTCATAGTCACACCTGGGCTTAAGGAAGATGACTTTGACAGCTGAATGGAGGATGGACTAGAATGAAGAGATACTCGAGGCAGGAAGACCAACCAAAAAGATACAATGATGGTGACTTCTACGGGATGAGAGACTGCAACAGGGTTGTGTCTGTTTGAGTAGAGATAAGGATATGTATACTAAAGATAGAGTGATGGGCGGGGGAGGGAGGAACAAAGAAGAAGAAGGAGAAGGAGGAGGAGGAGGAGGAGGGGAAGGAGGAGAAGGAAGATGAGAAGGAGGAGACAACTTAGCAACATAAGTTGAAGAAAGGAATTGACGATAGTACTAAGTTTGTGAACTCATTTGCTGGGAAGATGTCGATACCCTCAACAGAAAAAGAGATTTAAGAGAGAGCCCAGGGAACACCCCTGTTTCCTAGAAATGAATTAGATAAAGATCAAGCAAAGAAGACAGAGAAAGAGCAGTCAGAAATGTAGGAAAACTGGGAGAAAGCAGTACTATGAAAATCTAAAGAGAAGAAAGTAGAGACGAAGGTGATCAACAGAATGAAAGGCTGCAAAGAAGACAAGAAGCATGAGGTAAATTCAAATTGAGGGAGAGAGAAGTGCAGCTGAAGAGAGGAGAGAAATGACAATAGCTAGATAACAGCCACATCTTCCTGAGAGACAGGAGTGAAGAAGGAAATAATAAGGACAATACATCTGAGTGATGTGGGATGAGGAGGACGGAAGAAGAGGGAGCTCTTGTGGAATGACTTCAATTTTTCCAGTGAAGTATGATACCATGTCCTTAGTTGAGAGGATGGGGGTAAAAGTTACCATGGCAGACCTGAGGAAGAATGAAAAGATTTGGAAAAGTGTCTGTGATGAGTGAAATAGTAAATTGACTGGGAAAGTGTAAAAGCACTGTCTTGATGTGGTATAGGCCCCATTGAGGTTATGTGACACAGATTTGTAGTTGAGCCAGTCTTCAAAGTTTTGTAACTTTTTCAAGCTTTGTTCAGGTAGTCGAGGCAGTTCAAAAGCAAAGTTTCCCAGATAGTGTGAGTGATCCAAAGTCAGAATTTGCCAAGATATGATCATCAATAAGATAAGAGGTCAAGGGATTCAAACATAGAGGAAAGATTACAATAGAATGGACTGACTAGGGGGCAATATAGGGAAGGGAAGGAGGACCCAAGCTAGTACAACTAAGACTACAAATTGTGGAGCATTTATTGATCTGAATTTGTAGGTATAATATTAATTAAGGTGGGACTTTTTTTTTTTTTACTGTTTTCTCTTTTAGAATGCTAAAGTAATCAAGTGCCTTTGATTAAGCACTACTAGGAGCAAAGCCCCAGGCTCACACCCTTTTGCTGATTAGATGTGAACCCTTGGGGCCCTGAACAGGGTATATAGACTCAGAGGTCAGCATTTTGTTTGGGGCTCTCACTCACTGGAACAGTGTTGGTGCAGAGACTCGGGTAGCCACTGGAGCACCCCACCCTTGCCCCTCCCCACCTTGAAGAAAAGCCAGATATTGGTGCTTTTCTTTTCAGTTACTATGTATTGTGATTTGGTCTGTTTATATTTGTAATTTCTATTTGTATTTGCTCTAAAGTTCAAGGTGCTGACTTTTCCCCTTGAACTAAGTAAGCCATATGTGTAGGTTTGAATTGAGTGAGGTTGTTAACCCCTTAAAGTTGCTTTCCTTAGAAAAGTAGATCAAAGAATCTGTTCTGGCAGCTCTCCTGTGTTATTGGTCTTACATATAGTGGCTGCAAGAAGCAACATTGTTGTTACAGTAGGGCAAAGATGATCCCTTTACTGATGAAACAATGGGCCTAGTTTTTTTAAAAAGACAAATTAAAGGAGTTGCTTGATTAATTTAATTTAGCTGCTTGATGCTTAGATTTATTTGTAGGGAAAAAGCAAATTCAGCTTAGATATACTTCTATTGGTAGCAAGATTGCTGTTTCATAGGAAAGTGGGGATTTCTTTTATATTTTTTTTCTAAAAATTTAGTGAGTGGGGCAAAATACACAAGAGGAAACTATGTATAAGCAAATATGACATAATGATAGTGAATATGGTAAAGCTAATGTATATTCATTTTCTATCTTTGGGATTTATATAGTTAGAAAAAATCTAAAGACTAGAAACTGGTGTTAATCTGAAAATCTGTCATCTCACAATAAAATTTATTTAGATAGTGATTAAAGGTAGAAGCAATGTTGCTATGATTTAAGGTATTTCTCATTTACATATTTTAACATATTTAACAAAGTAACACCACATTCCATTTGGATGGAATTTTCCTCATATTGTAGCACTTGGTACAATGCCCTGAATTCAGTCAGTGCTCAAAAAGTCCTGGTTGGTTGACTGTCAGTCTTAATAAAAAATATCCTTTTTGAGAAAATTATAGCCTTTGTATTATATTTTTCATTACCCTTTCCTTTCCTTGAAACCCCCATAGATACTCCTGAAAGATTGTAGCCTAGTATATTAAAAAAAAAAATTGGCTTCACATATCAAAGGATTTGAGGTCAAATTTTCTTAAGGTTGTAATTTCTTTTTTCCATCAATGCAATATAAATTAATTTGGACCACATTTCTAAAGAAAAATAATCCCAACTCAAATATTTCACGTGCAAAAGGTAAAAGAGCCAAGTCAGAAACCACCCAAGTTTACAAAACTGCTATATTTAAGAAAATAGGGACAAAAAGATTGAAAAAGGCAAGTTTAAAGTGGCATGTTTAGTGAGGACAGACTCTTGAGCAGAGACACCGCCTATGAGCCTGGATCTACATGATACAAAACATGTAGATAGAAAGGGAAAAGTTTTATCAGCCATCTAGATGATTCCAAATATCCAGATGTTTGGCATCATGTAGACCAAACATCTCAAATGTTTCATTTTCTGTCCAGATGTTTTTGTAGCATGCATACAGTCCCCTAAGCTCCATTACAGGGTAGAAGACTCAACTTGGAATCAGAAGACGTGGGTTCAGGTCCCAGCTCGATCCTTTACTAGCTACATGATCTTAAGAGGCCAACTCCCTTAGCCCGTTTGAGCCTTGGTCTCTTAATCTCTAAAATGGTGCCATTGCTGTCTGACTCATGGGATTGTTGTGAGGAGCAAGTACCATATGAAGTGCTTTTATGTAATGGCAGCTACTGTCAGGCGGGCTTGTAGATGGATGAGGGTCAGAATGTCAATTTAATCATTTTTACTGATAGGCATAGGCCGTATCTTAATGACCATGTCATCACACAGTCAGCCTTCAGGAGAATTGTTGCTGTTGTTATTGTTTGGTCATGTCCAAATCTTTGTGACCCCATGGGGGGTTTTCTTGGCAAAGATACAGAAGTAATTTACCATTTCCTTCTCCAGTTCATTTTATAGACGCAGAAACTGAGGCAAACGAGGTTAAGCGACATACCCAAGGTTACACAACTAATAAATGTCTGAGGTCAGATTTGAAGTCAGGTTTTCCCGACTCCGGGCCCAGGGCTCTATCCAATATGCCACCTAGCTGAAGGTAAATGAAGATCCTGAGATCAAATCCCACCTCTGATATTTACTACCTGTGTGAACTCCCTGGACCTCAGTTTCCTCATCTGTAAAATATAAAAAGTTGGACTAGATGGCCTTTGAGGTCCCCTTCATCTCTAACTATGTGATCTAATATTGATGGGTCTTCCCTTAAGTAAGAGTCCTATGCCTTTGTGTGACTGATCCTTTGGAAGGCAGATGGAAGAATAAGAAGGAGCAATTGTGGTGTATTCATGGCCTTCACCACCTGACATCTTGTATACTGTGACTGTACTCGGCACCTACCCACAGGTAATGCACCCAACATGCTGGTGCTTTCTCCCAGTTTTCCTACATCTCCAACTGCTCCTTCTCTGTCTTCTTTGTTGGATCTTTATCTAATTCATTCCTAGTACACAAGGATGTCCCTCTTGCATCTCTTTTTCTGTTGAGAGTTTCCACATCTTCCCGGCAAATTAGGTTCACAAACTTAGTGTCATCATCAATTCCTTTCTTGAACTTATGTTGCTAAGTCATCTCCTTCTCCTTCTCAACCTTTCTTTACTCCTGTCCTTTGTAGCTTCTCATTGGTTACATGTTTCATCTGCTCACACTCATCATATGCTTTTCCATTGTCCTCTGTGTTATTTTCATCTTTAATTCTTCAGAAGCAACATGTTCCACAGCTTACTGTTACACAGTAACACTGGTAAAATGTTAGTATTAAATACCAGGAGAATACAACGTATAAATGGATGAATGCATGTAGAATAAGAAAGATGAAATAGAGACTAACAACTTCACCCAGTGGTCTGCTAGTAAATATTTAACAACTGGCTCACCTAGTTTTTAAAATATGCACACACATAAGTTTAATCTACCTTATTAATATTTTCTACATCACTTTCTTAAGTCTAGACAATGCACAAAACAATAAATCAAGCCTTGATTTGTAGCATTTGCTGACTTCTGAGGTGTGCTCACACTGAAAATTTACCAATTAGATCTTGGGAGCCCACCCCTGGAACCATTCTGGGGAGGTTTGCCTTATCTTGCTCCAGCCATCTCTACTCCAGTTTTTTTCTAGCCACCTCCTCCACTAGAAACTTGGACTCTGTCCCTAGACCATTCTAGGTTCTAATAGGTGAGCTTTCACCTTATGCTGACGAAATTTAGACTTTCACCTCACTCGCCATCTGTCTCCAGACTATGTTGCCATATAATCTCAATCCTTGCTTTCCAATACACTTATATGTAGTCTTCCCCTATTAGAATGTAATCTCCATGAAGGCAGAGATTGTTGCTTGCTTGTATTTGTGCCCCCTGGGCTTAGTATCTATCTAATCTATCACAAGGAGATCAATCAGTAAACATTCATTAAGTACCTACTATGTGCCAGGTACTGTGGTAAATACTAAAGAGAAAGAAAAGAGGCAAAAACACAGTCCCTGCCCTTAAAAGGCTGCCAATCTAATGGCAGAGAAACATACAAACAAACATATACAAAGCAAGCTAGATACAGAATAAATAGGAGATAATTCATGAAGGAAGATACTGCAATTAAAAGGGAATGAGAGAATCTTCCTGTAGAAGATGAGATTTTTAATTGGGACTTAAAGAAATTGAGATACTCTTCCCACAAAAAAATGACACATGAACTAAGTCTTGAATAAGTTAGGGATTCTAAGAGGTGGAGATGATGAGGAAATACATTCTAGGTCTGGACCACAGTCTGTGCAAAAGCACAGAGGTATGAGATAAAAGTTGTAAGTGCACAAGAACTACTGCATCTTTTCTCCTATGATCAAAAACAAAAACCAGTCCTAGGTTGTTCATAATAGGTCCATGTGTAAGCCTTTAAGGCAGTTGGTTCTCAAACTTCGCTCAGTATCATTCTTTGCTGTGAGGAATCACAACTCACTATGGCAAAGTTGGGATAATTAGTGGCATACTTAGCCAAACCCCAAGGCATAGCCCACCGAAGGGCCTAATACGAAAGCTAAAAACACCAACTTGGCCACAGAGGAAGGGGCAGTTCTCTACTTTGCATTGCTACTTTGGAGGAGGCATGTCAAAACCTCCCTACCCATCAAAAAACAAAACTGAATAGTAGGGGGAAAAGACAAACTACCTAACAGCTCACATTTCCACATACAATTCCCTTTTTTGTTTTTCTTTTTATGTTAAAAAATGTCTGTATTTGTCGATGTTTGTTAGATTCATACTAAAAAAATAAAATTCATTATTTTTTTTTAAATCCTCACTACTGCTCCATGCAACATATGGATATTATACTGGTAGAGTATTGGAACTTTGCTAGGGTCCTAGGCAACCCAGATGATCAAATGATGTCATTCAAAGTACCCATAGCAAGTGTGGAGCCATATTTTTTATTCATTTGCCCTTGATTAAAATGAGAGTATAGGTACCCACACCACTTCGGTTTTTCATAGCCTTTAGCCTCCTGGTCCTTTCACAGAAATGAACATCAATTAGGGATGATGATCTCTTTAAAGCTATGGTAGGTAATTAGCAATATAAGTGTCCCTTACTGTTTAGGGTGAAGAAAAGAAGGGTATAGACAATAACCATGGAAGCCAGTGACCACAGAAGGACTACATGGAGCCCTTCTGTGACTTGTCCTGCATATATGTGTATATATACATGCCCAACATTCTTGTTCAGTTAACATGTAGGTGCTGCCGTAGGAGTGTGGCAGGTGAAAGATGAAATGACCAAGGAAATAAAGGTTTGAGCTTCCAAACATTGATTTGTTAAGCAATGAATGCCAATTGCATAACGAATCGGGACCAGACCGCTTCAATTTTGAAGTGGACCCCAAATACAGGGGAAGACAGATTTTTATGCATTATAGTACTCAAATAAGACAGATTAATTAAAAGAAAACAATTACCAGAATAAAAAAAATTCAGTAATTGGATTTCTAATTGGAGGAAAGATTAGGGACTTTGCAAGTTGTAAGTGGGACAACAAACAGATGCAATTCCCTGAAATCAGAAAAAGAGGTGTCCATTCCCCACAAGTGTCTATATTCTATGAAAAGAACATGAAAACAATAACTGATTGACCAGTATGGATCATTTGTCAGATAAAACATATGGGTTGCTTGAGACATACAATTGTGAGAAAACTCCTTGAATCAATCTTCCAATCTGACTGGGTTTCTGGTCAACATAATCTAGGTCCTCAGTTAAGGGTTTTTAAGTGACAGGTAGAAGTGGTCCGGCTTCCCAGCAGCACAGGGCAAACAATGGATGAAATTTTCCCATAATTCCCACAATTGAATAAAGTTTTCTCACAAGACAGAAATTGGACTAGACCCATAATTGAATAGAAAGGGAATTGAGCTAGTTCCAGAATTGAGTCAGTGCGGTTTATTCAATGCCCACTATCACTTGCTGTCCTAATCCCCACAGGAGAAGTCCCAGACAATGGATCAATGAAACAGTCATGTGTGGGTTGGGGAAAGTAATTGATTGACCCGTTTCATTCTGACTACCCCTTAGAGGCCCAGATTCGCTTTTAGGCCATGTCCATGAGATTTGCCTGAAGGAAAATTATCATTGCTGAAGAGGATTCTTAGGTAGACTCTGAAGAGTGCTTGGTCAAGACAAATTCAGGAAAGGTACATAACCACTACTAAATCCCTGGCACTGTTATAATAGCCTCATTGAACCCAATGGAGATAGTCTTGAACTGAATGCAATTTGACCTTAAATATTAAATAACTAATCATTTCCCTCTCAAAGAGTTATTTCCTCTTCCAAAGAAATGATCAAATCAAACACAATCCTTTCCAATTTGTGGATAACAAATGCCGCCCTAGCCTGATCCATGGAAAATGTGAAGGGCTGGGTCATCACTGCCAATTAACAGTGCCTTAGATTTGTCAGTTTTTGTCCTTGCTGTCCCTGGAAAGTAAGAGTGGAGACAAGTGGGGAAAGTAAGGATAGGAGGACAACGGCAACCTTGGGCTTGTAGCATGAAGTTCATCGCCATAAGTTCAAGTGGAGATTTTTTTTTAATATTCCTACTAAACATTCTACTCTATGTAGAATCTCTGAAGTTCCACAACTGGTCCCTCAAGTGCCAGATGACCTGGACTGGCTTTTCCAGGGAAATCAAAGGGATTCATTCTGTAATGGGGGAGGTATGGTCAGAAATCAAGGCCTCTAGAATAGGACCAACTGAAGGGGGAAGGAGCAAAACCCTACAAGGGTCAAACATATATGACAAGCAACTCAGTCTGAAGGCACTCCTCTCACCACTGACCAATTCTTCTGGTGCCTTCTTGGTCTAACTCTGAACTGTTTGCTTCCAATCAGTCATCCAACAAGCAATTAGTAAGCCTCTACCACGGGCTAGCTTGGTCAAGACATATTCAGGAAAGGTACATAATCACTACTGAATCCCTGGCATTGTTACAATAGCCTCATTGAACCCAATGGATATAGCACCATTTGTTCTAATAGAAGGAGTTACAAAGATAAAAACTCCCATTTCCCCAAAGGTACAGGAACACAAACACACACCTGCACATACATGCACATATGCGTATGTACATGTGTACACATATGCACACACGTGCACGCACACACACACACAGGCAAATGAGTGTGCAGCTAGGTGAATGGATTGCTGGATCAGGAAGACACGAGTTCAAATTCTACTTCAAACGTTTACTAGATGTATGGTCCTGAGTAAGTCATTTAACCGCTGTCTGACTCAGTTTCCTCCTCTGTAAAATGGGGATAACAATAGCAAGTAGCTCCTAGGGTTGTCATGAAGATCAAATAAGACAATATTTGTAAAGTGCTTTGTAAACTTTAAGGTGTTACATAGATGCTAGTTGAGAGAGAGAGACAGAGAGAGAGAGAGAGAAATTCCTATATACCTCAGGTAAGAATCCCACCCTCATGTTTTACAATATTTTTAATTTCAGTAGAATGAACTATCCTTGAGGAGAGGGACCATTTCATTTTTTCTTTGTATGCTCAATGTCTAGCATAGTGCCTGGCACATAGTAGGTGCTTACAAGAGCTTGTCAAATTGGATTGAAATGAACCTGACTATATGAAGTCTTTTCTAATACAGCTACAGTAAGGGAGAGCCTATTCTTCATATAGAGGATGACTCTTTTCCTAGCTTTAAAAAAAAAATTGAAATCAGAACATGATCATTTCAGTGACTATACAATCCTGTTATGTCTGGTAAAGGAATCGCCTGATGCCATTTCTGTATTAAAGAGGTGAAACGAGCATGAAAAATTCATAACCCGAAGCCCATAAATGGACATAGAAGCACTGTCAATATCTGCCAGTGGGACAGATAGGAAAACCCTCCCATAGCCACACAAGCACATACAGTAGGGAACATCTGCCAAGAGTTGGGGAGCCAGGGGCAGTACAGCTTATGTAAGCTGGCAGGATATTGTCCTGCTGCTTCTCTCTCTCTTCTCTCATCCCTCTGCTCTCAGCTTCCTGGCTTTAACAGAAGCTTGCCTGAATGCCTTAAAGCTTGATCAGAAATATGAAATTAATATGTGCAAAGAACAGATCAGGCTGCCTGTCACTCAGCAACAGCTCTTACTGCCCAAAGGCAGGGCTGTATGTGTCCCTGAGGGACACCCAGAAATCTCAGAAGAAAGCAGACCAACAAATGTCATCCCACTCCCTTTTAAATATATCCTGAATAAAAAAAAATCTCCAAGAATAAAACAGAGCATTGTTTCACATGCATGAAGTCACCTTAAAAAGGTGCAAAAACCTTCTTCCTCCTCAATCCCTCACTCTGAACTTAGCCTTAGTAATTATAGCTAACACTTATATAGCACTTTAAGGTTTGCAAAGGGTATTATAAGTATTATATCATTTAATCATCACGGCAACCCTGTGAAGTAGGTGCTATTATTATCCCTGTTTTACAAATGAGTAAACTAAGGCTGACAGAGGATAAGTGACTTGGCCAAGGTCTTAACAGCTAGTAAGTGCCTAATGCAGGATTTGAGTTCAAGTCTTGCTTACTTCAAGTCCAATGCTCTTAAATAACCACACTAAATATAGACAGGATAAATAAGCTGATTCTGCTTCCTTGCTTGTCACTTGTCAGTGACTTTGCTCTGTATTTCCCTGATAGTTGTAGCTTTCTCATGGTGAGGGTAACTATGGATCTCCAAACAATGTACCCCTCAAAATGTCATGAGATGCATGTGCTCTGACCCATATGTATCTGCTCCATGAGCCTCCACAAGGGTTTTCATTCATGTGCTTTTTGTATACCTCCTCTGGTCATCTGTATTCTATGTGTGTGAACCTTCCTCCTGCTGCTGATATGATAACCTGTGGAACAGTATGCTTTATGTATGTAGGAGGCAGAGAGGTAGGGTGGGGGAAGCTTGTCTTATCAGTTGCTTTACTATGATTATTGACTAATGTTTTTTGCTTTGGAAAAAAAATCAGTGATAACCATAAATTGGTTCAAACCTTGTGAGCCAGTGATTCCCAGATAGATACATAGGTATCCCAAAGAAATAACCCAAAAGAAGAAAAAATGTATTTTTATTTTTAAAAAAGTAAGCAAAACATTGAAGTAATATTAATAATATTTTAAAATTCAGAACAATACAACTGTCCAAAAAGCAAACAATCACATAGTCATAGCTAACATATATAAACTATATTTATCAATACATGTTTATATGTGCCTGTGTGTATGTATGTACATATCTGTATGTGTATGTATGTATGTGGATGGTCTATCTCATTTGGTTCCCATGACAAATCTACATGCTAAAATTAGAAGGAAAGCAGGTAACTGGGAAAGAATATTCACAGCAAGTTTCTCTGATAAGGATCCCATTTCCAAGATATATAAGGAGTTGATTCAATTTTACAAGAATAAGAGCCATTTCCCCAGTCAGATTATATGAATAGGAATTTTTCTGAGGAAGAAATCTAAGCTATCAATAGTCGTATTTTTTAAAAAGTTCCAAATCACTAATAATTTGACAAATACGAATAAAGCACCTCAAGTTCTACTTTATACCCATCAGACTGCCAAAGTTAAAAAAAGGAAAATGACAAATGTTGGATGACTTGTGGGAATACAGGTACATCAGTGCATTGTTGGTATAGCTGTGATTGTGTCAGCCATTCTGTAAGCAATTTGGAAGGGCAGCTAGGCAGCCCAATGGATAGACCCCCAGGCCTGGAATCAGGAAGCCTCATCTTCCTAAATTCAAATCCAGCCTTGGACACTCACTAGGCTGTGTGACTTAACCCCGTTTGTCTCAGTTTCTTCAGCTGTAAAATGAGCTGGAGAAAGAGATGGCAAACCACTCCAGTATCTTTGCCAAGAAAACCCCAAATGGGGTCCCTAAGAGTCAGAAATGACTGAACAGCAGCAAGCAACTTGGAACTGTGCCTAGAAAGTTACTAAACAGTAGTGTTGGCCCAGCAATGCCAATACTAGGCCTACACCCCAAAGAGAACAAAGAAAGAGGATAAGAACTCATATGTATACAAAAAATTTATAATAGTTCATTTTGTTATGGCAAAGAACTAGAAATTGAGGCTAAGAGAGGTTAGATACTTTGCACAATTCAGCTAGTTAAGTGTCTAAGGCAGGATTTGAACTGAAATCTTCCTGACTCCAAGTCCGATGCTTTATCCATTAATCCAAGCTGTCTCCTATTAATCTGATTACTGTCTCTCAAAATTGGCAGGCCCATGGACCATCAATTCAGGAAAGTGTGCGTATGGAGTCATGGACTCATTGTATCAGAGAATATCACTTCAAAGGGACCTCAGAGGTCATTTAGTTTAAAACCTTCATTTTATCTATTAGAAGACAGAGGCCCAAATAAGCAAAATGACTTCCTCAGGATCCCACAGATAATAAGGGGCAGGTAAAGGACTAGATGATAGGTTTCCTGTCTATGGGTTCTGTGTTTTTTTTGTAGGACCACAAACTTAAATCTGGAAGGGTCTGGGGAAGGGGAAGGAACAAGCATTTATTAAGTGCCTGCTATGTGCCAGGCACTGTGCTAGGCATTTAAAAAATTTTATCTCATTTGATCATTTTAGATATCATCTAATCCAAACCTCTTCTTTATTTATTGTATCCAAGCCTTTTTTTCTTTACTTCTCAATATTACTTGACACCACTACCACCTAGAAGAAACCTTTATCGTAACAAAGAAATGTAGCCAAGTGAAGCAAACCAACAGATTGCCTATGCATGCCTGACATCTGGTTCATTCCAAACCTATATTCTATCACCTCTCTGATGATAGTGAGAACCTAATCATTTCACATGTGAGGAAACCAAGGCTCAGAAAATTGAGGTGATATGTTAAATGTCAACATATGTGGTAAACAGCAGTTTGTATGTGAATTCAGTTCCCATGATTCTAAATCCCACGATATCATTCCTTTGTGTAATAAATGAAGTGATATTAGTAGAACATAAAATTGTTTGTAGGCACAAATAACAAATATGCAAAAATGTGTCAGAGGCAGAGCAATATCATGGATAGAAAGCTGGTCCTGGAATTAGGAAGATTTGGAAGCCAGGACATCAAATCCTGCCTTGGATAAATCCTAATTGAGCTTCCCACCTCAAACTTCTGCCTAGCCACCAAAGGGATAATCCTGAAGTCTACTCAGGTTAATAAATTAAACTGTTTTCTAATTGTTTCAAAGATCAGATACAAACTCCCCTGTCTGGCATGTAAATCCCTACATTCTATGATTCTAACCTGCTCTTTCAGCTTCATTTTACATCATTCAAATTTGTCCACGCAGCCAAACTGCTCTTCTTGCTGGGAAGTAGACACTTCCTAGATGTGTAACCCTGGGCAAGTCACTTATCCCTGTTTGCCTCAGTTTCCTCATATGAGAAGGAAATGTCGACTCACTTCAGTATCTTTGCCAAAGAAAACCCCAAATGGGGTCATGAAGAGTTGGACATGACTGAACACACATCTGGGCCCCCCTCATTTTAATCCGTACACGTTCATTGGTCATTGCCATCATTAAGAATGCTTTACGATGGCTACCTCACTGTATAAAATGCAGGCCTGATTCTATGCAAAGAAAAACAAAGGGAGAATACAAAAGTTCCCCAGTGTGACTCTGGAGCACCAAACTTTTTGAATTATCTTATTGGCAAGTTTGGAGGAGACACTCTAAAACATACAGTTCCTGCTGGTATTGGAAAAGACAGAAACATAGTATTTACTTTAATTTTTTAAAAACGAAGAGAGCTATTTTAAAAAGCATGTGTTTTTCATAGCATACTTTACTTTCTACCAATGGTTCTAGGGTTTCTATTAGACAGAAAAACAAATTACAAGTCTGGCAACCACAGAGATGAAAGGGGGGAAAAAATCTCCATAAGTGAAAGGGATTTTAACCAGTGGTAAAGTGATGACAAAATACCACGGCATATTGACAGCATTGTTAAAGTGCCAAATTATACTTAATGATAGTTAACTGATGCCGAGGAGCATGAGGGCCCGTGCATTTCTGAGTGCTGATGAAGAAAGGAGAGAGGAAATAGGGGCTCAGCAACCTTCTTCTCCAGAGAGCAGCTAAGCTAAGCAGATCCAGAGATGACATGGTAGCATCCAGCCTCAGATCATTGCTGCTCCATGCTACTGCCTGAATTAGGTCAGGCCCTCTCCATCCGTTCACTCTCAATTATTTTATCAGCTTGTAACAGACAGAAACTATAGATCCAAATTGCAGAATTACCAGTTCAAGTCAGGACTCTGCCCCTCTGAGAGGGCAGGTGGGGCTCTGCTTGTTAAAATCAGGCCCTTTCGATGTGGTATCCCTTTCAGCTCCATTGGGATCCAGCCACTGTTCCTTTAAGAAATGTAATCTTGACCAGGAAATTGTGAGCTGGGAAGCCTGGTGAAGTGGGGTGGGGATGAGGAGTAGAGAGGCTTTTCAGAGCAGTTTGAATTTCTAACTCTAGCCCAGTAGCTTGATTTGAGCAGAAGCCACAGCTTGCTCTAGGACCATAGTCCAAAAGGGGTCCAAGCCCAATTGCCAATCATTACTCTCAACAATGATTACAAGAAGACCTACAATTGTTAAGGCTGACAAGCCAAATGCTTGGATTGATGCCTGGTGAAAAGAACTCTGAAGCCGTCTCCGATAGTGGCAACTGGGGCTGCAAGTGGCTTATGTCTGCTGACTGCATAGAGAGCCCTGGCATGTAGGCAAGATTTTCAGACACCCAAAACTCACCTTCCCCCACCAGATCCTTTCTCTTCCTCCTTCTCCTCCTTCTCTTCTTCTTTCTCCAACAACATCACCATTACAAGCTACTGCTAACATAGATTCTGTCCCATGCACCATCTATAAAATGTTTAAAGCTAAAGGAGAATGTGACATTGAAGATATATGATCTCTAAATTCTAATAGTTACTACTCTCTTTTTAAGTAACTAACATTTTAAGGTTTATCAATAAGGTTTGCAATTAACTTTATGTATGTCATCTTATTTGATGCTCATAACAACCCTCACATTTTACAGATAAAGAAACTAAGGCTGAGAGATTAAATTATTTGTCCAGGCTCACAAAGCCAAGAAATGTCTGAGGCAGGGTTAGAACTCAGGTTTTCTGACTCCAGCTCCAACACTCTCTCCACTGTTCCATCTACCTGCCTATTTATTCTGTCTTAAAATGAAGGAAATTTTGACCAAATGGAACAAATTATAGTAATTTTTATGTCCAGAATCCAAACAAATTACATTAGCTACATATTTCTCATAATAACTTTTTTCTAAATGTTGGAATTATTCAAATAAGGATTCATACTGAGAACACTTATTACAGAAAGCTAAAGATTTACATACATAGGAATGAGAGGATCTACAACTATATCAAAGCATTAGTTCTTCCATTTAATAAGGAAGGAGGCAGTGGAGAAAGAGAAGAAGAAGAAGAAGAAGAAGGACGGAGGAGGAGGAGGAGGAGGAGGAGGAGGCAGAAGTTTGAGGTGGGAAGAAGAAGGAGGAGGAGGAAGAGGAGGAGGAAGAGGAGGGGAAGGAAAGAAGGAAGGAAGAGAGAGAGAGAGAGAAGGAAAGAAAGAAGGAAAGAAAGAAAGGAGGAAATGGGAGAAGGAAGAGTGGGAGAAAAAAGAAAGAAATTCTATAAACCGTTCCTTGTTAAAAAAAAAAAACAACTTTGGACACTATCTTATTTCAACAGGTATTTACTGAAATCTGCTATGAGCCTAATACTTCATATATGTATATACATATATGTAGTACACACATATGTACATACAAGCATGTGATAGTCCCTGAACTCAAAGAGATTACATTTTATTACAAGAGAGTCTTTGTTCCCTTCTAATTTTTGCTTACCATCATTCTTTTTCATGTATATTGCTACTTTGAAAGTATGCTGGCAGTCTTGGTGCTGAGAGGTTCGTGGATAGATGGATATTGTGGGAAGAAGAAGGAGACAGGAGAAAAGAGAAATATGGCACTAATACCTCTATTCTTGAAGATGGTATCACTTTTCTCTCAGATAATCAAGCAAGTCATCAATAAACATTGATTAAGCAGGGATTCTGGGAACTGTGCTAAGTCCTTCTTCCTCCTGGGACAAGGGAAACAAACCCCTGTAAAATTTAACAGAAGGAATGGGTTTACAATGAATGACCAGTGCAAGTTTATCTGGGTGGGTGACTTTCCACTTGTAGGCATTGCTGACATATAACTCTTAAAGGGAAATGGGCCTGAGACTCTTCGTGAGTTGGATTCAATGATCTCTTGGGTCCCTTTTTCTAACAACCCAAGAGTCTGTCCTATGGACCAGCTAGGAGTAACTGAGCTCAACCTAGCTGAATATAGTCCCCATTCTGCTCCCTTACAAAAGATTCTTTATACAACTTTGGAAATGGTATTAAGGGAGTTCTCTATCAACTGTCTCGAAGGCAGCTGGCTCTAGAGGATCAATTCCCCTCCTTTAAACTGAACAAGAGGAGAATCTGTTAAGGGGAGGGAAAGTTGTGTGGCTTTTTTTTTTTCAGTTCCAGGTCCAGGAGATCCCTTCCCCCTCTGTGTCCTCAGAGTGAAGGAGACAATCAAGTGAATGTTTTCCAATTAATATGAGATGCTAAGTATCAAATGGGTATAATCACACTTGCTCTACCGACCTGCCCATGGTTGTAGAAAGGAAAATACTTTGAACCACTTTAAAGAATACAGAAATATAAGTTGTTGTCATTATTGTTTCCAAAGTCTGTTTCAGACAAATATCAGTGACTATGAAAACCAAGAATAAGATTTTTGCTATATTAACATGATGTTGAAAAATACGTTTTAAGTCACATGGGCTGACTGATCTAGGCACAGAGCTCTCTCAAATTTACTCCACAGGTCTCTGACAATGGAGACCTAACAAGAGAAATTAACTTTTTCTGCCTTTGCCAAAGCCCTATTTTAGAACCTATTGGGGTTAAGTTGAGGTTGAGAACTTTTCTATAACATAAGCCTACACCTTAGCTGTTTTCCAACATCTGAACATCACTGTTAATATGACCACTTCTCTTGGCCTTCCACAAGTGGGATCCTGTTTCATATCCACAGGAATGGAAATAATAACCAATAACTCACTTTCCTCCCCTGTGGTCTGTGTTTGTGTTTTCGCTCCTGCCTCCTCCTCCTCCTCCTCCTTTCCTGGCTCCTATGTTCTCCACCCCTTAACCACTACTCCACCCAAGTCCTCTACTGTCAGTCAATACTAGATGTACAAAGTTTAATGAACACGTGAAGATAAGTAAACACTTGAGAGGAAGTCTACAGGGGTATCATGCTTACTTAGGCACCAAAAATGTGTATGGATACACAGCTGAAATCAAGTCATATCCCACAGAGTGACTCTCACAAAGTGATCTCTTATAGAGAAGCTGGAGGTCTTCAAGCAGAGGCTGAATGACCCCTTGTTAGGGATTTTGTAGAGGAGATTCCTGTTCAGACACAAAATGAACTAGATCAACTCCGAGATAACGTGATTTTGAGTATGAGCTTGAGAAGCTCTTTCGGTTTGGGGCAGAACAAGAAGGTATTTGGAAAATCTTTTCCTCTAGCTTGACAGGGGGAAAGAATTAATGACAATCAAAGGTCCATGAAATATGTGGGGGCACATAAACAAGCCCTCAAGTTGAACAGCCAGGTCATTTCTATGAATTAGTCTAGTTAGCAAGTATTTATTAAGTGCCTACTATGTGCCAAGCACTGCACTACATCTGGGAGGAAAGTGGGGAGAAAGTAAAGGCAAAAGACTTTTTTTTTAGGCTGAACCATTCTTCTTATGGACAGGATTTCTTCTCTACTGCTATTACTGTCTCTCTCTCTCCATGCCCATCGTTGCCCAGCTACCATGTTGGCTCCTCTCAAAGAACTCACAGTCTGATGGAAGAAACAGCATGCAAACAACTATGTACAAAGAAAATATATACAGGATAAATAGGAGATGATCTCAAAGGGAAGGCACTAAGATTAAAGAGGACCAAGGAAAAAAAGCTAAGATTAAAGGAAGCCAGGGAAGCCAGGAAGTGGAGATGAAGAGAGAAAGAGTTCCAGGTTTGGGGGATAACCATTGAAAAGACCTAGATTCTGGAGATAGAATGTTGTTTGTGAGGAACAGGAAGGAGTGAATAGTGGGCTATAAAGAAAGAGACTTCTTGCTGAGTTTTGTTTAGGAGCCCAAATTTAAACTTATTCTATTGGCTCTTTTACCATAAAAAAGAAAGTCTTTGTGGTATTCATTTGCAATGTCTTTGGGTATCACCATAGTTGTTTTGCAAAGCTTTAAAGTGTCAGTTTCCCTCTTCCCCATCAGTTTGAAAAAGTGATGCACAAATCTGGGAAGCACTCCTTTCTCACCTCTTCCATGAAGATTTCCCAGATTTGTCCCAGTATTTTGATCATCTTCAATTGAATTCAATAAAACTACTCGGAACCAATCATGTGCAAGGACACCATGTTAGGAACTGAAAGAGGAAAAAGTAAACGAAAGTATGGTCTTTGCCCTCCATGTATGCAACCTTTATATAAGAGACAAGTACATAAATCAATAGGATATAGATTAGAGCATTTTTCCATCTTAAAAAATGTCCAAACCAAATGTTTCCAATTTTATGGAATATTATAATATTTCCAATATTATCTCCTTGCCTAATTTCAATCCTAGATGCATGAGCAGATATTCACTGCCTGACTGCAACCCTTAGAGTACATGGATAATCTCTGCCAGCTTCTAATCTAATCACGTAGAAAATCTGGTGAGCCTCTTTGTAGCCAGGGTGACTGGGTCTGGTACAGTACAATGATAAAAAGTTTTCTAATTGCCCACAGAGCCAGAAGAATTGATGCATCAGGAAATGTGGAGCTAGAACTGTGTATACAAAAGGTGTGACCTACTCACCGCTCAATTTCTTTTCTTGGTGTCTTCCATTGAGGAAGAAAACTTTGAGCTTCTGAATGGGAGAGAGGCAGCTGGCCATATTCCCCCATCCGGTTACCTTGTGTGCATGATCACATGGAGTTTCTGTTTCTTTTGTGTTTATTCTTTCCTAATATTAGGTCAATGGGTGCTCCATAGTGTACCCATATAAGCAGTGACCTTGTGAATTCAGGAGATCCAGAAGTGCATTTGGAAGTCCCACCATACAAGAAATGGTAGCACTAGGCACTATGGTGGGAAGGTAACTGAGCAGTAATTTGGGGAAATTGATATGCCCAAGTAGCAACCTTGTGGACATTACATGGTCTGAAGACATTAAAGGCTGGTAGCTAAGTAGCTTATCCCAGCAGCAGCCAAATCCAGTGAAGATCCAGCACAGCAGCTGGGCAACAATGTCCATCTTCCCCTTCCCTGGCACAAGAAAGAGAGAGAGAGAGACAGAGAGAGAGAGAGAGAGAGAGAGAGAGAGAGAGAGAGAGAGAGGTGCAATTAACATGCAACTATGTAAAACATGTCCACATTAGTCATTTTGTGTGAGAAGACTCAAACGAAAGAAAAAATGAAAGAAAGAAAGTGAAAAATAGCATGCTTCAGTCTGTATTCAAACAATAGCACTTCTTTCTCTGGAGGTGTATAGTATGCTTCATCATTAGTTCTTTGGGATTGTCTTGGATCATTGTATTGCTGCGAATAGCTAAGTCATTCACAATTTTTCATCAAACAATATTGGTGTTACTGTGTACAATGTTCTCCTAGTTCTGTTCACTTCACTATGCATCAGTTCATATAAGTCCAGGTTTTTCTGAAATCATGTTGCTTGTCATTTCTTATGGCACAATACTATTCCATTACAATTATATACCACAGCTTGTTTAACCATTCCTCAATTGATGGTCATCCCTTCAATTTCTGATTCTTAGCCACCACAAAAAGAGCTGTAATAATTATTTTTTTTAATAAATAGTTCCATTTCCCTTTTTTGGATATCTTTGGGATATAGACTTAGTAGCGGTATTGCTAGATCAAAGGCTATGCACAGTTTTATAGCCCTTTGGGCATAGTTCCAAATTGCTCTCCAGAATGGTTGGATCAGTTCACAACTCTACCAACAGTGCATTAGTGTCCCAGTTTAAGGGGATTTTTTTTATACCAACTATTTTTACTACATTATTTTAATAAATGCTTTTGCTTAAAACTAACTAAGGCTACTGGCTGATTATGAATGGGAAAATATCAGTACAGACTCCTGAGTAACAGTGACTTAGGGTTACTCCAACTAACCTCAAATATAGCAGACAGCCCCCCAATGCAAGGAGGAATTAGGGAAATGGCCCCAAGGGAAATATTGTATGAGTTTGGTCTGGAATAGTTCGGGATCCCTTTGCATTTTTAAGGACCCACTAGAAAGTTTTTCCTTCCAGGACTCTCTCCTGAATACCCTAGTTTTCAGGGATATACTAGAGGAAAATCAGCAATTTTTTTCTTTTGCTTTAGGCTATAATTGGACATGTTGTTTTCTGGTGTTTTTTCCTTACAAGTCAGTCCAGATCTGTTATGATAATTTTTGTTTATTTGAATGCTTAAATATTTGCATCTAATGTATCACTGTGCCCACTTATTCATAACTCAAATATTTAGCTGTACATAAACCCAAATATTCATTTGTTTTCTTCTTTTTTTGCTTTTAAGCAGACCTAGACTACTTGCCTTATCGTGATACAAATCCGAACAGATTTTCTGAGATCCTAATGGACTATAAGTCCTTAGGACAAAATTTGTCTGGTAGCCTAGAAACTCCAAGTAACCAATCCCAAGTGTTTTATCCCTTCTGGAAACCTCATACCTCGTTTGGAATTTTTTGACTATATTTTCTTTTCAAGTTATTTTACTTGTCCTAAGGAAGGATGAGTTTAAACCTCCATTTGGATTCCCTACATGTTTCAAGGATCCCTAGAGAAATTTTCTATGATTAAACTCAGCCTGTGTATGTGAGTCCAGAGTAGAGGAGCCTTTTAGTAAGAAAAGGAGAGGACAGATGACCCAATTCCCCCTAGACCCAGTGCTGTTCATTGTAGCATTTGATGTCTAGCTGAACCCAGAACAAAAGGCCTTTCGCTCCCCCACCCCACCCCCAGTGAGTCAGTTTATCTACCTAAACACTAAGCCAAGTTGGTTTAGTTTCTTACTTGAAGGCTGAGGGGATTACTCCTATTCCACAAGAGGTCTCTAATCCCTGTGGGAGGAGCCCCATTGAGCTCCAAGCTTTCCTTCCAAGATAGGAAGCTTGACATTTTCTTTCCCTTTTTCTTTACTGCCTTTGGATTAAGGGAAGTCATCATAACCACCAAGACAGGCACTTTTATAGCACTAGGCAAGCAGCAACCTCTGATAAGGCTTTGTAGAATGTTCTTTGCTGAAAATTCATAACTCTGTATTTGTAGGCAATTGTGATTTCTTCCTATAAGTTTGGATACCATGAGATCTGTGCCACAAAGGTTTTTCTGAGACTATTAGTTATGTAATGGGCATCCTATAAGCTTCCGTTCCTCATAACAGGCCCTTTGCTTTGAATTCCTAGCTTGTTTGATTTTATTTATTAAGCACCTACAGTGTGCCTGGCCTATTGAAGCCCTTCTACTGAAAATATCAATAAAATATTATGCTAAAGAGCACAAAAACTAATTTTTAAAAATTGTAGCTATGTCCAACTCACCTGCCTTCCCAAATGAAAAGTCTTTTGTGTGGTGCAGATATAGAAAGATTTAAAGATAGAAATCTTTAAGGCTTTAGTGGACTTTGACTAGCTAATCTTTTCACTGTGTGTGTGTCCTAACTTAATAGATGAGGAATTTAAGAACCAGAAAAGTTAAATGAATTGCCAAAGGCCATACAACAATTTTATCTCAGGGCTGGGTTGAGAACTTCCAAGGTTTCTACCTCCCAGTCCTATACTCAGTCATATAGGTCAGATTGGATCATGAAACATTAAAGATGGCTCTCTTTTTTATGACATTACAAATATTTTTAAGAGAAAGAAAGGAAGAAGGAAGGAAGGAAGGAAGGAAGGAAGGAAGGAAGGAAGGAAGGAAGGAAGGAAGGAAGGAAGGAACGAAGGAACGAAGGAAGGGAAGGAGGGAAGAAGAAACTTCTTTTAAGAATCATTGTGGTTGATTCTCTTGTTTGAATATAGAATAAAACTAGCAAGAGTCTTCTCTCAGCATCTGAAAAATGAAAAAAGCTTCTATCCACATCCCATAATAGATCTTTACCTTCAACCACTTAATGGGCGGGGGGAGGGTAGAATGTAGAATTGGGGACAGACATTTCTCTTCCATGACTGATGGCTGACATGACCACAAGCACCGGAGCTTGGTTGGGTTTTTAAAATAGAAACAGCAAAGGTCCTACTGAGTGAGGCTCAGGGGGGAAATGGAGAAAAAGGCACTGAACATTAACTAGTTTCTAGGGCCTCACACCTCACCTTTACCCCTTCCTCAGACTCAATAGGTAATAAAGACCAAGTGGTCACATCTGTACCTTGTGTTACAAAGTGCTTTCACAGGTTTTCTTGGTTGATCTTCAAAACAACCCTGCAAGGTAGGATACAAGTTAGTAAACCGGTTCTAAGAACTTAAGAGAATTCCTCAAGGACACAGCCTTGTAATAAATGGCACCAAAATTAACTGCCAGTCCAATACTGGTTCTCACACACTACAGGCTTGTGCCTCACACTGTCAATGATGAATTGATGATATTTCCCATCCTGACCCAAGGCAGACTCCTTGGTGGCTAACAGCCAATAAACACAGCCATGTGTGTTCACTGAGAGCCATGTACACAAGGGTACACAAAGAGGAAGCTGTCAAAACACTCTAAGATGAACAAAGCACAAATGTACAGGCTTGGGATGGGGGTGGGGAGAAAACGGTAGAAATCAGGAGGAACCATAAGGCAGAAAAAAATGCTCATTAACCAGTGGTTCACTTTCTACTTCAAGACATCAGCTTTTAAGGATCGACAGCTTTCAAATCCTGACAATAACCATCAACTTGACTCTTGGTCTACTTATAGGATCTTAGATTTAGAGCTAGAAGGGACCTTAGATGTCCTTATTCAGTCCATTTGTTTTACAAATGGGGAAACTAAGACCCAAAGAGGTTAAGTGATGTGCCTAAGGTCACACACAGAGTAAGGGACAGAGGGAAGTTACTGTTGAAAGATATAAAGATATTGTTTAATTCCATAATTAGAATGTTTGCAAAAGTATATAAAGCAAGGTAGTTCTTGCTCATGGAGTTGAGATTCCTTCTGTATTGTCTATGTGAATCATTGTGTCTCCCTGCCCATTGTATCTCCCTGGGAGAAGTATCTCAGCTGTTTTTTTTTTTTTTCTGGGAGAGCTGAAATACCTGGTGAGGGATCTGTTTTTCATATGGCATATATAAGCATCAGGAGAGACCTAAGCAACTGGCATCATGAAGGGGGAGGGGGAAGGAAGAGGAGGGGCAGAGGGAAGGAAGGAAGGAAGGAAGGAAGGAAGGAAGGAAGGAAGGAAGGAAGGAAGCTCACATTCTAATGAGAGAGACAGCATGTAAATAATTAGTCACATACAAGATATACATGGAGGAGATGTAAGTAACCTCAGAGAAGATACTAGCAGCTGGAAGGGGACAGGGGACAGATAGCCAGAACAAGGCAAGGAAGGAGATGGAGGAGGAACAGCAATTCAGGCAGTGTTTCTGAGTCATAGACTACATAGAAGAAAGTAAGATGTAAGAACGCTGGAAAGGTAGGAAAGGTCAGGTTATAAAGAGCTTTAAATGCCCGCAGAGGAACTGCTATCTGATCCTGGAGGTAAGAGAAAGCCATGGAAGTTTATGGAGCAGGTGGGTAATACCTTGCATGTGAATGAAGGATGGTTTTAAATAGAGCAAGCTTTTGTGCATTAATAGAATTATAGTGTCCAGATAGAGGGAAGTTATAATCCTACTATAATATACAGAGATCAGATCATATCTAAAATGTTGTGTCCAATCTGAGGTGCCTCATTTTAAAAGAAACATTAACAAACTGGATGGCATAGAGAGCAAGATGACAATACTAATGTGATAGTACAAGGGAAGATAGTGGTAGGAAGATATGACAAGGAAGAAATTGAGTTTTGGAAATTGAAGTTAAAGGGAAGGCTAAGCTGGAATGTGATGGCTCTTGAAATACTTAAAGGTCTGTCATTTAGAAGAACACATGATCTTGTTCTCTATTAACCTAGAAGGCCAAACTATAAACAATGGGTGTAAATTGCCCAGAGAAAATTTTGGCTCACTATGTGAAAGAACTTTCTAAAATATAGACTTAAATAATAGAGTAGGCTTCCTGGTAAAGTAGTGATCTCTCCATTACTAGAGGTATTTAATCAAAGGCTAAATGACTATCAAAGATACTTTAATTTCCCTTTAGATATATATGTGTGTGTGTGTACACATAAATATATATGCACATATACATGTGTATATGTATATATAATCCATATTTTTATTTCTCATATCTATTGCTGTAGCCCTGATGGTATACAATTCCTATAGATAGCCCTAGCTGAACAATCCATTTCTCTTGGCCCACACAGCTTCTGTCCAGCCAGGCCCCAAAAGCACTAGTATAAGTGTAGCTTTCAGACAACGCAAGCCTGGATGAACACATTGTGCATCCCACCCTTGATGTGCCATATGTGCATCTAGAGATGCGACTTTGCTCCATGGGTTGCATCCTGTACAAGGGAAAGTAGGTAATACATGGCTTTATTGAAATGGTTTGAACATTCTGACATTCACAACAGAAGCACAAGGTCATAGGATCAAAAATTTAAAGCCAAAAGACACCTTTGAGATCCCCCTCAGTAAGGAAACTGAGACCCAGAGAGGTTGTCTTGGCCAAAGTCACACAAGTAATAAGTGATAGAGTTGGAAAACAAATTCAGGTCCTCCAATTCCATGATCAGAACTCTTTCTCCATAACTACATTGAATTTCAAAAGAGAAAGAGTTTCTCTTGTTCTATAACTATCCGAACATGCTGTCATCCTGGCTTTCATCATTCTACATGCAGGTACATTTTAAGGAAACAGTAGAGTCCTATTTTCTGATGTTGTTGGCAGGAAGGGAAATATAATGATTTTAACCTCTGATTCAGAAACAACATCAATGCAACTTATGAATGCATTTACCAGAATGCATGTGTTATTTTCTTTCTCCTATTCTACCGTAAATGACTCAGTACAGAAAAATCAGAATTAATTTAATTTTTTCGTGTGGCATTTTCTTGAAAATAGGCTGGCAGGTAGTTTTTATGGACATGATTTTCTTACACTTACTGCTAATTATAATGCCCTTCAAAAGCTTCTTAATAATATAGGTTAGTGTTATATAATAATATGACTGGCATCTTGAAAGTCATTACTTTCTTTCTTGCAGAGACTCAGTGGCATAGTCTGGAGGAAAATATTTTCCTCCTGTGCCTGATCCCTTTTGTCTAACTATCACATTTCATCTTACTAGTGTGGCAAAATCTTTTCTTTCCATTTCTAAGACTGTATTATTATTATTATTCTTCAATCCAAAACATTTTTTAGGCTACATCTACGCCAATATTTCCCAAACTGATCTGTGGAATACTGGTATCCCACAGAATATGACTATGGGTTCTTTGAGAGAATTTTTAGTGAAAGCAATATATTTCCCACTAAAATATCAACTATGGAATTATGTACATATCAAAATACTTATTATGTGTGACTCTTTTCCAAATTTGGGGGAAAGAAAGGCTGATGTTCATCTATTTGGATCAAAGATTTTCCCAATTCCTCTTTTATCCCAGTAGGGATTTTATTCCCCAAACCTAGACCTTTGAGGCTGGCTGATACTAACACATAGAATTTTTGATTCCAGAAATATATTTCAAACCCACAAGTGTACCTCAGTTTCTCTAGTGATGAAAGAGAAATGAGAAGTAGTGAAATATAGTAGACAGAAAACCAGTTGGGAAGACCTGGCTTCAAGACTTACCCTCTGACACATAATGGAAGTTTGACCCTGAGCAAGTCACAAACTCTAAGTGTTCTGAGCCACTGCTTCTTAAACTGTGGGTCACAAGCCCATGTGGGGTTGCAAAAAATTTGGTAACAGTAAAAGGTTTCTGAATGAGCAACAATCAAAATTCAAAAGCAACTGCGTAATGAATCCAAGGTATTTCGGGCAGCACTTGCCCATGTTCCATGGCACAAAATCACTGCAGCCTTGGTTCTGAAGAGTGCTTTGCTCTGTGCATGCCCTCAGGCCACGCAACACCAACGAACTCTGCCGAAATACAAAAAGGCATCACCAGTGGAAAAAGTTTAAGAAGCCTTGTTCTAAGCAATATTCTAAGACTAAAGAAATGGAGGCCTGTTCATGTGCAGAGCTCCTGGGATGGCATGACTCCATATGGAGAGGCTAGGGAACTTGCTTCTGGGAGAATTACGATGATGTTTAAGAGGAGGGCCTTGGAGATTTTGTGCAATATGTGTAGACTTTCCATAGCTGGTTCTGATCTGCTAACCAAGTGGTGAAGGAGAGGCTCTTTAGACAGCTTCAGAGATACTTAAAAAGGCTTATTAGCAACAGTTATCTCTTCTTTTGTCTCATTTGCTCTTAGGGGATTTGGGTGACTTTTCAGCTTATTGTATCTGCTATGATAAGATGGTGCTTGTAAGGGAAGAGGCCCTCCAAGATCATGTGACCTCTGAGAAATGGGCCTTAGTCTTAGTCCCCCATGTTCTTTGTCCACTCTAGGTGAAGAAGTTGAATCTCGTGACCTAATGAGTTCAAAGGGTCATCAGAAGGGAACACCAGCATTCTGGTGTTTCAGAGAATGGGTTCCAGAGCCAGTGCAGTTGTCAAAGCCCCAAGGAGTAAGCTGTGATCTTTAGGAATGACCATTGGGGTCAAGCCCATGCTCCATGTAGATATGAACTTGCTATTCCTTATAGGAACTGAGCTAAATTATGAGCTCAACTACCTGGAACACAAACACACTAAAGTGGTGAAACAGAGATTATGTCCCCAGGTGAGGGGTAAAATGTTTGCACATTAGTTCTTGTCATATCTTTGAAGTAAATATCCCTTTGTAAAAGCTAATTAATATTAACTGTTTAAATGGAACTTGGGTGCAGATCATTTGGCCCCCCTAATAATGGGGGAAATAAGCCTAAAGGAGCTTAAGTTGATGGCAGTAGGGAAGAAATATCTCAGGATCAGTCCAGGTTTATTCCTCCAGGAACCCTGAGGGACAGATGTAACAGCCTAGTTCGCACTATAAATTGCAGAGAATGTGCTGAATTTGCTTTGGTAGAGGGAGTTTCCCATATCGTTTTTAAAATATCACAGATTCAGTCTCTAGCCCTAAAACAGAGATAATAGCTACATTAACGGCCCTACAGAACAATAGACTTCTATAAGAGAAAGGACCCTTAGAGATAATCTAGTGAAAACCCCTCATTTTAAAGATGAGAATACTGAAACTCAGGAGGTGAAGTTACTTTCTGACTATCACATGACTCTCCAGTGGCAGACCTAAGATCAACTCTTCTGAATCTCATTCCCATATTTTTCTTCCTCTACCAAACCATCTTACATTATAGTTACTTATCTCCATTAGATTATAAGCTTCTTGAGGATGGAGACCTTGTCTTACACATATTTGTACCTTCACCAAATTACTTTTCTTTGCCCACAGTAGGCAAATGTTTATTAAAAGAGCGCATGAACAAAGAAAAATTAAGTCAAGCTGAGATTAAAAAACAGATACTCTTTGGGGTGGAAGGAGAAGAAAAAAAAGAAAACAATTTATATGATAATTTTGTATATTTGAAAGGAATAGCAAGTTGTGCATAGTAGATTTGTGATTTCATGTATAATTCTTTTTTATTATACTATGTTATGAAAATATTTGTTTAGTTTCAGCAATTTAAAATATAAAAAAAGAAAACAGATCCTCTGACTTTAAATCTCTCATCCTTTTCATTACCCATAGTGTTTCCTTCTGCAAACATAGCCTTTCTAATATCCAGGGAAGGTAGGAAGGAAGCAAAGAAGAGTTCAGTTAGTCAGCAGGGAGCCAGGTGGGAATGGAAAAGTAAATTTTAATTAGATGATCTTAGAATCCTGGCTCTCCCCCATCCTTCTACCAAGAAGCAAAAAGCAGAGTTTTGGACAGAATTGGTATTCAATAAATATTTGTTGAATCAGAAACAGGAATTTACTTCTTTTATTTAACCTTTGCCTGCCATTGTCCTTGCCCTCTCCCATTTAGGGAATTCTCTGACTTTCCTCAACTCTCCAAACAAAAGAAATTGGGGCAAGGAAGAAGTATACCCTGGAAAATATTTTTATTGACTCTCTTCTCAAAACATGAGGATAGGAAGGAGAACTAAAGGAGAAGAATATGTTAATAAATGGGATATTAGTATTCTAATGCAAAACTCAGAACAATCAAGAATTCAACAGGAATTTACGATATTTGTACAATGAGTCCTTATACATCTAAAGTCTGCAGATTGTGAATTAGTCACATGAATTAGTCATGCAACGAACAGAGATCTTGTTGCTGCAACTGCTAAGGAAAGCAGTCCTTGCCATTTAACAGATCCATGTAAAGACAAAAAATTTACTGCCTATTCCTTTTAAAAATCTTTCCCTCAGAGGCCACATCATCTATAACATGCAGACAATAGAATTAAGAAGGGAAAGCATTTTCTATTCCTGCTTCATCATAAAGGGAAACTAGCTAATACTGAGTGCCCCTTTACAATAAATACGCCCCTTTTTTGGTGAAGAAGAGAATTTTTGCCTTTACTCCTACAAGGCAAAATATCAATAAATAGTGACCTGGAAAGGCTGAGTTAGCACACACTTATAAGTAAGAATTTTTTCATTTTTTAAATTAATATCCCCAGTTCCTACCAGTATGCCTGGCACATAGTAGGTACTTAATAAATGTTCACTGATTGGTTGGTTTGTTGATTGGCAGGTTGCTGTTTCTCATTGATCTGAAACAATTAACAAAACAATGAATTGAGCCTTGATTTGGAGAATCTGATAATTTCCGAAGTACAAATACTCATGCTGAGAATTTAATTCCCTTACAAGCCCTTCTTTTTCTAATGATGTGGCATAATAGTTTTCTCTTTTAGAGAGTCTAATAATTTCATGAA
Source organism: Phalanger gymnotis (assembly GCA_028646595.1). Taxonomy (NCBI): domain Eukaryota; kingdom Metazoa; phylum Chordata; class Mammalia; order Diprotodontia; family Phalangeridae; genus Phalanger; species Phalanger gymnotis. The sequence continues at coordinate 96,256,315 of CM053627.1, read as the reverse complement.
TAATATTGTATCAGAATTGTCCCAAACTTCAGAAGACCTTCACTTTCCTCAGGGGCAACTCTACAGGAACCATTCTTGTGCAGAATGCTCATTGCAATTGACAGGATGCTGTATATAGAATGAGCACAGATTAGGAGGGTGGGACTTATCTCTATAAGATTATTTCTGTTGGGCCAGAACAATTACAGGCTTTCTATAGCTGCCATTTTTTATTTTTCTGGCCCATTATTGCCATTTGATATTATGGAATTCTCTTCATCATAGCAGGAATAGTTTAGCTTTTCTACAAACCAGTCTAAAAACCAAATTGAAGAGATTCCTACAATGTGCAAATTTGAAGCAAAACTGGATTTGGGGGATGGATCCCAAAGGATACTCCTTGATCTTCAGGACATTGATGTGGGACTGGCTACAAAATCTTGAATAGACTTGATTCCCAGATGTCGAGATTCCTAGATGACTTACTCTCTTGACCCTTTGAAAACTCACAAAGGTCAAAGCTTCCAGATTAATCTCCTTGGCATAAAACAAAAGAACAAACACCGAGGCAAGCAAAGAACCAAGACCTGATTCTATAGGGTCATGTGTCTGCCTCAGAGGGATAGGCAGTCTGCTTCAAGAGGCACTATCAACAAAGGAGTGACACCAAGAGAGAAAGAGGCCAATCAAGAGAGGAATAGGCCAATGCTGATTCATGTTTTCTGAAGGTGCCCGCAGTTCCAACTCTAAAACTGCTGCTTAGTCAAATAGGCTGCAATTCACCATGTGATTAGCAGCTCAGAGCCAGCTACAGAATGTTTACATACCCTCCAAAGTCTTTCCAAGGCACTTCCATTATACATCATCAGGACTCTTCCAGAATCAGACGCCCCATCCTCTTCCATGTAAGAAATTGAATCAGTACGCTCTACATATGGCTGTTATATCATAAATATCTTTCCAGATTTCTTTGTGTTTCTTATATTGTCCATCTTAATTACCATGTAGTGTTCTATTACATTAATGCAGTGATCTCCAAACGTTTGCAGGAGATATTTAGAAAGGAGGTATTGGACCAGTCCCCTTCGCATTAAGATTAGAGCTGCCCTATTGATTTCCTCCCAGGAGCTTTACCACTCTGCAGGTTCTTGGATGTAGCAAGTATGAATCTAAGCCTAGACCAGGAGTTCTTAACACCCAATGGGTCCATAGAGAGATTTCAGAGGGGCCATGAAACTGAATGGGAAAAAACACATCTTTATTTTCACCAAAATGTAACTGAAGTTCAGTACATCCTTCAAATACAATTTATATATATATATATATATACATTTAAAAAAGTTATCTACAGGCTTCACCAGATTGCCAAAGGGGTCCATGACAAAAGAACATTGAGAACCTCTGATTTAGAGTGTATGATCAAGACAACCTTCAGATATAGTTTTATCCAGACTTTATAGTAAAAACAGTATTTCTGTACCCTGATTTCGGTACCCCTTCTTCAAAATGAGGAGAATTGTACTCTTAAATCAATTACCAGGATCTCAGTGAAAGAACAATTCATAATTATCAGCCATTTCCCTTGGTGCCTGATATCTTGGGGAAAGTTTAGGGAACCCATATTTGTAGCAGATTTGATATGGGCAATCTTGTTAGAATCCAGGGTAGAGATGAATGAGAGATATCTTTTCATTCATTATGTGAACATAATAGATATCGGAGTACACTATTCAGACTGGCCAATGTCCTAGAAATGCTCCACTAATTAATAAGGCCCTAATAGATTTTTCAGATCAGTTTATTACATAACTTGATGAAGTCAGGGAGTGTGGTATAAGAGAGAGAGAACCCACAAGGAAGACCTGGTTTAAAGTCCAGGCTCTGTCATTGACTGCGTAACCCTGGGCAAGTTACTTAACATCTTAGATTACTAAGACTATAAGTTGCATAGTAGGAGTGGATTTGCATTGATGACGGGAGCTATTCATTGAGAAGATAATAATGAAATCATATATTTTCCCAAGCGAGAACAGGAATAGGAAGTACTAACATGAGTGCTTCATTATGGTTTGAAGTCCAAGCCAGAAAAGTGTGCCTTTCATTAAAGTTAGTTGGCATTTTAAGATCTGTTCTAGGGCCAGAAGGACTTTAGAGGAACGTAGCCCGTAAATTGGGTGTCACCACCCATAGGCGGGGCTTTGCAGTATTTCTCAGGGACCACAAACATAAATGTTCAATTCATATCAGCTATAACCATAACTGAGAGAATGCCACTTCTGGCTTTTAAAGAAAGTAGTTCTTGCTTTTCCTGCGGGAGCCATCGGGCGGAGAAGAGCGTAGCTCTAACTCTCCGGTACCCTCTATGGCTTGTGTACGTCCCTCGATATCTGTGTACTCCGAAAAGGGGGAAGTATCTGGCAAAAATGTTACCTTGCCTGCTGTCTTTAATGCTCCTATTCGTCCAGATATTGTGAATTTTGTTCATACCAACTTGAGAAAAAATAACCGGCAATCTTATGCTGTCAGTGAATTAGCAGGTCATCAGACCAGTGCTGAGTCTTGGGGCACTGGCAGCGCTGTTGCTCGAATTCCTCGTGTTCGAGGTGGAGGGACTCACTGCTTCGGCCAGGGTGCTTTTGGAAATATGTGTCGAGGAGGTCGCATGTTTGCTCCTACCAAGACTTGGCGCCGTTGGCATCGCAGAGTGAACACAACACAAAAACGTTATGCCATCTGCTCTGCATTGGCTGCCTCTGCCCTGCCGGCACTGGTCATGTCAAAAGGTCATCGAATTGAAGAAGTCCCAGAACTTCCTCTGGTGGTTGAAGATAAAGTTGAAGGGTATAAGAAGACCAAGG